>CM038004.1:5429370-6629370 GCA_021234005.1 Nephelium lappaceum
GTTAAAATATTTTAAATGAGGAAAATAGTTTGTAGTAAAGACAGGATACACTTGAACCAAACAAATTCATACTTGTAAAAGGGCATATAGTTAAATTATTTGTATTGGTTGAGATAGCTATAGTTTAAGCTGTTGACATGAATGTTTTATTTGTTGCTGTCGTTTTTGTGTTTAGGTGATTGAATCAAGGGCAGCAAATGGTAAGAAAAGTTTTTCTAACCAAAACAGTGAGTCACAATTCCGGAATCACTCAGGAGGTAGAGGGGTTGGATCTTCTCAATCGAAAGGGAAATTGTCAGCTGTTTCTCCAGGGGGTCAAGAAAGCAGTGGGTTGATGAATTCTCAGGGAGGTACGACGCATTCAGCGGGAAGAAGGGCCCAGATGATTAATGGTAACCATTTGCTGAATTTTCATTATGACCCCATCAGTCGTCCTCAATATAGGGCAGCTCCTCTCCTCCTCCAAGAAGGCAGCGGAAGATCAAGCCTTACAACAAAGATTTATTCCTTCAAGCAAATTACAAGTTTGTTGTGTTGGATACCAGAAACTACTCACCTGAAGCGATGGATCCAGATAAAATGTTACAGTGGGAGGATATAATTTGTGTGAGGTACTCCACCCCGTTTCCAGTCCAGTGTCCAATTTGTTTGGAAGATCCTCTGTGTCCCCAGATAACCTCATGTGGTCATATTTTTTTGTCCCCTGTATCCTACAATACTTGTTAATGGGTGAAGAGAATCACAAAAGATGCCCCCTATGTTTTGTGATGATATCTCCAAAGGATTTATACACCATCTATATTGAAAATGTTAAGCGATATTGCATTGGTGATACCATAGATTTTATGCTTCTAACTCGAGAAAAAGATTCATTTGCTCTATCTCAGAAAAATAAACAAGAGGCAATAGCTTTACCGGGTTGCAATGATGGATTCTATGAGTATGATCCCTTTGCAAAGTTTACGTTTACTTCAGATGTAGATCTATCTGTCAGAAAAGCTATATCAGATTTAGATGGTTGGTTGGTCAGAGCTGATTCAGGGCTTGTGGTTGTGGATGACTTGGGGAAGCTGCCATATGTTTGTGCCGCAATGGAGCAATTAGAACAGAGGAAAAAGGATTGGAATGAGCATCGGGCTTGTGAGAGCAATAAATCTTATATAGATTGTCGAACAGAAAACCATGGATCACTGTCAACAGAAAATGCTGCTAATGCTGGTTTTGATGTATTAAGTTCTGGACAAAAGACAGTGTCTACTGATGTCAATGAACAGGCTATATTGTATGGTAATTTAACATTGGATAAGTCAAATAGAGGACGTTTGGGTGATGTTGGTGAATTCATGGAAGGCCAAGACAAAATTTTATCTTCATATGATGAGAAGCGTCTGTCAACCGGCTCTAGAGATATAAAGGAAAAGGATTTGTACAACTTTTATCAGGTGATTGTGATGGAGGAGATTTATTTAATTATTTGGGTAGCTTTATGTAAATTAGGAAAGAAATTTAACTTGATGTGTACGTTTGGAAAAAATTTCATCAAAAAAATGAAATCTTATACCATGATTTATATATGACTTGGTTTCACTTAAGCTGGCATCAGAGAGCTCATTTTATTTTTGGAATGAGTTTCTTCATTATAGCTTGAACATGTTGCATGTTTGGCATCTTGTATTAGATGCAAAATGAAATTAAGGAAATGCTGCTGTTCCATGATTGTGGGTAAGTGAGCAGTTGAACCTAATATATATTTTTTATGCTTGTGATGCTCTTAGCCAATGAGTTAGGTTAAGTCACTCTGTTAAACATGCAACACTTGATGAAATGACAATAGTATATATTGAATGGGCTTCTTTTCTTGTTCTATGTTGCTTTATGCAATCACTATAGTTGGTAGATAGTTTTTGAAATAAAGGAGAGAAGTTGTTAGTAGTAAGAACTAGCCAGTGTCAAAGAGTTGACTGACACAGATAGCATTGTAGTCTCATTTGTAATCTGCATGAATTGATTTAATCTGGTTGCTTAGGTGGCCTTCAGTGCCAAGTTACTATTTGTTGCTTGGTCTAATTTGTCATTTTTTTATAAGCTTTTCCTGACCTACTTATGTCTCAAGAGTGAGATTTATATTAATTACATCCGTTGTTTGAGCTCTGTCTGTATTCTGTTTCAGGCTATCGATGGTCAGCACCTCATTCTTCATCCATTAAAACATGAAGTGTCTTCTACACCATTATGGGAGCTATGATGCTCTTCCACACAGGTCTGATTAATTGATTATAAGTGCTTGTGATTATATTTTAATATAGTAGTACTAGATAAAATGTGTGTCTTGGATAAAAGGTTATAATTAAGTATTTTAGATATTCCCTACAATTAGCTCTGCAGCATCCATCTCACTGCTGAGCCGTCTCATCTCCACATGAAGAAATGTGTAAACCTGTTGTAGTGGTATAACAACTGTCATATGTTTAGTTCGGAGGGTACAAGTGAATGTAGAGTTTGCAGACGTCTTTGTTTCACATTACAATAAGTATCGCATTTGGGAATGCATGTGGACTTCTTGATATTGTCCTAGCAATACTTTATTGAAATGAGAGAGAGCATATGACACGGATTTCAAGGATATTAATTTAGGTGTTTGCCGATTTTGTGATCTTGATATTGAAAGTTAGAAAGCATTACAAACTTTCGACTATATAATTTGCTACAGCACATCCTTTTTTGTTTTTGGACAGCTAAACCCTATTAGTTTTTATTTCAGAATAAGTGGAAGGATTTTACAATTGGAAACAGTGACTCAATCAGAGGCCATGAGGAAGCGCTATCGTTATTTAAGTCATTTCTCTTTAACAACTACTTTTCAGGTACCTGGCAGTTTTTGTTGTTAGACTTTCTGTTGCCATTGTGGTTTGCTGTCATTACTATCATCAGCTTTTAAACTTTTCAGCTTTGTGAGATTGATTTGAGTGAAATTCTGCCTCCTGATGCCCTGGTTCCTTATATGGATGAAATTAAGAAGCGTGAAAGGCAGAGGAAGCAACTGGCCAAGAAGGTATCATCTCTACTGCAGTATTAACTTTCTATAATTGGATACATAATTTATGTTTTGTTTATGGGATAAGTGAATTTTAGCAAATAGTTATACTACTAAATATCTAATGAATTGTTTTTACTTGCATCATCACAAGATAACAAAGCTAGTTAACATTAGAAGTGAATCAAAGTGACCACTTGTTACTTATCAAAAACCTGAAAATACCTTGATAAGTAAGTCATCATGATGTGTCTATTGCTCTGTTTTTTCTTTTCATTCATATAGTAGAAAGTAGGACACATTATGTGGATAATACATTCTACTTCACAGTTCTCCAAAAAATTTTCCATCAGTATCAATTTATTTTTGGTTAAATTTCTCTTTTAGCTTTATATGTAAAAACAAATCACTTATATGTCCATACCTTAAGAATGTGAAATTGTATTATTGTTTTTATATAGGAACAAAAGGAGAAAATGAAGGCTGAAGCTGCTTTAGTGCATTCTGTGCCCATTATAGCCAACTTCAGACATACGTCTCATGATGACTCCCCTGCATTCTCAATGGATGATTTTGAAGGTAATCAGAGGATCTTTTAGATGTTTATCAGATTATCTGTAGTAAAATTTCGAAAACAATGCATGTACAAGTTAGGTTCCTTGTGAGTTCACTCTCCACAGAAATGAAATCATATTGGCATGTCTGCAAGTAGGGTTCTATAAGTTGTATACTTACTGGTGTAACTTGCATAGTACTTGTGAAATAACTATGATTTTAAAAGGTGAGGCGAGGCGGCACCTCACCGCCTTGGGGCCTTATGTGCCTCAAAGCGATCAACCAATGAACGACCTAAAAAAAAACCCGCCTTTGGAGGGTGAGGCGACCGCCTCAGGTCGCCTAAAGGCGAGGTGATTTGAGGCGGTCCAGAGAGAGGAGAGGGGAGAGAGAGATAAAAAGTTAGAGGGATTCCGATGCACTGACATCCTGTCCCGTCGTTGGAGTGTGACGGCGAAGATTTGGTGCAGTTCGTCGGGTTGGAGAGGAAGGAGATCCGGTCGACGTCGGCTGTGAAGATCCAGCAGGTGTTCTGGGGTTCTGTTGAGGAAAACCGTGAAGAAGATGCCAGAGATAAGAGCGGAGGTGGAGGAGATAGAGAAGAGCATGTCATTGGAGGAGATTGTGGAGTTGATCAGGAGGGACTTGAAGGAGATTGAGAGTCGAAAGAGAGGCTGAGAGTGGAGAGACTAAGATTCAACGATTGTGGTGTTCTAGTGTTTATATAATTTTTTATTTTATTAATATTTGTTAAATGTTTTACCATCACTTTTACTAAGTAGCCCCTTATATTTCATATAATTACACTTTTTAATTGTTCTAAATTTTTTCTTTATGTTAACCTAAATTAGGATTTTGTACGTTTGGATATTTTTGCTGAATTTGTTCTATTTTGTTTAATACTTGAGTTTCTTACATTGATTTTCACGATCTTTTTCAATGTGATGGAGGATTTTGTAAGTTAGGATATATTTTTTACTTTTCATATATATTTTTTTCATTTGAAATCGAGGCGGTGGCCTCGATCGCCTTGAGGCGACCGCCTCGCCGAGACTCCATTGCCTCGCCTTATCTCGCTTTTTCGCCGTTTAAACATTGGAAATGAGATAACATAATGTTCACTTTTTATATTAAATATTCATTTATTTCAGCCCTGGGAAGTTCTCCTGTGATATCATCAAGCCCTCCAACGGTTGGGGAGCGGAGGCTTTTCTCAAATGTTACAAGGCTAGGTTTTGCTGCTGCGCATGATTCACCAGCCTTGAAAATTGAGGAAACCAATGCTTTGAATAACACCGAAGTGTCCAATGGCTCTTCTGGCGTACCAGGTAATACATTATTGATGCTTAAATCCTAATATATAATAAGATTTTTGTCTTTGCTTGAGATTTGGTGCCTAGTTTTCATGTTTCTACATAAGTTACAGCTAAAGAATGCAACACGTTTTATGTTCTTTGCTTCTACAGGTACAAGGAATTCAGGCTCAACATCGTTTGCCAATGTCATATCCAAAGCAAAATCTGGTGAGAATGGGGAGACACCTAAAACAAATGAAATGGGAAAGAAAGGGAAAAAATCAAGTCGAGTTCTCCTGTCGACAGCTGGTGGTCGTCGATACTAAAACATCAGTACGGAGAATATTAGTGCAGTTCTTAGCCTTGTTTAGCTTCCGTTTGTTCAGTGACCTTGATCTTGGTGTAAAATAGTATATTCTGACTTGTAAATGAGAACCAGGATATAAATTTTCTTTTTAATAATGTAAATCCGAGGTTCATAGAACCTATTGAAGAGATATGTCTCTTGTTTAATGTGGGTGACCGTTGTGAATTTAGTTTTATGTTAATTGATTGTATGTCGGCTTTATGGGACAGTTGACGAAGAAGACATTTGTTGTTGCCGAGATTGTATTTCTAGTCTCCTCTTTAACGTCCAACATTTTTATTTTTTTACTGCCGTCCTTTAGATTTTCATTTTAAATATCATTTATTTTTGGTGCATCTATTTGAATTTGAGATATTATTTGACTGAAAGAATATTTTGTCAAAACCCTACAAAATTTTCACAGCAATCATACAATTTTCAGTCGGGGTGTAACATTGGAATATAAATAATGGATATCAATTTGTTTCAGTGGTACTAAAAAGCTGAAATGAGTTATTAGCATTATTTTACTGTTTATAAATTGTAATGATAAAAATATCTTCAATAAAAATATCATTATTTTAAAAGCTTGAAAGACTTGCGGGAACAAGAGAAGTAAGAAACAAAAGAGGTAAACAAGAACCAGTTTGAGCACCTTGAAACATGTAGTTTGTATGTTGATGAACTTGAACCGTTGGCGGAAGCGCCATCAAACAACAGCTTTCTTGAACCCACTTGTTGTGAGAGTTGTCAATTTAAACTGCGAGAAGTGAGTTTCCTTCTTCCTATTCCTATTCCATTTCATGTCAAAATCAACTTCAATGTGTTAGTAATTCGAAAGTGTTGCTTTCACATGGGTTGCTATATAGAGAAAATGTAAAGGAAGAGGGAACTGGTTGATAGTTCACAAAATCAACTTCGATGTGATAGATTATAAGTTTAATTCTTGTATATATTAAATATAAAACATTGTAACTGTAGGCTTAAAAGAATTAAGAGAAAACCTAGTAGAAAATTTTATTTAAATTAAAAAAAAAAAAAATCGAGTTAGCCCAAATTTGACCCAGTCAAATTCAGGTATGGTGCAGGTTTGGAAAGATTCACTTAGTTTGCATTTCGAAAACAAAGTTGGATTCGCAATGCACTTTATGGGTATGATAAGGGTTTAGACCCTAAAAAACCAAAAAAAGGCCTAATGCTGGTCTAAATCTAGTATGGTTCGAGACCCATATTTTGCTATCCCTAATTCCACTCCTATAAAGCAAGTGCATGTTGTTTTGATTAAACACATACATCATCTCCGATCATCCAAAGAATAGCATTTTCCTTTTTGTCTATTTAGTCGAATCAGACGATTTGAACTAGCGATGGATGAAGACAACTACGTTGGTTGCAAGAAAAGTTGTTGGTCTGGTTGATAGTCGAGCTTGAAGATCCAACAATCGTTTGATGAAGTTTAGTTGCAAGTTGGTTGGAAAATTGAAAAAGATGAAAATTGAAAATTTGAAAAAAAAAAAAATTATTAGTTTTGTAGTGGAGGGTATTATTGTCTTTTCACTCGGATAAATACTAATTAAATTCAATTCAGTCATTTGATGCTAGTTAAATAAGTGTTCGATTCTTAGATGCTATTTCATATGATTTTTACAATTGTAACATTATTTTGTAGTTAATTAATAGTAATATATATTTATTTTTTCTAAAAACAATTCAAAATAATGCTATACTTGTTAAATATTTTGTCTAAATTCATATCCAAATTATATAGCATGTGAATTATCGAGATCTTATTAGTTATCACATTATCTTATGATTTATAAGGTCTTTATAACTTATAAATCATATTATTTGGATAAAATATTCAAAACATTACTCAAAAATTAATAATCACGCATCAAACAGCGCTTTGATTGTCAGTGTTATTAAACAGTAAATTTTACGAATTTAAAAATCAAAATAAGGCAGTTTCAAAAAAAATAAATAAATAAAATGAGGCAGATAATTGAAGGTCAGTTGTGGTACTCGCTGAACCCCAAAGTTACAGTGTACTCATAAGCATAAAAAACGGCATCGTTTAGACACTACATTTTCCCAAAAAAAAAAAAAAAATCAACAACGGCAACAACAAAAATGCCAGAGGGTTGTGATGGCTGGATTTGGGCTGGTTGTTTGTACGAGTGTGCAAAAATGAGACATCACAAGTCGTCATCATACGGCAGCAACAGTCGGCGACCGACGTTTCTACATTTGATCTGCGTTGCCGCCATCTTCGGTCTTCTCGTCTTCGCTCTTCAGTCCTCTTCTCTCTCAGGTATATCCACTCTACTTATAGCCTTCTCGCCGATTCAACCCTAACTTCACTCTCTGCCGTTTTCAGGTAGTCGACGAATTTCAAATCTCAACCGCCAAGAAGTCTCTATTTTATCTGATTTCCAATCAAATGTGCAACAATGCGTGGTTCGAATTCCTTTTCGTTTTATATTTCCACTCATTTTCAATTTTGCTTCTCTTTCTCCTGATCTGCTTGTGTTTTATGTTTCCTTTATATATATTATTTTATCAATTATTGCATTTACTTCAAACTTGTGAATTTGAAATTGCATGTTGCGTACGGAGTTCACTATTGTCTACTTGATACTCTTTTTAAGTTATGTAGTGTGCTTTTAATTTCATTTTTTGACATGTTTGTGTTGTACGGTGGTGATTCGGTTTTGTACGTAAATGTAGGCAAACAGAGGACTTGGTCTCACTGCACAGATTATTGATCACTGTAAATTGATACTTAAGTTCCCTGAAGGCACTAACAGCACCTGGGTCTGTTTTCTTTCTCTCTTCGTGTTATTTATTTATTTATTTTTAAAATAAGTATAATGATGGTGTGAGGAGTGTTGATTATTTTAATTGTGATTGCAGTACAATGAACAGTTTAAGATTTTTGAGCCTTTGGAGTACAAATATGATGTTTGCGAGGCCATTCTGTTGTGGGAACAGGTTGGTTTTTGTTCATTAACGTTTTGGTTTTTGTACTTGGGGGAGATGATGTGTGTGATGATGTTTTTTGTAATACAGTATCGTAACATGACCACGGTGCTGACGAGAGAATATCTAGATACCAGGCCGGATGGTTGGTTGGATTATGCGGCGAAAAGGATAGCGCAATTGTATGGTGTTTTCTTTTCTTTTGTGTCTACTGTTTCTTGTTTGGTTATGTTTCAATATGATGATTTAATTGCTTTCGAGTGTTGGACGTATATGTTTACTTCTGTTTCTTGCTTGTAGGGGAGCTGATAAATGCTACAACCAGACTCTTTGTGAAGAACATCTTAATTTGCTTCTACCGGCCAAGCCACCTTTTTGCCCTCGGCAATTCCGCACATGTGCAGTTGTTGGAAACTCAGGGGATCTCTTGAAAACAGAGTTTGGGGAAGAGATTGATAGTCATGATGCTGTTATACGAGACAATGAAGCTCCTGTTAATCAGGTAAAAGTAGCAATACTAGGCTTTTCTTTTTTAACTAATAATGTTTTCGCAAGGCTCTGAATCTCCTCATAATGTTCAGTAATTCTAGGATGAAAGGGTTATTAAGTTTGTTAAAAGAAAAAAGGAACATTTTTGGTTCTTATCTTGGTGCCGTGCTGGTCCTACATAGATTTTCTGTCATCAAGGACTGACATGATTTTCCAATTTGTCTTTTTTATATGTGATCACAATGGTTTTCATTGTATTTTGGCCTTTATTCCTTTTTTTAGTATGTGGTAGTTCAGTAGTTATTGAAGTGCTTATATTGCTTCTATCGCATGCTTTATAGAAATATGCCAAACATGTTGGTCTAAAGAGAGATTTCCGACTTGTCGTAAGGGGTGCTGCTCGTAACATGGTTCCTATTCTCAATGGATCAAGTAAGTTTCATCTGTTTGTACACTGCTTTTTTTCTCATTTCTTTCACTTTGTCTGACTTATTCTTGGCACGAAAAAGGAAGGCCTGTAAGGCTCAATGTTGATATATAGCTACCTACACCTTCCATTCTCGAGTTCCTTCTTTGTTGTTGATGCACTATACATGATGAAATGGTTCAAGATTATTATTATTTTTTTTTTTCTTCACTTAATCAAGTGTGGCAAACATGCACCTTCAGCATTGTTAAATGAGTTACTTAGGTGTGGTTGTCCTTAATCTAAAGTTCCATAAAACAACCTATACTTTGTCCTTTAGCCATTCAGTTCAAATTGGACATACTATTAAAATAGGTTAGACTAATTAAATCAATTGATTCTCATGGAGTTTTTGAGAAGAATGAGGCTGAAATCTTGTGATGGTTGTAACTTGTAAGGGCAGAATATTGCATGATTAATCAATTCTAGAACTTTTTTTTTCTTTTGAATTGCAGACACTTTTAATGATTGTTTAATTGCCTTCCTAATATAGTTTTCTTATATTATTAATGGTGTATATTTTTTCTTACATCTGCAGATGATGAAGTTCTTGTAATCAAAAGTGTGACTCATCGAGATTTTAATGCAATGATAAAGGTGAAGATCACATGTCTAAGGTCCTCAATTTTTATTTTTATATCAACTCATGGTTCATTTATTGTTGAAGGAAAATCAGAGTTAGTGCTAGCATACGTATGTAATGATGGGAGGCCTTGTAACAATTTGAATGAAATGCATGAGATCCGGAGACTGATATATTTCTTGTTTGGAATTCTTTTTCTCTCTGTGTATAAGTTAGAGCATTTTTCCAAAGTTTTTACTCTCAGCGTGATTAACATGTTTAGTGCTATATATATTGCAGAGCATTCCGAATCCTGTTTATCTCTTTCAAGGGATTGTTCTACGCAGAGGTGCCAAAGGAACTGGAATGAAATCTATAGAACTTGCCCTTTCCATGTGTGACATTGTGGACATATATGGTTTCACTGTTGATCCTGGCTACACAGAATGGTTAGTTTGATCCTTTTCTCATTTTTAAGTGCTGTGTATATTTCCAGAGTGTTGTAATCTATTGTTTTTGTTTTCACATTTTAAGTCTTGGCTTGTGTTATGAATAAATGCCAACTACTGATAGAGTTACGTGTCAGTTACTGTTTTTTTTTTTAAAAAAAAAAATTATGCTCATTCCTTATGTTTTCTATAGACCATATGATGGGGAGTCGTGGTTGGTTATATCTATTTGTTACCACAAATTTATCATCTCTTCTTTTTTTTTTTTTTTTTTTTTTAACTGATTTCAGATGTTCGTCTATCTATGTAAATCTATGATGTTTCTTGTTTTTGCATGTTTTTATTTTCTAACTATTTTCACTATCTTCTTGTAGGACCCGATACTTCTCCACACCGAGGAAAGGGCATAATCCCCTTCAAGGAAGAGCATATTACCAGCTCCTAGAGTGCCTTGGTGTATGGATATCTTCCCTTTTCATGCAAATATTTATGTGAACAGCATTCCTCAGATTTATAACTGCAACAAATAGTATCCTAATGGTTCTCTTTCATGATTTACATGATCAGGTTATTAGGATTCATTCTCCCATGAGAGCTGATAGAGAGCAAGATTGGTCAGATGTGCCAAGTCGAGAAATGATTAGCAGAGCTCATGCAGCTGCCTTACATTTGAAGAGAAGTCAAGCTGGTCAGGTTGGTGGTTTGGATCAGTTTGGTAGTTGTAAAGTGTGGGGTAATGTGGATGAAGGCAGCAGTGGGCCTATATCAGGATCCTCAGATATGAGTGATGCTAGGAAAAATTCAAATTACAGTAAATGGGAAATCATGCCTTTTGAGAGTCTAAGAAAGGAAGCACGGGATCACTACCGTCAAATGGAAGGTGTTTCTCTGTACAAGATGGATGGCAACAAGTTGGATGATCTGGTATGTGTGAGGCACTCTTCAAAATCCAAGGTATAAGCAATCTCTAATCTTGGGCCCTTGTTTATTTGTTGATGTCGGTTGAGAGCTGCCATAACTGGTATAACCATATGGATTTCTGTGAAATGAGCTTTTCGGAAATGGGATCTGTAAATTAAAAGTTTGTCACTATTTATACACCTACTGTGTTGAGGCAAACCCCCAGGGCGGCATTTTAGAATTCTCTACTGATGCACAAGAGGAGACAATGGTTATGCAATTTCATCCAACTGGCGCTCCATGCTTTATTGGGATTCCTCTGAGGGATTATGGGAAGATGATTTATGGAAATTCATAAATCTGATCACGTCACATGCTCTGTCCTACTTTGATTATTGAGTTTAACATGTATATTGCTACTATTACAGTGGTGTATATCGAATATTTGAAAAAGAGAGCCTTTTTTTAATGGTGCCAAGAGTATATGTAGTTGGAATTCGCAAACAGTATGTATTAGTAACATTTTGATATGAGAATCTGATCCTGCATCAATTTCTGAATTTCTTAGGAAAGGTTCAAATTGCTACTGCTTTGTACTGTTTAATGATAATGCTTTCAGGATTCATGATGATTGCTTCTGTTTTGCCTGGCTTGCATCGGTAAGTGCTGCTCAAGATTCAAGAGCTACCTTATGAATAACTGAACCAACTTTGGGAGGAGTGGAAATATCCACACCTCGTGATAACAATATTTTTTTTTTTTTTAAGATAACAAGCATAATACTGATCTTTTAAATTTGGTCACTAAGGTTCTCTTGGAAAATCGACTAGTAAATTGTTTTAGTTTTCTTTCCATGCCTCAGGAGTATGGGTGTTGGATTTACAGAAATTATTTTTATTGAAAATGTGCTGAATAAAAGATCTCCTTACAATTCTCTTTTCTATACATAGATGTGTTAAGTCTTTTGTTTAATAATAGGAGTTTTGTCCCTTCTAGTGACAAACATGTCACATTGTCACTACATCAAGGATAGCAGTCTGAGAAGCACCATACTACTAGAATTTGATCATGTTGCATCTAATGCGTCCAACGGTCATGACTTTTCACTAATTTCCACCGATTATAGGACACTTGTGTAATAACAATTGATAAGGCAAAGCAATAAATATCTAGTCATAAATATCTCCGAACTGATGGGAACAGGCTACACTTTTTCAATCTCTTAGTATGGCCTCTCATAAAAGAAAGAAGTACCCTTATCCATAATACCAAAAATATCTAACTTGTTTTATAAATTAGCAACCCCCTCTAATAACATCTGCAAATTCAGTAACATTTAACATACTAGACAACATCTTCAAAATGCAGGCAGCTTTGTGCATTGCTCCACCATCTCTCCCCCTAGCACCCTCCAAAAATTTCTCTCAGCTGGCAATTGCCCCTCCAAAGCCAGGCAAAAACACACTTGCTTTGCGTTGTCCCCCAATCAAAGCAAATAATGCTAGTGCTACCTATGACACCTCCACTTTTGATTACAGTTCCACCTTCTCGTAAGTCATTTTCGCCTTTTTAATTCATTAATTTCTAGCACTCTACAATACAAGCAGTGAAAAATATAGCATGAATGATGAATTTCCAGTTTCGATGTGTGTTTCAACTTGGTTGTTTATTGAGTTGAAGTTAATTCATTTTTGAGGTAGCTTAGCTGATCATGATAACATGTTATGTTGTTCAGGGTGTTTCCAGCAGAAGCATGTGAGACGATTGGTGGGGACGCTTGTTTGGCAGACATGTACCCTGAAGTGAAGATCAAACCTGAAGCCAGAAATGAACAAGCAAGAATTGCCTCGGAGGCCATTGACAGAGAATACTTTGAATACAACGAAGCAAAAACGTAACACTCTCCTATCTTCATGCATTATATAATCTCGTAGTTAGAGAATTTGTGTGCAGAATGTACTGACAATTGTTGTTTGGACAGGGTTTTCAAAGGAGAGGCGTGTGATGATCTTGGAGGAATTTTCTGCGAGCGTGAGTATCAGAGGGGAGTCTACTAGAACAAGTTAAAAGCACTCTTCAGGAAAACCTATATATGCTTGTATATAGTTAATACCTGACTCTGCATCCACATGATCTCCTTAATAGTGTATTTTTACTTCATAATTATATAATAAGAAAACCTTTTGTCTCAATATATTTGTATGTAAGTAGCTATTAAATCTAAAAGTCTGAATTCAAATATAAGAGTGATGGAGTGAATATCTGATTATGCTTAATCTGTCCAATAAAATCTTGTCATGTATGTATAATTTTTTATTTAAAAATATATATATGATGATAATTTAAAATGTAAATACATATATATATGTACATATAACAAAATCATATATACAAATTATACGATATATCTTATCACAGTATTTCCCAATAAATAAGCCCTAAGTGCCCAACAATCTTGAACTATCCTATCGACAAGAAAAAAGTTTTTAATAGATGGATGCAAGTTTAAGTGCAAAAATGTGGAGAGATTTGTACAAAGAATGTTCTGATCAGACTTGTTTAATGCTAATTTTATTGTAACGATTAGTACTTAGACATTAAGTTTATACTCATCCAACAATAACAGTTGAGGTTGAACATTGTAAAATGAATGAAATATCAATGAAATATTATAAGGTGAATAAATTAATGTGCCCATGAGGAAGAAAGAGAAGAATGAAATAAGTGCTTCTATATATCATCAGTTTTGTGCACTTTAATGGACGTGGACCTTCTTCTTTTTCATTTTAAATCAATATGTAGTATATCTCTTGATATGGCAGGAATTTAAGCTGACAAAGTAGAACTGCTTCTTAGGAAAATATTCTTGATTATGTAGTAAAATATGAGAATACATTATTTCTGCTGGTTCTGCAATGATTTGCATCATAAAGGACAACAAATTCTAGCATAGCTTTGAAGAATTTGTTGTATGTTATGTGGAGTATTCAACTATTTGCCTACATAAAAACAAGCTATGTACAATTGTCACTCATTTTCTCCCATTGCAACAGTTACTTTTCAACTTCAATTAAGCATCTTCTTCTAAACCAAGTTTTAACTTGGCGCTTGAGCGTTTAAGAGAGTCCATAGAATTATGATCCCGTTCAATTATCCCGTTTTCGAAATTAAAGATTAAAAAGAAATGTGTTTTATGATATATGTCCAAGTTCTAATTGTTTCCATATTAAATCCTAAGGTTAGTTCAAAATCTAAAATAAAATTAAGAAAATAATTTCATCCTCCTTTTGATAAGATCCATCCAATTTATTTCCCGAAACTTGAAATTATTTTATTTCAAATAAAAAGTAAAATCATCACCTTTAAAATATATATATAATTTTCCCTAGTTATATATCCTTAAACTGTTAAACATATTGAATGGTGACAAATATATCCGATCTGATTCAAATCCGAAAAATTTAGTCTATTCGGTATAGGTTTAAGACGGAAAGTACCGATTTGTTTGAGGCACAGATCGGGTTTGAGATACCTCTAAAATATTCTAGATCAGTTTTGGGACGGATCGAACCGGATCCGATCCGACTCGTTGCCATCCCTAGCCATTTTTTCCAAAAAAAAGTAGGTTTGCAGCCTCGACAGGAGCAAGCCCTCCGGTTTTAAAAACACGCCTTCGCGCGCTTTGCTTGAGTTTTTAGTTCCTATGAAATCTTCTCGAACAAATGTACTTCAAAGCCTTGCTTCTTCAACAAGGGCCTCCCAACCACCAAAACGAAACCAAACTGTCCTTCACTTCGTCGACGCCCGTATCATCAAAACGGGTTTTGACCCAGACACTTGCCGCTCCAATTTCCAAGTCGAAAATCTCCTCAGAAGAGGCCAACTATCTCAAGCGCGCCAACTGTTCGATCAAATGCCTAATAAAAACACAGTCTCCACAAACACGATAATTTCAGGCTACGTGAAATCAGGCGATCTCTCAAGTGCTAGGGATCTGTTTAATAGCATGACCTCTCGAACTGCTGTGTCGTGGACAATTCTGATTGGAGGGTATTCTCGTAGTAATCAGTTTAGAGAAGCCTTGAAGCTTTTCATAGACATGCGTGTGGGGGGCTCTGATCCTGATTCTGTCACCTTTGCAACTCTATTGTCCGGATGCAATGATCCGGATTTGTCCAACGAAGTGATTCAAGTCCATGCAAGTGTTGTCAAGTTTGGTTTTGATTCGACCCTTATAGTTTGCAATTCTTTAGTGGATTCTTATTGCAAGATTCGTCAAATTGACTTAGCTTGCCAGCTCTTTAGGGAGATGCCTGGGAGGGATTCTGTTACTTTCAATGCATTGATGACAGGGTACACTAAAGAGGGTTTTAATGAAGAAGCTATAAAGCTATTCATGGAGATGCAACATTTGGGTTTCAAACCATCAGATTTTACTTTCGCGGCTGCTTTGTGTGCTGGTATTAGATTGGACGATATTGCATTAGGGCAACTGATTCATTCTCTTGTGGTGAAGAACAGTTTTGTTGGGAATGTGTTTGTGGGGAACGCATTGCTTGATTTTTACTCGAAGCATGATTGTGTAGTTGAAGCTAGAAACTTTTTTTATGAAATGACGGAGGTTGATGGTGTTTCTTATAATGTGATGATCACTTGCTATGCGTGGAATGGGCAGTACAAAGAATCACTGAAGCTTTTTAGGGAGTTACTGTTGACTAGATTTGATAGAGGGCAGTTCCCATTTTCAACCTTGTTGAGCATTGCCGCCAATACACTTAGCTTGCAGATTGGGAGGCAAATACATTCCCAGGTTATTGTGACAACAGCTGATTCGAAACTGCAGGTGGGAAATTCTTTGGTTGATATGTATGCCAAGTGTGGCAAATTCGAGGAGGCCAGAAAGATATTTGCGAGTCTAAGCTGTAGAAGCACAGTGCCATGGACAGCAATGATCTCAGGTTATGTTCAAACAGGAAACGTTGAAGAGGGACTAAAACTATTCAATGAGATGCGTAGAGCTAATGTTAGTGCTGATCAGTCCACTTTTGCTAGCATCTTAAAAGCCTCTGCAAATTTGGCTTCACTGTCGCTGGGGAAACAGCTACACTCATTTGTAATTAGATCAGGTTTCATGTCAAATGTGTATTCAGGCAGTGCACTCCTGGATATGTATGCAAAATGTGGATCGGTAAAAGATGCAATTCGAATTTTTCAAGAGATGCCCGAAAGGAATATAATCTCTTGGAATGCATTGATATCAGCTTATGCTCAAAACGGGGATGGTGAAGCAACTCTTAGATCATTTGAAGAGATGATTCAGTCAGGGTTTCAACCAGATCCCGTTAGCTTCCTCAGTCTGTTGTCCGCTTGCAGCCATTCTGGACTCATTGAAGAGGGATTACAGTACTTCAATTCCATGACTGGAAAATACAAACTCATTCCAAAGAAAGAACACTATGCATCAATGATCGATATGTTTTGTCGAAGAGGACGCTTTGATGAAGCAGAGAAGTTGATGGCAGAAATGCCATTTGAGCCTGATGAGATTATCTGGTCATCAGTTCTAAATTCATGTAGGATTCATAAGAATCAAGAATTGGCCAAGAAAGCAGGAGAACAACTATTCAACATGGAGAAGCTAAGAGATGCTGCAGCTTATGTCAACATGTCAAACATCTATGCAGTAGCAGGCGAATGGGACAGCGTTAGCAAAGTCAAGACAGCAATGAGGGATCGCGGAGTGAGAAAGGTTCCCGCCTATAGCTGGGTCGAAGTTAAAAACAGCGTTCATGTATTCACAGCAAACGACAAATTGCATCCACAAACAGGACAGATCAGAACAAAAATCGAAACACTAATGAAGCAAATGGAGACACAAGGGTACAAACCAGACACAACCTGTGCCCTACACGACGAAGACGAGGGAATCAAAATAGAATCCCTCAAATACCACAGCGAACGCCTAGCAATAGCATTTGCACTTATCAGTACACCCGAGGGTTCACCACTACTAATCATGAAGAACCTAAGAGCTTGTACAGACTGCCACGCCGCTATCAAGCTCATCTCTAAAATAGTCAGAAGAGAAATCACAGTACGAGATTCAAACAGATTCCACCACTTCAAAGATGGAATCTGCTCTTGTAATGATTACTGGTGATACACACTCAAATTATAAAGTCAGTTCATTTAAATATATCCAAATCCACACAATCGCAAGCATCATCATCATATATTATGACTCAAAAAATAACAACATCCAAAATTTAAAAACAAAAATAAAAATACTACAATTGCAAGCATCATCATCATATATCATAACTCAAAAAATAACAACATCCAAAATTTAAAACACAAAAATAAAAATACTAAAATAGACTTTGAAGCTATTTTTTATTCTTGACGAAACTATCAGGAACGAATTTGAGTAATTTTTTATCCTTAGACTTGGCGATTTTCTTGAGTGTGTTCTTGTTAGAGATGACCTGAAACTTGGTTCCCGATTTCAATATATTTTCTTCCTTCTTTTTCTTTGCCTCATCACGCTTCTTCCTCTTCTCGATCTTGTTGTTTCTGATCTCTTCCTTCAATTCGTTCATCCTCTCTTTGTAAGCTTTCTTCACCAGCTTCTCTTTCTCTCTCTCCTCCCACGAGGTCCTCCTCAGGCTCACCTTCGCCGCCGACGACCGGTGCTTCCGTGGCTGCTTCCACTTCCTTCCTGACGCCTTTCCGCCTATCACGCCGTCGTAGGTGGCTTGGCCGAAAGTCGGCTTGTTAGGGTCGTCGGCTGATGAGATGGCGGACCGTTTGGCGGCGGGCTGAGACGTGTCAGCGTCCACGTCCATGGAGGCATGGTCTTCGGTGTTGTTGGTAGTTAGGGTTTCGGTTTCGGATTCTTGGCGCTTGCGCTTGTAGGTCTTGCCGCCAAAACCCTCGTCGAGGTTTCTGAAATCGATGGTGCAAGCCATGGCTGAGTAAAGTTTGGTTTAGGGTTTTTGGAGATTTTTATTTTGCTTTTTAAAGCTCTGGTTGGCAAAATGCGGGTCGGGACCCGCACCAGCCCAGACCTGCGTTGGACCCTTTCTTAAGGGTCCAAACCCTTACAAGACGAAAAATTCCAATATAGTCCTCAGCTATTAGGTGAATTACACTTAAAAAATGGTTTTATCGTACCAACAGTCTGGTTAAAAATTGGCCACAGTAATGACAATTTTTTTTTGTTATAATAATTATGGATTTAACGGAAGATTAGAAATGGAACACAACCGGTGTTTTATAATTTTAATAAATTATCGTTATTAAATAATATTTTTTTAAAAGAATTTAAAAACCTTAAAACCTAAGATATGAACGATCTGAAAACCAGCACATTTTTTAAAAATAAAGCATAAAGCTTTGGATTTTGCTTCCCAGTTGCATCAGCCCTTGCCAATTTGTCATTTGTAGGCGGTGACAAATTAAACTCGTTTTCAGACTCTCCTCTTCTAAAGTTCAAAGGGAATTACCTAACAATTACCTATGCATTCACTTATCATTTAATATGATTTCTTTTCATCATATTTTAACTAAAAAATATTATTTTTACCTTTTACATTTTACATATTTATTTGTTTTAAAGATCATTTTGTGTATATTACTCAAAACTAAAGGTTTGGCAAAGAACACTTACAGCAAGGGATTTTTTAATATTGCTTAAAAATTTGGAGACCGTTTTGATTGGGGAAAAAAAAATCACAAGTTCTTGACTGAATTCATTTGATGATTACCCACAGAGTAATTAAAATAACAAGATCTACAAATCAGACATAAAGTGATAGCTAACCATGTGTTTCGAGATATTTTTGTGAATATACGTGCTTATACAAAACAATATGTTATTCTCACAAAAAGAATTAATCTACCGATACCAAACTGCATTGCAATTATAATTATAAAAAATACATCATGCACTACCTAATAGAGCTAATTTGCTAAACCCGGCAATATCAGAAAACTAAAGTCTTCTCCACCTAGTTGCAGTGAGATTTTAGTTTTCTCCACCTAGTTCAATTGATATAAATGACCAGTGACATTACAAGAGATACTTAAGGCTGTTGCATGCCAAAACTGTTATGATTAGCCAATCAAGAAAAGGATAAATAAAACCATTTAATGAAAAGAATCCCCATTATTAAGCATTTTATCATAATGCGGAAGACCCATTCTCGGATCCATGTTCCTCATCCAAGTCCAAGAGACTGCTTTCAAAGAAGGCTTTGTGGAGAGCCCTAACACATGGCTCTGATTCATCGTCGTTTACAATCA
Organism: Nephelium lappaceum; assembly: GCA_021234005.1. Lineage (NCBI taxonomy): Eukaryota > Viridiplantae > Streptophyta > Magnoliopsida > Sapindales > Sapindaceae > Nephelium > Nephelium lappaceum. The sequence continues at coordinate 5,448,750 of CM038004.1, forward strand.
ATGAGATATTAACCTGTTTGATAAAACAGAAGCAGTGAGCTAGTCTAGTACAGTGAAAGAAGCTCAAATTTATGTAATTCTCTGCAACGCTCTACCACTATAAAATGTGGTGCCAATTAAATTTAAGTTTACCATGCCATTTACAGTATCGGATTTGACATGCTACCATCAGATCAGTATCCAATGACTAATTCCCAACTGAACAAATGCCAAGTCTCAAAACTAATGCTGATTACATGCCCATGCAGATGCTTGGATTGTGATGCTATGATAAGAAACATGTCCTCAAGGAAGAAATTTAACAGAAATTTTTTAAAGATACCTTGGATGCTCCCTGAGAGATCATCTGAACATTGACTCCATTTGTTCGAAGGACATGAAAAGCCTGCCAGAGTATTCAACCAGTTAAAAAACATTAAAACTAAATTTAAAAAGAATGAGAAAACAGCAGAAGATGGAAAAATAGGCCAGATATACATTTTCACAAAACTGTTCATATTTCCTCTTAATTTTTTACAATACAAACACTTAGTCGGCTGCCTGCTAAGCATTAAATTTCTATGAGCATATGAGAACACAAACCCCAGCACCTGAAACAAAGGATAAAGGCTAAATGCATACAGTTTATTTGGATTTCATGTTGTGGCCAAATTTAATTGAACTTCATTTAATTACACCTTTAGGTTCCATAGTGTTTTGTAAATGTTTCACCTACAAAAGGCCTTAAAAAACGATGGATGCTTATGAATAATCACATGAAAATAGGTGTGAAACATTGATCAGTGATTCACCAAAGAATTCAGAATACCAACCAAAGAGCGAATGCCCATTTGCAATTACACAAAGAACCATCATCATCATTCAGGGACCAGGGTCACTTTGTATGCAAATGATAAAAGAGGTAATGGTACCTTCTCTAGTATCAAAGAGGACCTCTCGACATTCCCAATGAGAGAAATAATTGATCTGTGTTGATAGATATCAACAACTGCAATTTTCTCAAGTTCTTCCACAACATGGTCAAGTTCCTGCTTAGAGAAAATTATTACAAGACAAAACTAAATGTAAGCAGTGAAAAAGAAGTCAAAAACCATTTCATACATTACAAATACTAGAAACTATAAACCATCAAGCTGAATTATAACAGATGACAAAGAATATCATACGCTTGCCTGCTGAATTAGCTCTCTGCTCCAAAGCTTAGATGGATCCAATGTCAAGGAAATACTGACTTCACTAGTAGCCACAACATCAACTGATATGCCCAGATCTTCAAAGGTTGAAAATACCTACAAAAATAGAAAGGAAAAAGAAATAATGACTTAACCCATAAATATACCCCAAGAGGGCAAAAAGCTCTGGTAGCAGACATCAGCACAATTACCTTTGCAAGGAAGCCATATTGACCAAGCATTCGAGTACTAACGATATCCAACATGGTAACATTACGCTTCAAAACAATGCTAGTTAGTACTGCCTGCATTAATGAATAAGATTAACTGTCTTTGGTTCTAATTAAAGCAATCATAAAACCATCAATCTAATTAAGCCGGCAATCCAACAACAAACCTTACGCATATCTCTTGACCTGGTAATCAAAGTCCCTGGAGCACTAGGATTATATGAATTCTTAACCCTAACAGGTATATCACCCTCTCTAGCTGGTATCATGGATTGTGGGTGCAAAACCTGAGAACAAAGAAATTCAGGATAATTATTTAATTCATGTCCATTTTAGCCATAACCTGCTTTAGTTTAGAAATGCTCAAATTATCTTCTCAGGCTCCCACAAACAAACTAGTTATCAGAGAATGTTATCTGATGACAGCATAAAGCTTGAACTAATATCATAAAGTGCAAATTCAGTGCAATCCTAACAATCTACAGATTTGTTGACTGCACAAAAGTGATGTTATCTACAGCACCATATATGCACACACAAAAATAAATAAATAAATAAATATTAACAATCTATCTACAGCACCACATATGCGCACACAAAAATAAATAAATAAATATTAACAATCTCAGCTTGGTTAGACTTGCTTAACTCGGAAAAGAGAAAAAGAAAGCAAAGAAGATAATCATGCCAGCTACTAAAAGACAAGAGAAATGGCAAAAAATTCACAAGTTTCAGTACCATGTTTAGAAACAAATTCCATTTAACAACTGTTGTGTACATACCAAACCTCAACTAGATTTAAAGCTATACAGTTAAAATACCTGAGCCCCAAAATATGCAAGTTCAGCTGCCTCATCAAATGTTAAATATGGGACGGGTTCAGCTTGTTGATAGATGTTCGGGTCACAGGTCAGAACACCATCAACATCCTTCCACACCTGAAATTAAAAGAACCAGAGCCTCATGTTTCTGAATTCAAGAAGAAAATGCAAGCTTAATCGGAAGAAATTTTAGAGTCTTGCATAGTTTTCTATATGGAAAAATCTTAAGTCACCAGTTTCAAATTTCTATGAAAAAACGAACTTAAGGCACTTGTATATGCATTTGCAGTTGTGTTTGTATGTCTGTTTATTAGATGAAGAGGGATCATGTATGTATTAAGATCTAGAAACAAGCGACATTCACATTTTCTGTCTCTGTACTGACCTGAATCTCTTGCAACCCTAATGCTTTCCCAATGGTTGTGGCTGTTAAATCACTACCACCCCGACCCAATGTCGTAATTGCACAGGACCTCCAGCCCTAAAATTGATGAAAGAAAAAGTAGAATAACTTGAGAATTGTTGCAAAACCTTCCAAAAGAGATTCCTTTTCAAGAATGAAGATAATTAAAACTGTTTGCAGATTAAAGCACCTTTCCAAGGAATCCAGTAACAATTGGAATTGCAGGATCACTGATCCAGTCACCATGCAACCTCTTAGCAACAGCTGGATAAGTGGCTTCCAAAATATCAGCATTTGTAAAGTCATCTGTTGTTATAAAACCAATATCAAACGCATCATACTGCAAAACAGATGCCAATTGTTAAAATTTACCGTCAGCGGTAAAATGAAATAACTTACATCAATTGAAACCTGAAAATTTGAAAAAATAAGGTGATACACATGGCAAGGAATTAACATAATAGTTATTCAAGGTTATACATTTGTCAAGAACTAACCAATGAAGGATACAGAAAAGTAGAATTTAATGACATACTTGACGAGCTTTAACACCGATTTTATTCAAATATGCTGCAAAAATCCTTGTGGACATGCACTCCCCAAATGAAACTAGGTAGTCTCTAGTACGTGGAGTTAACTCTTTCATCATAGCAATTCCCTTCAGAAGTTGCTCCAGTTCTTCTAGGTGTGCTGCAAAATTCCAGACACAAAAATAACATTCACAACCAAAAATAAAACTGCACAAAAATTCCTGTACAGACTGCATCTAAGGATTGTGTCAACAGACAAGCAAATGCATTACTGTCTAACTACATTATACATTATTGACATTAACTATTAACCGAGCCAAGCTTTCTGATTTTAAGGTTTCTAGACACTTCTATGAATACGAGTCTTAATGTTTCCTAGAACGTAGAAACAAACAACAAATGAAAGAAAGAAAAACTCACTTGCAATAACCGAACTGTCTACTTCAAGCTCCTTGGTAGTCCTGAATGAAATAAATAGTGCCATATAAGGAAAAATTCAAAAATTAAAACCGTGGTTCTCATGATCAATTATAACCAAAATCCCAGTTTCCTCACCTGATATGCAAATCTTTTACAAAACTCAACTCTTCAATACAGGATGTATTAGTAACACCACAACTAACAGCCTTCTCTCCAGCCTAGCAAAGAAGCAATCCAATTTTAGCACAACACAAAAAATTCTTGCATACAAATCAAACAACAACAAAATAAAACGAAAAATACAAAGAACAAAAATAGCATATACCAATAAAAGCTTATTTGTTGTCTTCCCCATTGCAGAGAGAACAATCACAGGCCTCTCATTTGGAAAGCTACATATAAGCTCGGCGACCTCCCTCATCCTATCAGCAGAGGCCACAGATGACCCTCCAAACTTCATAACACACGTCAATTGCTTCTCACTGTCTCCTAGACTCGGAAACTCGGCCTCTTCCCTTTCGATCACATCAACTCTCGCTCTCTCACAACTAACCCTCAAACCACCTCCACGCCTACACGAGTTCCTCACGCTCACACTTAGTCTAGAACCAGAACTCACACATGTCGAAAATTCATGCCCCCACCACGACAAAGCTTTGCAATGCAAATAGTTTTTTGGAACTACTCCACAAATTTGCAATATATTTGCCATTCTTAATCACTACAACAAATTAAAAATACCAAATATAAAATAAAATAATTCTCTCAATCAATTAATCTAGCTAGTTATAACAAGTTATTTCGACAAATAACACTAACAACGCAATTGCTTGCCAAAGATCTAACCAGCAAACAAGTTCTTCAAAGAAAAATCAAACTTCAATCTTCAGGAGCTCGATCTGCACATTTTTCACGAAATTTTAAACAAAATGATTACATACTTGTTTCAATTCAAATTTTGTTTCTTGATCATTTTCTCATTCTATACAATAAATAAAAATAATAATAATTAAATAAATAAATAAAACAAGATTCAGCTAATTTTCCCTCCAAATACCTGAAAGACCGAGCCCCGTCCAAAAATGAAATGCTGGACTTTTTTCTTTTTTTTTTTGAGACAATGAAATGCTGGACTTGCTTGAATAAATTTGAAAAAAAAAATGAAATACAAAATAGAAAATCCGGAGTCCGAGTTTCTTCAGAGGAGAAGCTCTTGTAGTTCGTTTTATTTTGAGCGAGGGAGCTTCGGGCTCTGAAGAGACGCGGTAGAAAAAAACGCAACAGCCAGTAGACAACCCAACAAAGGCCGAGGCCGCCGCTCATCTCCAACGATATAAACCACTTTAGAAACGGGAAACTTTGTTGCAGTCCTCAATATTTTGAAAAATATTAAGATTTTAAAGCTCTTTTAAATACAATACTTTTCATTCCTAACTTTTTCAAATCTCTTCAAAAGTTTAAACCGTTGGTCAACTAACAGTCAATGATGACTTTATGCTATTTTAACGATTTAAATTCAGAAGCATTTTATATAATTTAAGTTATAAATACATTTTTTTATTAAAATAATTCAGTAATTTACGTGAAACTAGCAGTCATCAATGTAAAAATATTTTGTTGTTAATATTGACCGTCTGTTGACTGACGGTTTTAGTATTTGTTAGAGAGTTTTTGAAAAGTTAGAGATAAAAATAATTATTTTTAAAAGAATTTTAAAAATTTAATATTTTTTAAAACTTTAGGATCGAAAATGAAATTTCTCCCTTTGGAAACCCTCCTGTTATAATCGGACGGCCGAGATTTAAGTGCACTAGCCCACGGGTTTTTCATTTTGCATTGACCGCTTTGTCCTTTGATATGAATCTGGCGGTGCTGAGAGGTTCTGTTACTTGGCGACGGTGATCACGTCTGCGTGGTCAAACTGACGCATTCTGATTTGGAATTTGCACGTCTACGTGGACTTTTCATGTCGGCTGCGTGCGCGTGGACTCGGCTTAGCAATTGGACAATTTACCTTGGGCTCATGGGTCATGACCACTCACGAGTCATGACCAAATTGTTTTTTTTTTTTTAAACTATGACCACATTGTTTTTTTAAAAATAATAATAATAATAAAGAAACCATCGTTAGCCGCCCAAAAGGCTTGGGAGAAAATCAGTGACATTTACACACTCCCACAGCATTTTTGTGAGGAAATAACAGCAAGGGCTGCTAGTTTATGTGCCAAAGTGATTTTCTGATCTAGAAATGGCTTTGCAACTCCTAGCACCCACCATAGAACAAAGCACTTTAAGGCTTCGTTTGACACGCGGGATTGGAATGAAATGGATTGGATTGGATTGGATTGAAATGGAAAATCACCATCTCATGTTTGGTAAAACTTAGGATTGAATTAAAAATTATACCATATCATGTTTGATGTATATTGAGATTAGATTGAAATAAATTAATTTAATTTTTTTATTATAAAAAATTAATTTTATAAAAAATCTAAAAACAAAAAAAAAAAAAACAAAAACAAAAAACATCTCCCATAATTCAACTTCATCAACCCACTTTGTCAATATCATCATCTCCCACAATTCTACATCATCAACACACAATTCATCAATATCATCAATCCAATTCATCAACATCATCATCTCCTATAACAACATCATCTTCAACAACATTAAATCATCATAACAAAAAAAAAAAAAAAAAAACTGAAAGTCGGCGAACCCAGAACCGATCATCAATCGTTGGTTCTGGGTTCGGCGACCCAGAACCAACGATTGGTTCTGGGTCGCTGGACCCAAAACCGATCGATTTTGGGTTGGCGAACTTAGAACCAGATTGGTTTTGGGTTCGTCGAACCCAGAACCAAATCGGTTTTGGGTCGCCAAACCCAAAACCAGATGCTTGAAGAAGAAGAAGAAGAGAAGAAGAAGAAGAAGAAGAAGAAGAAGAAGAAGAGAGCTTTCATGGGCGTGAGAGGAAAACGTGAGAGAGAGAGATAAATGGAGAGAAAAAAAAAATTATAAAATCCAATCCAATCTCATCCCACCCAATGACATGGGTGGGCATGAGATTGAAAAATGACAAAAGAATGGGATTGGATGAGAGGTTGGGATTCCAAAAATCTCAATCTCATTCATTTTAATTGCTCACCAAACATGGGATTTGGGAAGGTTGAGATTTTTGAATCCCAATCTCATCCCAAATCTCATGCACCAACACTACCTAACATCTACAGCTAAGAAATCAGAAACATCAAGGTATCTGCTGGTCGCAAGCAGTTTCCTAACAATGTTCACAGCATCGACCTCCAAAAATTCCACACGAATGTTCAATCTTCGAGCTAAAAGAAAGCCCTCACGAAGAGCAATCCATTCCCAAACTTTCGTAGAGAAATTTCCAACCAAAGGTTTAGCCAAGGCAGCCCGAACTTTTCCTTCATGATCACGAATGGCGACCCCAATTCCTATACGCGAACTGGAAGTGCGAATCGCAACATCAGAATTTAACTTGAGACTCCCAACAATAGGGGGGCGCCAACTGTCACTGGGTGAGCTGGACCCACATTGCAACTTGAGCGAAGAACTTACTGTACCTGCTGAAAACCAGACAACATAACAAAAGCTCCATATGCACCATATCTTTGGCATAATGCTCACCAACAACAAAAAGGTTAAGATCACGCTGACGCCAAAGACACCACAACACCATACACAAGCGAGATAAAGTTTCAATGGAGGTAATCTAAAACACACCATGGAGGACATCCATCACACCCAACTTGGAGAACCTTAGAAGGGATCGCAACATCCCTCTTAGTATTAGGAGAATTGAAGATACTCGGTCAAGAGTGGATATTGGTTGGCTTGCCATTTGAAACATTCCCGCCCCACGTCTTCAATGATTGATCAAGCTGCTTGGTGGAAGCTTTTATGGAATCTTCCCATTACCAAATTGTTACATAAACGTGCTTGTTGATTTTTTTTTATTTTTTCTGTGCTTTTGAAAAGAACAACGAAAAAGACGACACGAAGAACAGATTGTTTTATGACCGCAAATGAATGAGTCAAATCTAAGATATCTTTAAATATTATTATTTTATTTGAAATCTAAATATAATTAAATTTTAGGATTCGATCTTTTTCCTTTCTCTATTGATTGTAGATTTTAATAATTGAACAGTCCACGGTCCACTATTAGATTCCCTTGCGATGGTCACGCCGTTTCACAAACTGTGAATAAAATATAAGAAAACTTCATTTTAGTCTTTGAGATTTTAAAAAATATCAATTTTTTAAAACTCTTTTGAAAACAGTTCTTTTCATCCTTAATTTTTCTAAAACTCTTTATAAAAGTTCAAACCATTAGTCAACCAACAGTCAAAATAGAATGAAAAAGCAAAATGATTGATTTGCCTCTCATCTAGGTTATACTATATTAAATTATTGTTTTACCCCTACTTAAATAAAAATATTAAAATTAAATAAATAAATATAATTAAAAGTTTTTTACTTAATTAAAAAAAGAAACCACCAACTCTATCATCACTATCAACAACAAACCACTAAAGGTGGCAATCCAGGTTGACGGGTCCGGTTAGACACGACGCGATAATTTTTAACACGACCCGATAAATAAACGGGTTGAACTCATTAGACACGAACACGACATAATAATAAACAAGTCAACACGAAAACGACACGATTAACTCGTTTATTAATGGATCGTTTGACTGACCCGTTTAATTGACCCATTAAATTAACTCGTTTATGAATTTAACCATATTTAATATATTTAAATTTTAACTCACATTTAATTAAAAAATAACATTAAAAACACTCAAATACAATCTAAAACCTAAAAATACAATCATCCATATTTCAAAAAAAAAAATACAATCATCCACAAATACAATCAAAAACCTAAAAATACAATCATCCACAAATACAATCCAAAACATAAAAATACAATAATCTACAAATACAATCCAAAACATAAAAACATAATCATCCACAAATACAATCCAAAACATAAAAATACAATCATCCATAAATACAATCTAAAACATAAAAATACATTCAAAACATAAAAATACAAAAGACCGTCGTCGAACAGAAGACGCGACACGATGGAGACGAGACACGGCACGGCGACACTAGATCTGCGAAGATAATGCATCACGGAGAGAAGAAGCTGCACGGCAGAGATGACGCGGCGACAGTCAATGTGAGGAGACGATGCGACGGGGCAAGAAAAAGCTGCTGCGTGAGGAGACGCGGAGGAGACAACGTACTGTAACAGATGCTGAGTGAGGAGACGACGCTGCACGAGGCGAAGATGCTAGGAGGTGGAGATGACACAACGTGGGGGCAGCAACTCTAGGGAGACGATACGATAGGGCGAGAAGAAGATAGTAGCAGTGCTGCGCAGCAGTAGTAGATGCGCTGCGAGCAGATGACATTGAACGGGAGAAGCTGTTGGATGGCGGAGGTGACACGGCGCAGCAGCAGATCAACGTGTGTGGACGGTGGACCGTGGTGCGGTTGCTGCTCAAGCTTTGGTTGGGTGGTTAGCTGAGGCTGAGAGAAATCATAAAATAGAAATGAAAATGAAATGGTAGGGTTTGGATTTTCAAAGACATATATATTATCAGTAAAATTACATAAACAACCTCTAATGTAAAATTATCATTTAACCCTCATTAACGGGTCAACCTGTAACACGAACCGTTAATGCTCAATCATAACTTGCAATATTCGTGTTGGATTCATGTCGACCCGTCGTGTCGGGTTTCAAATTGCCACCCCTACAAACCACTGACTCTCTCTCTCTCTCTTCCCCTCTCTCTTTAGAAACTCTTCTTATTCTTCTTCTTTTTCTGCTTCTTTGTCCCCTCTAATCTCTCATAGATTACTGTTTATCCCTACTTAAATAAAAATATTAAAAATAAATAAATAAATATAATTAAAAGTTTTTTACTTGATTAAAAAAAGAAACCACTAGCTTTATTATCATTGTCAACAACAAACCACCAGCTCTCTCTCTCTGTCTTCCCCTCTCTCTTCAGAAACTCCTCCTTCTCCTCCTCATTTTCCATCTTTCAATCTCAAGTTCTTCAGCTCTATCATCACTATCAACAATAAACCACTAGCTCTCTCTCTCTCTCTTCCCCTCTCTCTTCAGAAACTCCTCTTCCTATTCTCTTCCCCTCTCTCTTCAGAAACTCCTCCTCCTCCTTTTCAATATTTCAATCTCAAGTTCTTCAGCTCTATCATCACTGTCAACAACAAACCACCAGCTCTCTGTCTCTTCCCCTCTCTCTTCAGAAACTCCTCCTCCTCGTCTTTTTCCCTCTCTCTTCAGAAACTCCTCCTCCTCCTCCTCCTCTTTTTCTATATTTCAATCTCAAGTTCTTCAGCTCTATCATCACTGTCAACAACAAACCACCAGTTCTCTCTCTCTCTTCAGAAACTCATTCTCCTCCTCCTCAAGTTATTCTTCTTCTTCTTCTTTTTCTTCAAGTTGTTGTTGTTGTTGTTGTTGTTCTTCCATCAACCAGAACTCTCTGAACTCTTTTTGAACTCAAAACTCAGACTACAACAACAATTAAAAAAAGAGAAAAAAATTGAAGGCTTTGGGGATGAAGATGAAGTTGACAACGGCGAGAAAAACCTGAACCCTCTGAACTCCCTTCGAACTCAAAACTCAGGCTACAACAACAGCTAAAAAAAGAAAAAAAAAAAGTGAAGAATTTGAGGATGAAGATGAAGTTGACAGCGGCGAGAAAAAGATGTTTAGGGTTTGGGGTTGGTATTTAATGCTTGTGGTTGTTGTTTGGGGTTAATGTTTGTGGTTGATGTTAGGGTTTGCTAGATTTGTGTTTAAGATTGCTGTGTATTTTAATCAGACCAATTTAGAGGGGTAAGGTTGGATATGAATTTATGAGATGTTTTTTTGTTTTATTTTTATTTTTATTTTTGTTTTAAAAACAAGTTGTTTTGGAGAAGATTTGGATTCAGATGCTTGAGTCCAGTTATTTTTCTTTTAAATTTTCTCTTTTTTTTTCATAATTCCATATTTTTTAATTTTAATTAACTAATTAATTAATTTTTTTATTTTTTTATTTTTTTAAAATCATAACCGTCCACGTGTCACAATCTTAGTCTTTTACACGAAAAGACTAGCTTACCCTTCTTCTTCAAACTATTTGTAATCGTTGACCAACAGTTAACTAACAGTTTGAACATTTTTAAAGAGTTTTAAAAAAATTAGGGATGAAAAAAGTTGTTTCTAAAAGAGTTTTAAAAAATTGATATTTTTTGAAACTTCAATGACTAAATGAAGTTTTTCCATGAAATATTTCGCTACGCATGGACGAGAATCGATCACGATACGAGAAATTAATTTTGTATGGTTTTTCCTAGTAAACAATGTGCGTAACGTGCGTTATTTATGGCTACACTACACAGTACACAGACTGCGTGGGACAACGTTCTTGAATTACAAATAAAATAATATCTTATTGTGTGTGGCTATTAACACATCTTGGCCTTTCAATTTGTCACGGGATCCGGTATCAGGATCCAAATCATTTGATTATTTTTATGCATGTTCGTATGAAATTATTTCACTTTTTTTTGGAAAAGATGTTTGTAAGAAAGTATTAGTCAATAGCATAGCATAATATTAAAATATCATACTCTAATGTAGTTTAATGATAGAATGTTTATTTAACTTAATAATACTTTAAATTTGAATCATAAATAATATTAAAGAAATATAGTCAATAACGCAATATTATTTTCGTTGAGTTGAAAAAGATGGCAATGTGCTGCCAACAAGTTTTTGAAATGATGAGACTGGTTGAAGATGCATGGCAAGAAGGTTGGCATTGACGCGAGGAAAGTTCAAATTACCCAATATGATTCGCCAGAAAGTAATAATCTAAATAAAATCAATCCCATTTAATGAATTTGATTTGATTAAATTATATTAATAAAATTGTTCCTACTGATGAATTGACTAAATTAATTCATAATATGAAATTATATCAAATTATTTAGGCTGTAAATTTTGAGATTATTATTATTTTATTAGTAAGATTGATCCAATGGACAACTGGAATTAAACAGGATAGAATATGGAAATGCGGTTTGAAGAGCAGCTCTCATACGGGAGAAAACACCCCACGTATAAGTGGAGGAGCAATTTACACAAGGGTTGGGAGGGCGGTGGAAACCAGTCACGTTTTTAGTGGCAAGAGATGTCAAACCCGAGATCAAACATGGTCAAGAGTGCGTGGCTGCCATTGCTGCACCACACAGATTGACTTTGAGATAAAATTTGAAATTTATTATTATTATTATTATTATTATTATTGTTATGTATGTGTGCATCTTACTACGTGCTTAAAATTGAAAGGTTAAATTTAACAACTCTCTAATCGTCAACATGCTATAACAAGTCAGATCGACTCATACTTTAAGTGTTTTAAGGGCTTAAATTTTATTGAAAATTTTTTTCTCTTATTATAAGAATAGATATTCTCCAATTTTATGAAATAGATTTTGGGACAAAGAATCGTACTTATTTAGAATGTAAATCCAATTATAAATAAAAGAAAATGTGAAAGAAAATAGTTTTTTTTTTTTCCTTTGAAAAATTAAAAAAAAAAAACTTCGTTTTAGTCATTGATATTTTGGAAAATATTAATTTTGTAAAGTACATTTGGAAACAGTTCTTTTCATCTCTAACTTTTTCAAAACTCCTCAAAATAGACCGTCAGTCAATTGATAGTTAAATTAAACAGAAAAATTAAAAAGACTCAATTACCCTCATCATCCAAAATAACCATTTTGTCCCTAATAAAATCAAAATATTACATATTATTTTATTAATAAAAAGTTGACACATGGACGATAACATGATTATTTTTTTAAATGATTATTGTTTTCTTTTAAATTAAACAATAATTATAAAAAAAAAAACCCTAAAAACAAAAATTTGAAGAGCATCAATAAAACTTTCACATATCTCTATCTCACTCCTCCATCTATCTTTCTCTCACTATCTTCTTCCGGCGCCACCTCCATTATCGTCGACGAGCCTAATAACCACCGTCGAGAACCTATAAGCTGCAACAACCTTCATCTCTCTCTTTCTTTCTCATCTCCTTTGATTTTTTTTTTTTAATTGATGTTATGGATCGAACCTAGAATTAGAGGTTCTGGGTTCGATCAAAGGTTTCGGGTGCCATTGAACCCAGAACCTCCATCTCTCTCTAGTAAGGTTTTAGGTTTGATGGAACCCAGAACCTCAGGTTTTGATTTGATCGAACTCACTCTTCATCTAAGTTTGTTGAACCCAGATGAAATCTCTGGGTTCAATAAAGGTCAATTGGGTTCGTTGAACGTAATATCTCACCTGTTTTACTTTTTTTTTTTTTTGAAATAGTTTTGAATTTATTTATTTTTTTATAAACTGTTGGTTCTTAATGTTGTTGATGATTTATTTGTTGAATGAGAAGATGATGTTGATGATGTTGTAACGTTATTGATGATGTTGAAAACTATGGGAGATGATGTTGATCAACTAGGTTGGAAATGGTTTGGTGCATTGAAGATGGTGGAGATCCACTATATTAATTCTCCATCATCCATCAATCATAGATGGACGGTCGAGATCTAATACCTCTATTTTTTTTCTTTGTTTTCAATTTTTTTTATAAAATTAATTTTAAGTGTATAATAAATTATTTAAATTAATTTTTTTAAACTTTTTTTAATGTTTAAAATCTTAATCATCCACATGTCACGATCTTAGCCTCTTACATGAAAAGATCATCTTACCTTTCCTGCCCAAACAATCTGTTACCATTGACCATCAATTGATTGACAGTTTGGATTATTTTAAAGAATTTTGAAAAAGTTAGAGATGAAAAAACTATTTTCAAAAGTACTTTAAAACATTTGATATTTTCCAAAACTTTAAGGACTAAATAAAGTTTCCTCATAAAAAACTTATCTAAAGCAAATTATTAAAAAGTAAAACTAAAAATAGAAAGTGTCTACTATTTGAAGCCTATTGTCATCGAGATATCTGACTTGCATACGGTATATTGTATGTGTTTCTATTAGAGGAATTTTTGAAATAAATTAAATTTTAAAATTTTAAAATGTAAAGAGATAGACTTTTTATATTCGTTAAATTTAAAATGACAGATATGTTATTTATTGGTCTCAAGAAATTTATACAGATGTGTGTCAAAACCAATACAAAACATATCATTGGCATTTCTTCATTCTTGTCTTAAGAAAATAATATTTGTTTCTCATAAAATATCAACAATGTTCTACTTTATGTAGAAATAGAAAATTATTAACATTAAACTTATCATTATTCTGACGGTATTTTGATTTATCTTTACTAGTGCACATCACAGACAAATAAAGACTTCGTTGTATCCTAAAGAGGTATTCACAATTTAGCGCATCACAAAATTGATGGAGAAAAATAACATCGTAAGGAGAGTGGTTTTGTTACACATCTTGAAGCCATTCATCTACAATTCTGTGCAGTTTTTAGGACTTTGGTTAGTGTTGTTTTTTGCAGCTTTTTTGGGGCTGTTATTATGCTGTATTGCTGACTGTTTTAGATGTAACACAAGGCTGTCTCTGAGCTGTTTTTGGACAACAAAATTGTGTACCATTGGGTTTAATTTTATAGCAAAATAGTGCAGATTTTTCTTTCATTTTCTGAGCTGTTTTTGCAGAATTTTCTGTCACTTCCTGGGCTTTCTTTTTTTTTTTTTTTTTTTTAATCACATCTACAACAGTTTCTCGTCAAGCCAACGTGATAGTTTTATGCTGCAATGTTTGATAATCCAACACTATAATCTTTAATGGGCAAGCCCAACGACGTACGACCCTTGACTCGGATCAAATCAACTTACACGTCCTTGTGGTCTAGTAGAACACCGATGCCCACTTGTGACTTGTTACCCAACACCGCCTGTATTCTCCACCAAGACGGATAGTTGCAACTTGCAATGTTACTAATTCAAACTTGTAAGTAGTAACCAAACCTTGTTGTGTTCACGATTAACTTCACAATTAAACCCTTTTCGTGTTCAAATTTACCTGATAATGAAAATTATACCAAAAAACTAACGGAGGGAGGAAGCCAAAGAGTTTTGTTAGCCATTTTATGTCGTCAACAATAGCCAGAAAGTCTCTGTTTTATGGCTATTCTAATTGCCATTTCTTCCAACCAATTAAGAGATGTAACCATGGAGAGAAAGAATGCGTATAAATGCTGAGAAACTTCAATAATTGCTCATGCTAAGAAACAATCCAAATGGAAATTTTATTCTGAAAGCTGAAATTACAAAAGAACTCGAGTTTCTGCTCTTTTGATGCATAATTAAGATGAAAACATAACTGCCAAAGATGATGAACTGAGCTACAAATCTCTCCATACATTTGATGACCTACATCAATCTGTTCTTGACAGTACCTCTAAGAAAGCGATTTGCATTTCCATATTACTTGAGGTACAGAACTACAGTTAGTTCCTCCATTTATAAGATGGTTGCATTTGCAAACTTTTCGACTTCACATCACACCATGGTAGCCAGCCGTGTCCAGAAGTACTGCTTGGATCTGCTTGGGCAAGACATCCTGGCCTTCCCTGCATTGCTGATAGATAGAAAAGGAATCAATCTCTCGATGAACATGACTAGCATCAGATGACAAGGCATAAAAAACATTAATCCTCTTCAGACAACAAACATAAGAAAAATCTCGGTGGACCATTACGTACAAATGAATGTCAATGGAAGTTGATAATTGTACACAAACTGATTCATATGAGATCACGGTTCTATACCAAAAGAATTCAAATGACTCTAGCTGTTTAGCTAATATAATTGAAAAGCAATTATTTCAGTACCGAAAGAGAGCATGCAATATTTATTGTGTCCGATTAATTGTACAATCTCACAGTATTCTATGTATGAGAGGGAAGAAGAACGAAAGAAAAACCTTAAATATCCCCTGTTTTTTGAAAAAAAAAAAATCATTGAGAAGAAAGTTAAAAATAAAAAGTTAAATTATCTTAAGTTGGCATTATTCTTGCTGAAATTTTTACTGTTGTGTCAACTGGTAAAAAAAATTCCAATTGATGGCTTTCCTATCTCACAAGTCACAACAACTTAGGTTGATCAATGAGAAACAATTGATATAGAAAGAGGAAGATATATTTAAAACAAACACTAGACTAATAGTTGATATTTAAAAGGAGAGCAAGAGAAAGAGAGGAAGAGAGGAACAAACACAATGCGGTCTCACATTTTACCGGGGGTAGCATGTAAAAATCTGCAAGGCTTAAGAATCATATTCAGTATGACCCACAAAACTATTATACTTAATCATAAGCAAAGAGACAAGTGGTAGCATTCCCCATACGAATAGTCTATAGGGGTATTATAGATCTAAAGATGAGACGAGAGCGAAAACACCTACACATCAGGCTCTTTGTCTGTATCTTTGGTTGACTTTACTCCTCCACCAAAGTCATATTTCAAACCTGAGTTTGTTATAATAGAAACATGCACAAACAAACAATTGTACAACGAAACAAATTTATTGATTCTATTAGATCGTTTCTTTTCAGTCGAAAGTTCAAACGCAAAAACAAAATTTTCTTCATTAAGTTTCTATTTCATTATTATGTTTGAGGAATACTTGGCCATTACATAGAAAAGTCTGTACCCCGCATAAGAGTAAAACACACCTAACTGCTGAATGTCACATGCACATCAACATTGAATATTCATTTATGCTTCTTCATCAAAATATAATGTGACAGAAGCGCTGATAAAAACAGAGAGAGAAGCATACCTCAGCTCTGAACACATCCAGTGCAAAACCATTGAAACAGCTGATGACAGCTTGCTGAATGTCCAAACCAAGGTTGTCCAGAGCTCTCATGGTGGAGAGCAAGAGACCTGGTCTACGGACACAAAACATGTGGATATTGACAGCCCTTCCTTCCCTTACCCTAACCTCCACCTTTAGAAAACCAAGAATTAATGATTTAATAATTTCCTCATGTTATCAAAAGAGATTCTTACCTAAGTTAATTTGAATGTCTTACTACGAAGATCTATGTTTGGGTGGAGCAATGACCGTTTTCAGGTGTTTATTAGCCATACCCTTATCCAACGTTTTGTGGAGTCTGAACTGGATCCTTCACTTTAAGTGTATATATAAATTATAAAGTAGTTTACATGCCAATGTCAAATTAGGTTGAGGCAGAGCACCTCATGGGTACCACGCAGCAAAATATAGAAGCCAAAAATTGGAAATTAGTGGCTACATCAGCATGTTTATATGAAGCATATCAAGGAAATGTGCCATGATATCATACTGACAATGAGCTCATGATACAAACCAAGATCAACAATGCATGCAACAGAATTCTAAGAAATTTCAGCCTCATTAATCTTATCATACCCATGCCTAAACAGTACATTCTGTGACATCCTCCAATCCTTACCAACATGTGAACTTCAACTGGTCAGTCCAAGTCCTACAGGCACATGTCCTATGTACAGAAAGGAAAAAACATGGGGACCCCATTTCACCAAGTACATTCACAAGCACGCATTTACTGTGAAGGTTACTGATCAGGTTCTTCCAAAATCAGCTCTACATCAAATTACCAAAAGACCACCAGTCTAAAATCACATTTGGGTGGCATACAAATGTTAACTTCATTATCATGTTAAGCATGAATATAACCAACGTATCCGACAGCACTGAATAATTTTAGACTTTTAAAATCAGCATTAACATTCGTGTTAAAGTCCTTGTCAAGTAGATCACAACTCCAAATAGAACATGCAAAGTATGTTATTAATCTTGCTAATCTTGGGCACATCAAGCTAATAAATGCAATTTTCCAACATTATAAGTATTAATAAAATATGTTATTAATAGAAATTACCCTTGCAGGTTCGTTTTTAGGACTCGGGCATAGTTCCTCCTTGACACGGCAAGGAAGGGTAGGTGGAGTCGGAGTCAAAGGTTGAAAACTTGTAGAAGGCATCAGAGAACCAGCTGTTGGGCTTGACTCCAATTCATTGTGGAGTTCATTGATCCTTTGAAGAAGCTCCTTTAAGTAATCAATTGCATCACCAAGTATTGAAGCCCTATCCATCTAAAACCACAACAAGCATAGAATCAATAAATAATATAATCCTCAAACAAACATAATAATAATATTATTATTATTATTAAAACCAACTTGTATACAAATTGAAAAAAAAAAAAAAAAACATACCTTGCTAATCTTGGGCACAACAGACCTGAGCATGTAAAGCCTATCATTGAGCTTCTTCCTCCTCCTCCTCTCAGCCATCAAGTTCTTGGCAGGCAAACCCTTCTTCTTGCCTTTAAAATCCCCACCAGTGACACCACTGTTCGCATTGGAAGTCTTGACACTTTCCTCCACCTTGCCATCCACATTATTGCTATTGTTGTTATACTCATCAGAATCATAATTCAAACCTGAAATATCCAAACTCGCCTCCTCCATCTTTTCAATCTTCCTGTCTGAGAAATTCCCTCCATATATCTCCAAATTGTCTAATTTACAGCAATTCTGTCTCGAAGCAGCTCTTTTTTCGAATAGAGTCGGCTGTGAACATGCTTTAGAATTAGACCTACTGTTGTTGTTGTTGAAAAATAGACCGTCGAGACCGTCAAAACAGCTGTAAGAATTCAGACCCTGGAAATCAGAGTCAGGAGCAGCACAAATCTGGGTTGTTAGACCCATGAAATTCGGGGTCTGGTTTAACTGGCTGACAAAAGCAGCCTCGCAACCCAAATCGAAGCCACTGACAAAAGGGTTGTTGTTGGTGTTGGTAATGGTGTTGTCGTTGTTGGTGTTTAGAAGAGACAATTGGTGTGAATGTGAAGGGTTGAGAGTGAAAGATGAAGAAGAGGAGTCTATTGGGTGGAGAAGAAGATTGTTATCAGAGAAACCATTCAAAGCTTGGTGGTGGGTGGTCTCCAAGCTGGTGTTGAAATCGTGATGGTGAGGTGGGTTCAAAGTGGAGGTCATGAACCAGTCAGTTTCAAGCAGGGACTTGAAAGCAGAGAGCGAACCACCAGCAGCCATGGATATGTCCTCTTCTTTGGCCTCCACTACTTCATTGCTGTTGTTGTTGTTATTGGTGGTGGTGGTGGTGGTTCTGGTCCAAGAAGAAACAGAGCCGTCTTGCTGTTCACCGTCGTCCATCCAAACCATGCCGTTTGCACCCAAAACCATGTGTCTTGTATTATTATTATTATAATTATTTTGAGAAAGGGAAAGTGAAGTGAAAAGAGAGAGCTTCTTTTCTAGCAGAGAATCATTACTTGTGAGTTGTGAGAGGAAATGGACAGATGAGAAGAGAAATAGATTCCAAGTTTGAACGTTATGTGTATGACTACTGAAATGAAATCAATGGATTTCAGACCGCTCTCTCCTCCCTGTCTCGGGTTAGCTATACTGTCCATTTTTTCAATTTACGATTTTACCCCACTGTCTATTTTTTCTTAATTTACGATTTTACCCTAGTGTTTGTTGTGGCCGCGCCACACACAGTGGCCTCCTTTATAGCTTCTTTTCTCTCTTTATTATTATTTTTTTTTAAATTTAATACTTAATAGATCGAAAATACGTTGAAATTTACAAAGATACTTATCGGATATTTATTTTTATTATTAAAATATTTACTTATTTAAATTACGAAAATACATATCCGATATTTATTTTTATAATTAAAATATTTATTTATTAAATAATAAAAAAAAATCTCACACATAAGCTAAATGTATATAATAATTCTCAGAAATTTACTTCATAAGTAAATAGAAATATACATAATCACCTAAATTTAAAGAAAATTTTGATTGTTTTAAGACTTGATCTTTTTGAACTTTTTATTATATGTATTGCTATTTTGTAACTATTGATATTTATAATTCATTATAACATTAAAAGTAAAATTTAAATTAATTATAGTTTTATTTATTTTATTCTAAAGTTAGTAATGGTTTATCATGTGGTTCCTGTGCGAAGATTTTGAAAGAAAAAAAAATACATATCGAATATCTAAAACTTGATGATTCAATTTTTTTATGGTTGTTTATTGTTATATTAAACCTGTTTTCTGGTTAGTATTATTGATGCAATTAAAATTAAAATGCGAACTTTTCAAAATATATATAACTATAAAGTAATTTAAGGCCAATGGTTGGAGATAGGGACCTACAGCAATTAAACACTATATATGTAATCCAAAAATTTATGCTTATTATATCAAGAGATATTTGCTTCATCGATACAAAGATTTGGAACTATTAGGATTTATCGAAATTATACATTACATCTATTATCTCAACTTACCTGAAAGTTTATATTTATAATATATATTTGGAGAAATCTACTCCCAAAAAACTGCAAGAAAAATCCACACACATGTTGGTAAGGGGAAGTGACTATTTGAACTATGAGTAAATGTAAACGAATACACTAGCAACCTGTACTATAAGTCGATGTTCGCACCAATTGGATGCAAGTAATGCATATTGTGAGTTTTTAAGAAAATATTTTCATGTTTTTAAAAAAATTTATATTGTTAGAATAGTTATTTAGATCATAATAATATTATTTGATTTCGATACATTGGTAGCAAAATGAACAAATCTTATTTATTTGATGCAGTTATCATTTTTTTTTCCCCTTTAAACTATTATAAAAAAATTCGAGATTTAAAAGGGAAGATAATTCAAACTCACATCTTTATATTAATATTTTAGAATTCATTAAAAAAAAAAAAAACAAAACGAAAAAAGAAAAAGAATAAAAAGAGAGAGATTTAAAATGGCACAGCATACTAATATGGTTATACTTTGAACGTAAAACTTTTCGCCATATACTGATAGTATTTTGATTATCACCTGTACCACTATTTTAGTTATATTGCAAAACTATGAAAACAATTATAGTTCAAATCATCATAGAAAATCATATTAGTATGCTGTGCCATTTTATTTCTAGATTATATCAAAAAAATTTTGTTCTCCAAAATTACTTCGAAATTATAGATAAAATTCAGAAATGAGTTATAACGCACATTCTAAAATTTTCATCTAATGATACCGTAGATGATTTGAAATTGATATATAAAATATGAGAAGACTTCTTGATTAGAATGTGTGTGTATGTGTGTATATATATATATATATATATATATATATAATAGACAGCTAATTTTGGAGGGAATGGAACCTGAAAACACAAGAAATTGAACTTCAATAGGAACCGGCAGGTGATCTGTATTATTTTGGGCACGTGTAAATTGATGATAGGCAGAAGAGATTGAAACAAGAGTTCAAAAATTGAACTTTTTTCTTAATTGAAGTCACACAAATGTTACCTTCTCTATGTATAAATTTATCAATTTTATTGCCCAATCTTGAAAGATTTCTGACACTACACATTCATATTCAATAATTCATGAGAGAGAAAGGCCATATAAGGGGACCAGTAATGAAAATTAGATATATAGTAGCTTGTTTCGTTCAAATTCCACCACAGATTTCTAAAACCATTAATCTAGTGCAAGTTGTTGCGGACATACACCTAACTTAGACTTGATTCTAATGTATACATTTTTACAGCTTAAGACACAAAGAATTTCCTCTAAACACAACAAACTTAAACTTATTTGTATAATATCTAAATTACAATTTTTTGTATTTATGTGGAGAACTCTATCATAATTTATACGTTGGTGTGTATATATATACATATTGACACACATATGTACATATATATAATTAAAAAGGAAAATTATATATTTTTTTAAATAAGGTTTATTAATTTGTTCTAACTATACAGCTTTTTAAATGATATATTTTGATTTTTTCGTAGAATACAAAAAAATATATATAGACAGCAACTTAATAGTTATATAATTTTGCCGAAGACCTCTTATGATAAAAGTTAATCAACTTTAGATAGATTCGTGAGAGCATAAATTGGAAAATCAATGAACAAATAAATTTGTTTATTATATAAATGTAATTTTCTAAAAAGAGATAATATGAAGTCAACTTCAACTGAACTGAAAATATCATTTGAAAGCTAGTTAATTAGTTCATGTAAGCAACATTTGGTTACTACTTGCATGCATGTGTGTGGTCACAAGTTGAACTTTCTTGAGGAAGTGATAAGATAATATCATCACCACTTTACTTAATTGTTAAAATGCCCTCGGCCCTCGGAGATATGTTTGGGTAACCACTAGCTAGCTATGGCAAAGTCTATGCTGGCTCAACGTATCTAATTAAAGCCCCTTCAACAATAGACTAAAAGACAGAAACTGAAACCCGCTTTCCATTTGCCATATTCACCATGCAATTACAATTGTAATTGCTAGACTAGCTTTTGGAATAAATTTTCCAAAAGAAAACCCAAGTTTCTCGTGATCCTTTCCTTCACTTTCACCGCACCTACTCCCCAATCAAATCCTCCACTTCCCTTTTTCACTTTTCAATTATCTCACTTTCTAGTTTCTAAAACGCTTATTAGACGAATTCATAATTGACTATTAAAATCATATTTATATGATATAAAAATATTATTTCTAACCGAATATTCATATTATAATATAAAACATTTTCTCTTCTCTCTAAGGGCATCTTCACATAATTCAAAGCCAAAAAATTTGACTCCCTTTCAGTTTCCAAGTGATGATGATAACTGGTCTGAGATATTTCATAGAAAGATAAAATTTTATAACTCCAAGTCCGGATTAGCAGATCTTTCCCAAAAAAAAAAAGTCAGGATTAGCAGAAGCAAACCGGCTGTGCCTCTGGTTGCGTGGCCAACCTAAATTTCTGGGTCTAATGTGCAACTTTAATTAGCAGAGAAAGCAGAGATTGAACCTCCAATTTCAAACTTAAGTTCACGTGATAATTGATAACCTAGAAATTACATGGCATGGTTAAGTGACTTAGTTTGTCACACGTGGCAAACATGCAACTGATTAAAGTAAAAGAGTGACCAATCAGAAGCTGAGTAGGGTGGGCCCTACTGTTACATGCATGCATGCAAATCCAAAATCATGGTTCTACCCGCCGTTTAGTTGTTGATCAAATTGGCGGTCCGCCCCGACATCTGAAGTCGGCGACCATGTGCTTCCCTGCTCACTCTTCCTCTATCATCTCTTGCTACTCAAAAGAAAAATAAGGTTTTCAAGCGTTTTAAAAAAAATGATCACACAAGAGGTTTTATGTGATGGTTAAATTAAAGCAATGTGTTGTCTGTTGACGAGGGCCCCATTACAGCTTCGAGAGGGGACCATGTTGGGGGACCTGGCTACGTACTATTACATATAAGAACTCATTAAATATTTAGTAATGCATGCTCTGGCCTATTGTACATAACCATATTTGGAGCACTTGGACATGCAGATCTCGATAGCTAGTACTGCTGATGATGCTTGTAGATGATATTGTCATTGTTTGTTTAAATTCAGACCTTGATTGAATTCCGCTAGCAAGTTTAAATATAAATCCTATCAGGAAAAAAAAATGACAAATTTAATTACATGGAGAAATTCGGACTCAAATACTTCTATTAAATTTGATATACGACACCATTTCAATCAAATAATTAGTGTAATAATCAATATAAAGATCCTTTGACAAGTTCAAGTCTTTTTCTACAGAATTAATGTTACACACTTGTGTTAAAACATGTCTTTAATTTGATCAATTGTCGATGTTGTTCTATGGTTTTCTAATTTCGAGCAACCTTGAATTTTAAAATTACATTAGGCAGCGCGACATTTCTGAGCTTTGCTTCTTATATACAACCACTGTGCACGAAGATTTAAATTACAGGATAAGATACTTTTAGATCATGTATTTTTGTGAGAAACATACATAGATATGATGAGAAAAAAAAATCAGTATTAATACATTACAAAACTAGCTGGCTCGGCAATACTATTCATCCCCCTAACTCTAACAATGTCATAGTTATCACTTATCAACGGTAAGCCTTTTTTGCCTCTTGTGTGTGTGTGTGTATATAGACTGGGGCAGAAGTTTAGTGCATCGAGGCGCGCTTGCTTGAGTCGAAGCAGCTGGTTGATTTGTTAGCAAATTGGAACAAAAAGATATTCTAGTGATCTGTTACTCGTGCTATGGACCTATGGTGTTGGGTTGAAGGGGAAAGGTCATCAATAACTAGGGCACTTCTCGTGATAGAATTAAAGCGTAGAGAACTGCGTTTTATACTGCAATTTACTTGCGCATCCTGTCACACCAAATTCTACAAAAAGTTGTCATTTTTATACGTCCACCGTTTCTCTTTTATGATCAGCTACGTTACCTTGAACTTAATGCTATTCTTGATCTGTACTTCTAGTAATGTCACCTTTGATTCAAAATTTGTTCATATATTTAAGAATAACAGGGAAACTCTAATTTTTTTGACCTTTTATAATGAAAACTAGCGTCTAATTTTTAATTTAGATAAACATCCTTGTACAGTAGGATTTTTAATCAATTTATGAAATATTACAAGGTATATTTATTATATAATAACGTTTTAATATAAATTAAAAATGGAGGATTATTTTTTGGAACAAGGTTAAACATTAAGAAGTTTTGCAAATCTCCCTAGGTGTAGTACTGTTACTCCAATAAACCAAGACCGATTTAGGCAGTCCTTTTCTTGATGACGTAATGTTTATAAATCAGTTTCATGGAGTTTAAATGTTAGAAATTTACTACAAGATAACTATCTAATAATATCTAATGTAAGAAAATCCTCAAAACTACCAGATAATGTGGCATGATAGTAGAAAGTGCTTGTTTAATTACACAATAACCCATTGGGGGACTCCTCCATCACACTCTATATTTAAAAAAAAAAAAAATCTTAAAACTGATTTTATAATTCAGAATCTCAGACGGCATTTTTAGAATATTTCCTACGAGTGTTTAGGATCCATGATAAGACCAAATGGCTATAAATACAAATCCTGGACTTAGTTATCCAAGGATTACAATGAATACGA
Source organism: Nephelium lappaceum (assembly GCA_021234005.1). NCBI lineage: Eukaryota > Viridiplantae > Streptophyta > Magnoliopsida > Sapindales > Sapindaceae > Nephelium > Nephelium lappaceum. The sequence continues at coordinate 5,473,469 of CM038004.1, forward strand.
TGTTGACAGGGGTTTTGGGCGGCCCTTAACAATTTTGTGAGGTCGTCTTTAGTCTTCACCAATCTGGGATCAAATTCCACTTCTAAGCTCTCATTCAACAAGTCAAATATTATTCTTATAATATGCATCATAATATGCTGACAAACTATGTACATTTGATACACTCCAGGCGTTTTCTTACTTATCAAGGAAACAAATTTAACGCAAACATTTTGTTATAAAATTTGTTCTTATATCTATCTAGACAACCATAGATAGCCTTTTTTAGTCTCATTACATTACCCCATAGCTAACTACGTACGTTTATTTTTCCTTCACTTATAATAAATATTCACATAATTTTTGTCGAAGAATAAAACGAGATCTAGACAACTATTGAAATCAAGATGGTTCACAAGCCAATGTTTAGTTCCATACAATATATATTGTGAAGCAAAGATTATCATGTCCTGCTTACTTCCTCTAATCTTCCACATTGCCATACACATTAATTATACAAATATTTCAAACCATATATATTGACTAAAAGTGTTTTCCAATCAAATACTTCACATAAACTGATCAGGAGTAGGGAAGCTAAGATACTTAAAGCATGTAAACCCTCCATCCACAACAAGATTGTGACCTGTTATATATTTAGCCTCATCTGATGCCAAAAACAAAGCAGCCTTGGCCACATCTATTTCTTCACACTGAGCCCCCTTCAGCTCACTCAGCCCATTGATGATATCAGTTATCTGCTCCGGCGTCAAACCTGCATATATTTTGCCAATCTCGGTCACGGACATTCTGGTCGGTATAGGAGCAGGTGATATGCAATTTATTCTCACCCCGGCCTTGCATAGCTCAGTAGCCACTGACTTCACAATTCCAGGAATGGTAAACTTTGATATTGTGTACGGATGTGGGCCTAGCCCACCCATCAGACCACTAATGCTTGATGTGCATAGAATGGAGCCTGAGCCCATAGGCACCATCACTCGGGCTGCATGCTTTATCCCAGCAACTGTACCCCAAATGTTGACCCGCATAACCCGCTCAAAGTCATCTAGGTTAAGGTCTGTGATGCTCGGTGGGAAGACGGGGCCTGTTATTCCCGCGTTGTTGTACATTATATCGAGCTTTCCGTGGCGTTTCACAGCGGTTTCTACAGCTTCTGCTACTTGGGACTCGATGGCTACATCACATTTGACAAATTGGGCTGCAGGGCCCAGTTCGGTGGCTACTTGTGGGCCCATCTGAGAATCAATGTCTGCAATAATGACCTGGGCTCCATGTTGGACAAATTCGTGGGCCGTTGCCTTTCCAAGCCCATTTGCACCACCCGTTATTAAAGCTACTTTGCCTTCTAGCCTGTTTTTCCAAAGCAAACATACTCATGAATGTCTTTGAAATACTTTGGCAAGAACCGTTTTCTTTTGACAAATTGTAACAAAGTTAATGAAAAGAATATCTCCTGTCTAATCATATAATCATTTTGGGCGGTCGTTGATGGGATAGGGACCAAACTTTCAACATAATCTTCAAAATAAGATGCGATACAAATAATTGGAAATGTAAATCAAAAAAAATTTTGGCATAATTTGGTGAAAAGATCGATTTTAGTGACTTTAGACCTTACTTTTTTTCAATTTTTGACATTCATCAAAAATCTATCTTAAAAGGAGAAAAATTGTTGGTCAAACGTTACACATTTGATTTGTTATTTAATTACAAATCTTTAATATGGTTGTCAACAAAGATTTAAAATCATGGGGCAGTAAAAACACGATTTTTTGTTTCTCCTTGAATGACTTGTTTTCTTTTTCTAAGATTGTCAAAAAAAAAAAAAAAAAAACCAAACGTTTCCATAAATTTTGCATCTCCTCATTAATTTATGATCTAAAGAGATATCAATGAAATGAACCCTGTTCTAATTAAACAAGACAGATACTAGCGACACAGATCCTAATAACATGTTTCATTTCATTGTATCTCTACTAATGTCCTCAATGTGAAATGACATTAAAAGTGCAATTTGCAGATCTTGAGAGTTTGCATGATGACATTTTATGTCTAAAAGTATTTTTTAATCCTCTAAAAGAATTGCAATACTTAGGATTAGAATATAGGGTTTCTGGATCTGGGGATCGAGAAACTGCATAAAAACCGGAACTTTGTCAATGGTGACAAACGAATACAGGAGGATATTGTGGATATATTTGTATTTATGTATTTTAGTGTAATTAATTATATATGCCTACAAATATCTATGTCAATCTAAGTGCAGTTAGTTACTTCTGTGTTTAATATTTAACAGCTCGAGAAAGAGAAAGCAAGAGAATTTAAAATAATTTTCATAAGCCGAGTTGCACTCTTTCCACGGCCAAAAAAATAGAAAGAAAGAAATGGCCACAACTGTGATTAAAGAAAAAGAAAGGAATTTGAGAAGAAATAAAACATCCTCAAATGTATAAAAAAAAAAAGGTGACTTGCATAAAATATTCAACTAAAATATAAGTTTTTTATTGAACAGATACTCAATTGACGATATTTAAACATTTCAAACAAAAAATTGATAGTTATTTTAAAAAAGAAACATTAATTGACGATATTTAAAGATAACAGTAAAAGTATTTTTTCTGTTCGTCCTGTATGTCTGTTTTAAACACCTCCATGATTTGAGTGAGACATTGTGTTGAAAATACTAATAAATTATAGTGTAGAGTAGTATAACGTCAGAACTTGGTTTTGACAACAAAATTGCGAAATTAAAAACAAAATCAAGTAATGGTGCTTCATTACTGTTATTTGAAAAGAACAAATGTTGATCAGAGAAACCACTCAAATCCCAGAAACAGTCATCTTTACACAAGTTCAGAACAATCATGCATCTTTCCACGAGTAGAAAGCAGCTAAGCGACAAAAAGAACTGCAATAACATCAGTTACAGTAGTAGTTGGAATCCTATATTGAAACAAAGCAAAATTACACTGTTTAACAACCACATGACAAAAGCAAAGAAATAGTTTAGAGAGAGCGAGAGAGGGAGAGATACCTCCTAGCAGCAGCGGCAGTAGAATGGAGTCTCGCATGCTTAGACAAATCATTAACAATAAACTTGATCTCTCTGCAGAAGAGAACAAAAAAATTGAGAGAGAGAAACTTAGTTTACATATAGAAAACAATTACTTTATTAAAAGATGACGAATATTGTTAAGACTTAAGAGTCACCTGGCTAATGATCTGATCATGTCGACGGCTATATATGATCTGATGGGAAAAGATGATCAAGTGTGTCTGTCTGGGTAGTGTTTTTTCTCTCTGGATCTGATGTATCAATACAGTGAACATATATAAGGAAGAAAGATAAATAGGTGAGGCAGAGAGAGGCAACGTATTTATTGGAGGAGGAAGCAGATGTTTTGCAGTCGCATTCACACACACATTTCCATGCAGCCCAACAGCCACTCTCTGTGAGAGAGAGAGAGAAAATGTTTTGAAGTTGAAGTGAGTCATTAACAGGTATGACCTGTCCTATTTAATGATCCTTACTATGAAAATGAAGGGAAGTTACTATAGACTATTATCATTATTATTATTATTATTAAAATAAAGTGGTTAAAGCACGAACACTAACTGATTAATTAGCTCTGTTGTTGCTTCAATATTTAATTTTTTTCTTTCTTTCTTTCTTTTGAATAATGGTTGGATAGGGATAATTTTCATAATTGAAAGGATTAATTGTAGATAAATGAGAGTGGTATAATGTGAAAAGGGAAGTTTTATGAAGTATTTTTACTTTATATATAGACGGGACAATTTGTATTAATTTATGTGATGGTTGAGTTATAGTGTGCTCGATATTTTTCTTCAGTGGTTTGAATGATTTCATGAAGATTTCTACTTTTGTTTAGTTGGGATAAAGTTTAAAATCTTGTGATATGAGAATATTTTCCAAACTCAGTGCTGCTGTCCCAAGCTTTTTTAAAATAATGAATCGGCATTCACATTTAAACCCGATAAAAAGAGTACTATATAAGTTTAATATACATATTAATTGAAGTAAACATGACTGCCAATTGTGGTCAAATTTTAAAATAACTTTAAGATATTTTGGATATTATGTTCTTAGAAATCAAATTAATCATATCCACTATACAAATTTAGATAAATTATTCTATGCATCACATAAGTATTTACTTTGCTATCCCAAAAAAAAAAAAAAAAAAAAAAAATCCTCTCTCTACTCTCAGTTAATCTTAAGGATTTTTACTAAATTTTCCTTACAAGCTAGATTTATCGGCTCTTTCTTTTTGAAAAAAAATCCTCAATGTATGGACCTATATGCATGTATTCAACACGATAATATGATATAATACAACATAAATATCAAATTAAGTACTGTAGTTTTATGTCATGTATCATGATTCTAATGGTCAATGAACACAATTTGCGTGTTAAAAGATTCTCCATTTTGGTTTTGGTAAAATTAGTTTGATTAATTTATTTATTAGTTAGAAATAATTAAAATATTTAACTAAAAAATATCTTTAATTATGAAAGAATAAAATGAAAAGAAACCAACTAAGAATTTATATTTTATGGGGGGTAAGCAAAACATTAATAAAAACTAGCCATGATATTAAATAAATGTTCCACTAAATGGTAACGTTAATGGGACTAACCCCTTAGAAAGACTTTAATTAATTAATGAATAGATTAAGCCAGCTGTGGCATAATAAAAAAGAATTATGTGGAAGTAAATATTATAATATGTGATCTGGAAGATATGGATTCTCACGCAAGATAGGCTACCGGACCGACCAAGATGTCAACCTTATAGTTTATAATTATTTGTTATGATCAAGAACAAATATAAAGGAAAAGGAAAACCTTTTTGAAAGACTAACCTACACTCTAATATGTTGTAGTACTTCTTTCCACAAAGTTTCTAGGATTTCTTTGCTTTATTTTCCATTTTATCTTAAATTATTATCGATATTATAATGACTTTTTTTTACACTTGTTTTTTTTATTTGCAAAACAAATGTAAAAATTTTCTACAATTTAATTATCAACAAACTTCCAATCTTTGATTTGTTAAATAACTTTTACTATAAATTTATTAAGGGTGAGGGTATAACAACTTGAATGATTTACTCTCAATTCAGGATCATAAAAGTAATAATAAATTAAATGTTAAGTACTTATATATAAATTTAATAATAAATAGATAGTTGCAGCCTTAAAATAAATTTAAGTAAAAGAATTAATTCACTGTATTTAGATCCATCAGTATCCTTTTTCTTCTTTTTTAAATTTGTTAACAAAATTTGTCAAATGTTTTTGTGCTGTAAGTTGATCATTGATAAACATGTCAAACCTAGAGTATTTAATTAAATTTTAGTGAGAAAATTAGTTTCATCAGCATCCGTTTTGTTCTTTTTTAAATTTGTTAACAAAATTTGACAAATGTCTTTTTTTTTTTTTTTTTTTTTGCTGTAATTAAGTCGATCATCGATAAATATATCAAACCATATAGAAGATAAACAATCGATTAAATTTACCCTAGAAAGAAAACATGGTAAAGATTGAAAAAATGACTTAAATAACAATTAAAAATACCTTTTTGTTAATTGAACAAGTAAAGAAACAAAAGCAACATTGCACTATGAAGAGATAATAATGATGCATATGGATATATATAGCAGCCAGAAGGTGAACAGTCTGGATCAATAATAGGAGAGCTATGATGAATAACATTCCATGTATTTAATTTCTCACCAAATTTGCACACCATCTATTGGTAGTTCTGATTGAATATTTTTCTTGATCTATCAAGAATTTAAGTTTCATCTTTATGTGAAGTTTCATCCTTAATAATTAACATAAAACACAAAATGTGATTAATTGTCAACTTTATTATAGGAATTAATTAATTAATTAACCAATAGTAAATCTATGAGGGACTCCAATTTTTTCGCCACTCCATGTGAACAATGTGGATGTACAAGTAAAATAAATAAATAAATAATAATGTTTAAGTCGCCATTAAAAACTTCAACAAAAAGTCAACTTAAACCAGACTAATTTGTTAATTTTCACATGATACAAAATTTTAAAATTTGTTTATAATCGTTGGCTGGAAGTATCCCAAGAACTAGCATAAGAGGCTTCCTACATACGGAACAGTGTTACAAGCGACCAATATTAATTAAAAAAAGAATATAAAACAAATGAAGATCGTTAAGTTTTCTTCTTCCTGAATGGAAAATAATTTTGAGCCAATTGCCAAACTCTCTTTGCTTAAAATCTGGCACTGAATCAGTCATTTATTTTTGTCAGTGACAGTGATCGGGCACCAAACTTTTTTATTAATGTTGCATCTATATGTATTGCCCCAACGGCTCAATTGTCTTGAGACTATTAATTGTCTCACTAATTTCATAGATATCAAACACTAATAATAATACGTACTCTATTGTATAAGAATCCCAGTCGATCGTTAACTTGATAATGATACCCTTTCTCCATTGCTGAAAAAGTTACTTAATTTGAAGCTAAGTACAGATAATTATCATTGTTCCTTTTGTTCATTGACAGTTACAAAAAGTCTAATCACTATATTTCACTTAGATGATCAATTAAAGCTACCATAATCTGTCCAATTATATTATACTAATACTGTCATCAACTATTGTTGATTCCATGATCACGAGCTACACAATGTAGGATGTTAGATGTATGGCCCGGCTCCTTTTTATAAGCCAGAAACTAAAACTCATAACAAATACAAATTAAAGAGACGAACATCTTTTTGTCTTTTCTACATATATACAAATACAAAGTCTATCATTAAATTAGAACATTTACAGGGCCACGAAAAACGGATGGTCAAGTGACAAAGCGAAGTTCCATGACTTTATATATGCCCTAGCTGGTGGACTTGAGGGGGGACCCAATCTTATTCTCCAACCGATTTTTCAGTATATCCGAACATTTACGTGTCGTTCAATCACTGAAATCATATCATATAATAATATAAATAAATCACACATATTATTTAATATTATTATTGATACATGACATGATATTATTGAATTGGATGCATTAATTGATTAATACGATATGATTTGGATATTCACTAATGTGATTAAGTCTGTTGGCCTCAACTCCCAACTCTACCTAACTTATAAAAAGATACAAGAAACCCAGAAAAAAGAGACACAAAGAATTATACTATTACTGTGTACAATGATACAATGCAATAATTGCATGAGTAAAGGTATAACAAGGTTGTCATTTTATAGAGGCAATGTCGACAACTCTCAGACAGCTTTATAATCCGACAACCTGGACTGTTTCTTGTCTCTCAAATTGGGATTAGTTTGGTGATTAATTAATAATCAAATGATTAAAAGTGGTGGTGATTAGTGAAATAGTTAGACATTATTGGTGTATTTTTTTATAGATGTTAGTGTACAATAGAGTATGGGTGGTGTTGAGATGGGGTGGTCTTGGCTTTAAGAAGAAAGTGATTGTGGTGGGGATTTTGTTATGAGATTGCAGTTTGCATGCGCGTTTCATCAGTTCTAAGCTGTTTAGAAGACTGGATCCATGTGCGCATGCTTAATTTTTTCCAATCAAATCTCTGCTTCTAAATACTGGTCAACTCTGACACGTGGTGCTTTATCAATGGATGTACTTTGTCTTACGTGTACAACGGCTGTCTGTGTTTGTCTACGCAAGTAAGCAAGCACAAAGAGAGATTCTAAATCAACCGTCTCAGTTGTGTATGAATAGTGGTATTCGATTCCATAATCTTTTCTTTCAACAGCCAAAGTTACGATGGTGCCACCTCTAGTTGCAGTCTAACATATTTGATTTGGCGGATCTCTAGACATCTAATCACCCACATTCATTCTAATATCAATACATTATAAAACATTGGTCCGTAAGAATTTTGAGTTCGATAAAATATTAGTTGTGAGTTATGATTGGTCAATATATCGATTGCAAAAAAATGAGAGTAGTCTAAGTTTATCTCGATGACTCTCCATCGTCGAGTGACAAGGCTTGTCTTGCGCGTTGGAAACCAATTATTAGATTGCTTATTCAACAAACATGAAAATGATAAGACTTGTGAATATCCAACATAAAAACACAGTGCAAATTATTAAATTTAACTTAATTGATCCTATTTTCCAAAAAAGAACAAAAATGCAAAAGATAGTTGGATATCCCTTATTCTTTAATCATTAAGGTATTGTAAGTTAAGTTTGTATGATTAGTTTTTTTTCCCTTATTGTGAAAGTTATTGTTTTTTGTTAATAAAAATAGATATCTAAATCGTATAACTAAAGCTTAATCTATACAAAAGTTTTTTGATCCATTAGGTATCAAATTTTGTAAAAAAAAAAAAAGTTAATAATTGGTCCTACCAAACTATAGTATATGAAGAAGTCATATTCATACAACACATAATTCTTTTAAAACATAACACTATATTCTGTTTTTTTTTTTTTTTTTTTTGAAACACACTAAACTCTGTTCTTGATTGGTTGTGAGTTGCAATAAAATCATGGATTTTGGATATGTTGGGCCTTTCACGGCCCATGAGAGTAGCTAATTGGGCTCCGTTCAAAGAGATTGGATTTTTGGATTCTTCCTTTTTTTGTTTTTTGACGTATGGATATTTGGATTGGAACCCATGCAACCCTCGAAAATTGTAGCTGCACCCCTTTTGTTTGCCCACCCCATTAAATATTTAAAATTTTTCTAATTTATTTTTAAACTTCATTTAATATCACAACTTTTTTTTTTTTTTAATTTTATTATTATACTGTGCACATCCCATCTTGTTTTAAAGACATGGGAAGCCTCCCTCTCAACAAATTCCTAAACCCTTTATCTTTCAAAAATCTAATCTTTAATAATTCAACGTCTCATTCCAATGATCATTGAAGATATTAGTAATTCGAACTATTTGAGAAGGATCCAAGGGTTCAAAAACTTCATATAAAATCTCCAAGGAACGAAATATACATCAGGCAAATCCAACATAAAATTCAACATATTCCTTATAATATTAACATGATTTGAATCACCCCAGAAGAAATTCCACCTATTCTTCAAACAATTCCAAGCAGAATCAGCCGAAAATATCCTAAACAAACAATGATTAGAATACATCCAACCATTACCCTCTATCTTCCCCAGTGCACCATCAGAGTATCAGACCATGGATTTTGACATGGAAAATCTGCTGCTAGACACCTCTACCTACCATCATTGCTAATCTCACAAGCATCGTTTTTTTCCATGTCTAGTCCACCTCCCAGACCACACATCTGTAACAAAATCAGACCTTTGATAAGGTTTCAAATAAAGCAATCCAGCCCCGGCTCTAAAGAACCTAACCGGCACATGAATCAACTCTCTATCAAATACAAACCTCACAGGACAAATTTTAAGACCCTCAAAAATGTCTAACAAGCAAAATTACAGTCCACCTCCCAAACCATTTTGGTTAATTTTTAGTTGGGAAATTTTAAGGCCCTCAAAATGTCTAAAAAGCAAAATTACAGTCCACCTCCCAGACCATTTTAGTTAATTTTTAGTTGTCTACAACGACCCTAAACAACTAAATTAATAATAAATAATACATTTAATTAAATACATATATAATTGATCTTATCATTTAAAAATCTCAAATTATTAAGCATAAGAAAAACTGAAATAATATTTCTGCCAATTGATAATCCATATAGAGGAAAGAAGACTTAATTATTGATTAATGATTAGTGATTACATTACAACAATTGGATATCAAATTATGTAAATTTTACATTAAAATTAGTTAAATTTTTGCTAGAAATTAAACTTAAATCAATAAAACATAAATATCTCTTTAGTTAAGAGAGTTTTATATATAACTTTATTGATTACAAGTATATATAAATTACAAGAACAAATAAAAATAAGAAATAAAAATTAAATCACGATGTACACTGATAAATTATATGTAATAAATTAAAATTTAAAATTTTAGGATTCATTGATTCGATTTTTAAATCAAGTTAGAGATATCAATATTTAAAAAATCTAATAAGATACTAATATGTCAATAAAAATTATAAATACGTTTATATTTATTTTTTAGGATATACATTATTATTATAATTGAGATATAACAAAGTATAGATAAATGCATGGATTGAAATTAAAGAAAATGATAGAAATTAAATACAATAAGGATGGGGATATAAAGATTAAAATTAATAAAATAACAAATGTACAATAGAAATTAAAGAAAATGATAAAAATTAAATATAATAAAGATAATGATAGAAAAATTAAAGATTAATGAAATGATAAATCTATAATTTTTTTTTTTGTAATTAATATATCCAGGATTATGTATCAAAAATAAAATAAAAATTTTGTAAAAGATAATAAATAAATCTCTCGATAATTTTAAAAAATTCAGGAGGAGCACGTGTCTCCCAGTCACACACTAGGTCCGCCCGCTGTCAGTCAGCATAAGAGCAAGTATAAATGAAAAAAAAATTCTAATAAATTATTAGTAATAATATGGTCTTAGAAATTAAGAGACACAGAGAGACTACTTAAAAGCAAAGGTCTCGATAAGTGGTAAGGCTACATTGGATTTGTTAACTGTATCCTGCAAATTTGGCGCAGGGAACAAAATAGAATGTCAAGATACACGTATATCAGCACATGATATATACTTCAAGCTCTTATCCCCAGAACAGGCAATTAGTCACTTGATTGATGAAGCTGGCTCAAGATCAGTTTCAAATCGAAAAAAGAATCAGAAGTTATATTCTCGTCGTTATGACAGTTACCATGCAAATCAAGTCAACCAACATCAATCCGATCAATCTTTTTCACATATATAATATATGATTTTAATTGATTTATATAAAATATTTATTTGCCTCTTTTATTTTTTTCCTTGGCTTATAAATAAGTTATATTTTTTATAAATTACAGTGAAATACAACCTTTATTCACAATTATCATGTTGCGAGAGCTTATGCTTGTGTAATTTTTTTTTCTCTATTCACTGTCACCACCATCACCCTCTGCATCAAACGCCACCCAAACCATCGCTTAACACCGCCGTCAACCCAAACTTTTTCCACCATCACCATCTGCATCAAACACCACCCAAACACTCTGCATCAAACGAAACACCAGACCCAAACTGTCGTCCACCCAAAACTGCATCAAACAGACCCCATCGCACGCACTCAAACCGCTGTCATAGCATCCTCGTCGCATCGCACCCACCATTGCAGCGTTGCACTGTCGTCCGTTGTCACCTCCGTTCCGCTCGCCTCTCTCTTTACCGCGCCCCTCTGTCACCACAATCCTGGTCGGACTGGTTCTCAGCCACCGTCGCTGTGCTGTCGCACCGTGGTCAGCACCACCATCACCGTTGTCAAGCCGTGATCTGCACTGTCGCATCTCTCTAAGCCACCGATCAAGTGGCTGTCGCATCTCTCTAAACCGTTGGAGATTCCCTGGTTTGAATCATTGTCTCCATTTACAATTATCAGTGACCAAATTTGATGCACAAGAGGTTCTTGCAATGTTTACATTGGAAGAATCCCAGAAGCTGTTGCAAATGGAAAAGGCTCAGCAGAAGCACATAACAGGCCAACCTGAAGCGGTGGAAGCAATTAGCCGTGCCATTCGTAGAGCTAGAGTGGGCATTGGAGACCCTGATCGCCCAATCGGAAGCTTTTTATTCACTGGTCCCTCTGGGGTGGGGAAAACTGAATTAGCCAATTCAGTGGCTCTTGAATACTTTGGTTCCAAAGAAGCCATGATCAGGTTGGACATGAGTGAGTACATGGAGATACATACTGTTTCAAAGTTCTTTGGATCTCCACCAGGTTACGTTGGCTATGATCATGGTGGCCAACTGACTGAAGTGGTACGCCGCAAACCTCATTCTGTGATTCTCCTTGATGAAATTGAGAAAGCTCATCGCGACGTCTTGGATGTTATGCTTCAGGTATTAGATGATGGTATTAACTGATAGTAAAGGCCGGACTATAGAGTTTAAAAACACCATCATAATAATGACTTCAAACATCGGTCATGATCTGATTTCCAAGGGCAGCCTTTTGAGCTTTGAACAGGTCAAGGCAGAAGTAGTAGAAGAATTAAAAAGAAATTTAAGGTTAGAGTTCCCGAACAGATTTGATGATGTGATTGTCTTCAAGTAGCTAACTATCACTGACCTGAAAGTTGTTGTTGAGAAAATGATAAAGGAAGTTCGTGAAAGACTCAAGGCAAAGAATATAACGCTAGCAGTGACAGAGAGGTTTAAGGAGAAATTGATCAAAAAAGGATATGATCCATCGTATGGAGCAAGGACTTTGGCAGGCTTTTGGTAGACAAATTGACTGAGAAGATTTTAATTGGAGAGGTTGAAGAGGGTGATTCTGTCATCATAAATGTTGAATCAAGGATACAATGCTGAAATTTAATCCAATTCTAATCATAGTTCCTGCTTGAAAAGCTGCTACCCTACCTCTCGCAATACTGAGGCAGTGAAACTTCATTTATTTAAAGCTTCTTTGTGATATGTTTTTAGAGATTTATGAAATCTAAAGCATAACGTGTGCTTATCATTCCATGAAGTTATCACCAGTTTCCATTGAGGTTTAATATACCAGAGAATTTTGTGATTTTTTAGTGGGGTCCAGTTCTTTTATTTTATTTTTCAGATGACTTTGAACCTAAGTCAAGCCACCAAGCCACATTGATTGGTGGCGGATCCTTTTTTTCATAAGATTAAGAAATACTCTATTTTGTATAATTTTTAAAAAACCAATAATAAAAATGATGATAATCATAAGAGAAAATTTCAACAACAAAATAACATTAAAAACCTGAATTGAGTTTAACACTCTTGCAAATAATAGTTCGCGAAAATAATTGATGTTTTTTTGTGAAATGTTAATAAAACTCAAATCTATATTTGATTGCTATTTTCCAAACGGACTCTATTCCTATACTAGAAAAAAAAGAGGGGGGGGGGGGTGGTGTGGTGTTGATTAGAATAACATCTACTTGTAGTTGAACTAAACCTCATTGATGATTTATGAAAATTTGCTAAGTATGAAATCTCATGAGTAGAGTATAATATATCACACATAAATTAAATTTAAATTTTTCTTGAAAAAAATTAGATGGAAATTTTAGTAAAGGCAGCAGACCGAGATTGATTTAAAAAAGTATGGATCTGTTGAAGACAGTTTACATTGCTAATCATCCATTATAATCGATGAACTGAAACAAATAGTCCAATATATTATATATGAAAGTTATTTAAGATATAGACACAATATAACTGCACAGATAGACTTTTCAATGGAATATCAAATTAAATTATTGAATTGGATGTAAAAAATAAAAACAATATACCTCGATAAATATTAAAAACCGATGATTTTGGGGATTTCAATTGATTTTCAGGAAGCCTTGGGCGGATATATAGTTTTAGTCTGCACACGAAACAAGCAAGGAGCCTATATAGTCGGAAAATAAAAATAAAAATTATTATAATAGGGAGACATTCACTGATTAGGAAGATAACTTGGCAGACTGGATCTTAAATGGAGTAGTTAAAGAGGGTGACTGTGTCACCATTGATATTGATTCTACGGGGAACATAATATGCTCCCGATGACCACAGTTTTTTGCTTGAAAAGTTGCCACCTTTCTTGGGACTAAAGTTTGTTTGTTTGTTTTTTTTTGTTTTTTTTTCTCAGATTGTAGTTTTTTTTACTATTTTTCAGATTGTAGTTGAGTCAATATTCTCTGCATTTTTTTTGAAGTTCTTAGGAGTTGTGAGATATTTTCTGAATTTTATGAAATCACAAATACAATTCGTGCTTCAATTTTCTTCTACATTTCATGGTGTCTTTTAAGTTGTCATACTTTCAGAAATTTATGAAATCACATTAATTTACTCATTTTCTTATATTGTGACTTGTGAGCTTCTCAATGGTACTGACTGCCAGGATTTACTATGCGCGTTAGTTGACCGTTTGCTTTATTTACTTTAATTTTAATGTTCGATTTGGGCCTGTTACTTCAAAAGTGAGGCACAATAGAATCAGAGTTATCAAAATTCAAACTCAAGTTAGGATGACTAATCAAATATGCTCAATACTATGTCAATGATCAATCATTTAGATACTTAGGTGTTAGGCAAGGTCTAACCAACACTATTTCAATTTGGACAATAATCTTGCGAGTTTTAAGAATTTCTTATTAGGAATGTCTCTATATTTTATAGTTTTTCTAGTGGATTGACAATCATAAGAACACCCGATAAGAAAGGTTTCTGATTGTTATAGCCTTTCTATAGAGTTTAAATATGGCAGCCGTTAGCTCTAACAATTATTTAGAATTCACATACAAGTTGCTAAATACATAGTTATATGATTGATTCTTGTTAAAATTTGATTCACAACATAACGATATTATCCAAACGAGGGCCAATCTTACCAAGTTTTTGCAAACTTAGATTATAATGATTTGAAACGCATAGTACAAGTAATTAAACATACCGAAAGGTTTTATGATTTAATTGGGACGATAGTCAATGATTAATTCACATTTTTTCAAGCTGATGATTGGCTACTGTAAAGCAATAATGGAAAGGAATGCCTAAACATTTAACCATCTCTTCGAATTTTTGTGACGCCAAAACATTTTTAAGGAAGCCCAGCGGACAGCACTAGAAGGAGAATGAAAATCAACCAGCATGCATTGAAACAAGCATGATGAATAGATTTAAATACCCAAAAAGAAAACAAAGATTTCATTGATGTATTTCACTACTAATGTAGTGAGACGAATTAATGAAATAGTATCATTTATTTTTTTCTTACCTTCTAGTGGGATCTCACCACATCAGTAGTGAGATGGATTCATGAAAGATTTTCTTATAAATAACTATGTTCTTGGACTTTTCGGAAGCTGTGCCTATGCATAATTTTGATACACATATTGGTAAGTGGTATGGCTTCTAAATGGTAATGCTCGTTAATTTGCTAATTATATCTTGGAAATTGGTTCAGTTTATTGTGCTATATATAGATACAAGATCCACTATCTTCCCAATCCCTCTTCTGGCAAACATTACTAGCTCTTATATTCTGTAAACCACACTGCTGAAATAGAAAGTTAACGTAACATATTGGTTTAATAGTTTAATAGCAACCATGGAGAAGCTTGAGAAAAGTCCTTTCAAGCTGGAAATGCTTACCAAATATGGAACTGATTTAACGAAAATGGCTCAGGAGGTAAGCGAATACTTGCACTAACTGATTCACTCACTCACACTACAAAATGAACACATGACCGCCTTAAATGTAACTTTTTTGCATGAAAATGTGAATATTTTTTTAACAAGTCTTTGTGGTTCTGACTTGTTTAGGGAAAGCTCGATCCTATGATAGGAAGAGACAAGGAGCTACAAAGAGTGATGCAAATTCTTTGCAAAAGAAAGAAAAACAACCCATGTCTTCTCGGAGATCCTGGTGTGGGCAAAACTGTGATTGCAGAAGGTCTTGCTTGTCGGATTTCAAACGGCTCTTCTCCATATAAATTTCAGGGGAAGAAGGTTATAGAATCTTGCAATATTGATGTTGGTTTCACTTTGAAATGTGCTATGCAAGGGTTCTAATATAAGTGTTTGTTATGATCAGGTGTTTGCCTTGGACATGGGGCGATTAATTGCTGGGGCATCAAATCGTGGTGAATTTGAAGAAAGATTGATCAAAGTAATTGATGAAGTGAAAGCAAGTGATAGAGGGATTATTCTCTTCATTGACGAGCTTCATACTCTGATAGGAGCAGGAGGTGGAGGACAGGCCCTTGATGCAGCAAATATATTGAAACCTGCACTAGCCAGAGGAGAACTAGTGGTGATTTAACACTTTAATGTGACACTGATTTAATTATATTTGATATAGGATTATAACATTGTTTTATATGGAATGGAGAATGACTGAGTGATAATTGGTGCAGTGCCTTGGGTCCACAACGTTCGATGAGTATAAAAAGTACATCGAGAAAGATTCTGCCTTGAAAAGGCGGTTTCAGCCTATTGAAGTGCTTGAACCTTCAGTCGATGATACGATTCAGATACTTGAAGGATTGAGAGGAAGCTATGGATCGTATCACAATGTTTTTTACACAGATAAGGCCTTAGCAGCGGCTGCTGTATTATCCAACCGATATATAAAGTAAGGATTATGATTCTTGAATCTCTAATATACTTAAAAATTAGATGTTGTTTTATATTCTTTATCTAATTTAATTTTATGTAATTTAGTGAACGATTCAATCCTGATAAATCAATAGACCTGATTGATGAAGCGGGTGCCAAAATTGCTTTAAATCAAACCACACAATTCACTGTAGCCTTTCCTGTGACTGAAGTTGACATACAACAAATAGTTGCAATGTGGACTGGAATCCCGGTAGAGAAAGTGTCTTTTGAAGAATCACACAAGCTTTTGCAAATGGAAAAAGCTTTAAAGAAGCACATTATAGGCCAGCCTGAAGCGGTTGAAGCAATTAGTCGTGCCATTCGTAGAGCTCGCGTGGGCATTCGAGACTCCAATCGCCCAATAGGAAGCTTTTTGTTCACTGGCCCAACTGGGGTTGGGAAAACAGAATTAGCCAATTCGCTGGCCATTGAATATTTTGGTTCTAAAGAAGCAATTATCAGGGTTGATATGAGTGAATATATGGAGAAGCACACTGTCTCCAAGTTCTTTGGCTCTCCTCCAGGTTATATTGGCTCTGAAAGTGGTGGTCAGCTAACGGAAGCTGTACGGCGTAAGCCTCATTCCGTGATTCTTTTTGACGAGATTGAGAAGGCTCATCGCGATGTTTTGAATGTTATGCTTCAAGTACTGGACGATGGTAGATTAACTGATAATAAAGGGCAGAAAGTGAACTTCAAAACACTACTATCATAATAATGACATCGAACATTGGTTCTGATATCATCTCCAAGAAAAGACTAATGGACTTTGATCAGGTCAAGGCTGAGGTGGCTGAAGAACTCAAAATAAATTTCAGGCCAGAGTTCTTGAACCGAATTGATGAGGTGATAGTCTTCAGGCCACTAAAAGACTCCCATTTGAAAGAAATTGTTGAGATAATGCTAAAGGAAGTGTATGAAAGGCTTGAGGCAAAGAATATAAAGATAAAAGTGACCGAGAGTTTGAAAGAACGTCTTTTGGAAGAAGGTTTTAGTCCCAGCTATGGAGCAAGGCCTTTGAAGAGAGCCATTAGCAAGTACATTGAAGATACCTTGGCAGACTGGATTTTGAATGGGACTGTTGAAGAGGGTTACTCATTAACAATGGATGTTGATAAGAATGGCAATGTGAATGTGATGTTATGTTAAAGTTCTTGCTCGAAAAGCTGCTGCTAATCTCTGGAAAATTATGTTTTCAATGTAAGCAACACAGTTTTCTCTTGTTGCTTAAAAGTTTATGAAATTACATACA
This sequence comes from Nephelium lappaceum, assembly GCA_021234005.1. Classification (NCBI taxonomy): domain Eukaryota; kingdom Viridiplantae; phylum Streptophyta; class Magnoliopsida; order Sapindales; family Sapindaceae; genus Nephelium; species Nephelium lappaceum. The sequence continues at coordinate 5,491,027 of CM038004.1, forward strand.
CAGTGTGTGCTTTCTATTCCGCTGTAGCAACTATATTTTAATTTTCAATGTGAATGTACAATCAAGAACTGCCAACACTGAGACATATGAATTATCAGTTTTTCGGTTTAATACCAGTTCCCCAACATATTGCGTTGAAATCTTGTCTTATGATTCTTGGAAATTTTTGATTGATTTATTAACTTGTTGAACATGAATTCTGTACTCATTTAAACATCTGTTTTTGTTTGAGATACTCGTTTAAACATCTACTATAATTAACTTTGTAATTAGATATTAGTTAAAACTATTAATCATATTGTTGTTTTTTAGAAAAATCGTACATTGTTCGTGTATACCAATTTACAAATTCTTTTTTCTAACAAATTCACAAATCCGTTTCGCAGCGGAAATTCATAGTTTTCTAAAACTTTTCATAGGGTGCACATGATTATGCGGTTGTTATTGCCACTCCAATGGCCTATTTGGCAGCCTGGACAAGAGACTGAGCCCCTGGTTGGACATCTACAGGATTAGATCCTGTCAAGGACTATCTATACCACCCCGCAACGGATTCATTTTTCTCCAAACTCCCCCTTATAGTTTAAGCTTTTATCCAAACTGCTCCGATATCACATTAGTGTTTAATAATATGAGCTAGATGCTATACTAATTAATTATATAACAAACAATAATAATTATATTTAATTAAAATAAAATATCTATTTTTATTTCTCTTAAATGTAAAATTTTAATCCTAAGCTTAATTTTACACTTTATCAAAAAGAAGAAGAAGCAGCCATAGTTGAAAATTGAAGTTACCAAATGTTTCATCAAAATAAGATTTACTTTATGTTTAGATTCAGTCTTATTATCTAGACAAATGAAAAATAAAATTAAAAAATATCATTTTACATTTAAAAAATCTAAAGAATCATTTGATAAATTTATAAATCTTTTTCTAGATTTTCTTTTTTCGTTTTCAAAAACTTCTTCTAGATTTTCTATTAAGAATAATTATGGATTTTTGTTTGTTTTGATTAAACTAAAAAAGGAAAATTATTTTAAGTTTTAAAGCAAACAAACTATTATACTAAATGTGTTTATTTTTCTTTGTAATTTTGTTTAAGTACAATTTTATCATATAAACCTTTTTAGACAAATTGATGTTTAAATTACTTTACAAGTGATAATAACCTCAATCTATGAAATTTTATAGGGATATTATTAAAGTGCAAAATGACTAATAGTTTCTCAAAGTGTGAAAAATAATAATATACCAATTTTGTATGGTGTCTCTAAGAAGTGGGATAGGTGCAACATGTTACCTAACTGATATGGTTGCACGAAACATGCATACCTCTAGTAATGTCACAAATTATTATAAATGTAAGATTTATCGGTGAATCATTTGATAAATATAAGATTTATCGGTAAACCATTTTTTCTAGATTTTCTATTTGAAATAAATATGAATTTTTGTTTGTTTTGATTTAAATAAAAAAGGTAAATTGTTTTAAGTTTTAAAGGTAAACGAACTATTATACTAATATGTACTTGTTATTTTTTATTTTTTTGTAATTTTATCTAAGTACAATTTTATCATATAAATCTTTTTAAGAAAAATTGATGTTTAAATTATTTTTGTAAGTAATAATAATCTCACCCCATGAAATTTTACAGGGATATTAGTTTCACAAGCGGTGGAAAATAATAATATCCAAGGTCTCTGACAAGGTCATAGGGGTGCAACATGTTACTTAACTGACACCGTTGCACGAAACATCCATGCCTCTCGTAATGTCACCGGTTTCCCCAAAATGAATTGGATTTGGAGCAAATTCTGGTAGATTCTGCCCCAACTCAACGGGAACACACAGAGAGACACCTCAATTGAGCCTTCACGGATCTCACTCTTTGTCACAGCTCAGTTCTGTGTCTCACACCCACAAATTGATTGTACTCTCAAGTACAACAACAATGTTCCATTGCAGCAACCGACTGCTGTGAGAGATCTTCACAGTCCCTGCAGTGCCAAAAAAAAAAAGATGGGTTCCAATCAATCCGCACAAGTAGTCGACGAAGAGAGCGACGAGGAGGAGGAAGAAGAAGAAGAACAAGACGACGACGACAATGTCAATCGTAACAGTAGAGAATTAGACAATAATCTAGTTAAGAAAGTTCTAGAACAGGAGCCCGAGATGCTGCCTTGCCACGCGTCGGCTTCTCCCTTGTCGCCACAGCTGTCCTCGCTGGGCACGCCGCGTTTGGGACCGTCGATCAAGGTGTGGGACCCCTACAACGTCCTCGCGCCGCCTCCTCTCGCACCCCCGCCGCCCTCTATCTTCTCACGGAGTCCGTTGGGCGGCGGCGGCGGCGACGAGGATCGGCCCGTCACGGAGGTGTTCTTGATCAGTCACGGGGAGTGTGAGCTGAACTTGAGACCGGATTTGGTTGGAGGGAGGTGCCACGTGGCGAAACTGACTCCCAACGGGAAACGGCAAGCTAGGGCTTTGGCTGTGCTGTTGAATTCGCAAGGGGTCAGGTTCAGTACTGTTTATTCTTCTCCGTTGGATCGGGCCAGATCCATGGCTATGTCTGTTTGTCAGGTAATCGTTATTGTATCAATTTTGTAGTTGCACGTGTGTTCAATCGTGGAATTCTTGTTTTGTTGTAGGTAGATTGTTATTAGTTTCTATATAGCTTTTGTTTCAAGTGTTGGATTCTTGTTAGAAGCAATAGGCAATTGTTGTAGTTTGGATGATTGATTGAAATTGAATGAATTGAATACTATAAAATCGTGCAGGAAATGCATTTTGCAGAGGAGCAGATTCAATCCGCGGAAGCGATTTCGGAGATGAGCTTGGGGCATTGGGAAGGATGCCATCGATCTGAAGTATACACGCCTGAGGTTTTGAGCTTAATGGAAAGATACCAACCTGATTTTTTGGCTCCGTCTGGAGAATCGCTTAGGCAAGTAGAATTTCGGATGGTTCAGTTCTTGAATGAGACTGTCCTGGGACTTGGTGAAAAATTGAGGGCAGATTGTTCGCCACACCATCATAATGAGAGCCAAGGGTTTTCGCACCCTAACTCGCATTCGATGACCAACTCGATTCATGATCGAGATGGGTCATCTCTCCCTTCACTTCAGTGGGATTTGCTGCACAGGCATAGGCAAGGTCTCACAAGGAAGAAGTCGGGTAAAAGCAGGCTACAGTTTGTTACAACTATGGGGGATCATGACGCTGACGATGAGATGTCCCCAAGTGAAGCCAACCACCATGGTGACCTCCATGATTTAAACCTAAGAAGCTCGTGCTCCTCTGTGAACTCTTCCTCCCCAATGGTCTCTTGTGTTGGTGTTTTCACTCACTCTGTGCCTATTAAGTGTCTTCTCACTGGCCTTCTGGGATGCAGCCCACTAATGTCACATAAGATTTGCATAGAAGAATCGTCGGTGACAGTATTGCTGCATTCATGGAAAACAGGTTGGCAGATAAAAAGGTTAAATGATACTGCACATTTGAGGCTTCTCTAATTGGAGAATTCTAGTCTATCCATGTGGAGTGCACAGATGTGAAAATGAACTGTTATTTGTCGGTAAGAAGCGTGCATTGGTATGATTTAGAAATTGAAATTATGTTGCAACACGATTTGGTGATACTTCTGCACCTTGTTGTAGTTTTTGATATATATTTCCAGATTTACCAACACCAAAGAGAAAAAGATTTCATTTGGCAGTTGGATCTTTGTATTGCCAATTCTTTCAAATTGTAGTATTTATTAGAGCTGTTATATTCAAATAGAACGTTATTTGTTTCCTGTATTGGGGAATCATGTTTTTGAATTCACATACTTTTATAAGCTTGTATTTCTTTGTGATTTATACAATTCAAATGGAGTTATGTTTCAGGCATGCCCCTTATATCATTTTGTTCAAAACTATTGCATATGTAGCAGGACTATAAATTTTAGGTTACACGATGCCAACTGACTCTTGTTCTTTTATTTCTTAGTTGATCATATGAGATTGTGGGTCATGCTTAAATCACTGTTATTTAGTATTTGACTCTCTTCGGATGAGAAAATGCAGTCACTTTCCATCCTGTCGTGGCAGTTGCTCTTTTCGATTTCATGTTCTCTGAATGGTAGCAGGCGGGTTAGATGACCGAGTACAAATGTTCATTTTAAGGTTTATTCTTTTCTCCAGCTCTTTTTTTTTAAACACCTTAATTTTTTTTTCTCATAAACTGGGGAAAGATAGGGACTAGAAAGAGACAAGTTCAAGTGTTCAAGTTCATGATATCCATTGATTTTGCAACTTTTTTCATATTGAAACTCTTCCAGACTTACACAGATGACTGTAAGGTGAGAATGTGATAGGAATGTGTATCTTTGGTTATTAACGTGAAGCGATTTTTAGTAGTGGATGGTCACATGGACAGTCCTAGAAAACCAAATGATGGGGACCCCTTCTCCATAAATTCCAAAGCTCCAGCATGTGAAAAATCCAGTCTGTGTGCAGTATTTATTAATGCCTTGCTTATGTATGTTCATTTTCTCTACCAAACACATTCAAAAGTGTCTATTCTTCTTGTGACGACACCAGACAAATGAAGAGAAACAAAAGATTTTAATAAATATTTCCAAAAGCCAGGGAGGATTTAAACTGCCACTGTCTATCCCGTGATATGCAACAGACGGGTACTCCCTCATTCCTTATATTTCACCAACACACCCACAATGCCTTTACTGTATTTACCTCTGAATCCCTCGAACTCTCCTACAACCATGGCTACTATCACTAGCTTTTCTGCTGTTATAACTACAATCATCTTCTTCATTACTCTGCACTTCCTATGTTTAACTTGTGAGCCCGTAATTTCGGCTTCTCCAGCCGTTTTGCCATATGTCAGTGCACCAAATGTGTCACCCTTCTTCCCCTCTTCGAGTTCTGCAGCTTCCCCAAGTTCAGAGGCACTGGTACCAATACCTAGTTCAGGCGAGTTTATAGGAAAGAGTTCCTCCACTTCAGCCAACTTTGATGGCGGCGCTGTGATATTACTATGCTTTTCACTCGTTACAATTTTCAGTTTTTTGGGAATAAGCACCTAGTTTGTACCCTGCATATCTGGTTGTAGTGCTTGTAAGTAGTCTCCTGCAAATTGCACCCATTTGCATGGTTTTAAGAGTAAATAAGCACCTAGTTTGTACCCTGCAACTCTGGTTGTAGAGCTTGTAAGTAGTCACCTGCAAATTGCACCCATTTGTAGAGTGTAAGCAAGCCCCTGTTCCCTTAGTTGCCTTGATTGAACTTGTCTTTATATTGGTTTTTGTGTAAGTTCCTTAATTGGCCAAGGACACAATACTTGGTTTGGTCCCCCATCAAAATAATGTATTGTTGTAATAATAATAATATATATTTTTTAATTATTACAGTCCAAACTCATCTCTCTCATAATAATATGTTTATAAGTAATATGATTTTTTGAGAAAATAATACTAATACCAATATCGGTATAAATTAAAACAACACATTGTAATTCAAATTTAAATGATACTCTGAGGTTAACATGAATGATATATGTAAGTCATATTAAGCGAGTCAAATCCAAAAAGAATGAATGAAGATTTCAAACCCTATTTTGGTGGTAACAAGAGTCTCCCGCAAAATCTACAGAAACCACTACTCAACCAACCCAAACATCACAACTTTGTTCAACAAATACGTCAACAAGACCAATGTCTTGTCTTGGAATTCAATCATTGCCGAGTTGGCTAGAAGCGGCGACTCGTTGGAAGCCCTCCACGCTTTCTCTTCAATGCGCAAGCTCTCTCTCACGCCAACTCGCTCCACGTTTCCCTGTGCTATCAAATCCTGCTCTGCTTTGCTCGACCTTCACTCGGGCAAACAAGCCCACCAACAAGCTTTGATCTTCGGCTACGAGCAGGACCTTTTCGTGTCATCTGCCCTTATCGATATGTACTCGAAATGCGGTGAATTGACCGAAGCCAGGAAACTGTTCGATGAAATTCCTCAGAGAAATATTGTTTCTTGGACTTCAATGATTACTGGCTATGTCCAAAACGACAATGCGTTAGGAGCCATATCGCTTTTTAAGGAGTTTTTAATTGAAGAGAAGGCAAGTGAAAATAGTGACAATGTTTTTATTGATTCTGTTGCTATGGTCTCTGTGTTATCAGCCTGTTCTCGTCTTACTATTAGAAGTGTGACTGAAGGGGTTCATGGGTTTGTAGTGAAGAGAGGGTTTGATGGTGATGTTGGTGTTGGCAATATTTTGATTGATGCATATGCAAAGTTTGGTGATGTGGGTGTGTCTAGGAAAGTTTTTGATGGAATGGTTGTAAAGGATGTGATTTCGTGGAATTCAATAATAGCTGTTTGTGCGCAAAATGGATTGGCCATGGAGGCAATTGATGTTTTCAAAGAAATGTTGAACGATTATGAGGTGAAATACAATGCTGTGACGTTGTCTGCTGTCTTGTTAGCTGTTTCGCATTTAGGAGTTTTGCGTGAGGGCAAGTGTGTGCATGATCGGGTACTTGAATTCTTCTCCCATTAGAGTGATTGTTTATCGTATATCTTGTTTTCGTTTTTGTTTGCAATTTATTTTGTCAGGTTCAGATGTTTAGTTTCTCCGTTTACTTGGTTTGTGTAGGTTATAAAGATGGGTTTGGAGGAGAATGTTATCTTGGGAACTTCTGTTATTGATATGTATAGCAAATGTGGAAGGGTGGAACTGGCACGAAGGGCATTTGATCGCTTGAAGGAGAAGAATGTTAGGTCATGGACTGCCATGGTTGCTGGTTATGGAATGCATTCCTGTGCCAGAGAAGCACTAGAAGTTTTTTACAACATGATAAGAGCCGGGGTGAGACCAAACTATATCACTTTTGTATCAGTTTTAGCTGCTTGCAGCCATGCTGGTCTTTTAGTAGAAGGTTGGCATTGGTTTAAAAACATGAGTTATGAATTTAATGTAGAACCTGGCATTGAGCATTATGGCTGCATGGTTGATCTTCTTGGGCGAGCTGGTCATCTTAAGGAGGCGTATGACTTGATCGAAGGCATGAAGGTGAAGCCTGATTTTGTAGTTTGGGGTTCACTTCTTGGGGCATGTAGGATCCATAAAAATGTGGAGCTTGGGGAGATCGCTGCAAGGAAATTGTTTGAATTAGAGCCAAATAATTGTGGCTATCATGTCTTGCTATCCAACATCTATGCTGATGCTGGAAGGTGGAAAGATGTTGAGAGGACAAGATCACAGATGAAGCATCGTAGACTGACTAAACCACCTGGATTCAGTTTAGTTGAACTGAGGGGTAAGGTTCATGTATTCTTGGTTGGAGATAAAGAGCATCCTCAACATGAGAAGATTTATGAGTATTTGGAGGAACTAACTATGGAGATACAAAAAATTGGGTATGTACCGAATATGACATCAGTATATTATGATGTGGATGAGGAAGAAAAGGAGATGACATTGCGAGTTCATAGTGAAAAGTTGGCCATTGCTTTTGCAATCATTCATTCAGTTCCTGGTAGTACAATTCGGGTCATTAAGAATCTTAGGGTTTGCAGTGACTGTCATACTGTTATTAAATTGATTTCCAAGGTGGTTGATCGTGAAATTGTGGTAAGAGATTCAAAACGCTTTCATTATTTCAAGGATGGTTTGTGCTCATGTGGAGATTATTGGTGACATTTCTTTGCCCAACAAGAACTTGTTCATGTAAAATGTTGAGGGCAAAGCAATTTTGTCAATTTAAGGATGGAATTGACCCATTTTGAGTTTAACACGAGGCTCAATGCGCCTTCTGAGATAATTAAATTTTGTTAGGGTAGAGAGTCTGGAAGCCGTGAGGCAAGCAAGCAATCAGCTCATGACATGCAATTCGCCCTTAAAACTTGAGGGGAAAATAAGATGTGAGAATACCAAGTAACTTACAAGTCATGCCTGTATCAATGTGTGGTGTGAAAATGCAGTTTTATTAACATAATGCTTATGATCAGGGGTAACAAAAAGCAGTCTCATTAACAACTAATGACGAACAATCATGAAGACCCCCTCTGAAGAACTTGTCGAAGATGCCTCTTCTAAAGATTGTGTTTGCTCACTTCAACAACTTTGGTTAAGTGGCGAAAGGATACAAAGTTATGCTCTGCTTTGTGAACGACTGAATGTCAAAATCATGAACAACCCACTTTAAAGAACTTACTGAAACTGAACGTGCGTGATCTTGACCTCTGAAATTGGTAGCGCTTAATGTCAGCATCAGGGGAACTGAGACATCTCTGGAGGGCCCTATTCTCACTTTTTGAATGTTCTAGTTGTGCCTGGAGCTCGGTAATAATTTTCCTTTTTTCGTCATTTCTCTTTAATAACTCTGCCAGCTGCCGCAGATTCTCCTCCAGTAGCTTTGACACTTGAAACTTTAGCTCAGGCCATGCTTTCTCCCAGGCAGAACTGCCAATTACAAAGTACCTAGTCATGGCCTGACCAAATTCAGAGCCACTGTCGTTGATCTTCACGTCTTTGTTGTTGAGAATTTCAGTTGTTCCTTTGTCCGTTTCATCATTTGATTTGAAATTAGTCTTGCAAGGTTCATCTGCCATCAGTTCATCTGCTAGCTTGTTTATCGATTCAAAATCAACGTGACCAAGATTACATTCGACATCAGGATCTTGGACAACAGAATCAGAATGGGAATCAGAGGCCTCCAATTTAGGAACATTGAAGCTTCTAGCCCTTCTGTGGTTGTAGCTACTTTCTCGGATTTTTTTCCGAGAGTTAGAAGATGATGAAGACCAAGACTCTGAATGAAGGACACGATTTGATTTAGACCTCAACTGGTCATGCTGTTCTGCCAAACAACGGTAAGATTTGTTGAAGTCTTCAAGCATTTGTATGAGTTCCGGTTTCTTGTTGTCATGAATCTCAATTCCTTGGACTGAGGAATTGTCATCTTCTCCCAAAAGGGTCATCATGGCCTTCATTTTCTGGTCCAATTCTGCAAATATAGAAAACAATCATACCATGTTGGACTATCTAATTCGGCAGGATAACATTGGATCTGCTCTATCCTATTGAATCCACTGGATTTCTTATTGTAGATTGATTACATGGCATTAGAATGACAATCATGCATAAATCAATCAAATAAATGGAACTTGGATCTAAAACATTATTGGTTTTGCGTTGGCCATGTAAGGACTGACCTGACAGAGTTGTCTGAAGCCATAGAGACTGGCGCGGACTGTCACGTTTACCCGGACTCCATGAGCAAAAAGAGGCATTGTTCTCCATTGAATCAAAATCAATGTGTTTTTCTCCAACAGAAGATGAAGCCAAAACCGAAGAACCAAGTTAAGAATATTCAAAACTTTGATTGTGATCTCTCAACTCTCCCTTCTACAAAGATAAATGAAATACCATCTCCAAATTCAACCCAACTATTAATGACAAGAATTGATTGTCATGGTTTTCCGGTAACCGAAAGCTTGAATTTCTGACAACTTCCAAATCTTCCATGAAAACACTAGCTAATTTCTTTTATAGGACACTTATTTTGACCGAGGGCTGAAATTCACACCAGTCCAAACTATTACTCGGTCTGCACCTTCTCCTTTGACCATCATTTACGGATACTTGTCAACTTTATAATTGTTTTCATTGACATGATTGTTATTTGGTACATTCTAATTTATAATGGCCAAACGATCGATTTTTTTTTCCCTTCAATTTTCATTTTTATTGGGGGTCAAAGTGCAAGAGTTCAACGTATGACCCCTAATTAATGGCCTGCCTTTTATGAGTGGATGCAAAATTGTTGAATGAGATTTTTTTTTTTTTGGGCATTCTTATTGAATGAGATTTAGTAACTCTATATGCACTAAATTACTGTATTTGTGCCTGTTATATAGTAATAAGAGATCAAACTTGTAAATCATACTTGTATAATTAATTTTGCGACATTGAATCAGTCCCTCTCAAAGTTGAAATTGTGAATTCGATTTTTAATGATTTCTCCTAAATTCAAATCAACCATATTAGTTAAAAATATAATAAATCGGTAGGTTTGAGAAAGTATACAAAATTGAGAAGATTCGGTTGGTCAGTCATCTCTAACATTTACATTGTGAGTTCGACTTTTTTTTTTTCTCATAATCTTGAACTAAACGTGATATTAAAAAAACGAAAAAAATGGTTCAAAACAGGAATGACGGTGGACAAGCTGGAGTACCCAAAAATCAAAAATATGTGGAGGAATCTGCCACCAATGCTGAGCTGGGCCGCTCTGCCTTCAATCATAGACCGTCGAGGCGTCTCCCACCAAATTGCCAATACAAATCATCCCACACGCTATTATGTTTTTCAAATTTTTAAAGAAGAGTAACGTTAGATTTATTTCAAAATAATATGATATGAATATTATAACTCACAAATCACATTAAATTTAAAAAAAAAAATTAATGTAAATACATCATTTAAAAATGATGTAACATATGAATTGTCGATATACGTACACTATATATTTAAAATACAGTTTAAAATACTTTATTTAAACTTGAATTTTGAAAAAAGAAATTAAGACATTTAACATTACTTAAAGTATAATTTTTTTCTATGTAGAACTTGTGCTATATGTTTCCATATCTGAGTTTCACAAGTATAAATGTTTATTCATTCATGCGCCTCTCTCTCTACTTGAAAATTTAAAAAAAAAAAAGAAAAAAAGTGTTTCATTTAAAAGATTTACTTTTCTTCTTCTAAATTATTTATATATACAATTTTCAAAGAATGTGTTTAGCTGAAATATGATAAAAAAAATAGAATGGCCTCATAAAATCAAACCAATAAAAATTTGATTTTAGTAATTTTATTATCGACTACTATTCATTGTATATGAATTGATGATAGTTGAGTTTCACCGGTATGTCATTCATCACGCTCAATGATTTTAATTTACTATTAATAACATCATTATATTGGAATGATAAAATAAAAAATCATTATTTAATCAAGCAAATTTGTCATTTTTTTAGAGAGGGCAATCTTACTGATTTTGTAATATTGAAGATAATATTTTATACATATATTAGTTTGAATGAAACTTTACATGTAAAAAATCTATCTTTCCTAATTCTAATTGAATACATAAAGGTCTGTCCATACTTATTTACATTAATGACTATTTATATGATTTAAATATCTACTTTTATAATCAATAAATATCTATTTTTAATCGGAAGATATTTACTCTAAAAATGGGGAACACTCACTAACACAAACTTCTAAAATATCTTTGATGGGAATCAAGTTAGGGGTGGATGTTTTCGGATTCGGGTTGCGTTAGGTTGGAACATGGGTTAAGTTGAAAATTTTTCAACCCAATAAAGCAACAACTCATTAAATTCTTCAACTCAACCTAATAATTATCGAATTAAATTGATCCGGTGGATTCAATCCACCACAAATGTATAAAAAGCTCAGTTGATACATCGTCTTAACAATTTAGTTATAAATAAAACAATTATAAATAAATATTCAATTATTACAAATAAAATATTTAATTCATCACAGAGACTATCATTGATCTTCATCCCTAACAAATGTTTTTCTAGAAAAAATAGAATATCTTGAATTTTTAAAAGTAGGGTGAACACTTGTCGTGTCGAGTCAAGTCAGGTTGAGTTGAAAACTTTCAACCCAACCTAATCCAATTTAATTTTAAAACTAACCTAAAACAACTCATTCCAGCTTTTATAAGATTTAATCTAACTCAAGCTCATAAAAAATAGTCGGATTGGGTTGGATTAGGATGAAGATGTTCACCCCTAAATCAAACCTTAAATTTGATGAATAGAGAGATGTATAATCATATATATTAAGATGTGAAGTACATTCACATATGAAAATCCATGGGAGCAAAAATCCTACAAGCATTTATAAAAAACCAAAAGAAACAAGAGTTCTGCTTGAAATCAAAGCAGTGAAGCACTACTCTTTGAGTCTCGAGGCTTGACCAAACGAAACAAACCCCTAAGTTCGGTGCCCACCTAGGTTGAACTTCGAAGAAGAAAGGAACATAGTAGGGTTGGAACCGTAATTAAAGACGAAAACAGAAGGTAAACTGGTAGATGACTAGTGCCGTATAAATAACGCGAGGGTTTCGACCCGTAAAAGCGGAAGCGCAAGGTTGTCAGGACCAAATCACGACTATTTGTCATCGAGAGATAGGAAGAGAAGAAGAAAACACTTTGCCTTCAATTCTCTCTCTCTGTCTCTCTCTCTCTCTAAATCATCGCAATGGCTTTCTCCGAATCCTCTAGAAACTCTCTCATACCAACCTACCTCTACTCCTTTTCTTCACAAAAATCTTCCTCTTTCGACGCTCCAACATCCTCCGCCTTCAATGGAGCCGCCGCCGCCGCCGCCGCCGCCGCCGCACCGTCGCCCGCCAGGGCCAGGAGCTTCGTGGTCCCGTCGCCTAGCGAGCCGTCCAAGAAGATTGAGATGTACTCGCCGGCATTTTACGCCGCCTGTACCGCCGGCGGTATTCTCAGCTGTGGACTCACTCACATGGCCGTCACTCCTCTTGACCTTGTCAAGTGCAATATGCAGGTCCTCTTTTCCTTCTCTTGTTTTGTCTTTTTATGGATCTGTAACTTTAAAGTCCTTTTTTTGTTCAATTTTGCCTTGTCTGTGCTATTTGATCTCTGTGTGCTCTTGTTTCAAGTTTCATTTTTTTAGGCTAGATCTGTTATATAAGTTTGATTTGATAGACTTCTGGCTGGATCTGATATCTTTTATTGATTTTTATGGATTATTAGTATGATGATATAGATAGTAAGGCTTTATCACGATCCTTATATTTATAAAAAGGTTTTATATAAACTTAGTGACAAAATTCATCTTGAATCTTCTCTCAACTGTGAAACATGCAAAATCATATAGATGTTATTAGTCTAGAGGAGGATTTAAACTGACATGAATACGTTGTCTTTTTCAGATTGACCCTACAAAGTACAAGAGCATTTCCTCTGGTTTCGGGGTTTTGTTGAAGGAGCAGGGAGTCAGGGGCTTCTTCAGGGGATGGGTGCCTACCCTGCTTGGTTACAGTGCTCAGGGCGCTTGCAAGTTTGGATTCTATGAGTTTTTCAAGAAGTATTACTCTGACATTGCTGGTCCAGAGTATGCTGCCAAGTATAAGACCTTAATCTATCTTGCTGGCTCTGCATCTGCTGAGGTGATCGCTGATGTTGCCCTTTGCCCGTTTGAGGCAGTGAAGGTCCGGGTTCAAACTCAGCCAGGTTTCGCTAGGGGTCTTGCTGATGGACTTCCAAAGTTTGTCAAATCTGAAGGCGCTCTTGGGTATGCTTATAAATGCCTTCACTTCATTTTCTTACATATATTAACTGTTGTTTTTTCATAATATAACTCTTACCAATACTTTGATTTTGTACAGTTTGTATAAGGGTGTTCTTCCTCTTTGGGGACGTCAGATTCCATGTAAGTTTGTGCTTTGACATCACTGAATTATTAGTACTATAATGTACTAACTGCCTATATAGTGTTGTTCTTGGATGGTTTAATTGTGTTATTGTCGTTTGCTTGTGCTGTTAGAATGGTTTATATTAACTTAATGTGGTTCTCATGCTGCTGAAGACAATATTAAATGTTCTGTTTGGTTATTTATTCAGCTCGGTGTTTCAATTAATTGCTTAAAAGTTATTGTGTTGATCGATTGCGCTTCACACGGTAACTTATGTCAATTACCTGCGTCACTTTCTGCGTTTAGCTATTGTTTAAACTTCATAAGTCTCCGTTGCAATTCATTCTAAATGATCACTTGGCAAATCACCAATTAGTTATCCCTAATTTCGAACGGTGATGTTTTCTTGTTTATTCGTGTTTATTTTCTTTACTTGAAGATGCCCTCAGTGTTCTTACTCTATATATTGCATCTAACAAAGCACAATTTCTCTAGTACCTTTGCAATCATTATTAGTTGGCTATCCACTTTGATCTGCGTGAATCTGATTTTTGTTTACAATTTGGGCCTGCCCCAACTTTTTGCTACCGGTGCTAGAACTTGCTGGGCATTTTTAATAATTTTTTTTTCTCCTTGTAGATACAATGATGAAGTTTGCTTCTTTTGAGATCATTGTTGAGATGATGTACAAGTATGCCATTCCCACTCCAAAGGACCAGTGCAGCAAACAACTACAACTTGGTGTTAGTTTAGCTGGAGGTTATGTGGCTGGTGTTTTCTGTGCTATTGTGTCTCATCCTGCTGACAATCTGGTCTCTTTCCTTAATAATGCCAAAGGAGCAACTGTTGGTGATGTGAGTGCTGTACCTCGCCCTAATCTTTTGAAACTTAACAATTTATGTGAGTCTGTACTCTTACTTTCTTTGTACTATTGTTTTCTGGTTGTGTAGGCTGTGAAGAAGCTAGGTTTGTGGGGCCTGTTCACTCGTGGGCTTCCTCTTCGTATTGTCATGATTGGAACGCTCACTGGTGCCCAGTGGCTTATTTATGATGCATTCAAAATCGCTGTGGGACTGTAAGTTGTTCTTTTCCTTAGTGAAGATGTATGTTTCATTTGTTACTAAGTTAAATTTCTTACAATATTTGGTATGAATCTTCAGGCCAACCACTGGTGGTGTTACCCCCGCTCCTGCCACTGCCGCTACCGAGCTTGCAAAGGTGTAAATCATTGAATGAACAACACAATAGTATTTGGGAAACTTTGTGGAACCTTGGAAAACTTCTTCACCTGAATTAATAAACATAGGATTGATCAAGGGTGCCTGAATGGCTCTCACGTTGATGGAGTATTCTTTTACATTTAAAAATCTTGTTTTGAGTAATATTGTTTTTGTGGATAATTATTTTGTTTTCATCCTGGTATCTGAAAACTGTTTTGTAGCTAGATTATATGTGAAATTTTGCTCGTAAGATCATAATCTTCCCCATCAAGAATAGGCAACAAAAATAAAGGGCAGGAGGGGGAAGATTAACTTGGTTTTGTCTGCCTATTTTTCTTCTTGCTGGTATCAGCAGAGATACCATGTTTCTATTTTAAAGGAATAGAATTTATGCTTTGTTAGTCATCACTGTGATTGATTTATTGTCAGCAGTAGTGTGATTTTTGGGAGATCATTTCTTTACTAATGCATTTCCTCTTATAATCTGTGTCCCGACTTGCAGATGTTTAGTGGTTTCAAACATATATTCAACAGATTATGCTTGTCGATCGTCTTTTGTGGTCCTTGATCCAAAAACTAATGGTTGTTTACCAAGAGATGATGACAATTTCAATGTTTAATTGTCATTCTAACTGGGTTCTGATAATTCGATAAGTTAGCTGTCTTGTTGAACGGCTAGAGTGGCATGGAATGAGACGTAAAATCTTCAATCTCGATTTGTCGGTACCATGTTCCTTTTAGGAGTCAACGTGCCTTGAAATCAAGGGTGCATTAGCTGATGGTCACTTTTGCAGATAAGATTCTGGATCAGCCAACTTCAATCTTTAAACATTCCGTATTTGACGGACAGTTCTAGTGTTTTCCAAATGGGTTGAAACAAAAAAAATCGCATCTTTTCCTTCGTATCATTCAAGAAGCAAATTAGATAGCATTTTATTTTTCCCCATACAAAAATAGAAGGTTTCTGGTTAAATCTTGATATTTGTTTTACCCCTACAAACCGATTACAAGTTAGTAAAGACTGGACTTGTCCATTTCCATTTTTGCAGTTGTAAGATCTGAAGAGAACTTTGTTTCTGGAGTTTCGTTCCAGTAGAGCCTGTGATGTAGGCAAGGTCCAGTGTGACCACCTTCAAAGGGTTAAGACCAACGCATACAAACCAGCCTAATTGTTGAAATAATTAGAATTTCATGTTACATTTATTTATTTACTAATGGCCGTTACATATAAGAAACAATCTCAACAACTGAATATGCAACGATTAAAAGGTTTCAAAATCAAATTATAAGTATATTTAAAAATGGGAAATTATGCCACAATTTCCAAATAGAGAAAAGACTCATTACGAAACGCATAAGATGTGAATGCTCCATCGATATAACAAAGAGTCGAGAAAATGAAACACCTTGTGGACCATCATAACATAATAAATTGAAGGTTCACCAAGAGCATCAAACTCACTAAATACATAACAATAATTCATAAACTTAAAATACAAATTTCAGACGGCAAGATTTTTCCCATAAATTTCACCCCACTTCAATAAATCTCATCGTAACTCTCAAAGCAGAGATCACAAGTAAACAAAAGAATTAAATTATTAATTCTAATATACATTATCTTTAATTCCTGCCCGTTATTATTGCTGATTTTAATGGAATCACTGGACTCTCAATTTGGTGTACACAACCTCCAGATCATCTCAATTAAACAAGATTGATTGTGAAGGAGACATATGGATAAGCATCGGTATCACCTCCCAATGCAGCCATCCCTCCTCCCACTTCATCTTCAGATTTCCAGTATGTGCTGCACCAGAGATCATTGACAGCACAAAATAATCAAGTTACACGAATGGACAAAGATCTTAATGCCAGAATTCTTCTGCACTGCTCCAACTAACTAGTATGCACATAACTTAAGTATAGAATGCAAGTAAACAAGAAATATTTTGACAACTGTTTTGTCGTCTGCTTGCAAAGGATGCTCAGTATTGTTTCAGAGATACTTTCTATTAATTGGTTTTACCAAATGCGAGCTTTTGCATTTTCGCTTCTAATATCTAATATAGTAGAGCAATCATATGGTGCTTATTGTTAAAAGAGGACTGAGAATCCATTATGGCAAACAAGTGTTGGCATATTGCACATAGGGATGTAATTAAAATTAATTCATCTTATTTTCATTTTTTCAGTCAAAAGCCAAAGACCCAATAGTAATTTATATGCATTTTCTTAAGAAAAAATCCAGGTTAAATAGGGATCGGTAGCAGGAGGAATAGGGGAATGGGTATGGGAACCTACCCCCATCCTCATTTCCCCTAAATAGAGATGGGGCCGAAGATCGGATGAGCTCATTGATATCCCAACAAAGTTTTCTTAACAGTATTTGGTCAAAAAAGATTAGACCTCTGGAATTGGAAATAATTTTATCTATGAACTTCTGAAAATTATGACCTCTAGTTTTAAATTATATGGTCGCATTAAATGCTGTCAAATGCAGCCAAAATTATTAGTAGCACATCATTACATTTGGCAAATTTCATAAAGTGATAGCTATCCAATTTTGAACATTAAATATCTACACCAGAAGCAAATAACCGGGTATACATAGTGAATAATATTTTGAAACTACCGATTTCTGTGATTATTATGTTTTAATCACTCAATGCCATAAAACAAAATTTAGTTAGATTACCTGTTTGTACTGTCGCCCAATTGTTCAAGAATTGAACGTACTTTCTTTTCACTCTTTGTGGAGGGAGCCAAAACACATGCCTGAAATTACCTCAACAAACCAATGCTTAGCCACAAAGCTTATGACTGATTATGTAAGGTTAAGGAATAAAAAGGTATAATTACCAAGAAAGACGGTGGCAAACCATATCTCAGAATGCTCTCTGCAAAGACACGTACAGCACAAAAGTGCATCCAGGCGATAAAAACCTACAGGCAAAAAACCAATGCAATTAAAAATATAACTATATATTCAACCACAAAAATACAAACGACACTAAATTGACAACAATATAAGATTACAGTATTAATTCAAACTGTCAATCTGTTTTTTTTTTTTTTCCCCTTAGAAAAAGAATGTGTGATACAGTCACCTCATTTATAATTACATTAGATTCCCATACATACATTGCGCCTTGCAAGACAGCATGATGGATTTACATTGACAACATCTTTTATATTGTTTGATAACATGAACTTCATAGGAAAAATAGAAAAGAAAAAAATACCTCCCCATAAATTTCATAGCACCACTGCAAAAGAGAGCTTCTCATCCTGTCCTGGTCTTGAACCAACCTTTCCAGTTCCTGCTTCCTGCTTTCTTGTGCTTCTGGACTATATTCAAAATCACGAATCTGAACAACATGAAAAATGGAAAAACCCTAAATTACATGCCCTCCCTCAAGTCAACTATTGAAGAAAAATTTCAACATAGTTCTGCTAAAGCGTCAATGCAGTATTTAGTACACACTATGAGAACACCTAAAAGAAAATTTCAGATACTATAAGACACAAGGTAGACATTGTTGTAATATACATTTTTTTAAAACCACATTGTTGTAATATTTTGCATCAGAGAAAGTACGCATAACACTCACTTGGAAGCCCTTTTCTCGCGCAGCAATTCTGAAATTGTCTGCAACCCGACCAAAGAGTGTGACAGTGTAAAGCGCATATTCATTATCCTCATACAACTTTTTGGAGGACCTAGGGACCTGAAAGAAACTTAGCTCTATTATTGAAACCGAAACCATAACAGGCAAAACAGAGATGTAGATTCAGTTTATTCACATGATTCCAATAATATGATGGACCTATCAACTTCTCAAAACCTGTCTTAGTTGGTGAGCTTGGAAGCATTCAAAATCACCAATCACTACACAGGATATCAAGGCTGTAATCAGCTGAGTCAGAATCTCCGGTCAAATAAATTCTTACCACATAGGTAGTCAATGTTTCATAGCTGGCCAACCAATCCTTCTGTGAGTACTTGGGAACAATTGCAAGCAGGGTTACTAGATGTTCTGAAGTAACGATATCCTCTGGTTTTACCAGATTCGAGAGATCACGAACAGCTAAGCTGATATAGGAAAACAACAATTAGCCAATCATTACAAAATATAAAATTTCACACAACCATACTAAATGGAACATACCTTCCACTTTGCTTTCTATTAATGGCATTAAGCTGACTGCGCACGTTGTTATATTCAGCAACACGAACCTAACACGATACATAAAAAGCACTAAAAGACCCAAACATCCAATTCAGATAGTAACTCCTACAGCAAATAGTTTCCTCCTTTTCCTACATTACTAAGCTCATGCAACCCTAAAATAACATCATTATCAAGAGGCAATTCTATAGAATGAAAGAATATATGGCCAGATATTGACATGTTTAATTGTCAGCCTTGAAGTTAAATTCAGTAACCTAACACATATATCCACGGCCATGGGGAAGAGCAATACCTTAAGATCATCTTCAATCTTTGATATTTTAGTATGAATGCCATCCACAATTTCCCTTAAAGATGCCATTGTTGGGTACTTGCCTTCATTCCAAACAAACCTTCCATCACAACAAACAGACAATTCATAATTAACATAAATGACACATACAATGAAAACCATTTCCAAAATCAAAACCAAACCACACAAAACATAACCAAGATTCACTTACAAAAGATTCACACTAATTTCAAAAGCAAGCACAAAGATTAGAGGTATAATCAAACCTCAACCAAACTTTCATCCAAGGATTACTAAATTGGGATATACCTGGTGAGGTAAGAATCAACTGGAACTCCATCAACAGTTAGAGAACTGCCCTCCACACCTGATACCCTCTCCAAATCCTCAATCTGTCGCCTGATCTTGTGAGACACTCCTTCAACAAAGGCATTTGACTGCACATTTAATCAAATGACAGAATTATCAATTTCAAAACCAAACATATCTTGTAAATTCACAACATTTGCCTTCAACATTGAATCCCCAAATTCAACAAATTACTTTCACATTCCAAAAAACCATAATGAATCATTGCATTTAAAACACCACCCCACCCCCCCCCCCCCCCCCCCCCACACACACACACACACACACACAAAAGCCAAATACAACAAATTGCCGTTTGACTGATTATATCACAAATCTATAGATCCACCAATCAACAAATTTACAAAATTTGCATTCAAAATAGGGAACCAAAATTAATCGATTTCCACACATTCCATAAATCAGAGCAATGTTGAATTTGATAACGATCCAGCAGATAATATTCACCGTTAACAGATCATATAACACAATTCATAGATCTAAATATCAATAAGATTTAAACATAACCATAAGAACTAGAATCATCAAAAGATCAAAGAAAATTCAATATCAACTGCAACACTGAACATGAATTCTAATTATAAAAAATAAAAATAAAAACCAAATCGAGAAAAGTTCACAAAATTGAATTTGATACATCAAAACAAATTACCTTGAGGAGATCATCGCTGAGTGCAAGAAGTGAATCTAGGGTTCCAACACGGAGATGATTGGGGATATTAAACTACAAAATAAAAATTAGAAAAAACGAAAAAAAAACGAAAAATTTGAAAAGAAAAGAGGATCAGATCTGAGAATACCCTGTAGAGAGGAGTGTCAAAGGAATGCTTGGAGATTTGTTCTTGTAAAGTGTTCCAGAGAGCAGAGGCTGAGTTTTGTACTGGAAGAGACACCACCCAGTATCTTGATGCCATTTTGATATTTTTTTTGTCAATCCTCTCTTTTTTTTCCCTCTCTATTGTCTGTCTCTTCGTGTTTTACTAATAACGGAGCTTCCGCTTTTGTTTTGCTAGCTATGCTGGTGAATGAAGGATTGATTTTTTATTTTTATTTTTTCAAAAATTTCGGATTTTGAAAAGGAGACTATTTGCTAGTTTGGATTCTATTTGGATTTTGGCACGACTACATTGCAAGAGATCACGCCGTGTAACTTTACGTGTAATTTTTATTAAAAACAAAAACTTTGCGTGATTTTTTTTTTTATTTTATATAATGTTTTATGTTTATTTATCATATATTATTTTATTAATTTATAATTTAACTATGATAATTAGACTTAAATTTGGGAATGTTATATACGTTTGGTGGGAAGTTTTCTCATGAGAAAGTGGTTGTCTTCCTTTTCATAAACATAAAGTTAATAGATATTTGGATTGTACAAGTAATATATAATCTCGATAAATCTGAATAAAACTTTAATTCATTAGTCATTGGCTTTAAAAGAATTTTCAGAGTATTATATAATAAGTCTATTAATATTATTGCGAAAAAAGAATATTTTTATGCTTGCTTCAGAAGTCTCTAAGGTTAAATTAAAATATTTTATTGTTGATTTTCTTTAAATATTTATAATTTACAAGACAAATTAATATCAATGATTAGGAATTTGTTTAGAAATATAAAAATTAATAGTTATTCTTACTGTCTGAAAATATGTTCTTATAATACTAAAAAATATATTATAATCATTTAAATTATGAATAAATATGCTTCATAATTGTGATTTTTGACCTTTTAAGGTCTCAAATTAGGCTCTCATTTTGAAGCTATATTTTAGTATGTAATGATGAACAAATCTCAGTTTAAAAATATAAAAAAATTCACAAATGAAACCTTCATATTAGTTATATTTGGTATGTTTATGCAGCCATTGAGTTTTGTCAAATAAATTTGTTTGTTTTGAATCCATTTAGTTTATTAAAAAAAAAAAAAAATCTATATTCTCTCTAAATTTATTTAAAGCAAAATTATTACTTTGCCCCTCCTATTTCAAAATACATTATTTGACCCCCTGAGATTTCTGTATTCAACATTCTCCCCCTTGATATTAGTATTCCGTCAAAAAATAAGTTTGGTTGTTAAGTCATAAGGGCAATATGGTAATTGAAGTAGTAAAAGTCTAATAATGAAAAATTAATTGAAAGATTACAACTTTTAAATTTTTTATTTAAATGGATGAAGGGTGATCAAGTCATCATGTGATTGGACAAACACAAAAAATATCATCTTCCTCATAAGACTAGTGTAGTCCCTTTGCATTCTAACACTTTCTTCCTTCTTACTCCTCACCGTCATGCCAAAAGAAAACGAAACCCTACGACTTCATTTCAAGCACCTAAACTTGCCTCCATGGCATGAAACGAAGGTATAGACAAAGTTTTCAAGAGTGAATAACAATTCAAAAAAAAACATTTAAGGTTGGAAAGCGAGCTTTATAAGGTATTTTCGCGTGGAAAGCTTATAGATTTGTATATCTACAAATATATAATTTTTAAATATTCTTTATGAAGCAAATTATTGCATGAAGTGTTAGGTTGCATTATATGCATTGTTTTATATTTTTTTTCTCGCTTTGGATTTATGAAAATTTGGAGCTATTACAATTTAAGGTCTAAAATATATGATATAGTTGAAGAGTGATATATTTGAGTGGTTAATTGCATGGAAAGTTGAAATGGTTGGAGAGTAAAATGTTTGAGTGGATATTTGAGTGGTTAATAATAGTTTTCTTCCCACGGTAGCATGTTTTATTTATAACTTGATGATCTCTCCATTTATTTTGTTTGTTGAACTTGATGTTGATGGTGTTGCCATTTTTTCACCTTGAATCGAAACATATAAACCTTTCTAGTGTACAAATATTTTATATGGGAGAATAGAGTTTTATCAAAAGAAATCTGAAGCCTTTCTAGTATATAAAAATTCTGCATGAAATGGTTGTTGGAGAATGGGGTTTTATAAGAAAAATTTGGAGTCATTGGACTGATGGCCATATTTTTAAGGGCATAATTGACTTTAAATTTTTCATCAATTTCAACTGATGGGCAAATTAGGTTTTTCCTTTTCTATTTGTGTCAGAAATTAACACGCTTAACAGGATACTAATGCCAAGGGGGAAAATAGACAACACAAAAACCTCAGGGGATAAAATAATGTATTTAAAAACCTCAGGGGTAATATAATAATTTCCCTTTATTAAAATTGCAAAACAAAAACTCGCCCACCGTGGGGCTCGAACCCACGACCACAAGGTTAAGAGCCTTGCGCTCTACCGACTGAGCTAGACGGGCACCTTGCTGAAGAATTATAAATGCCATGACTATTGCGAAATCACTGGAATCACAAGCGGATCCTCAAATACCAAAAATAACTTGATTTGTGTACAGTAGGATGCCCAATCCCTACAAAATAAACCGGGGACAAAAAAATATTATTTTAGAGGAACTATTTATTTATTTATAAATAAATAATTTATTAATATATTGATAAATGGATAATTATTAATAGAAAAGAGTTTATGTTTTGTACTAGTTGTAGTCTTTGTACATATATTATTAAATTTTTTCTTTTTGACATTGTGTATTTTTTTCCTAATATATTAGCATGATTTATAACCCAAAAAGTGATGTGACTGAAGATGAAAGCATCATGGTTTACGTGAAACCATATATGGTTTATGCTATAAAAATGTTATAGATGTTGGGTACCTTTTGAATTGAATTATTTTAGTGAAAACGATACAAGAATGCTATAAAATGAATTATTCAAGGAGTAATGAATACGCTTCCAGATAATAATCATTATTTAAATGACAATTGTGTTTACCAACGGTTTCTCTAAAGGACGCCTTTTAATAAATAATAACTTTGAATTGCTACTTGTTATAAATTTTTAAAAAATATGCCCAATGTGGTGTATGCATTGCAAAAAATTAATCATGTGGTTGTATTCAATTTTTTTTTTTTATTTTTTTGGTTAAAAAATGACCTTTTACTTGCAGGTTTTGAAGAACTTAATTGAGAAAACATAAATTGTCAAGTAAAAAGTTCCTCAATATATAATATGAATATTTACGTATTATTTTTTTACATAGTTAAATAATTATTAATTTATATTTTCCCTGGGCTGAAAAAAATTCAAAAAACTTATGTTCTTATACCTTTAGCAAAGTTATTAATCTGATACACTAACCTAAATTGGGACAAAAGAATTTTATTATTCAAGCGAAGTTATTAATTGATCAAATGTTCATGTAAGAACTTATCAGGATTCAATTATCGAGATTTTCAAATTTTGCTGCCTATGGTTTTAGTCTTACAGAAACCTTCACCACAATCAAAAACTTCAGTGAAAACAGTTGCTTAGGCTTTGAATAGTTGACACAAGAAAAAAGTCGAGGTGTTGCAATAAGCGAAAAACAAGTATCTTGCATATAAATTCTCAGCATCTTATTTAAATAGCTTTGCTGCTGTTATATATTAACATTAGTATTATTAGAAAGTTATGCGTTCAAGACAAACAACAGACATGTTGCAAGTTTTCCACCTGCTACTCTTTATTACATTCATATGTTTTGACATACAACACTTAACAAGCAGATTCTTTCAGAAACTAAAATAGAGCTTTTCTTGCACCCATATTCTGTATAGGATTGAAGGTGGGTAATGCCTCTGTTGTTTAATAAAAAGACAACACCAACGCTGTTGTTTATTAGAAGTCATCAAGAGATAAGTTCTCAACAGATCCAAAGCTCTCCAGAGATCCAAACCTTGTGTGGTTGGTAAATGATCCACCCCAAAAATCAAGTGGAGAGTCATTCGAGAAGGCTGAGGTGTCATAGATGAATGACATGCCGGTATCATCCATCATTGGATAATTCACATGATAAGAGCCTGACTTGTTCATTTCAAAATCATGAAGAAACATGTCCCTGTCCGAAGCCAATGTTAAATTGCTATATACATCTTGATCTGAAGCCTTTTTAGCCTGAATGACCTAAGTAAACATTAAGGGAAAATTAGGGTTAATAATCAAGAGAAGTTTATAGTTAGTTTGTCTATCTAATAGAGCTAGGATGGTACATAGCATACATATTTTTTATTTTCAATGTCTTGGAAAACTGCAATAAAGTCTCCAAGTTGCAACCCATGGGTGCTAACAAAGTCTCCTGGGAAAATTCCACAAAACAAATAAGAAACTAGGAAATTTCATTATTTGAGAACGATGATGAATAAAATTGAAAGTTAGTAATATGACTTCTCATTACCTGTGTTTTCTAGTACATACATTCGGCTGTTGTTATTAGGCCAAAACCTGCTCATAAATTGGGGAAGATATTAAGTTTACCATAAAATAGATCTAACTGGCACAGCTATATATAGCTTTGAAGGCAATGAATAAGCATATTACTGCACTATTTGCGTATAATTTCCCTTCTATGCTGCCCAATAATCAAGTTATTAGATACTGATACAACTACCAATGCCCTTAATTGATAGCCAAATTTGCCAGGAATTTTATGCCGTTGGGAGCCAGAGTAGTCAAATTGAAATTGAACCTGTATTTGAAGTTCCACTCATGCACACCATCCATATCATACATGCTGATAAGTATCCCTTCCTTGGACTCGAGCACAGGGAGGTGTGTCTCAGCTGCTTTCTGAAATGAAGTTGCCCAAACGAGAAAAAAAGGTCGATAGGTGCAAACGTTGTTTCTCTAAAGATTACATAAAGTGATCCTTGATTGTTCATTAAGTTTATTAACAAAAGCGACTTCATTTCGATGATAGCAGGAACATATATATATAAATCTTAAATTAGAGTACAAATTCAAACCTTTGGCAGGATCATTCTCCTGAGGGAGCTTACGTCACTGTTCTTAAGTTCCTTCTGGAAAAGGAATGTCAACTTACTTGGATCAATTACCTGGAGCATAAAGAGTATTTTAAAGTCTATCGAATGAAACAATACTAAACTAAATTCAAACAAAAAGATCAACAATGTACGTGTGATGATATTAAAATGGCCACAAGCCATGTTTTCAAAATGACAAATTCGTTATAATAGGAGTACCCTCTTGAAATGGAAGAATTAACTGATGGTGTAACTACAAACAAGTCAAGGACGACATAGTTAAACAAAAACAAAAAAATAAAAATAAAAATAAAATTGATAAGTTCAATTTGAGATTAAAGAAAGCTCACTAGTCTTCAATTGCAATCAATATCCACTTCCTTATTGAGGGATTTGTTAGAACATATCATCATTACCAATGTCTATACTAGTACATTGTGCACGATGTACTATAGTTTTGCATATTAATATGTCATATGCCAAACAATACAACAATTTATAATAACGGTACACGGTAACATGTTTTACATACCTAAATTCATTAGGATGTCAACATAATTTCCTACATCACGTGTAAACGATTGACGTCTAGTGATGCATATTGCATATAGTTCGTACTATATGTAACGTGCATCACTAAAATTTAGAACGTCACATACTCATGCTTACATAACGTCACATACTCATTTAATATAAAGATCCTCTTTATTAAAGAAGACCACTAGCTAATAATCTATTAATTGAAAATTCATAATTAGATTAACGATCTAACTAAAAATCACAACATTTTACATATGATCAAAGAAATAAAAATGAAGTATGATATACTGTATGATACCACTACATTTCTACATAATCAAAGGGAAACTATGATTTGTGGACAAATTCCACTACAATGACTGTTCATATTATTAAGCGATTCAGCCTACCAAAGTTCTAACACAAGTTTAGAATTGAATGATGAAACAAATTCTTGTGTTTTTAACTTCTCCTTATTTTATTAATAGATCTATAGCAGCTATCTTGCATATATGTGTGCTGTGGGGGGAAGTTTATCATTTCACGAAGATCAACCAACAGTCTGCTAATCATTCTATCCTAACTCACATTCTTGTCACCTAAAAAAAAAGGGGTTTTCTAGAAAATCATTAACGACATTATCCCAACATAAACATTTTTTTTTAAATAAACAAAATAAACATTTCTGATTAAAAAAAATAAACAAAAACAAAAACAGCATTTTGTTTTCTCTTTTTCAGGATGAGATTATGAAGTTGAGATTTTCTGTGTGCCCAAAACAAGTGATCGACTGATCGCGGATCTGTAAATATAACCAACTTAAAAAAATAAAGTTTTTAAAGGTGTGACAAAAGAAAAGAAAAAGAAGAAAAAAAGAACAAAAATATTCAAAAAATGAGCTGCTTGAAGATAACCGTCAATAAAATAAACGAAATAATCGATAACCATATGAGTTATGACACCACCCGAGAACCGAGCTGACAGAAAAAGAACAGTCGTATTAGTCCTCGTAATAAAGGAAAAATAATAATCAAGTAAGATAAAAAGAGAGAAACTAAAACAAAGCTGAGCGTTAAGTGAAAAATTAGAAATAAAACAAAAGTAAACAAAGAGAGAAAAAAAAAAAATCTCACACGTGCAGGAGGAGTGGTGGGAGGCACGTGCGAGGAGGAGGAGGAGGAGGATGAAGAGGGAGTAAAAGCCAGGAAATTGAAGGTAGAAGAACGCCTCTGTCTGGCCATCCTTTTCTTCCTATTGACACCGAGACTGGTAACAGCAGCGACAAGGTCACGGGTTGACCCGCCACGATCGGATCTAAAACGGGCTCTGTCTCCCTTCACTGCGACACCTTCAACACCTGCCATGAGAGGAGAGGCCTCGGTTTTCTCATGAACACTAGTACTAACAGCCGCTTGGTCCATCATGATTAGGGTTTTTTTTTTTTTTTTTGACCAGAGAGAGTCAATTGGTCAAGTTAAAAACAAAAAACCCACCCCCCAAAAAAAGGGAAAAAAAGAAAGAACGCACTACTACTATTTGCTTTAGGTTTCAGTGAGAGAGACTGTTGTCTCTCTGGGCTGGTGCAGATCGAAACTACCGGTGATGGACGCTCGGCAATCACGAAATGGGAGTTGTTTGGTTAAAGAGAAAAGTGGGTTCTTTTTTTTTTCTATTTTTGGTAACCCCTTTGAGGAATGCAGTCCCTGGTTATGGTGACATTTGTGCACTCTGCATTCATGCTTCCTTATTACCTCTTTTGTTCTCATTATAATATTTGATATTTATTCCACAACAAAAAATCAGTATAATAGTTAGTGAT
Organism: Nephelium lappaceum; assembly: GCA_021234005.1. Classification (NCBI taxonomy): domain Eukaryota; kingdom Viridiplantae; phylum Streptophyta; class Magnoliopsida; order Sapindales; family Sapindaceae; genus Nephelium; species Nephelium lappaceum. The sequence continues at coordinate 5,518,794 of CM038004.1, forward strand.
AATCATCAGTTAAATAAAAATCTGTGTGTGGGTTATAGTCGGTTTTTGGATGGTAGGGTTAGGGTTTGGTGATCACACTTGGCATGGAGGGTGACAAATGTTGTTTGTGGATTCATGGTCAGTTTGAGATATTTTGCTTTCCTTGTATACGTTATAATAGTCCTCAAAAGAGTAAAAAGAAGGGAGGTAACCATGGTTTCGGGTAGTGGGTTGAGTTAATGTTGAGAAAAGGGAAGAGTTCAATGGAGGATAAGGGGGGTGGGTGGTTAGAGAAAGGCCAAGAGTGGAGTGACGAATGGAGGGTGATGAGCCAACAGGTGTTGCAAAAGTTCTGATTCATTGCACCAGAAATCAATGGCGTTTCTCCGTCTTTTCTATTGTTTTTCAAAACCACAAAACTCTTTCAGCTTAGCTTGTTGTCTCCCTCCCTAGTGGTTTTTTCAAATTTTTTTCCGCTGCTGCTGGGAATATGAAACCGCTTTAACGTGTGTCTTCCTTTCACACATGCTACTTCAAACGCATTTTACGTAGCGTGACATGGGCTTCTCTTGGGTGTGTTGCTCGTACCGGTTAGACACTTTACTACTTTTTTTTTTAATAAAAATATATTAAAATTGACCTATAAAATTATTTCTTTTGTCTATTATTAATTTATTTATTTAGCTATAGATTACTGCTGGGTAAAATATTAATTGGCGTTTGATATAAAATATAAATAAGATTTAATTGTTTTCTAAAACAGGGGTCGCAAAATTTTTATTAAAAGATTTAGTTAAAACTTTCTATTTCGATTTAACAATTAAAATACTGAAGTCAAAATTAGAAGATTAAGAATCAAAAGTGGTGATTTTCAAGTTTCTTATATTTATAATAACTTAATTGATTTTAATAATATCAATTTCAATATTATGAATCATTGAATACATTGACATTTTTATAATTAACACTTGACATTAATTATATGCATGTAATCAATACATCATAATGTTGAAATTGATGTTATTAAATTCTATTTGTTTTTATAGTAAAAAAACTCTCTTACTAATTTGGATAAGGTTATCTCATAAAAATCTTCAATAACCATTTATTGTAAAATTATTCAATAACCACCCTTATAAATTATAACCAATTCAAGGGTGGTTATTGTAGGAACTGGTTTGGACAACCTTATCCGAACCTATATATATAATTTATGGTTAGAATATCATAACTTTTAAATTATTAGAACTATTAATCTCATTCATTTATTGTATTTGAATTAAATAGGAGATAAATACTTTTAGGTAAAAGAATGCAATGAATGACGAATATTAGTGAAACTAACAATTTAAAAATTAAAACACACTGATCATAAAAGTTAAATAATAATAATAATAATAATAATAAAAGTTATGAGTGTTTTAAAGTCTCAGACAGAGGTCTGCAATTAAGGACCACTCGAATACGTTGTGTGGTGTTTCCAGATGTGTTGTGTGGCATAGTGAGTGCAAGCAAATTTCTTGGATTTATTGTTCACCTAAGAGGATGGAACTTGTGTTGACAACTCAAAAATAAAAAACAAAAACAACCTGCAACTACGAATCAATTTCTCCTTGGGGACTGTTGTGCAGTTGACTACAACGTGTGTTACCAAGTTAATTTCATAAATGAGGAGAGTATCAAACTTTAACCTCCTCAGCTGCCCAATCATGTTGATAATAATGTTTTAATTTACATTAATGTAAGTAATTAGCACTTGTGCGACAGGAGACAGGGGGTTTTAATTGATATTCTTTTACGTCTTTCCAATAATTATACCTCGGTTCAAAGTTTTACTAATTTTTCTGCTTTAATTATTAGATTATCAAGCATTCCATGGTATGTTGATAGTTTTACTAACTTAAATAGTTGTTTAAATAGTTATAATCAATGGTTGAGTTTTTTTTTTTTTTTCCCTATTACCTTATTTTTAAATGTATTATCAGCTTAGGAGAGAATGTCAGTCTATCTAAACTTTTTTTTTCCTGTCTTAGACATTTACCATTTATCACAATCATTCCTATTTATTTTCAAAAATATGCAGAGTGTTGTGGAGGGGATTTGAACACGGGTTCAAAAAATTATGGTACAATAACTCTAACCAAGTTAACTAAACTTGAAATTTATGATAGTTTGACTTCACTTAGCATTGTTCTATGAACAATTTAACACATTTATCGTGAGCTATTTTTCTTATTATATAAACTATACAATGTTTACACAAGCTATTAACTAATTTTTCTTTAATTTTTTAATCCTTTGAATTTCTATCACATCTCATTTATTAGTTGATGAATGTTATGGATTTATTTAAAAAAGTTGATAAATATTTACATTATTTGAAACTAAATTGAAAGTTTTTAAAAATATATATATTTTTTGAAAGTTCTTTTATTCTTTTACTCATGTTGTTCAAATGTAAATTAATAAAGTTTGAGAGAATGAGAGTAAGCTTGTGAAAAAGAACTTAAGATATTTGTAAAGAAAAATAAAATTCATAAATAACTTATAAATATTTTTATTTTATTTTACTTGTTCCCCTGATATAAATATCCGGTCCCCGCCACTTGCATCATAACATGAAAGAGGGCACGAGATGAATGGTCAAACCGAGTAGCACTAATTTCACAATTCACATGCCCATCCTGGGATAGCCAAGGACCAGACAACAAAGCACGTTGATTTGTAGATTATGACCTTCATGTAAAAGAGGGATGCCAAAGTTTCGAAAAAACAAAAGGTGATGTAACATGAACATGAAGTTAATGTGACTATATATGGTTTTTACTGGAATGTAAAAATAATAAATTATCGATTGCTAGGTTTTTTTTTTTTCTCTCTCTCTCAGCACCTCCAACTATACTCCCTAAATTTTAACTAAAATAACGAAAAAAACATATTTTAACTAGTAATTTTTAACTAAATCACCAAAATTATCCTCTCTATCTTAACTAAACATTAATATTAATTGAACTTGACCACCTTACCAGTTTGGATACAGTTATCCAATAAAAATTTTTAATAATCTTACCAGTTTAGATAATGTTATCTAATAAAAATTTTTAATAATCATCATTAGATTAATTATAAAATTTTTTAATAACTAACCTCACAATCAATCAAAAGTTTTCTCTCAAGAAAAAAGGAAAAACCCAGGTTATATTTATGCTTATTAGAATAATAGAAAAAAAAAGTTTGACTAAGATTTTTTATTTTTTTTTAATTTCAAATTAAATATTAAAATAACGAAAGAGAGAATATAACTAGCTTATTAGTGCTCTCTACATTTAATAGTATAATTCAACTTTTACAAATTAACTAACAATGTAATGAATGATTGAAGTTAATAAAAATCACGTAACTATTTATTTTAGTTAAGCACAATGGATAGTTAGCACAGTTGAAGTCTTCGAGATGCCCTAAGAGGTTTCTCAATTTTTACTAAGAGATAATTACCAACCAAACTGCTATTACATATATGATTAATAGTTAATAAAGATAATTAGCAAAAGACCCAAAACTTCAAATTATAATCACGATTCTTTAATATGTCACGCGATCCTTACTTAAAAGCTTAGAAGAGGTCGAATCAACAGAGAAATCAAAAATGCAAAAGTAACCTAAGTTAGTCCAACACGAAGAAACAGGCTGTCAACATTGCTACACAGATACACCTTAGTGACGAAAATGCACCTTTTTGGTTTCAATAATTTCCCTAGCTGCAGAAGTTTCAAGGAACCAAAAAACATTGTATTAAAGAATGTGCCCCACGGCCCCCACCAATCAACACCTTCTAAAAAAAGGTCTCCTCTGAACTATAAAATTATTCCACATGTAAAGCAGATCAAAAATAGTTCATTACAAGCAAGTAGAAATTCCCACCGCCAGGACAAATTTCAAATGTAAGGGGCAAGGGGCACGACTTAATTCCGCATCTGTACAAATATTTAAAGAGAGGACAACATAAATTAGAAAAAATTAAAAAAAAAAGAAAAGAAAAAAGGATGACATTAGCTCTACAACGACAACACACGAGGAATAGTTGGGGGTTCACGTTATGTATGAGCCAGGACGCATTCTTAGATCCATTCAAAGCCAGGTACATGACAGGGCTGATAATACTAAAAATTGTAATAGTACCACCATACCGAGGTATATTAATCAGTCTTTCTTAGTCCAGCTTTGCTGACCCTTCTGTTTCTGCTAGCAACTGCCAAAATCGAGACAAAAAGCATTTCTAGTTCACTCTAACTTCATCCTCTCCTCTTGGTTTAGCTTCTTCGGTTCAGCAGGGAAGTATTTAATGCCCACAAGATCACCAACCTGACTTATAACCTGAGAACCAATCCAAAAAGGATTTATGGTCTAGACATTCTAATAAATCATTATATATCTTTAAGCAGCAAAGTTTGTAAGTTGTGTTCTGTCCATGCATTTATATTGAGGAGATTAAGGATTTTGGAAATCTAATGATTGCATTCATTAAAGCCCTGCAAAAAACCATGCATCATAGGTCGCAATTACTAAGAGTAACTGTAATACTCTTTAAAGTTAGTCCACCATGAAGAGATCAGATCTGGCAAACTAATTGTTGCAACTCGTCTCTCTCTCTCTCTCTCACACACACACACACAAACACACAGCCTTAAAATCAAACACGTTTATCTATATTTTATTAACCAGAAGTTACCTCCAAGGCCTTCATAAGATCTTCCTTGCTATGAGAAGCAGATATACATATACGGGCTCTTGCCAATAGCAGCGGGGTAGCTGGAAAAGCCACAGTCACAACAGCCACCTGTAACAAACACCAATTTACAGTATTAGAAATCCACTTAATTTTTCAACACAAAATCATAATCATATCATATTATACATCTTAGTGTACTCACATTTTGCTTGAGACACTCTCGAGAGAAGGCAGGGATTTTGGCGGGGTTGTAAAGCATAATTGGCATGACAGGGGAATCATTATCTCCAAGAACCTCAAAACCCATTTTTTGCAGTTCTGACCTAAAAAAGTTGCTATTCTCACGAATACGTGCAAGTTTCTGGGCACCTATAAAGAAACAAAGTAAAGATTGTGTACTTAAACCAGCAGTCAGGTGTAAAGCCTTAAGAGTAATAGATATATCAATTCAAAGCATACCTCGACTGGAACCATCCTCCCCAAGAATGACCTTTATAGCAGATATTATCTGTTGTGCGGCTGGTAGTGAAATTGAAGTTGCATAGAGATGAGCAGGGCAAGTGTACTTCAAGTATTGGATGACTTCCTGCAATAAAAAGGAAAATACAAATATTATGCTATAAAAATGCAATTAAGAGTACATGATTCAGTATCCTTCTTCCCTTTCCAGCTAATACTAATATGTCATGATTAGTTCAATCTGACAGGGAAATGCTCAGTCATAGTGAGTTATACAATAAATGCTGGGAAACGGTGACACCTTACAGATAAATTAAATTGTCAATCACAAGAAATTGGATAAATTGATCAATGGTTAACACCAAACTACTCTAAAGCTGATGATGCTCAAATGCAAACCTTAGATCCTGCAATGTAGCCACCACATGATCCAAATGATTTAGTAAAAGTTCCCATCATGATATCCACATCTGCAGTATCCACTCCTAAGAGCTCACAAACCCCTCTTCCTGTTTTCCCCACTGCTCCTATACTGTGGGCTTCATCCAAGTATGTATATGCCTATCAAAACAACATAAAGACTATTAATAGTAGTATAAAAATCTATTGTCAGTTCATATGCCAAAGGTTAGGAGGCAACTGACATGCAAGATCCAAACAAACAGAGCTAACACCCTCAGGGTGAAATAAGGAGAAAGAAACATGGGAGAGTATTGGGCAGTTATCACCTTTTAACGTCAAGATATGGTATAACCTTCTTAATTTTTTACAACAAAAATAATATGCTCAATATTTTGTAAAAACAAAGTAAATACTCTATTTATTTAAGAAATAATTTCTTGTCTGCTGGCAGCTTGAGTTAGAAAAGATGCATCCCAAGAAGGCATCTTAACAGTTTTAAGTACATAGTCATCATGCTTAAAACATTATAATACTAAGCTTTCCACAAATTACAAGGTTAGAGAGTTTTTTATGCCTTCCATGACATGACAGTTCAATGCACACATTGAAATGAAAGCAACACATTGCCACAACCTTATACTTTTTGCAGATTGCTATAATTTCAGGAAGTTTGCAGAGCTCCCCTTCCATGCTGTATATCCCCTCCACAATGACAATAATCTTCTTCCAGGGTCTATGAGTCCTAGGTTGACCATCAGCGATTTGTTCTCTCAAGACTTCCTCCAAGTGAGAGGGTGCTGTGAGCAAAACAGTAAATATGAAAAAGCTGAGTAGAAAAATTCAACTCAAATCGTGAAATACTACTAGCATTTTGCAGGAACAAGCACAACACAGATAATTAAGATTATAAGCAAACCCAAATCATATTCAACAACTAACATTTGATTCCTACCAAAAGGAGAAAGAAACAACTAATATATACAAACTTGACACGATATCAATAGATAACCATGTACTACACCAATGTAACATAAAAACTTACTATTGTGCTGGAAAACACGAATAGTCGCTCCAGATCCCCGAGCGCCATTGACAATAGAGTTGTGGTTCAAAGAATCACTGATAATCAAGCATCCCTGTAATTGATAGGCAATTAAAGGTTTACTTGCAGAAGTTTAAAATCAGTTTTACAAAAAGATCTCATCAGTGAAGCACACAAACCTTCCCCATCAAGACAGGAAGGATAGCAGAGTTTGTGACATAGCCCATACCAAAAACAATAGCAGCTGGTTTTCCAATAAACCTTGCAACACACTCCTCCAACTCATTGTGCAACACTGTCGTACCTGATGGCAAATGCATAAGTAAAGCCTACGGAGTAATGCCAAAAATCCCAAAACCTTACCAAATTATATGCCATCTCACTAGCCATTGTCATGTAGATCATGAGATGGTTATGAGATGATCCAGTGGATAGGTATACTGTTGCATCATCTGAGATGAGATTTTCTTGGGAATGCCTACTATTATAATCTTATATAGAACAAAAAATCATCTTAAAAGGGTATTACACACTCACCACCATCCACCCGGGAACTACAGGTACTAGAAGAATACTTTTTCAGCGACTCAATTACTCGTGGTGTGCAGTATTCATCTGCTGCAGCAAAACCAAGGTAGTTGTATGATCCCAAATTCAGGCATCTACTTATTTCTTCGGTTCGTCTGCATAAGGACCAATCCATCAGATAGATTCTCAGTTCAGTGACTTTCCAAATAAAAATGACTAAAGAAACCAAATAATCCTACATCATAAGAGCCTAATACGAGTTAGAAATGTACATCAGTGTCTTATTATTGTCGTTGGAGTAACGTTGAACCACGTCAAACCACGCATCAGGCGCACTTGATATAGGTCGCCCAAAACAGTCCTGCCAGATATAAGATTATATCAAACATTAAGTTTACTCCTGTAAACAATATAAAAATCTAGTATAAACATTAAATTGTAGTGCTAACGAAATTATAATCGGCTGCTTACATCACACTTGTTTTTTAGCAATTTTAAGGTCTAATTGCAAAACATACAAGAACACAATAACACAACACCCTTTCAACAGTACAATAAGACAACAGAAACTTTTCTCTCAGTTAAGAATCCACATAATTTTATAGAAATAATTATTTCCCACTTCACCATTTGGAATTCAATTATATAACAATCCTTACACACAGCATAGCTATAACAAAAAACCATATAATATATTGATTCATTTAAATTTTCATCAACTGACAATTCTAGTACAATCATTCATCAAGATTCAGATAAACAATTTCAGGATTCAAACAAATCAACAGCCAACATACCTGAATTCGGAGATACAGACGCCGTATATAGAAATCTTCAAGTCCTAAGCAGATTGGCGCATATCCCTGCTCAAACAAAACAAAAACAATCAATAACAGAGCATTAAGAGAGAGAGAGAGAGAGAGAGAGACGCAATCAAGAAACATAATAGCAACAGCTTTACCTGAAGATTGGTGGGGTTCCACCACCAGTCAATGAACTTGCGAAAGAAATCCCTGAATTGACCAAAAGCGAACAACAAGCCATAGCTGAAGTACGTTGTCAGAGCAGTCAAATACGGAATTGCAATCATGTCTCCTCCTATAAGTTAGAATGCGAATGGGAGAGACGACGAGAATACGCAGATCTGCGATGCGAATTTGGTAATTGAAGTATAGATGCAGGTGAGATCCGGGTGGATAGATCCGATTCAATCGAGGATCCGAAAGTGGACCCGATTGAGAGAATCAGAGGAGGGGTGTGTGCGCTGGGCGGGGAATTGGCCAAAAGATTATAATTCTAGTTTTGGAACTCCGCCATTTTAGACTCGAAAACTTGAACGGAGAGGTGCTGGCACTGGTCAATCTTTTCTCTTTAAATTGGAAATATTCTATTCAATTCTATTAATTTATTTGTCTTTTTTTTAAGAAAAAAAAAATTGGTTACCTTTTACGATTATCATTGTTTTTTTTTTTTCAGCCAATGGGTTAATGAATCAAAAATTAAAAACATTCTAAGAGTGATCAAATAACTTAAAATTACTAAAAAATAATAACACCTAATATAATCACTTAATCATAACTAAAAATATATTTTTTTATGACTATCATTCCGAAATAACATATTTTCAATTTTATCTTTATTAATATCTTACAAATTATTATTTTTTATATTATTATTAGTAACTTGAGTTTTTATATTTGTATATCAATTTTAATGGCATATATTTTATAATTTAAAAAGAATGTATGAGCTATATGAACTAATATTTTCTTTAACTATTATTGTTTAAAATAATATATATTTATTATTATGAATAAAAAATTATATTTATGTAAAATTAGAAATATATAGAATAATTTTATTAGGATTTATTATTATTATTATTTTGCTACATGTATAATTTATTTGATAAAAGCACATAACAATTATTAATTATGACTTTCAAAAAAAAAAACAATTATTAATTACAAGTATATAAACGTAAAAGTATTTATTTTCAAATATTTTTCTTAAAAAAAATAAAAATAATAAAAACAAACAAAAGCTCATATTGTATATTCAAACATTAGAGAAAAAAAAAAGACAAATATGTTTTGTAAGTTTCAATTTTTAGTCACTATGCATCAGACTTTCAGATGAAAAAACAAACAATCCATTAGACTAATCGGATGTTTACTTTTATTTGTCTATACAAATTTATAAACTTCATTTTGTGGAATTTGGACTTTACCTCTAGAGGGTATTTTAAAATGAAAAATATGTTGAATGAGTTAATGAAAGGATCATATCTATTGATTTATAAGACTTTTGTTAGACTAATGCTTGTTTTTTATTTTTTTCGTTTTTATCCCAACACATGTTTTTCAACATAAAAGATATTAACTAGTAGAATAATACTAAACTTTTCAGAATTTTTACTTTAAATTAATGTCCCGATAATATGACATATGAGTTATTAATATTATATTAATATCATATCATCTTATGATTTAAAAAATGTTGAAAACTCACATACCACGTTATTTAGGTATAAATTTAAATTAAAAAAAAAATGAAAAACTTAGCATTACTTTAAATATTATTATTGCATTAACATTACAATTAGTTGGTGCTAATATAGCTCTTGCCATTTCATTTTTCTTCTTTAATCATTTATGTAGAATCAATAATTCAAGTTCCACTGCAAATTAAATTATAATGATAGAAGTTTAAAAGCAACCATTTAATAGAATGTAGAGAATAATAAAACTTATTTACTTGAACGTAATTTACACACCCATTTTTCTAGTATCATAACTTCTATAACAATTATCATTAATATTCTTTCAAAAAAAAAACAATTATCATTGATATAACAAAAGCATAGTATATTCTAATTTTATTTTAATTGTTATAAATTATATAATACCTAAAATATATATGAATTTCAAAATGCTAAATATTTAATTTTCAAATTAATATTTGAAGTAAAAAAATGGATGTCTAAGCGCGCATATATGTATGTATGTAACTTATAATTCTCTTAAAATATCTTGTTCTTTAATTTGTATGTATAGATATAACACCAAAACTAGTGCTAACTATCCTTGTCTGTAAAAAAAATAATAATAGTAATAATAATAATAATAATTAATTATGAATATGTAAGGAACAACATTGAACAATATAAATGATACATTTAGTAAATAATTGAGTGAAGAGAAAAACATTTTAAAACTACATAAGTATACTGGAAATCCTTTTGTTTTGTTTTCCATTTATCTTATTTTTAAAATAAATAAATAAAAATAATAATTTTCAGTTCAAATTTATTCAAAATAAAATCTGTACAATATAAATAAAAGGATAAAATAAATTAAAAGAAACAAAAAGTTATTACTAACATAAGTGGGATATAAAAATTGGAATATGTAGCATTACTACTTTTGGTCCAAAAAATATAGCATTACTACTTCAATTAAATTAGGCTATTAGTGGCAGCAATTAGTGACTTGAGGACCCTTTCAAAAAATTAAAAATAAAAATAGTGACTTGAGATTTTTGTTTTTAATAATTATATTTTGATAGTATCGTTACCATAGGCATTGAGGTTAATACAAAATAGTATTTACAACTTCATGACACCTTATTAGAGATTAGTATAATCTACTAGGTTGAATTAGAAACTTGTTTGTAATCCATATTGACCACTGTTAAGTTGTTTAAATTTATGCCAAAACCAAAATAATACGGTACACAAATTAGATCTACAAAGTAAACAATTGGAACATGAGATTGGATGATGCAACAATGTTATTACTATTATTGTAAGAAAAAAAGATCTCATGAAACACCTAGAGAGACAACATATTCTGAATAGTCATCCAAAAACGGGCTTCCGATAACTATAGACAATCTTTAATTTACACTGTCTCCGTAATTCAAACGACGAGGACAAGCTATCGTAATATAGCATGGTGATTTTGTACTGTTATTTCACACCAATCTTTGATATGTGATAATCCACTATTATGTTTGCATTAATTTTATACAAATCAACACACAACGAAGTCCATTTAACATAAATAGTCATCAAGAGTTTTAATTTTTTGTTTAACTTAGCCCTTGATTATCTTTAAAATATGTAAAGGATTTAGTTAACTGCTTCTATATGCTTACATTAAAAAAATGACTCATGAATAGCTCGATTACATCTAAATTAAATGTGGCATAAAATCACACAATTTCTCAAAACCCTACTCCAAAAGCTTATTCTAAAAGGCCATGTGAAAACCAATCAAATGAGTAAAACAGACAATAAGGAAGATTGAATGAAACCACACACTTTGTGAACAACTTTAAGACCATAACACCCCTATAACTCATGCACTATGGTTTCCATCTTATCGGTATGCATAAGATAAGAATGATCCATTAAGATTTTTCGAGCCCATAAAAACAACTTAGAATTCAATTATTACATGATTTCCACACAAACAATTTAACCGTTTAGAAAGTCATGAACTAATGTCATCTCATTCAACTTCATAAGCATAACATTTTGAAAGTTATAGGTCTTGACAACCAATGACTTATATAAATCAATTTTAAAATTAAAATATTATTATTTCAAATTTACGTCAAAATTTTGAAAACTAAAATTTGAAATAAATCCTAAACGTAAATAACGTATAGCTATTTTGGGCATAAATTCAATCAGGCTCCATATTTGTGCCAAAACTTGAAAATTAAATTTGGAAATGAGTATGTTTAATTTCAACAAAAAAAAGAAAAAAGAAAAAAAAAAGGAAATGAGTCCTAAGTTGCAATAATAAAAACAAAATCCGACCAACGTAGAATTAATATAACATACAAGGATTTACATTGAAAGGTACCCGCAAACGTTTGTTTCAGTACAAAACCCTAACCAGTGACGAATTGATTTCTCCAAAACCCTAGATTCTTCATCAGTTTCAATGGCAGAAACTAAGGACCACCCAGAAGAACCCACATTGCCGTCGAAGCGTAAACCGGATCCAAGCTGCGAAGACAACGAAGGCCACCCAAACAAAACCCAGAAGCTCCAAAATCCCAACAACAATTCTCAACTCTCCGAAGATGAAACCCGAAACCCAGATAAAGCAGACGTTGATTTAGATGCCCAAGAAGACAATAACGACGATTCCGCCGCCGAAGACGACGACGACGACGTGGACAGTAATGGAGAGGCAACGAATGTGGATAGAAAGGGAAAGGGGATTTTAATTGAGGAGGGTGGCGAGGATAGCGATGAAGATGATTCTAGTGATGGCGGGAGTCAATCGGACAGTGACAATGATTTGTCTGACGATCCATTGGCTGAGGTTGATTTAGACAATATTCTACCGTCCAGGACTAGAAGGAAGGTAATAAAACCGGGGGAGTATATTGCTAATGATCTTGGTGATGATGATGATGATGATAGTGATGATGCTGATGTTTGAGTCATTGGAATGTTAGTCGAATTGAATATAATTTATAGTAAAATTCGGATGTAGTATCGATGTTTTGATGAGATTACATTAGTTTCGCGTTCAGTTAACATTGTCACAATGTTGTAACTCAATCTAAATATGCTCGTTTTTGGTTTATGTTTAGCTTGCTTATTATATGTCCTCAATCCTTGTTTGCACATCTTTGAAGTGTATTTGTTGTTGATGATTGAGTAGCTTAAATCATGAGGGCTAGTGTTTTGTTGTTTGGAACTGTTTAGTTAGAAATTCAAGAGCCTTTAAGCATGATACAAGTTTATAAATGTTGAATGATCTGTTACAGAAAGGAAAATGTTTTCTCCAGTGCTGAGCCACTAATCCTTAAAATAAGCGGGGTCCGTTGTTTGTGTTTGTATGGCAGTGCTTTCATGTGGGTGGTATGGATGGGGTGTGGTCCATGTGGATTGAATTAAATTAGTAAGAGAGATGTTTTGTAGCTTTTGAAAGGGTCTGGGAAGGTACTTGTTTCCCATGTTTTTCTGTTTATATGGTTTCTGGTTTCTTGTGAGTGTATGTTTATTGCAGTGGATCATGTCTGGTCCATGCCCTTCTAAACTCCGAGTAATAAGCTTATTGTGGCTTGAAATCATCCAAACTTAAATAATTCTGGGAATATAAAAGGATGAATTTGACCTTGTATTTTCAGTTTTCTGCGTCATGACGTTTTTATATTTGGTTTGTCTAATGGTAAACTTTTAAACCTTATCCACCTTGCACGATGCTCCATCCATTTAAAAATTGTAAGGTGCAAAATATTTCAAGCATCTACTGTGTCATTTTTGTGATTGCTAACATAATATGTGTTACTGGAAAAGTTTTTTATTTTTCTTGCAAAACAATATGGTACATTTTCTCCTGCCCAGCAGGTTATTTTAATTTAATCCTTTATTTTGTTCTGCTATTTACTACCAGTGTGAATATTTTATCTCGAACTTAGTTAACTGCAAAATGTTTTCCCGAATCCCAATAAGGTGTGTGGTGTTGAAGGCTCAAGCAACCACCTCTCTCAACCTTAGTAGTCCATGTATATTCATCTGATTTGTAATATCAGATAAGCTTGTAGGTGTATTCACTTGAGTTATAGAAAGTGGTGCTATATTTTGTTATGATTCCACTTGGTTTCAATGATCCTGTTAGGGTCATGCATAAAGGATTTTTTTTTTCCTTAATTTATTGAAAAAATAATTATAATTTTATTATGTCATTGTTATCATCTTTAGGTTGAATTGGAATTTTGGGGAATGAGAGCAGCTCTGAAAGATCAATATTTTGTGTAGTGAAGTACTGACTAGTAACTCCAAATAATTAATTTTCCCTGCCCACTTTATGTAATTATTTGGTTTGAATAAAAATATGATTTGTGATCAGCCTAACCTATTGTGAGATCATTTAGTTGCTTAGGAATTTAGCAATCATACGTTGGCTATCTAGACCTAAGATGACACATAAGCAGATAAGCTGTCCTTTGGTTTGGGCATCAAAGGGATCCAAATAGTCGGGCCACTGCTGCTTGGTTTAGCTGATAGTAATGTTGATTTGATCTGCCTGCTTAAGTGCTTTTATAGTGTCTTATGAAAAATTACCAGAACGTTATTTAACATAATTATGTTTTTCTTCTTCTGTGAAGTTTAAGTTGAATTATTAATTAGCCAAAGGGATAATGGGACTAATTATCTTGTTTACATTTTGTTAATACTCTTTGATGGAGCATACCAGATACTTGAATATCATGCTTTACATGTTACTCTAGCATGAGGATGAAAGTTTTGCTCAGTTGTTAGAGAGAGATATTTTGGGCAATATATATGCAGATAAGCTTATGCATGCATGTATGGTGAGAATTATGTTCGTTAAGAAATCAGTTGTATTTTTGTTTGCATGGTTTTAAGTGTGAGGTAAAGTTCTATGTACCTGATGTTGATGAAGCACCAAACATCATTTCTCTAGTACATATGCACATACCTCAATTGAATGAAGCATGCATAGGTGAAATGGAATCTGATTTTCTTGTTTTTGTTATATGTTGATGTATAACTACAAGGCTTTGGTATAATCATTCTTAATAGTGCCTTTGACAAGGGAAGATGAAACTGTAAGTCTTCATCGTTTTGGGGTTGAATGATTATGAACACTTAGCTTGCTGAAAATTTTGTAATGTTATGGTTGAGTGCCTGATCTGTTCCAATTTCTTGATTTTTGTTTTTTGAGCTTTTGTTGGATGAGGTTGGATGCCAAGATGATTAGCTGGCAATAGCATCAACATAGACAGTACTTACCTGATCTTTTAGCCAGATTGTCTGTTATCTCTTGGGACAATCCGACTTTCAGAATCACTCACGCAAATCCAATATCTATCAGGTTATTTGAACATTCGTGGAAGATGCAATCATGCAAATGGATGAACTCTCTTATGTGTGTTTTGTCTTGGTGAAGCTATTAATCCTGTGAGTGGAAAACTATAAAATCTTTGTTGTGCATTCATTATCTATGAACTTTTCACATAATATTTGTGTCAAATTCATGTTGTAGCTGTACATATATTTTCCAATTCATCATATTTGGTAGATACGTGTTCTCTAGTAATAGAAATTACAAGAATTCTTCTATTCAGCTTGTTTGTTGTTTTGCTAAATTCTAATGTTGTTAATGGGGCTTTCAACGTCACCCAATTATTGTGATGCTTTGGTCATGTTCAGGTCTAAAATCTTTTAAGAGTTTTTTATCATTGTCTATTTGTATTTGTGATGTTTTATGCTATTGGACTTTTGGGCTTTTTGGACTTTTAATTTTTGAAGTTCATTAAAGTTTAAAGTATGTTTGTATATACATTGTAATAGCGTCGGTAAAGTAGTAATCACTCTCTCTTTTTCAATGCTTTTTCTCTAAATCATCTCTTCGTCATTCTTTTTCTTCTATATTCTAATTTTATTGCCAAGTTGAAGTATAAAAATAGATAGATAAGAGATGGTGTAGAGTCAAAAAAATGTATAAGAAAGAGTGGCTAATAGGCTTTACCAACTCTTTTACAATGTATATATAGGACGCAAAGACATTACAAACTCTATTGACTTTAAAAAGTTAGGGCCCATAAACCTAATAGGCTCAGTAACATGTTACACCACAAATACGGATATATACATTGAAGAACTTTAACACTCCCCCTCAAGCTGGAGCATACAATCCAATATCATCACCTTGACAGATTGTTTTTTTTGCCTAGTTTATCTCTTAAGTAGATGGCATGAACGTGGAATCTCTTTCCTCACTTATTTATTTACTTGTCTTTTTGATAGATCCTTTTTGCCTAGTTTGAGTATATGGCATGAATGTGGAGTTTTTTCCCTTTTATTTTTCTGGTATATGTTTGGTCTCGTATGGTTGTAAGAGTGGTTCAAGCTGCGTGCTAAGTTCTACATATAAATTGTAATTCTTCTACTCTTATATTGACCAAATGCTTATATGTGACAATAATTATATGAAATCCAAATTGTCCCTTTGGTAGGTAAGAAAAGTCTTTACTTTCATAGAGTAGTCTAAGCTTCTATGCTGGCTTTTATAAAGTCGTTATAGTTGGTAAATTTTCCTGTTTATGGATGTGGGATAATTTGTTTTTGTATAGTTACACGGTTGCATCTAAGGGTGGACAACACCGTGTTCGAATCGATTTCGACTGGAATCAACTCGAACATGATAAGTGTGTGGATCGCCGCTTTTGGATCTGAACATGATCCACTAAAGGGGAGGAACCGAATATGATTGAACACCTAAAGTGCGGATCGGATCGGATTGGTTTCTATGTTTTAAACTCAATTTTGGACCTTTGTGTGGGCCAAAAATTTAAAACAATTTTAAGCTTTGTTTGAGTCTATTACTATTGGGCTTTTAAGTTTAATTGTTTTAGACTATTTTGGGCTGAATTGTCTTGTGCATGGAATCAAAACAAATAGGTGGATGAAGGAAAAAATTAACAAACTTCTATTGAAACATCAAACATCAAAAGGTAAACTAACCAAACATCAAACATCAAAAGGTAAACTTTACACACCAACCTTATCAATGCATTCAAACTTAGTACTGAAAAAATCCAAACTTTCCCATAACCCACTTGTATTCAAGCATATAAAATCCAATTCAAGCTAACAAAATTAAAAAAGATCACTCAAACTTAGTAGAAAAAAAAAAAAAAAAACACAAAACATAAATTTACACATAATGCAAAACCAACCTCATCAATCCAATCGTCGATCGGAGGTAGGTGATGGTGCTGCGGCTGCTGAAGGCGATGAGCAGAGATTACGGCGACGAGGTGAGAGGTGAGAGATGAGAGAAGAGTCGGTGACTCATGGCTGCATGATGAAAAGGAGACAAGGCGCTGTGGGCGACGAGGAGAGATGACCATGACGGCGCTGCGGGCGAAGAGGAGAGATGACCACGACGGCGACGGTGAGCAGAGGTGAGAGGTGAGAGATGAGAAACTGAGTGAGGAGTCGTGTGAGCTGTGAGGGCTACGGCTGCTGAGTGAGGGGTGAGAAATGATAGATTATTGGGTCGGTTTAAGTGAAGGTTTTTATATGACCATGTAAAATTATATTTTTATCCATGTTCACGGATTGGATCGGTTCTAGATACTCAGACTTGATCCGATCCGTGAAACATGGTGTTTTAAAAAATGGGGATCCGAACATGTGACATTTGAACTTGTGACATTTGAACTTGTGAACCGGACCGAACACCCACGGATCGGTTCGGATCAGGTTGTTCGGTTCGGTTCCATGTTTTTGTGCCCACCCTAGTTGCATTTGGTCGTTGTGGCCTGCAGAATAGAAATAATTTGTTGATGTGAGATGGACGAATTGTGATGCTAACTAACATGCAAACACCAACTTGGCAACACTAACATATAACTGAATAGATAGGACGAACACTACATCTAATTGATAATCTTACTATGTTGTAGCTCCAGCCTTCAGTGCCTGAATAGTTGGCCAATTTATTTTGTGATTTTAGTCGATACTAGAAGATGCAAACGGATCAACTTTCTGTGTCTATGTAATCAGACAAGTATAAATTCTATATTGTGCATTATTTATCAACTTTTTGCATAATATTTTGGGTTTGACTACCTTTCTGGTTAGATAAGATTATCTATCAATGACAACCATTTGATTAGTTGTAATATGGTTATTATTGATGGGTAATTTTAGCCAAATAGTAAGGTATTTTTGTGTCTAACATAAGCTGCAGCTGTTTAACTACCCAATTTATCATCAATTTGATAAAAATAGAGATGAAATCATGTTATTTATTTAATAGGAGAAATAACAAGTATATCTGGTTTCAGCTTCTGTGTGTTTTTTTTTTCAGTTCTTTGAGTCCTATTTTAATTGTTTTCTTTTTTTCGTTTTTTTTTTTCCTTTTAAGTATTTAAATAATGTTTTCGACGTGGTCCAATCTTTGTGGTGCTCTAGCCTCTAGTCCTGTGGTCAATACTTCATCCTTTTATTAGATCCCATCTTTGCCTCTGTTCATCTTTTCTGCATTTGGTGCGTTAGTGGAACTAAACATTCACAATCAACCCAAAAGATAATCTTGTATGGTGGTATTTTATCCTCCTGACAAGTGTAGGGTTCATCTCCACCCTATCCAACATGAGATGATGAGCCATGTAAAGCAATCATTTACGAATGAGGTCA
Organism: Nephelium lappaceum; assembly: GCA_021234005.1. NCBI lineage: Eukaryota > Viridiplantae > Streptophyta > Magnoliopsida > Sapindales > Sapindaceae > Nephelium > Nephelium lappaceum. Next base: position 5,537,136 of record CM038004.1, read on the forward strand.
TCGTGATATTAGATGCATGTGCTGATTTCTAATAGATGCCTTCTATCAATGGTTCACTGTCTAACCTGGGACATTTAAAGCAATGATGCTTAACTGAGATGATGGTCCATTTTGATACTGATGCACAAGGTCTATATTAAAGTCAGTCCTATAATTGGGCCAGTTTTGAAGTTAATGGATCCCATTTGTTGGCCTACTTATATCTCATTTTGGGCTCTGAACAATAGAAGAGGTCAGAATATTATATACGTATCAATTTAAAAAACTCCAGTGGCATTTCATTATGTCCAACAAAAATAATTATAAAAATCAGCTCACGGCACGAAAAATCACTCACACAAGTGTTTCCCTTGTCACCTGGCATGATTTTACCGTGCACTGAAGATATTTTCCAATTGGCACATACGCTGCTGCGATAGTGTTCCTGATATCAGCAAAATATAGTGGTGCACAACTTTAAATGACATTGAGTTATCTTTTGCAGATGTATGAATAAATAGAGCATGCTTTAGAACACTTCAAAGCCTCAAAAACCTTCATTCATTTGATTCATGGACAACCCTCAAACTCTCAACCATGGACCAGCTGATATTTTCACGAACAAAAGATGTAGCATTGCATTTGCATATGGTAGGTTTGCCTTTTTCTCCGTGTCTTTAGAAAAGGAGAGAAGCTTACATCAACCGACCACTTTTGTGGTCCTCTTCAGTCTTCACCTTCGAGCCCCACTCTTCATTTTCCTCTTTTCCCTTTCTTGTAATTGAATAGTCACTCACGGCCCATTCCATCTAATTCAGAGAAAGTGTTCAAGAAATAGAAATACTTCATCAAATCATAATTAGGATATGTGCAAATCATAGTATTATAACATTTATGTTTATAAATTACTTAAACATGGGGGTTTGATGATTGAAATGAAAATTTAAAAGATATATTCATAACAGAGTCTGAGTGGATGAATGTACCGATTAAGAGATAATTTTGTTTCGATATGGGTTTGCTTGTAAGAGAGAAATATGGAAGTTGGACCACTAGAGAGTTAAGACATAACTAAAAGGGACATGTAACGTTTCATCTCCCTTTCAACAAAAATCCGATCCTAATCTAACTATCATACAAGCCTTAGTAAAGGACCACAGTTCATCGCCATGCGTTATGATGCCGCATGCAGGCTTGAGTTTGGCCTCCAAAGATAACAAGAACTCCCTAAAAATAAAATAAAATTAAGTCCCTATTTCCTCACTTGATTGAGGTTAAAAAAAAAATCAAACCCATTTCGAGATTCTAAGTTTGTTAATAATTGGGAGTTGTTAAAGATTACAAATTAAAAAATATATATGTGCATATATTGAATATCCGTTGGTCATGAGATAATATTTTTTTTAGTTGTAAGATGTTCATGTACTTCACATGGCAGCAATCGTTGCCAATGATGGGGATAAAGAGCAAATGAAGATGGAAATGATCATGAGTCACGACCACTTTTAAAAGAATAATTATTTTTTCTTGGGTTTCAATTATTTTCTTCTGCTTGTAATTATATGCAAAGTGGGGCTATAATTATATTTGATTAACCACAAACCTTTTCGGCCTAACCACTCTCTCTTTTGAATCCCAAATTACATTTCTCTGATTGGGTTATTTTTGTCATGGTGCTCCAATTAACGTCATCTCTTCTTATTACGTATTTCTTTTTTGTTGATTTGTGAAGACAGTAGGCAAGTCTAATGCCAGACAAAACTTGCAAGCCGAGAATCCTTTATTTCTTTTATCTCCTATATTAGTTTATTAAAAAAAAAATAAATAAGTGTTCATCTTGCACATGTTATTCCATTTTCTATAATAATAATAAAACTTTCTCCATGTCGAACCATACAATATAAAGAGGTTATAAAGCTATATATAAAAGCAGCCAACCGGCTCCAAGTATGTATATAAATCAAATTATTTTTGTCATAGAAATTAATTACTTTAAAAAAAAATAGAAATAAATATTATGTAGAAAAACATCTTTGGCATCTACTAGCGAGCTACTTCTGCTTTGCATTGAGGTCGGTCAAGTTCTACAAACAATCCCTTGGCAGAAATTGTAAGCTCTAGCTGTTGACACTCTTAGCTTACAATACAGTTGAATCATTGAGTAAAGGTTAGTGGAATCTTAAAAAAAAAAAAAAAAAAATCATATCAAACCTAACCCACGATTCTTTTTCTTGGTTGTTTGTACAAAAATTAGCTAATCATAATTCAAGGTTGTCTAATCAAGAGGAACCACCTCAACATTAGAGACAAATATAAAGGGACATCCAATTTGATTGTGGAAATTTTAGTTGGTAAGTTGTACTATATTTCAAGAATCAAGATCCTCTCTGATTTCTATTTGTATTGTAATATAAATAATAATATAACTGTAATCAATGTTTTAGTGCAATTTAACACGTTTAACATATTCAACTTATCCTTAAAATTTTCAAATTCAGAATTTGAAAAAAAAAATTTAGTTCATTAAATGTGACAAATGTAGCAAACATATTTAACTTGTCCACTACAAAAAAGTTCTAACACATTGGATGTGATAAGCGTATCTTTAAGAATTTTAATTTTAGATTTAAACTTCCGTGAAGGAATAACACTATGTATCTTTCATCTAAATCACCCCATAGACATTAAAAATGTCATTTTACTAGCTAACATGTCTTTAAGAGTTGTTAAAGAATTTTGACACCAAATAGGGCCAAGGCTGGTGGTCAAACCAAGCTCATATATTTAAAAGAAAGATACTTGGCAATGGTGCCTCGTATATACAGCTCTGATGAGGTGTGACCCACGTTAGGGCAAGGCCGATTGAATAATATTAGAAGAAGAGAATCATCCATGAGCAATTGATGCTGCCCCACCATCACATGGCAACTGATGGCCCCAGCCTTTTCAAAACGAAATTTAATTCAACCAAGTAGGTGAAATTTGGAAATACATGTGCCACACAGACAACTCAAAATTCTGCGCGTGGCATACCCAAGTGGGTTTCACAGTATTATTTGACTGGGAGAGTGGGGACTCTTTTATATACATTCAACAAAGCTAGCTGTGACTGAACAAATTTTTTAAACAAAAAGAAAGCAATCTGCGCTGCCCTGGCACACTCAGCCGCCGTTAGGTTTCGGTCTAGTCTGGTCCTCTCTAGGTGGGTTGCTTCAAATAGTTGCCAATTTAATCATGATTTAATTCTAAGGTGTGAATTTAATAAATTAACATTAATAGTAGTTTGAATTTTGGCGTTTATTTCACGTAAACATAATGCAATCTGATGGCATTTTTTAATTATAATATTTTAAAGAAAAGAAACAATTCACAAATTGGTCAGAAATTGACGAGGCAGTGGATGGAAGGATGATGTGTACATGATAGGGGCTGTTTTATCTCTAGAATAGATAGAGATGAAAGCAAAGAAACTGTGACAGTGGCTACATATAACGTAATCGTTGTAAATTGCACTGAAGATGACAAAACTCTTTTTATATGAGTATGTCAAATTGTCAGCCAAATGAAAGAGAATCCCAGTCTCCAGGTAACATGCTTAAGGCTAAGGCTAGAGACAATCCCACAAAATTGTTCACAGAAGAATTCTAAACACTACAAGTGAAAATGTCCAAAACCAGGGTCTAGGTCATCCTAACATCAGAGGAAAAAACACAACAGCAGAAGTGTGGTTCTTGATGTTTCTTTGGTTCTTGACAATGCTCTGATCTTGGAACAGAAGAGGGTTGAATTATGCTCTGTTGTGAGTGTGACACAGCCATGCATGTGTTTTTAGGTCAGTGTGTGACCAAGGGAAAACGAGAACAAAAACTCGTGTTTTGGTTAGAGAACTGAGAGGCTGATTATTAATGTTTTTCAAACCCAAATTTTATAATTTTTTACATGGGCATATGGTGTTTGAAGTTTTTATCACAGTAACGAGGCATGACTGTGAGTTAAGGGACACCAAATGTAATGTCCACAAAAGATAATGGTGTCAAAGTGGCATTTAGCATTTTGACTTATGAGGCAAGTATATTCGTATTGGGTAACGGATAAAAAAAGGAAAAGAAAAAGGAAGGTGGATAATTGAGCGTATGGCAGCTAGTCAAAGTGATGCATGATTGGCAAATACACAACCAAACAATGAAAACTTGAACAAAGTCTTTGGTTGAATTATGCTTTATACATTTTAGATTTCGGATAGTGATTTAATTTATAGAATTCTCGTACTAAGCATATGGTAGAAAAACACTTTTCTCATTTTTTAAAAAAATTATCTCCAAGAATCAATCTCATGCTCTTTGCTTTTTTCACCTTGGCCTTCAGCTGTTCCAACATGACCATGTTATGATGAACTGGTTTTGACTAATTACAACACTTTACAATCCCTTTTCCAATTGGTTCTTAAACCATGATCATATAATTCATTTCCCCCCTGCTTTTTATCTAACAAAAGTGATACAAATAATAGTTTAACATTAATTAGTAGCTAATTACTTGTATTACTTTATCTATTATACTATCTTCACACCTTTATTTTTTACATGCAATTACAAATTACATATCATTTTTTTTTCTTTTTCAAATGAAAATTCTGAATAGAATTTAAAAATGGGTTTAATTGCAAAGAAGATAAGACCATAAGTATGGTCAAAAAGAATTTGGCATAGGATTGGAAAAATCACACAAAATATTATTAATAAATGTTAGTTATTATCACGGTTGTTCTAGGAGGTTGCTTCTCAAGTTATCACAAGGATCTTGTGTAAAAATTTCAAGGAGTGAGGCATAAGATTGACTTGAAAATGACAAAACAAAATCAATTAAATGTCACTGTTAGATATTGTAATTGCTGTTCAAGCTTTGACAAAATGATTTTAAAAGCACTATCATTGCTGGTCTACATTGTAATAACCAAATCCCCAAAGTACTTTGGTAAACTCATCTTGTAATTGTACTCTCAGGAGTGCACCACGGTGCACGTAACATGGGAAAATCTGGGATGACGCTGCTACCATACGACAATTGAATTGATTCCATCCATCAAACAAGTGCTGTGTTGATGATCACAATGACAATGAATGGCTGTGATTCTATTTATGGGGACATAGATACCAAGAAACCCCAAGTGACAGCTCATGATGTGATCATCAAAGGCAGAAAACGAAAGCGGGCAGAGAGACACCTTTATGGGTTCTATTTGTGTTAACACATTAAATTTTATTAGGACACATTTAAAGCAGTCTTAGATTTTGTCAAAAATCATTTTCTTCCTCTCGTTACTGAATTTCCTAATCATTAAAAAGGCCACGATTCAGTTATCCACAAAAGAGAAAAAATATTAAAAAATAATAATACTAATAATAACAGTGCAGTCAGTAAGAAAACAGAAAAAGAAAAAAAAAGTAAAAAAATTTTTCTGACAAACAAAAGCTTATTTTCAGAAGAAAACTCAGACTCAAATTCGCGAATATGAAAATAATATACTCGCTTTGAATGATGGCTATCTTGCATGTGAGGGCTCCAATCTGCCCCCACATGGAGGTGTCTTCGTCAGAGGCCGCGAGTTGACCATACTCGCTTGTGTACATACACAGGAATCTTATCTTGAACAATGGCATCATCGTAATATTAGTGACAAACCAGTGTCATTTCTCTGACAGTCCATTACCGATCTCATTAGTAAGGCTTTAGCAGATAGAGAGAGGCTCTCGTCGAAACCAGAGATAAGGACACATGCATGTTACCCCACTCGACGGTCAAGATTCCCTCAATTTTTCCAATAGGAGAACAGTGGCCGTTGATCTAGAAACCACGGTTAAATGACTTAACCACGGTTGAGAAACTAACCGTGGTTAATCAACTAAACTCAAAAGAGAAAGAGCTTTGAGCTTTCATGAGTTAGCTCATGGAAAACGAACACAAACTCTTGTTCTAAGGGTTGTTTTGTGTTTGTGTGTGCGTTTCTGTTCTTTTTTTTTTTTTTTCTTTCTGTGTATAGGTTCCCTTTTTTGGGTTCTCATCTTACTATTTTATCATTAGATTGTTGATGTAGTTATTGTCTTCCATTTATGGAAATCTTAGATTTTTTTCGGATCCATGAATTTCATCTGTTTTTCTACATATTTTCATCGCTGTAATCATTTTGAAGATGATCATCACTGAAGGGAAAAATTTTAAATAAGAAGAAAAAAACAAAAATTTCCCTTCATTTTCTCTCCCAACCAACACATCTTTTTTCTAGAGAGAGTTTGAGGTCTTCCGCCGATTGTCTCCTTGTCTGGGATTTTAATGATCTTAAAAGTACAGTGAGATGTAACTCAAATCTCAATCAGCACTGCAATCATTTTCATTTCCTCTCTTTGCTTTATAGTTTTAGATCTTCAGATCTGTTCTCATTATTTAGGACATCAAATAATTTAGTAAAAAAAAAAAAATTCTCTCGAAATTAGATCTGGGTATTCTGTAGCTAAGCTTTTTTCGTTGTTATGATGTGAAAGTTTGAATCTTTTTTGTTTTTATAAAATTTTCTCGGGAAAGTTGTCGATTTTCCGGGAAAGTAGTGGAAAGCAGAGAGAGGATTGGATGGTGAAAAAGAAAAGATGAATTATTTTCCAGACGAGGTAATAGAGCACGTGTTTGATTTCATAACGTCACACAAGGACCGGAACGCGGTGTCAGTGGTGTGCAAGTCATGGTACAAGATTGAAAGAATGAGTAGGCAGAGAGTGTTCATAGGGAACTGTTACGCTATCAGTCCAGAGAGGGTCATCGCCAGGTTCCCGGAGCTCAAGTCCTTGACTTTGAAGGGGAAGCCGCATTTCGCTGATTTCAACTTGGTCCCACATGAATGGGGCGGCTGTGTGCAGCCGTGGATCGAAGCTCTGGACAACCATCGGGTCGGCTTGGAGGAGCTGAGGTTGAAGAGGATGGTGGTTTCCGATGAGAGCCTTGAGTTGCTTTCCAAGTCGTTTGTCAATTTCAAGACTTTGGTTCTTGTTAGCTGTGAAGGTTTCTCCACTGACGGCCTGGCTGCCATAGCAGCCCACTGTAGGTGAGAACATTTTTTTTTCGTTCTTATTTGCTTGTATGTTGTTGATTTCTGCTTTATGTTTGCTGTTAGTTTTGATATGTTTATATAATAAAGAAATGTGTGGTCTGTTTCACTTTAATATAGCCTGGTTTAAGTGGTTTGATGATGCTAATTCTTGATTATGAGGTTAAATGTGTACTTGGTTTTGTGGAGGTTATGATTATAAATGCTTTTGGTATTCTTAATTTTGGTTTTCATGGTGTGATGATTAGGTATTCTATTTTTGAGTGTTGTGTTTTGAGAACAACTACAATAATATGGGGTTTGGGGGAGAGGGCATGACTTTAATTGAAGGGGGCATATGTGTGAGGGGCATGTTACTGTGCCAACTTTATCTTGTCTTCAATTTGTTGAGTTGGTGAGCTTGTTAGATGGATGGTAGTTAATCCTTGGCGTGCTTTGAAATTGCATATGAATTTCGTAGTGATGTGCATATATGTTGCTAGTCAGCTTTTTATTACTTTTGCTACTTAAGGTGATTTTCGAGCTTTTTCTGACTATCTATTCAGTGCAAAAAGGTTTTTAGTCTTTATAGTGTTGGAAAATTGGTCATAATGATTAATTGAACAACTTAGCTTTCAATCTTGTTTCCATTACATGTGTTGTCTGTTTGGATAGACTAATGCCATGAAATTTCATTGTATATAGGCATGTTGGTAATTTAACTATCAGAATGGCCACTCTTAGCATTTTCTTTTCTTATGTTTTCCTTGTTTCTGTCGTTGTAGGTCTCTTAAGGAGCTTGACTTGCAAGAAAATGAAGTCGATGATAGTAGAGGCCATTGGATTAGCTGCTTTCCTGAAAGCTGTACATCTCTAGTCTCCCTGAATTTCGCATGCCTCAAGGGAGAAATAAATTTAACAGCTCTGGAGAGACTTGTTGCAAGATCCCCTAATCTGAAAAGTTTGAGGTTAAACCGGGCAGTGCCCCTTGACACACTCCAGAGGATATTGATGCGAGCACCTCGATTAGTTGACTTAGGTACGGGGTCCTTTCTACATGATCCAGCTTCTGAGGCGTACAGCAAACTGAAGGCTACCCTCCTTAAGTGCAATTCAATAAGGACCTTGTCAGGGTTTTTGGAGGTTTCTACTCGCTGCCTCCCAGCTATGTACCCTGTTTGCCAGAACTTAACCTCCTTGAATTTGAGTTATGCTCCGGGGATTCGTGGTAATGACCTGATAAAGCTAATCCGACACTGCAGGAAACTCGAGCGCCTATGGGTATGACCTTCTAATCTCTTTTCATGTTGAGCATATAAACATTTCTCCGAAGTGAGAAATGACTATAAATTTCATATTCTCTGCAGATACTTGATGCTATTGGAGATAAAGGTTTGGGAGTTGTGGCTTCGACTTGTAAAGAACTGCAAGAATTGAGGGTTTTTCCATCTGATCCTTTTGGGGGTGGCAACGCTGCTGTAACAGAGGAAGGCCTGGTTGCCATATCTGCTGGTTGCCTTAAGCTTCATTCGTTGCTGTATTTCTGCCAGCAGATGACCAATGCTGCCCTAATAACGGTTGCCAAGAATTGTTCTAATTTTACGCGCTTCAGATTGTGCATCCTTGACCCGACAAAACCTGACCCTGTCACCATGCAGCCCCTGGATGAAGGTTTTGGGGCAATTGTACAATCATGCAAGCGTCTAAGGCGATTATCACTCTCTGGCCTTTTAACCGATCAGGTTTTCCTTTACATCGGAATGTATGCTGAGCAGCTGGAAATGCTTTCAATTGCATTTGCTGGGGATAGTGACAAGGGTATGCTGTACGTGTTGAATGGATGTAAGAAGCTTCGCAAGCTAGAAATCAGGGACACCCCCTTCGGTGACACTGCACTTTTAATGGACGTGGGAAAGTATGAGACAATGCGATCCCTTTGGATGTCGTCCTGTGAAGTTACCCTTGGAAGCTGCAAGACACTTGCGAAGAAGATGCCCAGGCTCAATGTGGAGATCATAAATGACGAAGATGAGGTAGCACTTAGCTCTGATGATAGACAAAAGGTAGGGAAGATGTATTTGTACCGAACATTGGTTGGGCCAAGGAAAGATGCACCATGGTTTGTGGAGATTTTGTAAGTGCATTCTGGGTGTATCTATGTGTAGCTCAAATCAATTGCTTTTCTTGTTGTGGAGTAGTTGTACCTTGTGTAGGGCAGCTGATTTTAAGGATTTTTAGGCTGTTGGTGATTTAGTTGTATGCTACTCTTTGTTTATTTGAAGAGAGATTTGGTGTATCTGTAATTGTTGTCATAATAGATTTTTATAAGTATTGAACTAAAGTTGTGGCGATTTCAGTTGAAGTCATCTGTGAGGAGGGAATAGAAAGTGCACCATTGGTTCATGGTATCGGGACAACTTCAATGAAAGCCAGGAGAGGTATTTGTTGCTTGCTGATGCAGCAAAGTGAGCTTTGTCATTGTTTGGCTACGTTTGTCATAATCATGGCATAATGCTTTGTCATTGTTTGGCTACGTTTATCATAATCATGGCATGATGCACTTACGGAGTCAACCAAACCTGTCCTTATCATTTCCAATCAGCTGATGAAAATAAAGTCGTACATGTCCAGCCAAGAAACAGTGGTCGGCTTTTTAGAAAGTAAACTTGGAGGTTATGACCAGAGCCAGAGTTTTCAATGCTTTTGTTTGAGGTGTATTTGCTGCCTGGGATGCTGAGAACTTACGTAGTAATTCTCTTGTTTTGCTAGTATATAGAAAGATTTTTTATCCGAAGCACTTTCATGTAAACTTGAAAGCCCTTAGCCAACACTATAATCGAAACTAAACCGAACGGGGAGTACAATTGTGCAGAACAAACTGGTGAATATGAAAAGCATATAAAAATAAAAGAAAATAATGGGAAAGAGAACCTAATATATGTATTAACTTTCAGTTCACGACGGTAGTGACAAGACTTTGAATAACTTTATATGAAACGTATAAGAATATTAAAGGCAGAAGATATGTATAGTGAGAACATAAAAACTGTATTTATAACGATAGATCCACTTTACAAAATCAAAGATAACCACTGTTTAATTGTATAGGCACATAACCACCGGGATAAGTATAAAGTTTCCCTGCAAGCACACTAGAAGAATTATAAACAAGAGTAAAAGACCCTACACAACTTGTAGAATTATCAAAGCAGGTTTAGAACTTCCACGTCTTCACCATTCAGAAAAAACAGAACACAGCAAGACCAGAAACACAAACGGAACAAGTTAGAAGAAGAAGCAGCATTCCTCCATCAAGCAACAGCAACAAAGTGCGGCAAAACTGCAACCCAAAAGAGAACTAATTATACAATGAACTTGCAAGAATATGCAGTAGGTGGCAAAAACTGTAGGCATAACTGAAATTTTGATGCAATAAACCATATCAATTTCATAGTTCCAACCTGCCAGAATGTGGAAGATATTCTAGCTCGTCATTTGATATTCAAGCACTTTCTTGAATGGATTTGACAACCATGCAAACGGTATTTTCTTCAACAAATGCCTCTTTCTATAACAGGGAGGATTTAACAACCCTAGATGGCTAACAGCTAGCAGACCTTAAGAGGTCACAAGCTTGAGGGAGCTAAAGTGTTCCTCACAAGTAAAAGTTTTTGAATCTCTTTAAACATAGTGAATATTCTTGCTATCACCTTTCCTAAGAGAACGTCTCACCAATTTATAACTAATTTTTGTTGAACAAACCCTTATTTGAAGGCATGAAATTGAGTGATTTATATGAAATAGGGAGACTGAACCCAACAAGCATATTATTGGACAAACCCTTCCAAACACAGAAGTAGTGTGACTAGTGTCTGAACTTTTACCAGCTGTAACAGAAGAATTAAAAGTCTTATAGTTGAAGTGTAATGAACAAATGCTTCTTAAAAGATATTAGAAGTTGATTGATCAATATAAAATAGGGAAAGCGAATCCCAGACGCACTTGCAGCACAAATTTGAAGCAAACAAACACCAAAAAAAAAAAAAAAAAAGACGCAATACTTTGTAACAAGCAAAGAAGGAAGGGGTAAAACAGCTTTCGAACAAAATTTTGGCCATTTTACAGATTTAGGAGATTAAGGCTTAATTTCCTTTGTTCCTTACATATGAACTAGATAAGGGAGAAAAGATTCAGTCGCTACACTAGACTCAACCTCTCATTTTAACAATGTTTTAACTCGTTGAAGTTCATGAAGGAAAAAAAAATACTATTCCTTTGGAGATACTCTCCTTGTTACCCCTGATTATAACATAAATAAACTCTTAGAGTCGAGCACAGCCAACCTTGCAATAAGAAATCTAGACTAATAATTAAATAGACTCTTATACATGCAAGTAAAATTAAACCTATCAAATTGAACTCAAAATAGAATCACATGTACAGTGCAACGACATGTTCCATCGGACTGTATGCAGTAAATCAAGATTCCAGAACCATTGGCAACAATCCTACATCCAAAAAACGAAACCCTTTTTTGTTCCTTTTCTTTTTAGCTAAATTTGAAAATGTATGGATGAACACAAGAATCACACGGTTTTTCGATTATAATAATACTAAGACGATGAAATTGATATCCCACTCTTCCACAAACTCGATGGTTTTAACCAATCTTTGTTAAATGTCATAGGTCCCTAATTACATCAAATTTATACATTCCATGTCAATAACTTAACAGCAAAGACTAGCAATAACAAATGATGTTAGACAACATATACACAACAAAAGGGAAAAAAAAAAAATCTAAAAGAAGCAGGTTTTCTTGCAGGTGAAATTAAAAATGTGAAAAAATGAATGTGCAACCATAGAATCAACACATACTTTAATCATATACGAACAAAAATCAGACAAATGACACACAGAGACCAAAACAACAAAAACGCCAGATAAAGAAAAGAGGAAGAGAGACAACATATGTACATACCAGCCTTGTAAAAACGAAAAGCAACCACTATCAGATTGGGTTTGGTAATGATGGTGGTCGTAGTAGCCGTGTTGCTGGTACTGTGGTTGACCAGGAGGATACCCATCGGCGAAATACCCTTGATAACCTTCATACGGACGCGGCGGTTGAGGTGGCGGCGGCGGCGGCGGCGGATAATGAGGGTACCCCGGCGGAGGGTAACCCTCGTAGGGCGGTGGCGGTGGCGCTGATGGGTACCCTGGTGGCGGATAAGGAGACGAATAACCTGCAAAATTAAATAATCGAAATATAAACGAAAAATGGATGGTTTTGGGATTGAAAAAGTGGGGAAGATAGAGAAATTAGATACCTGGAGGAGGGTAGGGTTCGTTGGGAGGTCTCTGGTAACTCATTGCTTTGATTGCAGAGGAATTGAGGATTGTGAATGTCAGTCGTGTTAGTTGAAATTTGAAACAGTAGATGTATGATATGCTTATTTTTGGTTGAGACTTGAGACAGATATTTTTTTTGGTGATTGTTATGGTTCTTTAATATTGTTACTGCCAACCTGTCTCCAATTAGCTTTCGCTTTTGTTAACTTACTATTTCTATTATTATTATTATTTTTTCTTTGGTTACTGTTATTATTTCTTCTGAAATTTTGGTTTGGCCATTTTGGGTTAACATTTACACTCTCTATGTACATGCTGATACAATTTAAAAAATTACTAGTTAAAAAAAATTATTCACACTTATTAATAAATTTATATGATGATACTCGAATTTCAAATACGGATATGTAAAAAAATTATTTAAGGAATTTAGTTCAAATTATAACAAAAATACTAAATTTGTAATAGAAATAACAAATTCCATCCAGTAAAATTCTCTTCACACCATTTAGTTTTATAAATATATTTTTAACTCTATACATCCTTTAAAAACAAAACTAACCCCAAACATTATTCACAACCATTAAACCCACAAATACCGGCAAAAGGAAAAAAAAAAAAAAAAAAACTATTAAACCCACGATGGTATAAAATTGATTGTGAATTTCTATTTCTTTCTTCTTTGGGTATAACTAATTAATAATAAAGAAAGCACAATATGTTTCATAGTCAATAGGTTTTGAAATAATAAGAAACAAGAATTAAAATTTAGATTCATTAAAGACTTGATCTTAATATTTTGAAGAAAAAAGGTTTTTCACTGTGCCTTTAGTTTCTTTTGAATATATGTTAGCTTTACCATTATAAAAGTTAAATCACTTGAGGCATGAATATGAATACATGTACAAGTGCAACATTTACCCTCTTTCCTGATGTGTGAATATTAGTAAATTTTTGTATAAATGACGTGGATTTATCAATAAGAAATAATGGTGGGATCTGAATCCATCGTATTTTATTGTGGATATATTAAGATAGACAAAGTCATTGGCTCATTGCATTAATATTTAACATGGCAAGCAAGCAAGGAGGGAGCGAGCGTTAGGTACACCTGGCGTCATCCAACCCACACGTGCTATACCATAAAATTCGATCACCTAACAGATTTATGAATATTATTACTTTAGCAACGGCCCCTGTTCAAATTGTTTCCTATAGATTGTATTTGAAATAAAAGAATTATTAAAATTAATCAATTAACTTAAAAATTGTATCAAGAATATATTAATAATTGAATTGAATAAACATGTTTTTTTTTTGTTTACATTGTACAATAAATATTATAAACACTAACATCACATACTGAACTCTCTAAAAGAGAATGCTTAAGGAGCGATTCGAAACTAAAGCCTCTAGAAGAGGAAAGAGGACAATGGCTCTCATATAGGAGGAAGGATAGCTGACAAACACCCACACAAAGGGTCAATGCATCTTTGAATCTACAATTTATTGAGTGACATGGACCTGTCTTACCATAACTCTGGAATAAAAATGTTATTTAGAAACAAATGAAGATTGACTGATATGTATCTCTCATTAAAAAAAAAAAGAAAAAAAAAAGGGAGAATTCTCATCACTGTCTTTTAAAATCTTAAATTAATCACGATAATTAAAAAAATTATCCGTAAATATATGAACTGATACACCCCTACTGGACCGATAACCTATATGTTTTGGGCTTACGGGCCCGTTTAGAAGATTAGGTTCTTCAATGAAATGTTACTTAAGGAAAACGAAACTTATTACATTTGGACTTTCAAAAAACAAATTAACATATTTTATTTGGGGATGACACTCTGCGTAACTACATGAGACTTTATGAAACTAAAATCCGATAATTAACTTAAAAACAAAGAATACAATTCATCATCGATAATCCCATTTTTGAAAAGACACGGCTAAGCAAACAAGTCTATTGTTGCCTACGTTCCCTTCACGCGTATCTAGAAACATCTGTAGTCAAATCATTCGCATGTCGCTCAGTCCTCACCTTGTCAATTTAAAGCGCATATAACTGTACGCATTTGAATAGTTTATTTAGACATTTACTTCTCCAAGACTTCACACGTCTACGCCACGTATTTTTCAAAAGGCTTAACCCTCTATATAAGTAACGGTCCATCCACGAGCAACAGCCACGACCGCATCTAATCTTAGAAAAAAATCTTCCAACAAGCACTTCCAAATCAGAACCAAACCCCCTCGATTTTTTTTCAAACCAAAAATGGCCGGCACCACCCAGCAATCACATACACAGCCTCAACCACCCCCACCACCCTCACAGCCATCATCATCATCATCACCGCCACCATCACCATCACCACCACCAATGCAATCTACACCAGCCAGCACTGAGAATGTAGAGAAATGGGGGACTCAGGTGATGGGAGCCCCAGCCGTGCCAACATGCCACCCAGACAACAAGAAAGCAGCTTTGTGGGGTGCAGGAGACCAAGCTCAATACCACCATTACCCTTACATCCAACACACTCCCGTCGAAAAGCCAAGCAACAGTCCAATGGAATCCATCCTCAATGTCTTCAATTCATGGAGCAACAAGGCCGAAACCATGGCCAACAACATCTGGCAAAACCTCAGAACAAGCTCCTCCGTGCCCGGAGCCGCTTGGGGGAAGATGAACCTGACTGCAAAAGCAATATCCGGAGGTGGGTTTGAGTCCTTATACAAGCAAACTTTCGCTACCTATCCAAACGAGACTCTTAAAAAGACTTTCGCTTGTTATTTGTCTACTTCCACTGGACCTGTGGCTGGTACTCTCTACCTCTCCAATGTTCATGTAGCTTTTTGCAGTGACCGTCCTTTGTCCTTCACCGCACCGTCCGGACAGCAGACTTGGAGCTACTACAAGGTTATGGTGCCTTTGGCGATGGTTGGGACAGTCAATCCGGTGAATATGAGAGAAAATCCATCAGAGAAGTACATCCAGATTGTGACAGTTGATGGCCATGATTTTTGGTTCATGGGGTTTGTTAATTTTGACAAAGCATCTCGCCATCTTTCTGAGAGTATCTCGATTTTTGTAGCCACTGGAATTGCGGTACCACCACCTGTCGCCGCTGCATGAGCTGAGACCTGACTTTAGTATCAATTTCTTTATTTTTATTGAGCTTTTCATTACCTGATCATCAGTCTGATGGAGATCAGCATTTGTTTCAGTAATTTTTCATTTGTTGTTATAGTCTAATTTTTCTCTTTATTTATAAACATATATTCGATTTCCCAATATGTCATACATAATATGCAGTCTACCGGTGAAGAAGAAAACTTTTCTCAAAAAAAAAAACGGAAACCTAAAAGCTAACAGTTGACAACAAATGGGCAACTCGACAAAGGGCATATAGAACACTCCACAAGGACCACAACGAACCTGATGTCAATCTTGCTTCTGATTTTTCGTGGAGTAATGGCTATATTCATGAAAAATTAAGTTGCTGTGGAAGTTATCAAGTAACCAGTAGTCACTTTTCTTTTCTATTTAGAATTCAGCTCATATATATCTGTTGAGTAGTTTCCAAAATCCAGTTAGTGCTCAAAGCTGCAACCCCAAGTACCCTGCAATCACAACTCTTATCCTTCAGATGTACTCAGCTTCACATACCACACAGCAGACAACCACTATAATTTGATGTAATAGTGAACGATTTTTTGGTGAGGAACGAAAGTTTTAAGTCACAAAATAATGATTTAAATAAAAATTAAAAACTAACGCCGTTGCCGGGGATCGAACCCGGGTCACCCGCGTGACAGGCGGGAATACTTACCACTATACTACAACGACTTGTGGCCTAGGCTTTACAATTTCTATAATTTACCTTAGTACAACGCTAAACATAAACATAAACTTCAAATTATCTAATTAGAAGAGTAATACAAACTTGTCAGAGTATCCATAGCTACTGGCTAGCACCACACCACTCGTGACCAATAAAGGTCATGAGTACAACACCTTGCCACCAAAAGAAGAAGTGACTAGTTTTTCTCCCACTTTTACGTGAATTACCCTCTATTTATGTGTGAGTCGCTTTTTACCGTATGAGAATTACTTTTCAAACCGTGCCATAAGTGTCCTATTCCACTTGATCTTGATTTGTCTCATAGATCAGTCACAATAATCGAAAAAAAAAATATAAACCTTAATAAAGAAATACAACTAACTTTAATTTTTTCTATTTAGCTAACGTGATACTATTAATTTCTAACTAAATTCACCAATCTAACAAGGATAATAGTAGATATCCAACATTCTTGATTTTTCCATTCATATATATCTCAAAAAGCTCTAGGTTAAAAATTATAACTCTAATTTTGAAATATTAGTTGTCACATAAGTTTGGATGAAAAAGTTAGATAAAAATATTGAATACCTATCATTATTCATTTAACAATTATGTAATTTTATCGCAACCAATATATGAGCTCGACTTTGCTGGCGAAACTTCTCTACTACTCATGTAACATAACAATCGTGGAACTTAAGTGATGCTACCAGTTGATAATCACAATTCTGTAGTGTCCTCAACAGTTTGATAGCACAATAATAATAATAATAATAATAATAATGGGTATTTATAATTTATCCCTTAACGTTTGATCATAATCTAAAATGACTCCCCTTGTTTTGTAATTGGCAGATTGTCTCCTCAAAGTTTAATTAAATAAAAATCAACATCCTACCGTTACCAATTCCATCCGTTATCGTTAAGGGGGAAAGAATAAAATGATAAATAAAAGTGAGAAATAAATAGAAATTAATAAAATACCAAAAAAAAAAAAATTATTAAAAGAATGGTTGATCTCCCTCGTCAGGTAAAGATAAAATTAAAACTCTATTTTAAATTAAAAATTTTAAAATTCTTCAAAAACAAAAAAGAAGAAATTTTTTTAAAAAATACTAGTAATCGTCCCCCTTCTCTCTCTATTGAGTGAACACCACCACTATCTCTTTCCAACCCTCCATCCACTAGTCACCGTTCTCTCTCTCTTTACCAAGTCAACACCACCACCACCATTTCTCTTTTCGCCCCTCCATCCACAAGTTTTGGAAACCCACCAGAACTTTGGGTTGTCATCATAAGTCGGCGTGCACTCCTCCATCAGCCCGAAGCACCAGACATCGACCCATCAGAAGCCAACCCAAGTCACCATCCTCTCTCCCCCAGTGTAGGATGACGTGCTCTTCTCCATCAACCCACAACATTTTCTCTTTCAGTCTCTTATCATCCCTCTTTTATGGCTATCTTCTCCTCGATTCCCTCTCTTGTCGAATCACCACCGTCCATCGCTTTAGTCTCTTCTCTCTCCTCCTCTCTCTTTTCTCTCTCTTCTCTCATTTCTCGTACCTCTCTCTCATTCTCTCCCTCTCTGTTTTCCTTATTGGTGCTTATGATAGGGTGGGGGCTTAATGGGTTTGGTTTGGTTTAATTTGATTTCAATCGACGTTAATGGTGATGAGGGTTAATTAGATTTGGATGGGTTTTAGTGATTTGTTTGAATTTCAACTAGAGGTTTTGTTAGTGGTGTTGGTTGGTGTTAATAGGTTTTGGTGATTTGTTTTGGGTTTTAGTGGTGGTGTTGATTGGTGTTAACTGGTTTTGGTGGTTTCAGTTGAAGGTTGTGTTGTCAGTTGGAGTTGGCTTTGGTGGTGGTGTGTGGTGAAGTTCTGGAATGAGGATGGTGGATTGATCGTCAATTAGAAATTTAGAATGGCGTATTGAGAATGGTGGATTGGAGTTCTGGATTGAGATTTGGATGGGTTTTGGTGTGTGGTAATGTTGGATGGTGATTTTTTTTTTTAAAAAAAATGGGTTCATAACCCAAATCTTCAAGTTGATCTTCAATTAGTTTTTTTTTTTTAATTTCTCTTTTTTCAACAATATTTTTCTTTTTATTTCAATTTTTTTTTTTAATTCATTGATCTCCACTAAGATGGACGATGAGTATCTATTTTCTTTATTTAAGAAAAAATTAAACAAATATAAATATTAAATTGTATTTTTTAAATTATTTATTATTTATTATTCCTATTTAGTTTTTATTATTATTAAATTATTTTTGATCTTTTATTGTCTATTTTATAGATGAACGGTGAAGATTTGTTTTGATTTTTAATTTTATTTTAATTAAATTTATTTTGATTTTTTAATTTTATTTTAATTAAATTTAAATCAGGGGCCAAAAAAGTCATTTATTGACACAATTTTTTAACGAAAAAATCAACAATAGGGGAAAAATAGCTAATTATGAAACTAAGGAGAGTTGTTTCAAACTATGATCAAATGTTATGGGTAAATTATAAATATCCCTAATAATAATTGTATTCAAATGAAACATTGGAAACTTTGTCAATAATTAATTATTTCTTAACTGAAACATTTGAAAATTTTGTCAATAATTATTTATTTCGTTACAATATACAAGATACATTTTTCACTATTGATACAATTTGCTAAAAATGGAGAATTGTTTAGACAAAAGAATAATTGAATGTTTATTATTTTTCATGCAATATTTATTACAAATTTTGTAACACCTATTTCTAAATTAGTGGGTTATCAAGTCGTCGACCTATCACTAAATAAAATTTCATTCTCTCCTTTATACTCATATGTCCTCAATCCTCATCTATCGTCTTTAACAATTGTAGAACTTAGTTTCGAGTTGACAACAACCAAAAAAAAAAGAAACTTGTATTGAGTTTTAGTGTAAATGTTATGGATAGTTACCGCACCTTCCTTTTCAATGATCTTGAACGTGCTTTTCCTTTCCCTTGGTAGTGTTGGTATGATCCTCGGGTATGATTTCTCTCTACATATGCAAATACTATAGAAATGATCATATATAAAGTTTATTACTTAATTTTTAGTTTTCTTTTTTTATTTTTAGTATTTTTTAAAAAAATATTTAAAGTATGATTTAGTGCTGATTGATTTTTTTCTTTTTTTGATCAAAGACTAGTATGCAAAAAACAATTTTTAAATTTCACAGTTAAATTCTCATAAGAGAGATTCTTTAAAAATCCACTAAAGATTGACTTTTTTTTACAGAAAAAAAAAAAAAAGAAAACCTAAAATTGAAAATTCCAATATATTTTTAGTTTATAATAAAGGAGTTTTGTTTGAGTTCAAAACTCAAAAGTTATTTTTTGGGAAAGGTCAAACTACAAGGGCTTTTTAGCAAATCTACAGTGCCCACTATATCCAAATGAAAATTTTCAATTTTATTTGTCTTTTTTTAAAAATAAAAAATTTTCAAAATAGGTTGAATTAATATGAATTTACTCATCGACCATAACCAAAAAAAAAAAAAAAAAAAGAGAGAATGAAATTCTCCATGTTTGTCTAATTAAATGATTGATATACATGTTTATCTTTGATCATTTCTTTGTCATGCAAAATTAAATACAAATATATTTTGATTAAGAATCTAACAATTGCTCTAATATATTAAAAATGTTACAGGTAAGACTCTTAATCTATAGAAATGTCATTGATGGAATAATAGTACTTGATTTGAGATCCAGAGTAAATCTAGGAAATGGATTGTTCTACTCTAATGATTTTCAGAGAAATATCATAACAAACTGTTCTCAATTTCACAACCAATTTCAAGTGCAACATAATAATATGAATTCTGTCTTTGTTCTGTTGGTAAGGTGCAATGGCCCTAGAGTTTATGCCGTATTGTTGGAATTAATTGTAAGGTGCCCACTTTGTGATATTTTTCCTCCTTATTGTCGCTTTTAATAATCAAATTTTTATCATTTAGGTTTCAACTTTAGATTTATCATTTCTTTGTTCTCTATGAACTTTTTGCATCTTTTTTCCCTTTTCACTTTTGTGTATGTCACCTTTATCATCAAATAGAGATGTAAACAATCATGCTATGGTTGTACATATCAATGAATGAATCCATTGTATTGACTTCAATGTGCTCAACTAGAGTTTATTTCTTTACAATTCATCTCACTCAACAAACATTTTGGTGGTTTGTCAACAATTTTAATGAGAATTTGTTATATTGGCAAGGTTTTGTCCTTTATAATTAATTAATTGTTTATATCTAATTATAGTACTATAAAAGAAACATTGTTTCTTGATGGATAAAAAGCATTAAGAAAGTTATTTTTGTTGTTGTTGACAAAAAAAAAAAAAAATCAATAAAAACAGTGTAAGAACAGTTTTTTTAAGATTAAAAAATAAGTGTACACTTTTTTTATTTTTTATTTTTAAGTTCTTTACTAGGGAGACATAGTCAAGAACATTCAATGGTGAAAAGCCATTGAAGGACATATCTTTTTTTTTTTTTTAATTATTTTTAATATATCTTTCTCACAATACATATGATTGTGTAAATTTTCATTCATCTCAATGACAGAGTTCGATTTATACCAAATATATATATATACTTTTTGGATCTAGGG
The DNA here is from genome assembly GCA_021234005.1 of Nephelium lappaceum. Taxonomy (NCBI): domain Eukaryota; kingdom Viridiplantae; phylum Streptophyta; class Magnoliopsida; order Sapindales; family Sapindaceae; genus Nephelium; species Nephelium lappaceum. Next base: position 5,558,042 of record CM038004.1, read on the forward strand.
TTTCTCAAGTACATCGACCACCAGAACATCTTCGCATCTCTCTCCACCAGAACATTGACCTTTTTATTTTTATCTTGGGCATCTCAGGTATGCGAAGAACTTTCAACTCTCAAGTTTGGTTGTGATTTTGTTTCTAGGTATTTTGTTTATATTGAGATTTTTAAATTAGATTAAAGGGTATGCTTGGAATGTTTGATTGTTTATATTGAGATTTTTGTTTCTGGTTGTGATTTATTGTTTGTTTCTAGATATTGTTTGGATTTATTTAAAGGATATTTGACTCTGAATTTTGAGGATTGTTTGTTTCTGGGTTGTGGTTTTATTGTAGTTTAGGCACTGACTTATTGTGGTTTTATTGTGGTTTGTTTTTGAGACTCTCTCCTTCCTTCACCACTATATCTCCATCTCTTCTTCCTTTACCCTTTTCCTTTTTTTTTTCCCTCCTCCTTCACCATCAGTTACTGTTCACACCACACCATCTCCATCACCGTACACTCTTTGTATTCATATTTTTCAGACTAAAAAATATGGAGAGAGACAAAGAAAAAAAAAACAGAATAAAGAGGTAGTAAGAGATTGTTTTTATGTGCTTTCTCGCGAGATTTTGTGTGTTTAATTAGTGGGAAATTTAACAACTGTTGGCTTGTTCGGAATGGGAGGTATTGGAAAGAAAAAAGGCAATGCAAATTGACTTGTATATTTTTTTTTTCTTGTTGTATAGCCATTATATTAAAATATGTGAAATGATTCCTCAAATATCTCCTCTATCCAAACTTAGAATTGTAATAAGTTTTTCGAATATTGGAGATTAAATTTTCAAAAATGGTGCTCTTATTTCCATTTTGACCATTTTGTTAATTATCAAGTAATAATGTGACGGTTATTTTTATAAGAAACAATAACTTTATTAACAATAAAGAAATAAGTTATAACTATGAACTAGAAGTCCAATAAAACAAATCAAAACAAAAACTAAAACTAAGATTGGAATAAACATTAAGAAACAACAAATTTCCAATCAAGTATAGTGAGAAATAAAGAAAAATCTTTAAAATCTTCACTAGAAAAAACCAAGAAATAAAGTAAGTAATATGTTTTATCCTCTAAAAATGTCTCTCTCTCTTCAATTTCATCAAAGATTTCTTTGGTTTTTTTTTTTCAGATAACCCAAAGAATGACGAACATTTCACAATACCAAAGATTGTTAGCCTTACTTTCTCCAAGAATTTTAAATTCTTCCAAAAAGAAAGAATATAAAGATTTAGGGGCAGTCAATTTCAAATCAACTAAAGAAAACAAATTGTTTGGGGAACAAATAAGTATAAGATGAGATAATGTGCACATATTATAGAAGTTGATCAACCCAATAATAAGTACATATATACATACATACATATATATATATATATATAGTAAGAGATGCAGTCCTGCCAGTGCAACTAGCATGAAGAAATTTTAACGTGTTAATTATGAAGACATGGATGCGGTTCAACACGAAAAGTTTTGAACCTAATTCATTATTAAAATCACTATAATTAACACGGTATGAAATTTCATACTAGTTGTACTACATCTCCCGCTATATATATCTACGTATACTTGTTATTGGGTTGATCAACTTCTATGTCAGCTCCGCTCTTCTTCAAGCACCGTACACATATGTGCCATTATCACTCATCTTATACTAATTTGTTTCCTTCGTTATATTGTTCCTTGATAATTAACAAAATGGTCAAAATGGAGAGATGAGCACCATCTTTGAAAATACAACCTCCAACATATGGAGATATTATAGATCCAAGTTTGGATGAATGAGGTATTCAAGAAATCATTTCACATTGGAAACTTCGTCAATAATTAGTTATTTTTTAAATGAACCATTTGGAAACTTTGCCAATAATTATTTATTTCATTACAATATACAAATACGTTTTTCAGTATTGATAAAATTTGCTCAAAATGGAGAATTGTTTAGGCAAAAGAATAGTTGAACATTTATTAATTTCCACGCAATATTTATTACAAATTTTGTAAAACCTATAGTTAAGACTGAGTCAGTCGGTCATCAAGTCTATCTCTGACTACAAATAAAATTATACTTGATTTTATTTTGTTATTTGTTTTTATAATTTTTTTCTCAGTCATTTGGGTTCATGGGTTTTGAAGTTTGGGGTTGATTGGTTGGGCTTCTTAAGGTTTGGAGTGGTGGACTGATGACGTTTGTGGTTCCGTGAGATAGGGATTGTTTGTGCAGAGGGTGATGGTGGTTTTATGGGCTAGGAATTGTTGGTGTGGAGGATGGTGTTGTTTGTTTTGGTTGGAATAGTTTTCATGTGCTGATGGTTGTGGTCCTGCGTGCTGATGGTTGAGTGGTTGAAAATCGACAAAAACGAATCAAACCAATCATGTTTGGTTAAGATTATGTTCTAAAATCGGGTCAATTCGTTTTTACTTTTTAGTTTTGAAAACCAAAACTAATTGATTTCGGTTAGGTTTTGCCTAAAAGTGAACTGCCTGACTACTGTCTTTTTCTATGTGTATTTATTTACCAATTATTACATCGACTGTAACGTAAGAGATTATTTATTTTTTCAATTCATCACTTAATGAATTTGAATTAGTTTTATTAAATCAATTTTGTTTGTTTTTTAAGTAATCAAATAACTGAAAATTATTATAAAATAACTTAAAATAAAAAGTTAAAAATTTTAACTTATCATTTATCATCTAATCATTTAATCATAATTAAAATATTTGTTTCCATAACTATCATTTTAAGAGATACAGATTTCCAATTTTATTTTCATTAATATCTTACAAATTATCATTTTTCATATATATTGTTATTAGTAATTTGAATTTTTATATTTGTATAGTAATGTTAACATATAATGTATAATTTAAAAAAAAAAAATGTGTAAGTGATGTGAACTTAATATTTTCTTAAACCATTATTGTTTAAAACAGTATATTTTTATTATTATTAATAAAAACTACATCCAGTTTGGAAAAATTAGAAATATATTGATAAATTTGGTTTGGATTTATAAAACGTTATGTTTTTTCTCGCTACATATATAATTAAAATAAAAATACATAACAGTTATTATTTATAAGGATTTAAACATAGAAGTATTTGCTTTCAAATGTTTTTCTCTTAAAATAACAAATGATGAACATGTATATTGAGACATTAGAAAAAAAACAAAAAACAAAAAAAACAAACAAACAAACAAACATGACTTTTAGATATCAAATTTCAGTCTTTTAACCAGAAATAGATGTATAAATATGTGTAAAATTAAATTAACCAAATGTGGAATTGATTTTAACAATATATAGAAACATAAATAAACATGGAATTAAGTAACCAATTACGGAAAAACCTTTAAACGTGTATGGAAGTATAATTATGTATGAGAATAAAATTAACCATATATGGAAGTAGTTTTAACCATATATGGAACTATATAAATAAGGAAATAAAATTAATAAAACATGGAATAACTTTAACCAGTTTCCAAAAAGAAATTATTCACATATGGAAGAATAAATAAGTGTCAAAATGAAATTAACCGAATATGGAATTGCTTTTAACTCTACATGGTACTCACAGGTGGAACATTACCATAGGAATATATAAAGGAGAGTTACCATTTTTAAGTTTAAAAATGGTATTGACTTCCAATGATTATATAAATGCACCTTTTCTATCACTCATAGCCGTAGATGCTTGGAAAACAAATATTTTTCTCTAATTTACTTTTTACACTACAATTTATTTATTTTTGATTTAAGAAGAAAGATTTGAATTTAGAAACTTAGTTGTGATTACCAATTAGATTATGTCTGTAATGACATTATTTAAATATTTTAATAAGAGAAGCACACAATGTTTGATCTCTTTGTAAATGTATCGATAACTTATCAGGTTTCTCTCCTATGCCTTGGGAATTAGCATCAGGTATATTCTCTCGCTTCTTCTCTTTATCTTCCTCAATGTGCATTTTATCTTTTATTTTATTATTATTATTTTTGATGAACTATCTTTTATTTAACTATGCTTCAAAATGGATTTTATGTTACTTTTACCCAAACAATGGTAGATTTGAATCTTTGATTTAGTGAATGATAAAATTGTGTACTTATCTTTTTAAGTGATAAAATTGTGTATTTATCTTTTCATATTTTTTCTTTTACATACCATCTGGGAGTCAAGCTGAATGAGCATTTTCCATCTTTTCTTATTGTTGACTATAAATTATTATATAATGTCATCCAATTTGAGTTATGCTTTTGTTGATCGATTGCATTCTTTCTAAAATATTGAGATTAACGATCCAAGGAAAGTTTGCTTCTTTAATGCTTGTTGGTTAACAAATTTGTTAACGTTAGCATTTTATCTAGTCTGTAAAATCCTCAAATTACGTCAAACCAAATGATGAAGAGTTAGCTAACCTTGAATTAACTAAATTTAATTGGATATTGGGCAGGCGCAAGATTGCCAGTTTCTATTCAGTCCGGCTAAGGGGTAATCAAGGTGGCACTGGTTAGGCACCCCTTCAGGTTTTTTAGGCATTGTCACCTAGTGTCAATACGCTTTCTTCCAACGCCTGCCATATATTCTTCTAGCGTCAACCACATTTTCTTCCGAATTATGTAAACAAGATCAAAATGATAGATAAATATATGCTGTTATTAATTCGTTGTGTATTCCCTACTCAACTATTTTGAATGATTTGTTACATGTCTTTGAGGAACTTTGTTATCATCTAGGTGTGATTTCTTGTAAATGTTTACGTATTTTAGAAATAAAAATATACAATCTTTATTATTAGTTTTTAGTACTGTTGTTTACTGATTTTATCTAAAGAATAATCCCATATATCAGTGAGAATCAATGGATTTATTTTTTTTAATATCATAGTAAATGTTTCTAACAAGGTTTGGAACAAGATTTTCACAAAACTTTTTATAAAATTAAGAAAAGAATTTCGACAAAATATGAGGTATTCAAATATGTTTTATTTAATAAGATGATATTCATCAAATAATTTGGCCCTCATCCCCACATCAACGAAGTTCCAGTTCAAATAATGAATAGCTTTTGAACGTTTAAAATTCAATTGCAAATTAGCTATAAAAATCTGACATTCTCAGCACTCTGGCGTGTGTTAACTCAACAGCTGCTTGAATGATGTTACCAGAAATGCCGTTTTAACAATCGCCTTTCACTTTCATAAAATTGAGTGCGCTTAGCACTCATCAGATCCTAAAATTTATGTTGATAAGAAATACTCCAGTAATATTTTACAAGCTTTTGAATATAAACTAGTGAGATTAGTTGTAACAGGTTCTAATTAATTTGTTCACGCTTTGATATTTGTTTCAATGAGATTAGCAGTGTAATCAACTTCAGTCTGTTCTTTACGTGTCCATCTGAGTCACCAAACTGCTTTCCATGGCACTTCGATTATATGGTACTTTCTATATTATTAAGTTTAAATAACTTTCATAAACTCTAGAACTAATTAGTACTAGTCTTCTACAGTCATATATAGTGCGAGTTCTGGCTACCAAGTACAAGTAGTTCGATACAACGAGTCATTAAGCCCTTTATAATTTTCACTATGTGATATGCACAATACGCTTCCTTGCGTTTTACCACCCCATATAATAAGAGCCAATGTTGTGCATCACTACATTGATAATTATCAAACAAATGAGATCATTACAAAATATAAAACAAGGGATCAGTATATCAGCCTGAAGCCAAAATGTGTAAATTGTTGTAAATTGAAATTTCGCCTGAAAACAAAATTCAACAAGTTAAAACTAAGTTACAGAAAACTTTCTCGAAGTCTCAGTCTCACTAATTTTTTCGCTTTATGATAAGGAAAACAACACTATCATTTCATTACACCATCCTGGATTAGTTGGAACTGGTGATTAACGCCTCTTCTTGCTTCCTTTCGCAGCACCTGATTTCGATGGGCTTGTGATCAGATACACAAACAAGACCACAATGGAGATCACCGAAATTTGAGAGCCATACTTAGCCAGAAACCTCTGCAAAATAGGGAACAATGAGATTTTGATAAAAGAATGTGAATTCTTTAAAAGGTATTTAGTATTTGCTTTACAAAATAGTATTTTCTTCAACAAATTAAAACACAAAACTATGTTATGCTCCAAATTTTGAAAACATTAACCGATATCACACGTTTCAACACACAGACATACTCTTGTATAATGTTACCACCAAGTGCATCCTCATAAGTTGGAACTTCAAATTCAATATATATATATATATATATTAAAACATTTTTTACAACTGTATCACATATTGAAACACACAGACTCCTGTATAATGTTACCAAGTGCATGTTCATGTATAAATATATATACATATATCCTTCATAAGTGTTTCACAATTCGTAAGCAAACAGGTTTATAAGTTCTGCAAACTCCTAAAACAAAAACACCAGTCAAACTTCTAACACATGCACCAGTACATATTCGTCCAATTTCAGTAAACACATGAAAATAATGATCAAACAAGAATTCCTTCGATTAGAACCCCAAGTAATATCAACAAAACCCACTGCAAACCAGTAAATTTTTACTAAAAATAGTGATATCCTTAATGTAAGATACATTTAAAGATGATCCAAGGAGTGGAAACCACAAAATCATCAGCAGGATATTCCTATTGTACCATCAAACAAAACTCAAGTAACCTATAAATACAAGTCAATGCATCCACAACACACACACACACACATCCCTTCAAAAAAGTTCCATAATTCCAATGAGAGCATAGCAACAATGATTCATACCTTAGCCTGCAGAGATTTAGCCGCCATCAAAAATCATTCCATGAATCAACACCAAACATTAGTATTAAACAAGAGAACATTTAAAATATCTTTTTCTAATTGGAAAAAAAAAAAACAAATAAACAAATAAAACAAATAACAAATAACAAATAACAAATAACTTACCAAATCCAACTTATTCTCAGCAGGTTTCTCTGCAAGAATGTCTAAAGGCAATATCGGAGTCGAATAGGCAACCTACACAATTACATCAGCTTAAAATTCATTCAAGAATTGAAAACACAACACTCTCTAACTCATCAAACAACAAACCTGAAGAGCAGCCTTTGTAGGGATGCGGAAACTTATCACTGCAGGTGCACCATAAAACATGCCTTGAACTTTGGCCTCCAATTCATACGAATGCGAAAGAATACCACCACTGTATGTTAATTACACAGTTTAGCAATTCTAAATAAAAAAAATTAATTCCAAAAACAAAAACTAGCATAACTGAAAAATATCACTCACGCATCAAGTCTTTCCCAGGACTGAGAAATGTTGCCACTGACTACATCAAATACATCTTTAGACCAGCTATCATCTGTCAGACTTACATCGTATGCCGTCCTGTGTCAAACTTCTAGATTAATTTCAGTCTATGCCTATACGATGTCGTTTTGTATTATCAGAAGGTTGCGAAATCTAGTAGATTCAATCAATGAATACATAGCAAAGGAACAATTAAATCTACTAAAATAAAAAATAACGATATAAAATATAAATCAAAGCTAGATCTGGATTTCAAAAATCAGAAATTGTTGTAGAAAATACTATAAATTGAGTGAATTTGTTGAAAGACGTACGAGGATCCTTGGTTGTAAATATCGACAGAGACGGAGACGCGCTCGGCTCCGGATTTGAGGCGCTTGAGAGAGGCCTTCTTGTGAGCGACGATGAAGGGGACATCTGAGATGGCAAGTGAAGAAGAGATCAAGAAGAAAGCGATCAACACTGAAAGCAGAGGCTTTGAGATCGGTTTCGCCATCGACGAGGAGATTTGTATGTCTCTGTCTCCGATATCCGCAGGATCGCGAGAGTTTGTGCAAATGAGTTTTTGGTAGCGAGTCAAAAGGGACTAGGGTTCGAAACTTAATTGCCATCTAGTGTTGAAATCTCACGTTTTGACAGAAACGGCGTCGTTTTCCTTTCCATTTATTTTATTATTATTATTTTCGTCTCATCTGCCCTATATTGTTTTTCCTTTTACTTATTTATTTATTTATTTTTGAGGCGGAGGATTTTCAGATTATTATTGTTACTATCGATATTTTCGTCTTGCATTGTAATCTTCTCTACACCGTTTATTTATTATGATAATATGATTAAATTAAATTTGATTAATTTGTCTATGATTTGGTGATAGACGTGATATAATATAGATTTTCTTTGTTAGTAGGTTCACAATGACAATTTCAACTATTTGTATTTTTAGATATTCTAATTTATAATTGAAATTAAGGTATCCCAAACATTTTCGGTGGTGAATTTTTTCTTTAACAACCAAGTGACACTAGCTGGTGGTACAATTAAGATATTTTGAGGTGGTAAATTAATAAATGAACATATAATATTTCAAATAAATTAATATTAATGTACGTGTATTATCTGTATAAAAAGGAAATTGCTGCATATGTATTTATCAAATTTCGCACCACTAATCATTATTTACGGCTTGATCAAATTTCGCATTTCTAACCACTATTCAATGTAGTTTTGTAGTAAAGAGCATTTGTTTAACCTAATAATATTTTAGGCTTGAATTGCCACTAATGAAAATGATATTTCAAAAACAAATGTCACATCCCTAAATTGAAATTTAAGTTTTTCAAGTCAAATTATGACAATTGTTTATAAATTTAAAGATTCAATTCCATAATGTTAATAGTATAAGTGGGAGCAACATCCTTTTGAATCAAACATAATTTATATTGTTTAACATTACTATTTTCAGTATATATGCTAAAAATAGTCTCCTTCACTTTGAAAATAACTCATTTCATAAAGAATTATCACATGTTCATTATTATTATTTTTTTCTCTCTTTTTTTACTTAGGGAATGAGAATTTGAATTTGAAATCTTAGGGAAAGGTATAGTTACCATTGGACCATACTTGTAATTGCAATATCTTATGATTTTGAAAACCCCAAATATGAGTAAACAAAATATGGACAATAAATTCAAATGAGTTTTAGTTAAAACAACTTTTTTGTTTTGATGTTACAAGTATAGCTTATATTTGTCGAGATCTCTTAATAATAACTATAAAGTACGGTTTGAATCATAACATTTAACTTTACTCTCGAATAATCAGGAGAGAGGGATCCATAGTAATGGGAAAATTGCCTTTTCAACCTAAAAGACTCAAACGAAATTTACTCCCCACACATAAAAGGTCAGTTTGAAATTATCCACGTGTTGTGAATGCTATTTAAAATCTATTCAAGTTGTTTAAAGCACAAAACGCGCTTGCTTTTCTTCAACCAATACTAAACAAGACAAATGTTTACAAGACATATATACATATATTTGTAATCATTCACTTAGAGGATGAAAGGTACACAATCATTATGCTAAAAGGTGTTGTATTTAATTAAAACACAATTTTTAGATAATTAAAGGACCAATAATGGAGAAATTGTAGGATCATATATTATTTCTAATAATCCAATCTTCTTTTGCTTTCCACCACTTCATTGCTATTCAAAATTATTGTAAGATTATCTTGATTATTATTATTATTATTGCTAAATTATACATCTAGCCGTATCTGCAACATTATCATCACCGAGCTACCATGGGTGAGCTTTCAATTGTCTTCCACTAGAGGACCAACTGTAGCCAACGAAAAGGCCTAGACAGATGCTGCACAGCCAGAAGCGAGATCTGTCTCCGCACACTAAAGATGCAGGCGTGTTTGGGAAGCAAAATGAATTGACTTCTCTAATAGCGAAAAGCTCTCCAATTTCAGCTTCGAAGGACCCATGTTGCTGAAGGAAAAAGGCTGCTTTCGCATGCCCAAAAGGTCTCCGAGAACGGCACCAACTCCAACATATTTCATTACTGCTTGCACAACCAAAACAAACATTTATATTACTCAAAGATAATACTGAATATTTAAAAAAAAAAATGTTAATTTGGGGTTTACATACATTTTTTTAGGGGTGGAAATATCACCACTCCCAAAGAATATGACAATTGCTATGGGTGTGGCCCAACAAATGATACTCTAGATAATTACAAATTTCAGGTTGTCCAAGTTGGTAAACAACTAGAATTTGAGTACAAATTTTTCAGATTGAGAGAATAGTAGGAAATAATACCACCCTTGTGAGAACGGCGCCTATTTTGATAATTTTAAATTTTCTAACATCACATTTTGTGCATTATCCAAAATGACTCAGCTAAAAGTATAAAAAAAGTTTCCTTCTCTTTCATCTTTTCTCTTTTGCCTTTCTTTCATTAGTCATCATTTCAGTTTTTTTTTTTTTGGTTCTCACCATTTTTTCACCATCAAACTCTTTACTCTCGTTTTCTCAAACAAAAGAAAAGAAGAAAAAAAACTCGTTATGCTCAAAAATGAGAGAGCACAAAACAGATTGGCTAGTGATTTAAGACCACCTCTCATTCATGCTAAGTGTCGGATTTAAAGTATCATATGAGTTGTAATTTTTCATTTCTACTCTGATGTCAATAAAAAATAAAAAAACACTCTTTTTTGTCTCTCAAAAATTTGAAAAGAAGAAGGAAATAATAAGAACAAGATACAAAACCATAAGAAAACTCGAAATTATGAAAAAAGAAAGTGAATTTTTGAATAATGTCTTGGTTTAGGAAATATTTGCACTTGTCGAGACTTAATAAGTCATGAGAAGAAAAATAATTAAAAAAAAAAAAGTCACGAGAAGAAAAAGGTCGCCTTCATCAAAACCTAGGGAGGGATTTGTTAGCTCAGAACACAATTTGAGAAGTTATTTTTGTATTTGAGTGCTATGAAACCTAGTTAGTGCTACCTTCAAAAGTCAATACCTAGTGTTAGAAATTTAAAGAACCTTGTTTATTCAAGTTTCAATAATGATTAAGATGACTTTGACAGAATTTTCAAAATCTCCACTGTATGAATTCGGTTGTTAGAGTTTTTGGCCAAATCAAGCAAATAATATTACCCAAAAAAAAAAAAAAAAAAACTGTTTTACTAAGAATCTGACTTATATATATTAATGTATCAATAGAGTCAGTTAAATCCATTAGAATTTAATTGAATTATTTTTTAAATAGAATTTGGTTGAAGTTTATCTACCTAAAATTGGATAAATTTTAGTTAATGACTCCAAATTAAGTTAATCTTTATATTGAATTGATAGTTTTGATAAATTCAAGCAACATTTATGGTTGACAAACCAACAAGAGAGTTTGCAAAAGGATTGAGATTGTTACCCCTTCCTCAACTCCCAAATTTTTAACAATTTAAAAATTAATAATTATAAGTGTTAATTTATTTTTTGTTATCGAAAACCACTCCAATAATATTGCAAAAACAAATACAATGAGCTGGATGAAATAGGGTTGCTGTAGTAATTAAAGCGCCAGCCCCCACTCATGATACCACAAGTTATGGGATCAAGTTGCATGTACTCCACGAATGTGGGTTGCCCTCCTATGTATGTGACTCATTCTCTTCCGTTTGAGAGCTGCTTTCCGGGCCTTACCACTAGAGTTTTATCTTATTTGGTTCTAATTGATTTTTAGATTTGTACTGGCCATTCAAAGGAAAAAAAAACAAAACAAGACAAATACGATGAGCTGATTACAATTTAAGATCAATTTGGGAGTTAAAAAAATAAGGAACGTGATCATGCTACTTTTGTAATATACATAAAATAAAAATTCTTAATAATTAAAAGACAAATCAACACATTTCTTCGACAGTTATTGGATTTCATTATTCGGCTGAGCTTCATTTAGATGACAAAAATAAAGAAAAATCGAGCTTATATTATATATTAGGCTTATAAGATATGTTTTTTTATTTTTCTTTTTAAATATTTTTTGTTAGGTGTTAGTAGATAAAATGCACGAGAGATCCCCTTACTTTCGGCAGTTGGGACCATCGCACCATCTTAAGGGCAGCAGGGCTAGCAGCAGCATCCATCTAATCTTGTAATGATTGATTAGCTGCAACTGTTTCTGCATAAAGCTGCTCAATGAAAGCTGCCACCATTTTCCAGCAGTCTTCGAACCTCTTCAAGATCATCTCAAACATACGGAGGGTGGCACGCTGCTTCAAATCGAATCAGTTGAAGATAAGACTATACAATATAATTTAACTTCAATAGAAGACAGCAATATGAGGTTAAGATGAAACCAGTCATATGTCCACATTAGAAGAGTTCAATAATCAAAAATTGTTTCAAGAACAAAAGTAATAAATAAATAGAGTCAATATTGAAGATTGTTGCAGAACCTATCTCAAACTCAAATCTTCACCTGCATTGTGGAAAAACTTATACATAACAAGATATGTTGCGAAGAAGCTATGTATAAAGGAAGAAGAGAAGGCCTAGCATGATAGAGAAGAGCTCGTCAGCTTAGCCAAGGAGACTGCCTGAGAACCAAACAAAGGGTTTCTAGCTAGCCGCAGCTTTAATTAAAAAAAAAAAATGATATATAGATTGAAAACCTCTTGCAAGACTCAGGCAAGTCATCCTTGGCTGTCAAACAATGCTCTTACCATCATGTAAGACCTCTCTCCTTAAACAACACGCGATAACGTTTGATAAAATTAGCTAGGGCTTCGTAGTTTGGTACCAACGAAGAAGAGATGGCCTAACATGAAAGAAAAGAGCCAGTCAAGCTAGCCAAGGTGACTGCCTGATACCCAACAAGGGGTTTTAGATTTAACCAATAAAATATTTTGACACCCACTTGGAGGGATCAGCCAATCAGGCAAGTCATCCTTGGCTACCAAACTAGACTCTTATCTTCATGTTTGAACTCTCTTCCTCTAAAATATATTCTTTTCTTCATGCACCCAATGGGATGCCACTACAATGTATTTCAAGTGTCTATTTATAGCCAATTAAAAAGCAGAGATTTTTACTTCCAAAAAAAAAAAAAAGCAGAGATTTGATTCGACCTCCAAATATAATTTAGAGATATCATCTCTCACTTTATTTCTTTAAATATTTTTTTTTTTGCTGGCGCTTATCAAGTGCTTTATTCATCTAGACATATAATGGAATATATTCTGTCATAAGTTGCACTACTGACCCCATACATGCATTTTACTTAAAATCTCTTCCCACATACAAAGTAATTTCTACTGGTACTAAAGCTGTCGAGAGGACATACCTTGAAATTTTCAATCCACCGGAGAACTAAAGTGGCACTACTCACCGCCTACATTTGCAGGGGCAACTTGCTTCTGACTTTCTAATAATTGCCAACCAAATTAGAGAATGTAACGGTGTGAACCACATGATTTGCCTTGCCGGCTAGGTATCGTTGACGTTGGCCTTTGTGCACGAATTTGGAATTGGGGATGAGTTTGGACTTTGTCTCACTTCGATGCAAATTAAGTGGCCTTAGTACTGGCATTAAATCTCATTAAATTGTCTTTTGGTTAACAAACAATATTAATAATAATCCATATGCAAGCAATGTTTGATTATATATAGATATTGTGTTGTGAAACTAAAAAGCATTATAATTCTATTAATGTTATTGAATTTAGCTTCTCTGACCACTCAAACAACTAGTAAAGGAAAGGAAATTAAGCTGAACTAGGGTTCATGAATGTTACCTTCTATGGACTTTATCTTCATTAATGGGCTCCTATCCTCTGACACCCCCACGGGCCCCCCAATCCCCCTCCTTCTCCTCCTTTTTTTGTTCTAGTAAATCCTTTGAATGTTGACATTATATGATTTGGACCTCACATTTAAGGAAAGAAGAACAATATCAAGAAAAGATGTTTTCATTTGATAAAAGCCTTTATTTTCCTCGCACAACCATTGACCACGTCCCTTTCTCTCTCTACGCTTTTGCTATTATTCAGTTCTTTGGGCACATGATTCTAACGCCAACGTGCATACATTCAAGATGCTCCAATAGTCAGCGCATTTACCGCTAAAAAGATATTAATTAATCCAGTCGCCATTTCAATAGAAATAAATAAAAGCCATTGAAAAATAAGCCATGTAAAAGTCAGTCTGTTCAATGCTTGACAATTCTAGTTATGGTACTAGTCAATAAAGGACGGCAGAATTATGGTACTATTCAACTAGAATTATATATCTTTTAGTACCTAACAAGTGAAACATTTTCCGAATAAAAAAATAATTATTATTTTTAAGCAAAATTATATTGCTCGAAAATCTTATTAAACTCTTAATTGAAAGATTGTATATCATTCTTTACGTATTAGTGTTGGTTTTATAAAGACAAACTTCAACCTTTATGTTTCTTAGGAGTAACTATGCTTATTACTCCTTCCTTTTGAGAAGTACAATAATCTCCTAGCTATACATATAAGTGGAAATTACAAAAAAATGATCATTATAGAAAAAGAAAATTTATTTTACCAACTTTTTTTAAAAAAAAAATTGTTTTGAGCCCCCTCAAATAAATTAATTACAGTCTAATCCAAATTATCCAAATTGTCCTTATATATCTTATTTTCCTCCTCTATTGCTCATGGCATGAGATTTATGACTTTTTTTATTGATTGTTTGAATTTTGTTGGGATTTTTTGAGTTTTTTATGATTTTTCGAGTTTTTTTGGTAAGATATAACGTTAAGACGATGATTAAATAAAATCAGTTTTTAAATCCACTTAAAAACTGATATTGATTTTAAAATTGACTTAAAGACCACACTTTTTTCTTTTTTCTTTTTTTTAATTGAGAGTATTTTGGTAAACTTGGGTATAAGATAAAAAATGTTTGTTTGAGGATTTAAAAACAAATTTTTATAAAAAAGTGGAAACCAAAACTTTTCTTTTAGTTTGGCCAAAAATTGCAAAGCTCCCTTGTATAATGTTCAACTGTAATTTATTTAAATATTCAAACAAAATGGAGGGCTCTTTATCAAAAGGGATAAATCAAATTGCAGCCTTGTAGTTTGATATAATAACGATAAAACCCCTAACTTATAAAAATGGCTAAAGACCCCTATAGTTTACAAAAATAGTCAAAAAATCCCTTATTGTTTATCAAAATAGCAAAAAAAAAACCCCAATCATCAATTTGGACGTTAAAAGTCAGTGTTTGACCATTAATTAAGAAGGATAAAATCATCAATTCAATGTAAAATAAGTTTTAAAAAATTTAAATAAATAGATGAGTGTCACGTGTATACTGCATGACATCAATAGATTATATAGTTTAAAATAATTAAAAATTTTTAAAATAAAACATATTAATAATTTAAAAAAAAAACGAAAAAAGCTTTAAAAAATTATTAATGTTTGTTTCGAAAAAAATTATGTTCGGTCTCTCTCTTCTCTCTCCTTTATTCTTCATCTTCTCTTATCGATCTCCTTCTCTTCTTCTTATCTTTTCTTTCCATTTTCTCATCTTTTCCTTTTATTTTCTTTATTTCTCCTTTAAAGCTTGGTCGGAGACTTGACCTAAATCGGAGTGGGTTTCCAATAATGGAGACCCAAACTAGGTCTTCATCGTCAGATATCCATTCCAATTTAGGTCTCTAGGTCTGGCGTTCATCATCAAAGGTAGTTCTCTTTTTTCTCCATCTCTGTCTCTAGACTTTTTTCTCTCTCTTCTCTCTTAGTTTCGAACGACCTAAGTCAACTTAGGTTCGTTTAAAAATCATTCTCTAATGATCTTTGAACGAACCCAGATTGCTTGGGTTCGTTTGAAGATCATCTAGATTTGTGTTTCAAAACCTAGATCTAGTTCTTTGGGTTTTGAAACGTAAAAACAATCTTTATCTTTAGCTGAAGATATTTTTTTTGTCTTTTTTCTTTTAACTTTGTTTTAAAAAAATAATATTGATGTTGTTCATGTTGATGATGCTGATAAATTTGTGTTTATGTTGATGATGGCGATGAATGAGATGATGTTGATAATGGTGGTAAATAGGGTGATGTTGATGAATGGATAGGCAAAATTAAGAAGCAAAATTGAGTCAGAAGATGAAGAGTATGGACCTAAAGATGATAAAGAAGGGTAACATGTATGGGTGGCCGTTCAAGTTGGGTGCTAGAGAAGAGAGAGAGGTGGAATCCAATCTCCAAATTGGATCTCCATCATTCATCATTTTTTATGGACGGTGGAGATCCAATTTAGGGATTGGATCTCCACCCCAAAAAGAATTTTTTATTTAAGTTTTTTTTTTTTCAATTTTCTTTTTTATTATTTTTTAAAATGGTGTCCACTATCCATCATGTTTGATGGACGGTGGTCGAAATCTCATAATAATGTTTTTAAAAAATAATTTTTAATTATATTTTAAATTTATTGTTGTTAAATTATAGTTTTTAAATTTTTTTATAGTTAAGGGGCAATTTCGTTGTCCTATGCATTGCCACTATTAGGACACACTTTTCAATAACAAACTTAGCAGAAGGGAGAAAATGGGATTACGCCAAACTATAGGAGGATCTTTAGCGATTTGGTCAAACAACAGGGGATCCTTAGTATTATCCCTTATCAAAATCATTCACATATAATGATAACGAAGGCTATTACGCTGCATGTAATGTACAATTATCAAGTTAGGTCATGCATTTAATCGGGCCCAACGCTACAAAGAAAAAGAGTGGCGACATTGGCACCCCTATAATATTGTATGTACGCCCCTTTTTGTATATTCAACCTATTAACTTTTTTCAATATATTAAAAGTTTGTAATCACATCTCACAATTTACCGATATATCATTTTTTTCTTTTTAATCTCCACTATAATTATCATCATGCTCTCAATCAAAATTTTCATTTGAAAAAAATAAAAGGGTTTCTCTTCAAAAACTTTTTTGCCAACAATACAAACTGCTTCGTGTTTCTTATCACAAATCGTATAACCATTTCATTTTCTTCATTAATATACAAATCAAGCTAAAAACTTCTTCACAACAACACAAACTCGTGGACCCAAATTATTCAAACAAAATAAAAAACCTATTATAATTTTAATTGAAAACACAAACCCATTGACTTTAGCTTGGGAAACTTCACCAAACCTAATCCCATCAATCTCTTCTTATGGCAACGCAAGGGTTCTTTATGTAAGCAAACACGTTCATAGCACTCAAAAGGGCTATGAGTAGTACTTCAGTTTACATGAGGATTCCTGCATTGCCTACTGGATCTGCAAAGCTTGCGCCACCAGCCCCACCACTCCCACGTCAATTGCATCCGGCAACTGGCATTGTACAGAGTAGTTCATACGCAGTACCACATATTTGCATTTTGCTTTGATGCATATATATTTAAAAATAATGTTGTAAGGATAATGTTGAAATTTTATAAATAATTATATTTTGGGGTGTATATAGTTTTGGAGGGGTGGAAATATCACCCCTCGAGAAAAATAAGACTACAGGCCCAATTATTGAAGAGGAAAAGAATCGTATGCACTTTATCGCCAGCTCAGCAAAAAGAATGATATGTGTCCGTGTGGACCCCACTTTCATGCATATCTTTAACACGAGTGCTATCGCTTCGTGTCCATGCTTGTCATGTGCTTCAATATCTTGTACGTATCTCTCATCATCTTTTCAGACATCTAAAGCTACCGTGTCCCACTTTCACCATCACCACCCCAAGATTTTATTTCTTGCACTTTAATATCTTCAGCCACTACTACCGCTCTCATTTGCAACTTGTTTTCTTTGAATCTTCTTTTTACGCTTCATGGGAACTTAAAAATATCACCATGGACGACGGTTTTAATTCAAAATCAAGAGGCTCTGTGATGGTAGCCTGTGAATTCTGTAACATGAAGCTCGCGGTCTTGTACTGTAGAGCTGACTCGGCTAAGCTTTGTCTGTTCTGTGACCAGCAGGTGCACTCGGCCAATACTCTCTCTCTAAAGCATTGTCGTTCACGAATCTGTGACAATTGCAGAGCTGAGCCGGTCACTGTTTGCTGCTGTGATGGGAAGCTCATGCTCTGTCAAGATTGTAACTGGGAACTACATAGCTATTCATCTGCTTCGTGTTTGCACAAGCGCTGTCCTATTGACGGGTTCATTGGCTGTCCTTCAGTGACCGAACTGGCTACTCTATTTGGGGTTGATTTGAAAGCAAAGAATTTGGTGAATATGCTAGAACTTATGGTCCAGGAACAGAGTTGCTCTGTTTTTGTAAGCAATGAAAAGTACAAGCAAGAGCTGTGCGAGCAATTGATGGAGATGGGAAAGGAGGATTTTGGGAGATTGGAGGGAGATGGAATTGAATTGAGGCCAGGGACACCACCCTGTAGATGTGGTCAAGTGGGGAATATGCAGAGTCTTGAAGTGGAAATTGCAGGTAATGATGAGTTACTGCAACAGCAAACGCCATTTGTGTCTTTGTTAATGTCGCCTCCGTATGTGGATTTGAGAGACTATGATTGTTCAGTTGATGAAGGGAGTCTTATCTGGGATTCTAATTCTGCACATCAGGCTGCTGAGGTTGGTGTGTCAGTGAATTTTTATATGTTTGAAGTGATAAAGCTGTTTAGCATCACATTTTCAACTGTTATCTATTGCTCATTTTTTTCTTGTGTTATTTGGGTTTGAAATTTTAGAAGAGACGATATCACTGAACATTCTGTTGTCTTATTGTCATGAAAATGTCATGTTTGTCTTCTTTCTTATTCTTTACTTCTCTGAAAAAATAATATAGCAGAAAACTTTGCTTAAGGATGACAAGAAAATTTAGTAAAAAAAAAATAAAATTGGGGGGCTTTTTAGACTAAATGTTTTATGTTTTACTTATTTATAACAAAAAATAAAACTGATTTAACAAGTAAGATGTTTTAATTCTTTCTTTTCTAATCTTAATTTTAATTTTCTGTTTTAGTATCTTAGAATCAGTATAATCAAATTGTATGATCAGGCCTCATGCACCCCATCATTATTATGATAAATTGTAATTTGCATGCTCAATGTCACATCAAATAACAATTTAAACTTTTTTTGGAGTTTTTGCTATTTAAGTCATGTGTTTTTCTGCTTGATTTCAATGTTCTTAAGTTCATAGAATACTTCTTCACAGCTTTTAATGGTTCAATCTGTAACTCTGTTAGAACTCCTTTTTCCTGTATTCTCAGTGAAAATTTCAAGGATGTCATTTATGTTCTTACATTTAGTGCTACAACAAATCATTCCTAGTCCGGCTACAAAAACAATAACAAATCAGTCTAATTAACTGTGTCAAGTTGTGCAAATAGATGGTATCTTAACTTTTGCTTTACTGGATTGCATTAATAATGAGCTTGAATGTAACAATTGCAGGATCAGTGTCATCAACTATTATCAAGTTATGCACCAACAACAGAAGAAAACAATAACGCAGCAGTAACAGGAGCACCATCAAAAAGCAGACAGGTTGAATCCGAAACTTGGGACAACACCAGACCTGATCAAGTCACTCCTCACCCTGTTCCAGCTAGGAATCAAACTACAAGCGGGACAAAACCTGACGCTGACAAGAAATTGCTGGCGCAAAATAGAGGCAATGCTATGTTACGTTACAAGGAGAAGAAGAAATATAGAAGGCATAGTATCTTTTGCTGTCATATGTTCATACTATAATATTTTTCAGCTTGTTTCTTAAGAAATCGTTTTGATATTTAATACTGATTTGTGCGATAATTTGTTGACAGATATGATAAGCACATACGTTATGAGTCCAGGAAGGCCAGGGCTGATATTAGAAAGCGGGTGAAAGGTCGGTTTGTGAAGGCAAGTGAAACTTTTGATGTTGAAATATAACAGATGAGTGAATTCTGTAGGGTGGCCGTGACCAATTTCTCTAAATGCGGTCTTATACTTTGTCTACTAGACTAAGTTAGATATGTAAATCTACATTTTGTATGTAAAACTGAGACCTAAGTTACCTGGTTTGTGTTTGTGTTAAGTCACTCTCTGATACAGATTTGTATTGAATGCAAAACTTGCGATGAAAGCGTCTTCAACGCTCTGCACATGACATTTACATTCATGTCCCTGTTAATGTGGCCAGTAAAGCAGTACTTATCAAATTATCTATGTTCAGGTCAAATTTGATTGGTTTGGAAAATAGTCTACACAGGAGTCAAGTTAAAAAGCTGACAAGACACGCTGTTCTTCAACCCCAAGGTAAATCAAAATCAGAACCCTAGATAGTTGACGGTGCAGTTTGGTGGTATCCACCCTTCCGACCTGGCTCCTCTGTGAGCCCTTATTTACAGTTCGAATTGTAGCAATACCTGCTTGATTTATAGGACGATTTTTTCACTTTACGTGGATTGTTTCTCCCATTTTAGGAAGTCTTGATACCATATTGTGCCTTAATGTCTTAATTATAAGAGTCTGGTTAATGATAAATGTACTAATAACATATAATATGTCAAAATAATAATAATAATAATAATAACCACAGCAAAATCACTGGTCGACTCTAAAATGTAAACTAAAAAGTTAACTAGTTGACAGTTGCATATGTGGATTGTGGAGTTGTCTGGTTTTGACAAGTTGGACAAATACAATAGCATTGAATATATCGTGTAAGAAACCAGCCTGTATCGTGTGCAGGGTAACATGGTGTATCTGGGGAAGCTGATTGATTTCTTTCATTTTTTTTTCCTGGTAACGTATTGCATCAATGAAGGTGACAGATTTATGATGAAACCTGGAGGGTTTGAATGCAGATCCATAGACAACTACTCTAATTTTTATAGTTTATGTATATTTTTTATGGTTGTCTGTGGACTTTCACATAAAATTAATTGTTTAATTTTATTATTATACATTTTATTTGTAGAAGCAAACATACAACCGTTTATTTAGGTATTTGCACGTGCACCGGATGAATTATGGTCTTATTGAGGCTGCTAGGAAGTAGGTTAAAAGATTGGATTAACAACACAACCATAACAAGTGATTAAATAAAATTGCTTTTAATGATATTTTCGAAGCACTCCTAGGTTTATTTCAATTTAATTGGTCTTAATCTATGCCTCGAAGTAGTGCAGGTCTACCGTCCGTGTTCAGTGTTCTTTGTTTGTAGTCAACTTGAAATAATTTATGTAAAACCCTTTTTTTTTATAAACATATAAAATTGGCCAGTCCAGGGATGAGATTTCATTGAAAATGTTGAAAATCGTGCCACCAAACAGATGCACCAGTTGCCAACCAAAATGACATTTCTGCTCCTTACAAAAAATAAAAATAAAAAAACTTCGTTTTAATTTTTAAGATTTTAAAATATATCAAAATTTTAATTTTTTTTTTAAAATAACTCTTTTCATCCTTAACTTTTTTAAAACTCTTCAAAAAAATCTAAACCGTCAGTTAATTAACGGTCAACAATAACTTTAGATCATTTTTAACAATTTAAATTCGAGAATATATTAGAATTATCTAACTTATAAATTTATTTTTTATCAGAATAATCCGATAATTTATGTAAAACTAACAATCATTAAGGATAAAAATATTTTTTATGCATTATGTTAATATTGACTATTAGTTGACTAATGATTTAGATCTTTAATAAGAGTTTTTGAAAAGTTAGGGATGAAAAAAATTATTTTAAAAAAAAATATAAAAAGTTGATATTTTTTCAAACCTCAGGGATTAAATGAAAATTTTCAAAAAAAAGAATACATTTCTGCCTGTGCTCAATAGAATTGGTCCCTTCGACCTCAAAATTACCTTAATGGCAAAGTCACGTTCCCATTAAATAATTCACATTCTAACATTCAAGACCCATTTTGTATTTATCTCATAAAGAATTAGTCCGGTCCAAAAAAAATAATCCTACACCAAGCAAATTTAATGTTTCAATTCTTGCTAAAGAAGTGTAGCATCAACTATTACATATTCACATTTGTTTCACGTATCAATCTAGTCTCATTGTTAAACCGCAACAAAACCTTACGAGTTTATTGATAAGAATTTATTAATAGACTTTCTATATAAATTTGAAATATCAACAAAATGTGGAGTGAAAAATTTGAACGAGGTCCTTTAACAACGCGAAGACTTCTACGCATTCGGCATGTGAGAGATGTCTCGGTCGCTGAGCTTGTTCCTATCGCTAGACTATCTCTCTCTCTCTCTCTTTCTTTCATTGAAATGGAGATGCGCATCACCATTTCTAAATGCAGTCTGGAAGCTTCGCTTCTCTCTCTCCTCTGTTTTGCCAGTAAGTCATTTCAGGATCCTCTGCACCTCTCTGTTTTCTTCTCGCACGTTTGCAGAATCAGTATCGATATAGATTTGTCACTGGTTCAAGCTTCATTTTCTTTTATTTAATGTATATATCAACCTCCTCTTCCCCACCTGCATTTCAGTCTCATTTCATTTCTTATATTTATTTGTCAACTTGGTTTGTTTATTTGGCTCGACTATATCATATATATAAAAATGGTCCGTCACTTCTCATTATTCATGCCCATCCATTCTTTGATCAATTTTCATTCAACATTAATGTCTCTCTCTTTCATGGAGCTGAAATGTGAAGAGTCATTGGGTGAGTGAAAAATTTGTGTGTTATGTAGGATGCTATGCTTGAAAAAGTTCCCCAGGAAAAACAATGGGTTGCACTTCTTCAGTGCATGCATTTGGGAGGAAGAAGAAGACCATAATCCCAGAAGTGGTGGTGTTTGTTCCCTCTGTTAAAATTCCTGTACAATCTGATCTTCAAAGGGCACTTAAAGGTCTAATTCCACGGCAGCTTCTTGATAGGTTGGCTTGTCTCAGGAACCAAATTGTGTTGGTGGCTGAGGATACTGGTCTGCTTTTACAAATCCTGTTATCTTTTATAATTCTAATAAAATTACCACAAATAGGTGTTGGTAATTGAAAATAGAACGTTTTAAGTCTCTAATTTGCTTCTAATGATGAGTTTGGTCCTTGTAGATGGATCTGCAGTTACAGAACTAAGACGGGCACTAGAGGATTACTTGTCTCTCTTGCTTGGGCTCACCAAAAAAGGTTTTAGAATCTGTCCCTATTCTCTCACACGTGTAATGGCAATGGCATATCCTTTTTGGTAGTGAATAGTCTGCATATGTTACAGAACATTGTCTTGAGGACTTGGTGGAGTTCAAATGGAAAAACCTGGAAGATGGGAAACAAGTAAGCGAGTAGAAAAAGCCCATTTTTGGTTCTATTTATTTCATTGTATTAACATGTTTACTAATTGAGCCTAAAATTTGACTAGCAGGAATCCTGCGTTGCAAACTCCTGGTATGAATTACTTTCTGTTGTTCACATGATGGCTATGCTGACATTATCGGAGGCCAACTCGTTGCTGATTCCAAAGGACTACTCTGGTTCTGGTGTGAGGGTTGTATCTTCAGGTTTATAATCACTCGGCTTTATATACTTCCTTCTTTAATTATTAATGCTGCTAAAATTCTTGGCTGATCAATGATCATTTCTACTATTAACATTCAGATTGCAAGAGAGATACTGTTGATTTACTGCTTAAAGCATCAGGTTACCTGGAAGTTTGTGTTAAGAAAATACTCGTTCACATGCCACCAAATATCCAGTATGTTGACGAATTGTTAGTTTAGGTTCTTTCCGACAGTTCTATGATACCAATCTTATAATTGATAATGATATGTGATTTCAGGAATGGACTCCCAAAGGATTTTCAGGATGGCGTCTTGGAAGCTATTTCTACCCAAGCACTAGGCCAGGTATATATTCCTCAGCGTGTCAAAATAGAAGCAATCTCATTTTTGTGACGGGCATACATTATGATGTTTAATGGATGATATTGAGATCACAGAACTAGTACCAAGTAGAGTTGTCCAAATTCTGGGCTGCATTACTCTTCTATGATGTTGTTGGTGTTTTGACCATCTGGTGTATTTATGAGCATCTCTAAAGGCCGATCTTGATGAAAAATTCAGGGAACTGAAATTCAGCTTGGCTTAGCTATTGAGAGTCAAAAGGCCACTTTATCGGTCAAGAGGAGATTGGCATGCGAACTCTTGATCTACTTTAGTCAGGTACCTAATTAGATTTTCCATATTCAATTTTGATGTAGAATCTAATGGTTAAGATGATGCAAGCTATGTATTTAATCACTATTATGTGAATTTAAAATGAAAACATTCAAGTAAAATATTTTGCTGGCTTCAAAAAATCAACCTCTGAAGCTGATTCTGTATCTCATCAATAGCATGTTGCTTTTAATGTCTTACCAGGCTTATCAATGCTTGTCCGGATGTGACATGAATTACGCATCCGGAAAGAAGCATCTATGGTTCATCAAGTGGAAATTTCTTGAAGCAAAGGTTTTTTGAAACTGCATTTCTCTGATTGTAACAGATTCCAATTTGCTGCAATCACTAAAACCTGTACATAACACATTCTGATTACTTTACTAAATATTAACAGGCGGCAGCTTACTATTACCATGGTCTTATCCTTGACAAGGGCAATGAGCCATCATGTCATGTTAGTGCAGTGTGTTGTTTCCTTGCTGCAGAAGAACTTCTGTGTGAGAGCAAAAAGGCCTGCTTAAGCTTTTGTCTTGCCCCTCCTATCACCAGGTTGATTCCGACTTGGTTTATTTTTTGTGCATAAATGTGCTTTCAATTGTTATCTCACTCTCCTCGAAGACATTTTTCATCATCTTCCTCTCTCATTACTTTTTTTCTGGCCAGATCTCCTCCACTTTGGGGTGCTATGAAGCAATTACATCAAAAAATTCCAGAAGTTGCATCGAGGAAGTCACAGATGTATGGTTACCTCTTAGCAGAAGAAAAGTAAGCAGTCTTTCTACTTATCTTTTAGATTTATACTGCAATTTATTTCATTTTATACTTTCTCCTGGATGAATTATCCCAAAATGATAATGCAGAGATAAATGTAATCCACATTGGTAATAATGCAGGGCTCTTCAAACGTTGCCAGACCTACCAGATTTCCAACTGTCACTGAGACCTGATGACTATGAATTTCCTGAGATGGATCAAGCTTGGAATGGTGAAAAATGGGAAATCGAGAGGCAAACCTTGAAAGCGCACCTGATAGATTGTGAAAATGACACTGAATGACACTTGTATGACTTTCCTTCTCTTTGTATCTGTAGTCGCATATGTATTTGATTTTGCGCATAAAATTTCTTTGCTTTCTTATTTAAGTTAATTAATATCACAAGAAGATTGCAACTAGCTAGGATGTCAAGTTTCTGGATCTTGCTAATTACCCTGTCTTTATAAATGTTAAGTTGTTCCGGTCCAAATATAATCATCACCATGTTTCCCATCAACAACAAGAGCTCACAGGGATCTCTGATGCAAACTTTACTTTCAATTGTTCTGCAGTTATCAGTTGTGCCATAGTAGTTGCAATGAAACCTTGTATGCTTACTCTAGGTACCCAATTTATTGATGTATGTTGTTCATTGTCATCTACGTAAGCAATTCAATTCAATACTAAATGAGCAGAAATTTCTCATTTACAAAAGGCTGAAAATATATGATCACTCACATAATTGTACTGAAAACAAACCTTATTGAGAAGTTGTTCTTCATGATAAGAGTTTCAAAAATTATTAGTGGATCAACTAAAGGAATATCAGCCACTAAAGAAGTCACTCCATATAGCACCAGAATTTTATTACAGGAATAACAAAAATTGGCATGGATACGCTGCAAGTTTCCATGCAAACGTACTTCTAATTGAAAACAAAGAAAGTTACTTTAAAAAGACACACACACAACCCAAAGTAGAAACTGGTTACTGTTCTGCTGAAGAGTGACACTGCTATCATTTCTATTAACAAGCCTTTGATCCATAATAGCTAGTTAGCTCTGGCTTGAACCTTTATCTGCGTTTCAACATCACTGGCTTTATTTTCTCATTTAGTAGATAGGTCGAGACATTAGTTTTTTAGAAGACATGACTGTGAGTATCAGATAACAAAAGAAAGCCGAGAAAGACAACACTATTGATATCGCAATATGGTCGCAAAATTGTTGCACGTTGTCGCAAACAGCCAACCAAGATGCTTTTGGCTCTCCAAACTTGCTCACAAAGCCAATTGCAAGCCCCGCTGAACATCCGGACGTTAACAGCAGCAGTATCACCTGTAACACATTTTTGTCTGTAAACATATATTTCCCCATCAAACTTGCATTGACTCAAACTTTATGAATGTCCCAACAAGTGATCTCCCTTGAATTCTTTAAATATGTGTAAAATTTTCGTCACAATTATTCCTTTAAATTTTGTCAAAACCTCTTTTACAAAATTGTTTATTTATCGAATGAGTAATATTAGTCTGTCCAAACTTTTGTCCTAAACTCAGGTTCAAATGACATAGCATATGATTTATAACTAACACCTAGATAATCTCATGATTAATGTGGTAATTACAATTCATATCCACCTCATTTGGAAAAAAAAATTGGTCAATCTGGAATTACTCTTATTATCTCATTTGAACAAAAACCCAATCTAATGCTGCTATTCTTATCATCTTACATGTCATTATCAGACATTCTCCATCTTTCCTATATAATTCTAGATTTATAAAGCGTACTAACATAGTAAATTATCAATACCTTTGGTTATATACATAGCAAGAAAAACATGTAACGTACCATGTCATGTGTAAATAGGAAATAATAATTCCTGAGATCCCACTTTGAACGGCCTAGTAGGAAAACACATAGCAGTGAAAGCACTGAAAAAATGCATGTTACTATGTCTACACCAAACAAGAACCTGTAACACAAACCAAACCCAAAATAATAAGAAGAAGAATAGCTAACCTTTCCCACAAAAATCACTGGAGTTGGATTTTAAAAGACGGTTTTCTGTATTTTCAGGAAATGACAAGGAAAAATATATATATTATCATATACCTCATAGCAGATGTGTCACTATAATGGACGACCATGGTCAAGCCTAGCAAATCGAAAGTTTTGGTGCTGGTGAGCATGACAGCGATTGAAGCCAATGTGAAAGCAGCAGCCGAAACTCTGAAAATGATTTGAGCCATGGAGAATTTTTTCTGAGATGTGCCTTGAATCCTGAATGAGTTGCTGTCTTCGGCTACTACTAGTGATGGCATTTTGAGGACCAATATTATTTGCCAGAAACACTGTCTAACAACTTTTAGAGACCAATATCCTGTGGCTTTACCGAGGTTCTAACACACACACATATATATAGAGTAATGCTAAGCTTTCCAAAACTTTTGCTCAAATCCATGCCTAAAATAACATGGTATATAAGTTATTAATATTATAAATCATAAAATTGTGATAATTAATAAGATATTGATAACTCACATGCCATATTATTTGGATGTGAATTTGGGCTTTTGGAAAACCGAGCAACAATACTCTATGATATGAGAATTTGAAATATTTGTATTATGGGAAATTAATTACCATTATTACTCAGCATTTATTTTATTAAATTGAATTCTAATAATGCAGTCCTAAATGCCATGTTTGGTAACTGGGATTGGAATAGATGAAATTGGATTGGAATGAAATGAAATGAATTGGATTGGATTGGATTGGAATGGATTGAATTGTTACCGTCCCATGATTGGTTGGGATTGGATTAAAATTATACCATATTGTGTTATGAGTATATTAGGATTGGATTGGAATAAAATTAATTTAAATTCTTTATTATATATTTAAATTAATTTTATAAAAAATTCAAAAAAAAAAAAAAAAGATAAAACAACTCATAGTTCATCATCAACCCACCACCTTTAACATACCCACAGTTCATTAACATCATCAACAACCCTCATTCAACATCACCATCTCTCATAACAACAACAACAACAACATGAACTTCAAAAAAAAAAAAAAAAAAAAAAAAATCAGAATAGGGGGACATGAACCCAGAACCATCTATGGTTCTGAGTAATTAAACCCAGGACACAAAACAAGCTCATAAAAAAAATTGAAGGTGAGATGAAAAAAAATTGAAGATGGTAATTCTTGCTGCTACTAGTTCGTTTGGATGGAGGAGGAGGAGATGAGAGAGACAAAAAACAGTTTGTGGTGATGGTAGGTCGGTGTCGGTGTGGTGGAGATGAGAAAGA
Organism: Nephelium lappaceum; assembly: GCA_021234005.1. Taxonomy (NCBI): domain Eukaryota; kingdom Viridiplantae; phylum Streptophyta; class Magnoliopsida; order Sapindales; family Sapindaceae; genus Nephelium; species Nephelium lappaceum. The sequence continues at coordinate 5,586,170 of CM038004.1, forward strand.
GACAAAAAGTTTGTGGATAAAGGATGAATTAAAAAAAAAAAAAAAAAAAGGATCTTGTCAACTTAGGAAATAGGAACCAACGGTTAAACTTGGGTTTCCATTTCCTAAGTTCAGTGGGAATTGAAGTGGGCTCGGAAATTACAAAATTCATTCTCTTCCCTACCTCAAACGTGAGCCAAACATGGGATATAGGAGAAGATGGGAAAAAATAAATCTTCATCTCACTTCATTTCATGAACCAAACATTGTATTTAAACTCTCAAGCAATCTGTTTGATTTGCCGATGGTGGGTATATGTCATATTCATGACTGCTAAATCCCATCTTTTAGTTCTTGCCGTATCCATTTACTCTTTACACCCATTTTATAAATTTAAAAATGTTTTATTAACCATTTGTACTCTTTAAAGTCCCAAATGTGTCCTTAATATACATATTTTTTAAATAGTTTTTAAATATTAATAATCACTTTAAGTAGATTGTTTTCCCTTATCGAAAGTATTTTATTAATTTTTAAATGCAGTTTACTTTTAAAAGAAAATTTAGAATGTAATTAAACAACCCTAAAATCAATCAACCAGTCAACATCTTTTTCTTCTTCACTCATTGCAAGTGAAATCTGTCCATTAACAATCTAATCTTGTACAAAATGTGTTAGGCTAACTATGGTGTATACATATTATTAATTGAAACTCTTGTATAATTTTTAATTCATTTTTTTTTCTTATGTTTAAAAGGCTTTTGATTGATTTATAGTTGGATTTCTTGACTTCTCAAGTTAACTAAAAGATTCATGCTTAGGTTTTCACAAATATTTATGTCCTAAATTTTATGATTATATTATTCATCTTTGTTTGAATTTTCTTTTGTTGCAAATCAATGATGGAAGAAAATTTCTCTTATTAAAAATTTAATTGTAGTTGGCAAAAAAAAATTTATCATTATTCATGGTATGTTTTTCTAAAAAAGTGATATGCTTAAAATTAACTATGAGAAAGTATCCTGAAAAACCAAAAAAAAAAAACCTACGAGAAAGGATATGCTTGGTATTTCAAAGATATAGGAAGTGAAAAAATTGATTTTTAATTTTTTAATGTGGGTGTAAAATGTAAATGAGTGTTGTAAATGGCGTAAAAAGTAAATGGGTGTTGTAAAAACTTTTTTGGGTCACTCTTTGCGATATTTTAACAAATTTTAGTTGCAGTATTCATTCAAGGATAATTATACTCACATTTTTTTAAAAAAGTGTTTAATATTTTAATTTAAATATAGATTTTATAAACCATTGATTTTAAGGTAGTGTTTGGGGCATGAGATTTAAGATGAGATTGAGATTCAAAAATCCCAACCTTCTCAAATCCCAAGTTTGGTGAGCAATTAAAATGAATAGGATTAAGATTTTTGGAATCCCAACCTCTCATCCAGTCCACTTTTTTAGTATTTTTCAATCCCGCGCCCACTCATGTCATTGGGTGGGATGAGATTAGATTGAATTTTATAATTTTTTTTTTTCTCTCCATTTATCTCTCTCTCTCACGTTTTCCTCTCACGCCCATGGAAGCTCTCTTCTTCTTCTTCTTCACGCATCTGGTTCTGGGTTCGCTGACCCAAAACCGATCTAGTTCTGGGTTTGCCTACCCAGATCGCTCGGTTTTGTGTTCGCCTACCCAGAACCAACGATTGGTTTGGGTTCGCCGACCCAGAACCAGACTTTCAGTCTTTTTTTTTTTTTTTGTGTTATGATGATTTAATGTTGTTGAAGATGATGTTGTTAGAGGAGATTATGATGTTGATGAATTGAATTGATGATATTGATGAATTGTGTGTTGATGATGTAGAATTGTAAGAGATGATGATATTGATGAAGTGGGTTGATGAAGTTGAATTGTGGGAAATGTTTTTTGTTTTTGTTTTTAGATTTTTTATAAAATTAATTTTATATAATAAAAAAATTAAATTAATTTATTTCAATCCAATTTCAATCTACACCAAATATGATATGGTATAATTTTTAATCTAATCACAAGTTTTACCAAATATGAGATGGTGATTTTCCATTCCAATCCAATCCATTCCAATCCAATCTATTCCAATCCATTCCATTCCAATCTCGCGTGTTAAACGGAGCCTAAATGCAATGATTAATAGCGACCTCATTAACAAAATAGATGCTGCTATAGTTCAAAAGCTTTAAATATCTTACTGGGTTGGTGTATTTTATAGATAATCATGTATTTATGAGCGCCATATCCATATAGGGAAAATTCCAAAACTACAAATTGCCTAAGGAACCTTCTATTCTGTTCTGGACCAAACCAAACTACAGTATATATATATATATTTATATATTTTTTATTGGCAACCTTGGTTGTGGTCACACTTTTCCACGGAATAAAGGTTTCCAATTTAAATCTTTTCTACCTTCAGTCCAAAAAAAAAAAAAAACCCTATAACTTTTTAATTTTTTTTTTTAAAAATGAAGTGATAGTTTCTCGATTAAATTAAACTGTTGCTTCCTTCTAGCACCGAAGTAGTTTATGTTCAAATAACAAGTAACAATGCTTAAAATGTTGTAAGAATCTGAAGTGTTCATATACATATACAATTATTGTATAAAAATTCGTCTGTACAATCCAGCAGACCAGTCATTCAATTTTTGTCGTGAATAATTGGATTGGGGACCAAGAACAAAGTGGTACACTCCAGTTGAGGCATGTTTCAATATTATTAGTTTCTTAATATAATTGCAACAGAAGTAAAAAAATAAAATAAAATGAATAACAGAAATTGATTTTCTTGGTTTCATGAAATCATATATTAAAAACTAGGGGAAAAATCATTTTAGTCCCTAACTTTTGGGAAATGATCAAATTTTTAATTATATTTCGAAAAAGGACAAAATGAACCTTAATTTTTAAAAAAAGTGTCAAATTAGTCTCTCCCATTGGTCAACTAACAGTCAAACTAACTGATATCATAATGGATGGGGGTAAAATTGACATTTCCAATTATGATGCAAGATGATGACTTGTGTAATTGAGATAAAATGAGTTAAAAAATGAAAATTAAAAATAAAATGACTTTGATTTAAAATCAAAGCCACTTTACACGCCCTTTCCACGCCACACCGCACCCCGTTTCCACGCCACACCGCACCTTGTTTCCACGCCACACCTGTTCACCGACCACCGACCCTCGACCACTACCGTGACCGTCCGACGGTCACCCATTTGCAGCCATTCGACCCGTTCCGCTGTTGTCAACCCGCAGCCCATTCGCGCACCGTCAACCAGAACCGTTTCGCCGTTGTCAACCTGCACCCCGTTCCGCCGCTGTCAACCCATACCCCGGACGCCATTCGGTCAACATCTCGAGCGGCGATGATTGTTTTCAAAAACTCAGGTGAGTTGGTTAGTTTGAGCACTTCGTCCGTGCGGTGTTGGGTTTTTTCCTTTTGATTTTGTTGTGGGTTTTGCTAAGAAAGGCTGCTATAAACTGAGAAAAAAAAAAAAAAAAAAGAAGAAAAGAGGGAGTAGAAATTATGGGCAGCAACATAAACTGAAAAAAGAAAAAGAAAAGAAAAGAAGGAGCAAAAATTATAGGCTAAAAAAAGAAAAAGAAAAGAAAAGAAGGAGCAAAAATCATAGGCTGCAGTATAAACTGAAAAAAAAAAAAAAAAAAAAACCAAAAATGAAAAGCTGGAGCCTAAGCATAAACTAAAAAATATATATAATAATAATAAAAGAATCACATTTTCATTAAAAGATTTAAGAAAAATTTTTACTATAAGGGTAACATGGTAATTTTACAATAAATGAATATACATCATGAATATTATATTATTGTAATATTTAACTTTAGTTGGGGGCATAATGGTCTTTTTATTTGTTGCAATTGAGTGTAAGGTTAAATTAGTTTTTTAACATTTTTTGTTAGGTTTGACTGTTAGTTGACCAGTGGGAGGGACTAATTTGATATTTTTTTGAAAAGTTAAGGTTTATTTTGTCCTTTTTCGAAACATAGTTAAAAAATTGATCATTTTCCAAAAGTTAGGGACTAAAATGATTTTTTTCCTAAAAACTATAATCATCTTACCTAGGACTGAATAAAAAAACACCCATAGTATTCAAACCTAAAAAAACAGTTTGTTTTATTATAATAAAAACGTATGGTTTGATTTAATTTATAGTCCAACTTCATGTCCAAATCGTACCTAAAACCAAATAGCTTTAAGTCATTTTGTTAAGGGGTCAGTTTGATTTTATCATTTTTCACTTAATAAGTATGAATTACACCTATTAAATAATTTTTATTTGTTTTTCTAAGTGATCAAACCGCTTAAAACTATTAAAAATAAAAAGTTATAATTCTTAACTTTTAACTGAATGTCAAATCACTTAATAATTTTTAAAATATATTATTTTAAATCTATCATTCTCAAAATAACATATTTCTAAGTTTGTCCTAATTTTACATTATACAGATTTGTTTTAAATGTAATTAATAAAATATTGCAATGACTAATATATTACTTTACAATTTCAACTTTTATTACAAAACTAATTCAACTTAAGAACATTTTATTTATTTTTATTTAAATATATAATTTAATTTACTTTACTATAATAATTTATTTATGTATATATATATTTTTAAAAAAGATTACTTTACTATAATAATTAATTAAATGAAGTTACATAACAACTAATAGTAAAATGATATAAATATCAAATTATTAGTTTTTAGAAAAATTTAACTTTAAAAAATAAATAAGATTACTATGCATTCAGTGATAAGAAAAAAAAACATATTATTCAAATTTTAGGTTTCAATCATTATTCAGTCTTCAGTAGCATTGTTTAGTTTTCATATAAAAAAACAAACGACCCCTAACTATATGTCAATACCCAATATTACATTTGAAGCAATAAATATGATATAAATTGTATTTACTGTAAAAGAATTCCAACATTTGATATTACTTTAATTTTTATTTTTTTTTTGAAAAATACTTTAAATTGTTCTTAATTATGAGTCCAAATTAAATTTATATTCGAATGAACAAACCAAATAAAATCAGACCAATGTTTAGGGGGGTTTATTCAATTTAAGATTTCAATAGAATTTAAAAGATTTTAAAAGTGTGGATATATTCAATCTGAATTTGAATGGACTTTATTGAAATCTATATGCATTCAATCCATATTTGTATGAAATCCAATAAAATTTTATATATTTAATTCAAATTTATATGAAATCCAATAAAATATAAATGTATTTAAAAAGTCATTGACTTTATAAATTTCAATTAAGTGATAAATTTAGATGAAGTTTAAAGTGATTTTTATGAAATATATATATATATATATATATAACAAATCTTATCATCTAGTTTAGAAAAAATACTGATTGAAATTTAGTCATATTCCACTCATATTTTGTTGAATCAAAAACCGTACTCGTCGCCCAAGTTAAAGGCCCTGCATGCTTGTCCTATGAATGAATGTCTATATTTCTACACCTCTAAAACTATTTATACACCCTTTTAGTTAGTTCACCATTCTATCCAGTAATTCATAATTATAAGATTACATTACACAAACACCCTTGAGTTTAGGTTTAATTGTAGATAGATGAGAATTTTGATTATAATTGCACAAACATCCCTTATCGTTAGTTGACCTCCTGCAAACTCAAACTGTTGAATATCATTTTAATGTAAAATGACTTTAATAATGCTGCAATTGCAGGAATATATATGTATATATGTAATTTTTATTTTATTTATATACAATAAAATTCAAAAATCATATACTTTATATTAATTGAATCTATATATTATTTTGGTCAAATTTAACTATAAATCATTTTAATTAATTTTAAAAATAATTTAAATACTTGTTATTAAAAATAAATTTAATATAATATTATACTAAATAATTTCATAATATTGAACATACAGTAGATCATTGTTATTATTTTTTTTCAATTCTATATTACATCGAATGGATGACAAAATTATTATAGCCAAATCTTAAATATACCAAACACGTTATAATACTATATCAGTCTAGTTTATTCCTATCCAATCCAAGTTCATGAAATAGTTTAATCCAATTTAGGGCACCAAACACAGCTTTGCATGGTTAAAATACTAGTAAGATATGATCAAAGAGTTTAAACCATTTCACACGGGATTATATCCCACTTTGTTTTTCATAAGCAATCACAATCTAATAAACGTTGTCTATGATCAATTGATATCGTTGCTTGGGGAGTCGAAAGACAATTGTTAGGTAACAAGTACAATGACCTTTTTTTTTTTTTTTTTTTTAAAGGAAGAGAGAGATTTTGTGTGTGTTTCTTTGGTTCCCTGTATAAATTCTTTTGGCTTCACCCTTGAAATCAATCAATACTTATATAATTAAAACACCTATTCCCGCAAAAAAGAAAAACTTTCATATATACTTAAAAAATATTTATATTAGAACCTAAATTCACACCACTATATTGCATGAGGACATCAATAATCACTTAAGCTAGGAGGTAATCTAATATATTTTGTTACAAGACTATACATTCTTACACGTCACGACATTATGTTAGTATATAAAATTAAAATTGTCAATTAAATTGCTTGAACCTAAAATTTTAATGTTGAATCGAGTATGAGTGTCAGGTGAAGATGAAGCCTTAAATATTTTTAGGGAAAATCCTCAACAACCACCTGAGTTTTGATAAATTATCAATTTTTCCACATATAGTTTCATTTTCCTCCATTTCGTCACCTTATCAACTGAAAAGTAAAACATGTACAGAAAATAAAAAGACCAAATTACTCATGATATGATCTTTTAAAAATAAAAACACACTAAATTTAAAAAACACAAAAAATAAAAAATGGAGATCCAATTTGATGAAGATCTCCATAGGCATAAAAAAAAAAAAAAACCAATCAATAGAGAAAAAAAAAAAAAAATTATGGATCCACTCTCTCTCTCTATTTCTGGGTTTTCAGGTTAGTAAACCCATATTTCTCATCATTCAGTCTCCCATGATTATCAACCTCCCACAATCATTAATCTCTCACACTCATCACAAAACACTATAAAACAAAACAAACCAACCAATAGAAGGAAAAAAAAAAAAAAAAAACCACCACTGGTCCCTGTCGTTGGAGACTGACCGGTGGAGACCCATGTTCTGAGCCTCCACGATTGAAGACCCAGAACTAGGTCGCTGATAGTAACTGGGTCTCCACTATGTCGTCGCCATCCAACCAAGTTGCCGTTGTCGAATCTACCCGTAAATCCTGCCGGAGATGGAGAGAGAAAAAGGAAAAGAGGAGAGAGAAAGAGAGCCAGAGAGCCAGAGAGATAGAGAGAAATGGAGAGAAAATAAAAAAATAAATAAAACAAAACTCTTATTTATTATTTTTATTTTATATTTTTAAATAAAAATATCTTATTTTAATATTACATTTATTTTAGTTTTTAATTTTTATTAATATTTTCATTGAAATTCCTTTTTTGCCCTTTGAGTCAAACAGTCAATTTTATCAACCTAACGGAAATTGTTACCGTTAGGAGTATTATCGTCATTTTATATGCTTTTAGGGGGTTTTTTTGGGTGTTTTCTTAAAAGTCAGGTGGTATTTTAAATAAAAACAAAATCATATGGGGAAAAATAAACAATCTATCAAAAATCAGGAGATTTTTAGGGATTATCCCATATTTTTAAGAGGCTTGCCTTCTCCATGAGGTTTGTCCAAAGCGGGCTTGGTTGCCTGAACTTGGACGGCCAGTTCGGCTTTAGCTTATTTCTTCTGTTAAAATCTGTAAGTGTTTTTTAATTTATAAGTCTGACTTTACCTTGAAACTTAACCCTTAGAGTTCACAAGCCTTGAAAGTTAAGTCCAACTCACACAACTTAGCGGCTTGGACACAAGCTTATCCCTTAATTTAATTGACACCTCTAGGCAAAATAATTAAAAAAGTAAAGTTTCAATAATAAATATAGAATTAAATAGCACAACCACCCATCCACCAAGTCATGGGTTCGATTGACATTTTTTCTTTATTTATGGGTAGTTTTTTGAACTTTATGTGGACAGCCCTCCCCTACATCTGAGAACAAAATCTGGGTTATACTTCAAAGTTTTATCTTAATTAATCCTGACAGTGTTCTAGCTTGATATCAGTAATAAAAAAAAAAAAAGAGAATTAAAGGGTTATACTACCTAGTTAATTTGTATATTAATAGTGTGTACCATCTTTATTATAGACTTTAGTTCTTCCTCTGGTTCATGTTCTAATGGAGAAAAATATCGGATGTATCATGATGTATACATATTTATCAATCATTTTATGTCACATGATTAAATAACTAATCAAATAAGTATTCCTTACCATATGACATAAATTTAAAGGACAAAATGCATCATGATGCATGTAAGATTTTTTTGTTCCAATTTACAACATATATAAATTCTCGTATTTCAATTAATTGTCGGGTATATTTACTATACCTACCTAAATTTTTGTAGTAAAAGAGTAATAATTATTACCATTATGTGCAAAATTTTTATACATATTTCCTAGGGCTGAGAAATGTTCATTTTGATTCCGTTTTGCCAAAAATCGAAGCGTTAGGTTTTCATTTTGGAAAATCAGACATGCACCGTTTTTGGGGTTAGAACCGAACTGAATTGACCAAGGTCGGATTGATTTGATTTAGTCGATTCTGAAGAGCAAGGTAGAGGCAGAGGAGAGGAGAGTGATAAAGGAAATTTGAGACCAAAAATTTCAAAATTTGGAAGCGTGTTGCCCGTTGGTATTTAAAAAAAGAGACCCAAAATTATGATGAAGTTCAAAGAAAACAAAAGGAACCAAAACGACATTGGAATCAAGGCCCATCAATGAGAAAGATACCATGAATTGTTTTGTTGATTAGGTATGTGTTTCAATTTCAAAGGTTGCGAGCACTAACGATGAAGACGAGATAAGGCGGTATGGGACGGGGCGTTGCTAGTGAGATGGAGAATAGGTGAAGATGAAGAACAATTGGCAAAATAAAGAATGGGTAAGAATGAAGAACAATGGATGGTGATGGATGACTACGACTGTAGAAAAAAAGAAGAAAATATAAAGATTGCTTGTAGGGTTTTCTTAGTTTTATATTAGGTTTTTTTAATTGGTCTTGGGCAAGATTTACGACATCCTTGGCCGTTGGCGGCTCTTTCAGCTGCTCTCAGAAGCAAATCAAAAGACACACCATCATCTTTCAAATTCAAAGCAACCATACTCATCTTCTTTATCTTTCTTCACATTACACACAGATCAAAACTCCACTTGATTGAACAACAAATGAGCAAAAACACACATCTCGTGCATTTCATATAGTCATATAGATCACCTTTTTATTGATCTTGTTTATCCTACAAGACTATAATTGATGTTGGATTGCATATAAACAAAACTACGGCACCATCACATGGTCTTATGTTTTATCATCTTGTGCACGCAAACAGAGAGCACCCGAAACCTTGCTCCCTGTTTTGTCTCATGTGCATGTATTGAATGGATGGAGATTGAGCACACTTCGCTCTCTCTCTCTCTCCTTCACGTATTGAGACCATTTATTTTGGAATTCCTTTTAGTAACTGCAGCAAACTGCAAGTAACTACACTTGGCAGTCAATCAATTACAACTGCCCATTTGGCGTCGAACCATTATTAGTGAAAGGGTTCGACAACCTTACCACCCACTAACATTCCTATAAACTATAATCCTTATATTCATATCAATAACTATCCCTATAACTAATTTAAATATTACAATTTATGGATAATAGTAATGAGGTTAAATAGTTAAATCCTTAATAAAATTATTAATAATCTAATTCATGGTTATAACAAATATGATATTACCTTTATTTTTTGTCTAATCCCTAACATGTCAAATACAAAAACAATAATAATTTTAGTCATTTGATGTTGCTCCAAACATAGAATAGCATCATAAAATCTAATTCGATTTAATTCAATCTTAAAAATTGTTAAATCCAATTTCGTGTATCAACCGAGTCTTAATGGTACAACTGCCCGCGAAATCAGGCCACATCTGCCAAAAACCAGTCGACAGACATCTGTAATCCCAACAAAGGACGCCCTACACTCGCGACCAAACACGTCCCTAACAAACTTTACTGCGCGACTGCAACCACACTCCACTGCCGTTCCAACTTCCAAGTACGGAATTCAAAAGCGTACCTTAATCTAAGGCCGAAATCCGCCATTTTCAACCATTTCTTTTGCTTCGTCGAACAACAAATGGAGACATGGATGCCATCACGTGTGGTACACGCCGTTTCATCACAATTTTTCGTTTTAACAACCCGTCGACGCTATTTTTTACTGCAGATATTAATATATTCTCGTTGAATTCTTCTTTCTGCTGTATTGTTTTGACAGCGCTGTTTACATGACGACAACGGGAACCTGTTTGTTCTCGGCCGGTTGTTTTCCTGTTCATCACCGTCGCGAGCCGCGAGTCGGAGGCTCGCGACGGTGAAAACGTCGGCGAGCTTGGCGCAGGATGGACGGTTCGTGAGGAATAATTTGGAGTCGAAGAGAAAGGAATTGAAGGATTACTTTGAAGAGTCAAAGGAGATGATCAAAGCAGACGGTGGTCCTCCTCGCTGGTTCTCTCCCTTGGGGAGTGGATCCCACTCACACGATTCTCCTCTCCTCCTCTATTTGCCTGGTTTGTCTCATATCTCAATTGATTTTTCATTCGTCGATTTCTCTGTTTTTGGCCGTTGTTTTTTATTTTAAACTTTAATTTGTAATAAACTTTAGTCATTTGGTTTAGGTTTAGAAGACATAATGATATACAAATGCGCTCGTGTATGTGTGTGTGTGTATATATATATATTTATATTGTAGATAGAAAACAGTGGTCATAATTTAGTTTCTGTCTCTCTTTTTAAGGTATTGATGGTACAGGGCTTGCACTGATAAGGCAACATCAAATGCTTGGAAAGTAAGCAATTACCAACAATGGTGTCTATTAAAATAATTTCTGGGACAGTGTTTTTTCGTTAATATATAATTTTTTTAATTGCTATTGTAGCCAAGTTGACATTGTCAATCAAATGATCCACCTTGTATCATTGCTTTATGAATTTTTGTTATTGAAGGATTTTTGACATATGGTGCTTGCATATTACAGTCAAGGATCAAACATCGTTTTCAGGTCTATACCCCTATATACTTCAGTTGCTGGTAATCATGTGCGACAGAGGCAGTGTATAAGGAATTTTCACCGTTTTTAGTTAGACGAAAACACAATTGCCGTTCTGTTCAATCTAGTTGTATTACTGAATTTCATGTCATGCGCAATTTTGTTGTAGTAAAGTATTTTATGGTGCAGGCCTTGTTAATCTGGTACAAAGGACAGTCAGGTCAGAAAGTAATCGTTCACCAAGCAGACAGATATATATTGTTGGAGAATCTCTTGGGGCATGCATTGCACTAGCTGTTGCATCATGTAACCATGATGTTGATCTCGCATAAATTTTGGCTAACCCGGGTGAGATATTCCTAAGTCTGAATCATGTAATCTTGATTGTTGAAGCAGTTTCCAAATTTTATGGATATATGTTATTACTTATTATAAAAGCTCAAAACTACATAAGTGTGGACAGATTGGCTGTTGTATTTGGCTTTATGAAGTACTTAGTATGTGAAGTTGTGGTGAACCGAAGTGTAATATATGTAGCAGAATTTACAACAATAAAGGGAATTGCTCTTCTTTAGTAATTAGTTTTTCTTTGAATTAAAGTACCTAATATATGTACTTTCTGCAGCTACATCTTTCGGCAAATCAATTTTGCTACCACTAATACCTCTGTTGGAAGTCATCTCTGATCAGTTCCATCCCAAGCTCCATTATATACTTAGATTGATGAAAGGTTCATCTTTCTTTGTTCCTCAAACTTCCATTTTCTGGCTATGCTTATTATCCAAGAAACATATTAGCTTTTAGATGCATCAAGTAATTAATGCCCATTTTGTCAGCCTTTTTTTCTTATGTCTTTTCTTTTACTGAAAATGTAATAGAATATTGTAAAACATTGTATCCTTCTTTCTTATCATTATGGAAGCTTGATTGTAGAGTCCCTTTTGAAAGTCTGGAGGGAACAGGCTGCTGTCGCGAATAGCTTAGAACGTCTGTAGAGTACCTATTAAAAGTATGTGCTATCATATTGTGAAGCCTATCAATCCACTTTTTATGATGGAGTTTCTGCAGATCATTGTATTTTACTAACTCTTTTAATTAGGAGCTTCAGCCCTTGGGCTTAGCTCTTGTGCAAAGAAGTGAGTGGAGCCAATTTAGGTCTTGGCTGAGTATTACTGAAGAAAAATAAAGACTTGTGTGTGTGAATTTGATGATAAAAGAGGTTCTGTTTAAGACAGGATGCACAATATCCTTTCACCCAGATGCAAATTACCATTCCATTCCTTTGTGATGAATACAGATGAAAAGTACCTGTTAGCATCATAATCTCTTACAAATCTATAACACCGCATGCCTGTCTTCAATTTTTCTCATCGTTTTCCCTTGTCCAGATGCAATAGAGTTTTCAATGTAAAAGTAGCTTCAATTCATTTCCATGCCTCTATTTACTCTTGCTTCCTGATTTGCATCTGAGAAAGCAATCTGTCAGATTTGTGGCAGCAGCCTAAATAGGTTGAATAGAGAAGGAATTGTTTACACTCAGATATTGAAAGTCTAGGATTCTTTATTTTGATAATGGGATTATACATCTAAGTCATTCAGGCTACTTTTCTTGAAGTTGAAGCAAAAATACCATTTTTATCTTAAAGGTGTTACTGAAACTGGTCAGGTGTTTTGCATCGTTATTCACTGTAATGATATATGTAGCATAAACTTGTTGCTATTTAGTTTCCCCTTTTAATATTAGCAATTATGCAACATACATCTAGCTGCTCTTCTGAATGTGTTGACAGATAGCATGGTGAAGGGACTTTGTCTGCAACAAATAGTGGGAGATGTATTTCAAGATTTTACTGCAAAGCCATTTTATCTTTCTGTAAGTTTTAACTCAAACTTGATTTCATAGGTAAACCAAACATCTAATTTAGAAATGCAATACTTCTGGCACAATTCTTGATTAAGTTAAACTATTCTTCCTTTTATTGATTGTTTGTCTTTTCAGTGGAAGAGATCAGTTGCTACCTAGTCAAGAGGAAGGTGAAAGACTTTGTCAGACATTGCCAAATTGTGAGATTCGCAGATTTTTGGACAGTGGCCATTCCTCCTTTTTTTAAATAATTTCTCTTCCTCTTCCGTAGTGTTGGACAAATATGTAATCCCATGCTACCAACCAATTAAAACTCTTTTTAATAACTCACCAGATACAAGATTCTTTTTGAGAGCCATTATGCCATAGCCTAAATTATAAATGAGGTAATTAAAATATCTCCATTGTAAAGTAAACTTAAGGATTTTTGTTGGCTTCTTCATAGTTTTTGTACGTTGTTTATAGCTCAATTTTGTAGGGTACAAGCTTGTTGAAGTGTGACATCTTATGGGAATGGGTGTTGAACTGATAGATTTAATAAATTTGTATCCCTCCTATCATGGCAGGAAGATGGTATTGATTTGGTAAGTATCATCAAGGGCGCGTATTTCTACTGTCGTGGAAAGTATCTCGACTGTGTTTCAGATTACTTGCCATTTACTCCTTCTGAATTTAATAAATTATATCCATCATATAGGTAGGTATTATTGTTCTAGAAACCTGTGAATACAATTAAAATTCACTGTTATTACAACCCAGATGAGAGGTCTGATATCCAGCTTAGCTATCTTCAATTTAGCGTTAAGGGTCAGGCATGCCCAGTTAATGATCAGCTAGAAAGACCAAACGTGTAAACTAACCTATTATGCACATTTGTGTATAAATTGCATTGAAAGTTACATTGTACTAATAAACAGGGTAGCTAATTTTTCCCCTAAGGGGATTGAGTAGGATTATTATTGTTTTTTCATCTCTTTAAAAAAAAATTACTTAATATTGTTGTTTGTCATTATGATTAGCATGTCTTTAGCTGACAATACACTACTAATTGTCTCTGTATTTCTTGTTAGAGGTGTATGAAATTTTCTGTAACGGAGTACAGTTTATTTTTAATATGACTATTTCATAGTTTTGATCTTTCCAGATTGGTTGAGGATATTACTAGTCCTGTGATACTCTCCACTTTAGATAATGGGAAGATTGTGAGGGGTCTTGGAGGAATTCCTTCAGAGGGACCAGTCTTGATTGTTGGCTATCACATGTTATTCGGAATGGAATTAATCCCCATAATTTCTCAGTTTTTTATCCAGCAAAAAATGATTTTACGAGGAATGGTGCATCCATTATTGTTTGAAAGATTGAGAAGTAAAGGATTACTTGATTTGTTGTTGTTTGATGTAATCAGACTCGCAGGTGCTGTTCTTGTCTCAGCAAAGAACTTCTACAAACTTCTATCATCAAAGTCTGATATCCTACTGTATCCAGGAGGTGCGCGTGAGGTTTTTCATCAGAAGGTAACAATAATAACAGTTAGATTAACCTTGAAAAATTCTTAACTAATTGAAACCTAGACCAAATTGCATTTTCTTTGAGATTTGTGTCAAAATGTAAATGATTGAAAGTTTACACCTCTGTGAATTTAATCTTTCTTGTATTCTCTTTTCTTTGTGACTGAAGTAATTTTCAAAGAAGCTAATGAAGTGACAGATAGCCTGATTTGTTTTTCCGTTAAATTACTTTATTTTACAAGGAAAAGGACATACTCAAGATAATCTTTTTCTGTTTCCAATCACGAGGATAAAGTTTCAAAATAGTTTGCCATATGATGAAAATGATCTTTTTGGGCAATTATTTGACTGGTTTTCTGTCATACCTTTTCAATTCGAACGTTCTGAAGGATTTTTATCTTTGATGGCGTCTTGCTAACCATTTTCATAATGTGCTTCTCTTTCACAATTTGAACTATAACTTATATCATAGTTTATTCAGAAACAAACACACAATTTGTTTCAGAATGTTAGCTACTGGTTTGAGTGGGTGTGTGTGTGTATAGCATATCTATGAAAATAGGATTGACTTGAAGTTGAAAATAAAAACTATTTATGTGATCTTGAACCCCCCATGCATTCCAGGATGAGTTATACAAGTTACCATGGCCAAATCAGTCAGAGTTTGTTAGAATGGCAGCTAGATTTGGAGCCAAAATTGTACCTTTTGGTACGGTTGGAGCACATGATGTTTTTGAAGTAAGCCCAAAAAGGTTTTAATTTTTTGTTTCTTACCACAGTTAACCTTATAAATTATTATTTCAGTCATGTGCCTATATTCTATGCCCATGTAGTGATGTGGAGTAGCATAGTGTTTTCTCTTTTCAACTTATATATATATATATATATATATATCACGGATGAATTTTCGCATGTTAGAAGTATTTGCTGAAGAAAAATTCCTACTTTCAAGTGCCACTTGTAGCAGTTACACACTGTGGTTTATATCGGGATCATAGGTAAATTTATTTGTAAATATCACTGATGTCAGACACGGGAAGATAATTTGTTCTAAATAGATTTGACATTCCAGTTTTCTTGGGAAAAGTGTCCACATGCAATCTTGGACAATGCATGCATATGTACTTGATCAAGTATCAATGTTCTCTGGTTGTGTATGTTGTACTTGGTTTCCTGAACGTCTTTCAAAGTTATTTGGTGCTCCCCATCGTGTCATATGTACCTTATTGCTAGTTGATGCATTCTCACTTTCACTTCTTGTTCCTAGGTTTTAATTTCTCTTTCTCAAAAGTAATTGATTGCTGATTGTTATTAAGGTACCTTTTGATTATAAAGACCCATCGAAGATTCCTTTTCTGAACTCTCTAATAGAAGACTTGAGAAGTTAGGTTTCGAATTTAAGTTATACTTAGTAATCCCTTTCATACATACATACATATATGCCCTTAGATTAATTCTTGAGGTCTTTAACATACTGAAATTTCTGTGTGAATTTCATCCTAAACTTCTTATAATAGGACTGATGACAATGAGGAGATGCCAGACGAAGATACTAGTGTTCCTGTAGTTCTGCCAAAAATCCCTGGTCCGTTTTATTATTATTTCGGCAAACCAATTGAAACAGAAGGTATGACTGTTTGATGCAAAGGATGTCAATTAAAGTAGTAAATTAATTTGTTTACTTAGCCTAAACCAGTACGAGTTAATTAAGGCCTTAATTAAACCTATCTTTCACAATCTAATACAGTTAAGACTTATCAATCCTGAATCATCCTTTTTCCTTCCCGCTGATTGAACGCTGGACCACCAGCTGCTTCCAGCAAACATATCCCCTAGTTCTCAACATAATGCAAAGACTTGAATTGCATGATTGCCTAATTCACTTTGATTGCTGGAAATAGTTTAGAGTACCAATTCAAATCAACCTACACATATCGTGTGCTTATGAACTGCCATTTCCTAACTAGGAGAGACACAAACCTAGTTTGTTATACATCATTAGTTTGAACAATTATATTTGTTAGAGACTTAGAATGCAATCTCACATAAAAGGGCTCACTTTAATTTACTGTACCTGACTAGACTAACTTGTCATTGGCATTTTAAATCGTTTACAAATCAGATTTCTGGTGTTCGTATGACTAAAATATTTTCAATTTAATTATGCACGGAGGATGCAGGAACTAAGAGACAGGAAAAAAGCTCAGGGACTATATTTGCAAGTGCAGGCTGAGATTGAGAAATGCCTTGTTTTTCTGAAAGAGAAAAGAGTAAATGATCCGTACAGGAATATATTTGCGCGGTTAGTTTACCAGGCCACTCATGGTGCTTCTACATCTTAGGTTCCAAAATTTGAACTTTAATCAGCTTGTACTCTGAGAAGTTAAAAATTTCCTGATATAAAGGTAGGTCATAATATCTTGTAAATTTTAGTCACAAAGTTGACAGCATTCTCACTCTACGAAATAAAGGTTAAGTTTCCAAATTCTAATTATATTAGACTGTGCCTCATCACCCGACTGAGAATTATGGGTTGTTGGCTTATTGCCGAGCAAAGTAGTTTTTGCAGTCGCTTACATTTATGATATGAACATTATTCTGACAAATGTACAAGTGTTAATGTCTTTAATTCTATTTTTTCTTTTTGAATTTTGTAGTTCGAGAACATTAACATCTTGTGGGCTATAATAAAAATTGATGATATAATAATTATAATGTTCTCAATAAGATAAATCAATCTTGAGAGTGAAGGAGTAAGTTTCTACTTAAAATATTTTTCGGATTCTATTGGTGTTGAATCTTGATCTTTCTCTCGGTCAGATGAGATGAACGAAGCCTATTATGGTGCTTTCAAGATATTTTTTCGGTTTTCTTGACCTTTCTTTCACTTTTTTAATTTAAAAAATTGATATTTAACTATAATTTGTTCAATAGTGATAATATCAATTATTGTAAGTACAGATCGGATGATAATAATATAAATAAGGGCAAATTGTACAAACCTCCCCTGAGGTTTGACGAAATTGCACAAATATTACGATGTTTGGGTAACTCGCACGGACACTACCTGAGGTTTCAAAAACTCCGCACAAACCTCCCCTGTCGTCAGTCAACAACCATTAAATCGTCATAGTCAATGGTTAAAATTATAAAAAGACTAAAATACCCTTCAATAAATTTAAAATTAATATATAATATATTTTTAATTTAATTTGAAAATAAAATATAAAAAATTAAAAAAATTAAAAAAAAAAAAGAAAAAGAAAAAACTGGTCTCCATGGGAGACCAGATCTGGTCTCCCATGGAGACCGACAGTCTCCATCGCTGGAGACCGCTGCGTCTCCAGCGATGGCCGTCCGTCTCCAGCGATGGAGACGGTCTCCATCGCTGGAGATCGCTGGTCGACCAGCGATGGAGATCAGTCTCCATCGCTGGAGTCTCAGCGATGGAGACCGTCTCCATCGCTGAGTCACCAGCGATGGAGACCCAGCGATGGATCTCCATCGCTGGTCTCGCTGGAGTCTCCAGCGATGGAGAGAGGGTCTCCATCGCTGGTCGCTGATGGAGACCGATCTCCATCGCTGAAGTCTCCAGCGATGGAGATCGCTCCATCGCTGGTCGACCAGCGATGCTCCATCGCTGGAGACTCAGCGATGCTCCATCGCTGGAGACTCAGCGATGGAGATCGGTCTCCATCAGCGACCAGCGATGGAGACCGTCTCTCCATCGCTGGAGACTCCAGCGAGACCAGCGATGGAGATCCATCGCTGGGTCTCCATCGCTGAAACTCAGCGATGGAGCGAGCTGGAGTCTCCAGCGATGGAGATCGCTCCATCGCTGAGACTCCAGCGATGGAGATCAGTCTCCATCGCTGGTCGACCAGCGATCTCCAGCGATGGAGACCGTCTCCATCGCTGGAGACGGACCGCCATCGCTGGAGACGCAGCCGTCTCCAGCGATGGAGACTGTTGGTCTCCATGGGAGACCAGATCTGGTCTCCCATGGAGACCAATTTTTTCTTTTTTTTTTTCTTTTTTTTTTAATTTTTTATATTTTATTTTCAAATTAAATTAAACAAAAATATATTATATATTAATTTTAAATTTATTGAAGGGTATTTTAGTCTTTTTATAATTTTAACCATTGACTATGACGATTTAATGGTTGTTAACTGACGACAGGGGAGGTTTGTGCGGAGTTTTTGAAACCTCAGGTAGTGTCCGTGCGAGTTACCCAAACATTGTAATATTTGTGCAATTTCATCAAACCTCAGGGGAGGTTTGTGCAATTTGCCCTATAAATAATAATATAAGATGTAGTTTGTTTAAATGATTAGAAGAATATATCAACCATAAACACGTTACTTATTTGAGTATAATTTAATTTATAATAATCAAATACTTCTTTAAGTATTTATGATTGTTTTTTAGTTTAAAATATATAAACCGTCTTATATAATTATTAGGCATTTAATATAAATTTTCAGAAATTATTGAGGTTACATTAAGTTTAAAAAAATAGTTAATTTAATGATTTGCTCTGTCGAACTACAGCATTAAGGTTGCCACACTATTAAGGACATTAGTTCAAGCTCTCTGTTCTCTTAACTTTTTTTTATTAACGTATAATAATTAAGACAACAATTATTCTCAAACCCAACAAAAAAAAGTGTTTTAATATAGTTTCTATCACAACCACTTTTCAACAAAACCCATATTAAGTATTTTAAAGTTGAACCCATCCTAAGGTGGAAGATCTTCCTTTTTTGTGTTTTATGTTAAATTATAATAAAAAAAAGTCACTACCATACCTTGAATCTTATCTTAGTTTTGTGTGATCAAATTTGGAACAATTTCTGGACCCTATCATCAAAGTCAAGACAAAATCATCGATATTTTTATAACAAATATGCTATGCCACTTTTTAATGTTTTCAACAACAACTAGCACCTTTGGTCGTCCTCCCATCTAAATGCAAGTGTTTTTATTGTTTTTGGGTAATAACTTTTGACATAAAAGTTTATCAACGCCAATTGACAAGGTACCCCAGATCTTATGATGTTGTAGCCCATGGACTAGCTGTCTGAGTTAGTCATTTTCCTCCCTGGTTACTGAAACAAACTAGCAGAGCTGATGTTGTTTCTGTTTTGGCATCTAGTGGTAAATGAGAAATTTCTTGTTAAACATTAGAAAAAAAAAAAAACAAAAAAACCAAAAAACCCTTTTTCTGCAATTCAAAGTTAAGCAGCATTTTTGAATTAATATAATTCCAATACTACAATTCACTATAATAAGCTTTTGTCAATTTTGTTGGCGCCATCGACAATAAAAGGTTATGTATAACATATAAATATAATTTCTTTTATGATTAATGTGATTATAATTGATGATTTCCACATAAAAAATATTAATAAGTGAATAACATCATAAATGATATGTTACTTCTTTTTTTTTTAAAAAAAAAAAACAAATAACACTTTGAATGTTGTATTTGAAATTTTAAAGCATTTTTTAATTATAAATTGTGTTAAGTTATTGTAAGTTTTCCAATTAGTAAAAAGAAAACGAATATTTTAGTTAAATTATTCTTCGCTAATAAAGTTAATAGTTAGTTCTTTATTCTAGAACATGATTAATATTAAGAAGCTTATTTTATTTATTTAATATTATTTTTTTTACTTGTTTTATTTATTCAACATTATTTGGAAAACTGACTATAATTAATTAATGAGTTTGGCTACCATATTGATAGGGTAACCTTACCCATTAAACATTATAATTGTTGGATAAAGTTATTTAATTAATAAGATAGTCAAATTCTTAATTCTAATATTATCTTTTTAAGATTTTGTTACTTAAGTAATATTGAAAATGCAAATTTAGTCATCTAACAAATGGTTATACAATGATAATTCATGACCACTAGAGATTGGGAGGTATGACATCACATGTAAAATGTTTGGTTAGAAATTTTGAGAAGGAAAAAGTGAATGATATTCTTAACTCGTTTAATAAGTAATAAATTGAAAATACAAATTTAGTCATCTAACGAACGGTTAGACAATGATATCTTATGACCACTAGATTGGGAGGTGACATCACATGTGAAATGTTTGGTTAGAAATCTCGAGAAGGAAAAAGTGAATGATACTCTTAACTTGTTTAATAAGTGAGAAAAAGGTTTTGGTTTAATGGTAAGACCACAAGCCGTCCACACTTTAGCCTTAAAGTTGTGGGTTATACTCACCCTAATTCTCATAAATGTGGGCAATTTTCCCACACTCTATGTAGGTTGCCCTCTCCTATATTCTAGGAGATGATCCCCGAGCCGCATTCTAGAATCCTATATTAACTCATCCCAATAGAACTCTGAGCATGTATCAATACTAAATACAAAATCTAGAAAGGTACGTTTGTTAGCAAAATTTGATAAGAAGAAAATAGATAATAATAAAACAAGAATTTACAGCAGGTAAAATAAAACAAAACAAAGTAAACAGACCAAAAGGATTTGTATTGAGACCCGTAATAACTAAGATGTTCTTAAGACAAATCACTGCCCATTCTCTGAATCGTTCAGCGTTTGTCTTTCAGGATACAACAACACCAACCAACTATCGTTTGACGAACTGAATTATTTATGAATCTTTATTACTCTAGAATCTTACTATTAGTAATAGTGTTTAAGAGAAAATGAATTGACAATAAAAATTGATCTAAATAAGTAAAAAAGATGTCAATTTATAATCTCCATGTGGACGGTTACAAAACTGATTTTAAATCAGCCAATAAACCAACTATTATTATGTTTTGAAAATTCAAATTTTCATTTAATATCAGCGGTTACAATTTGAATATTTAATTTTTAAATTCATGATAATTAAAACTGCGATTCAATTCTACTGTTAATATTTATAGTTATAATTTAAAAATTAAATCTACAATTTAATTTTACAATTACACTTTTTTAAATCCAATAGTTGCATTTATGATACTTAATTCATCAGTTATATTTTAAAAATTAAATGTTCAACTCAATTTTCATTCATCTAAGTACAATTTTTTCTATGAATTCATTTTAATCTATCAAGATCTCCTACTCAATAAAAAATGAGTCTTTAATATGGAAATGTATCTCATTTTTCCAACAACATTTACTTTGGGGTCGGGGTCCCTCGGCCATCACAATCATTGGCCGTAAAGTTTCCTTCTATAATTGTCATCGATTTTTATGTTTTCTCAGTCATTATTCAACTGTAAAGTCTGTAATGACAAGGGGATCGTAGTGTCCCATTCAAAAAACGAAAAAAATCCCATAATGGCAGGAATGCTCCCATCACCTCCTTTATCTCTTGAGAGAGACTATTTAAGGCAACGGGTGCACAATAGAATTTATAGTACTAACACACACCATAGTATGATGCGAGCAGAGAAACACTAAATGGGAATAGAGAAAAAACCTTTAATGGAAAAATATATCAAATTATTTATATGCCGTCTAATTTATATATATATATATATATATCACATATAAAACTATTATCTTTATTTTGTTTATCTATTATTTTAACTTAGAAAGGGACGATTTGAATTTAGGATCTTAATTTTACTAAGAAATATAGTTATCAATTAAATTGTACTTACAATGAAAAAAATTATTTATTTTTTATAAAATGGTCAATTCAGCAAGATAATTTTTTTTTTTTTGTTTTTTTTAAACAAATAATGTAATATTTTATTGACCACAGCCGAATGTAGTTGGATGATACCATAAATGTATTAAAAAACAATATAATATTTTATTAGACTATCAAATCAATTTAAACTTGAAACCATCCTAATTTACCACGTCAAGTGGATAAAAAAATTCACTGTGATAATAAAATTACACATACGAGAGACACGATTATAGATGGATCGAGTCATCTAGATTTATTAGGTGGATTACCTTATAGGATGATAATCCTATCTGCTTACCTTTGCTTGTTCACTTTTTAGGTCCCTATAGGAAGGTTCCCACCACAACTACTGCTATCTTATTTATTTATTTATGAATGAGATCAATCCATTATATAAATGTGACCGATAACGATAAATATTATGGCACGACTTGAAAATTAATTATCAGGAACAGAAGTGATCAACCCATAAAGAGTGGAGGATAGCCCATAAATAGTGGAAAAAAATATTCATAATAATTTTGTGAGACTTAGTAAGTTTGAATCCATAACCATTAAGGTTATTAGAATGGATAGCTTGTGCATACCACCAGACCACCGCCCAATTCTCATCCTTTTCATGTTACTTTCTTTGTGTTCTCTAAAAATAATCATTGCTACATGTAAGACAAATTACACTAAAGTACCTCGATCTATTAAATTATTACAGTCATGATGCGAGTTTAAGCTAAATTACACATAAATACCTTTGACCTGGTTTGACTAACAATCAATTAACGGTAAAATTAACATTTCAAGGGTAAATCGGTCTTTTTATATATCAAATAATATTTGAAATATTATTTAAACAAAATCTCTCTCTCTCTCTCTATATATATATTTCTCTCTTCTTCTTCTTCTTCTTCGAGGTTTCTGGATTCGTCACTCTCTTCCTTTTCTTCTTCTCTTCTTCTTTTCCTTTTCTTCTTCTTGTTCTTCTGGGTATTTGGGTTCGCGACGAACTCAGATTCGACTGGGTTCGTCAGATGCTTTAATTTGTATTTTTTTTTTAATTTTTTCTTAAGATTTGTTTAAATATTTCTTAAGATGAGTTGATGATGATGGTTTGATGATGATAATTGTGGGTTGACGAATGTTTTTGGTGTTGATGTGTGTTAATGCTTTAATGAAGTTTTGTTGGTGTTTGTTAATGGTGATTTGTTAATAAAGTTTGTGTTGATGTTGATAATGGTGATAAATCTGAGTGTTGGAAACTTTTTCTTTTAATTTTTTATTTAAATAATAATAATATTAATTAATTGAATTGTTTTGTATAAAAAATAAATAATTAAATTATTTTAAAATTTAGTGTGACGTGGCAGTTTTTAATTGGGAATTAATTATTTTTTATTTTTTAATTTATTTAATATATAAAAAGACCAATTTACCCTTGAGATGTTAACTTTACCGTTAATTGATTATTAGTCAAACCAGGTCAAATGTATTTATGTGTAATTTAGCTTAAACTCGCATCATGACTGTAATAATTCAATAGGTCGAGGTACTTTAGTGTAATTTTCCCCTACATGTATTATTTTTTTAGAAATTTTCATTTTAATTTCTAAGGTTTAAAAAAATATTAGATTTTTAAAGTTATTTGAAAAACAATTTTTTTCATCCCTAATTTTTTTAAAACACTTCAAAAAACTCTAAACTGTTAATCAACTAATGGTCAAAGTTAACAGAATACGTAGAAAAATATTTTTACACTTAATGGTTGTTAGTGACACGTAAATTATCGAATTACTTTAATAAATAATAAATTTATAAATTAAATTTCCTAAAATGCTCCTCAAGTAAGCTGTTAAATTATAATTTAAATTATCTAAAGTTACTATTGATCATCAATTGACTAACGATTTAGAGTTTTTTGAAAAGTTTTGGAAAGATTAAGGATGAAAAGAATTATTTTTAAAAGAGTTTAAAAATTTTGATATTTTTATAAACCTTAGGGATAAAATAAAATTTTTACGTTTTTTCTGCCCCCTCATGATGTGGAGGGACAGGTGGAAGGTCGAAAAGTAATGTCGTATGCCATTCAATCAGTTGTAATTTATTGATCCAATTTGAAAGAGGAAAATTATAATTCCGAAGATTATTCATGAGACGATAATACAAGAACTTCGGGTGTTGTCCCATGCCTTTAAAGGCATGGGTCGACGACCCATGAAACCAAAAATAAAAAGTGTTTTCCTATATTTTATGTAAGTTGCTCCTTCATCTTTGTATAGGTCTCTTTCGTATTTTCGTATGGATAGATCCATTTCATTTAGGAATAATTTTTCGAATTATATCACCAAATGTTATTATGTTAGGTTCTAATTATATCATGGATTAGTTCTATAAATCAAATATATATATATAATTTATCATCACTAAATCTATATATCGTAGAATCGTAATATGTGGCACTGTAGTTTTTGTTTTATAGTAATAGAAGATAGTGAACAAATTTTTATTTAATATTGACATAATAAATTCTATGCATATATATATATTTCTATTATGTTAGACATTCCACTTTATATAATCATTTATTATGTATCAATTAATAAATAAATATAATTTTAAATAAAATAAATAATTATTAATATATACTTATACATCATAGGAACGATACAACACGGTTGAAATCCGAGAGGGAGCATATGTTGTAGCATTATTTTTTATTTGTATTTTTAATAGAATGAATTGCACAATACCTTCCTAAGGTTTGCCTAAAAACAGCAAAAACATATTTATCTTTTTATTACACGAAACCCCCATGCCGTTAGTTGACTTTCGTCAACTTTAACTGACAGATCTCTTTTCTTAGGCGATCTGCTGGCACCCTACGGTGACCCTCCAGCTAGCCCTTTCGCTCAACTAAATGATTCCCTGCAGAGTTAAGCCATAATCTTTCTCAATCTTTTTCGAAAACAGCGGAAACAAGGGGAAATTTTTCATTTTTATTTTAAAACCTTTTCAAAATATTTTATAAAAATTTGGGCAGCATCTCGTATGTTTTTCGGACTTTGCCACCTGTAAATAATAAAATTTAACACTTCTAAAATCATAAAAACAATTTCCCCCAAACTACGGAGCCTCAGACTCTCATGTTCCAACACAATCACAACCACAATTTCCACATTTCAAGTTATAAACTTATTTTCAACAAAATCATATGTCATGCATCAATTTACTTTAAAATCAAGTTTCATACATTAATAATATAAAACATATATTGCACGGTTATCAACTTTATAAAGGGATCTCTTATGGTTGCGGGGTTTTTATTCAAAAATCATCTTCTTTTTAATGAAACGAATTGGTCTGACTCCGCTCGAAGGTGTCCTGCCAACCAGTCGTTTTCATCATTTCCGGTTTTAATATTAACAGTTGATAAGAAATTTTGATTAAAAGTCTAAAATGCCCTCCGGTCGCCGAACCAAAAAGAACCAGAGCTGCTCCGGTTGCCGAACTAGAAAGAAGAAGAAGAAAAGAAGAAGATCGAGTTGCTTTAGTCACCTGAACCCGTTGTCGACCAGCTCATCCAGCCGTAACCTCACCAAGATCGAGCGGAAACGAAAACGCCAAGCCGTGCAGAAACGAGCGAGAACCAGTCCTCCATGCACGCGAGTTGACAACAACGACGATAGAGCTGTCAACGCTGATGGAGAAGCCATCACGACCAGTTGTAGGCCACTTGAACCCGACCTCAAGTCCAGCTCGTCCAGCCGCACCTCACACGCGTAAAACCGAGCAGATCTACGACAGAACTGCAGCAAATCGAGAAAGAGAGGGTGAGAGAGAAGAAGAAAAAGAAGAAGAGCTGCTCCGGTCACCTGAACACGTCGCCGACCAGCTCATCCAGTTGCAACCTCACTAAGAAGAGCGGGCTTTGGTCTAGTCTGGCTTATGCGCGACGTCGAGCTGGTCTGATTCGACTTCGATCTATCTTGGTCAGCTTCGGTTCGTACGTGGGTCGGCACGAACTCCTCGGTTGGTCGGCTGAGCTGATGGTCGGCATCGTCGTCTGGTTCTGCTCGGCTTGGTGTCTTCGGTTCTGCATGACCTCTACTCGGTGACGATCTGATTTGCAGCTGGTTAGGCGAGCTTTACGGCGTCGGGCTGAGCTGGTCGGCTAGCTTGCACGGCTGGATCGGCGATAGCTCCTTCTTCTTCTTCTTCTTCTTCTTCTTATTCTTCTTCTCTCTTCTTTCTCTCGCACGACTGGTCAACTGGTTTTCGTGCGTGGAGGGTCAACGGCGACAGAGCTGTCAACTGGTTCTCATGCGTGGAGGGTGAGAGAGGGTGAGAGAGAATGAAATGACGAAAATGCTCTTTACTCAGTTAACGTTGACAAAAGTCAACTGACGGCATGAGGGTTTCGTGTAATAAAAGGGTAATTATGTTTCCGTCTGTTTTTAGGTAAACCTCAGGGGAGTGTTGTGCAATTCCTTCATTTTTAATACCATCAGCCGACAACCAATTGAAATATAGAGTACTCTTTCCAACGAATCCCATTGCAGCATACTTTCAAAAAATGGAACGTGTGCCCATGTACAGTAGATAGACAAATAAAAATCCGACAAAAACCACCTACTGTCTCATCATGTCAATCTAATAAAGTCTGAACTACGGTCTTCTTCTTTTTTTTTTTCTTTTTTTTTTTTTAAGGGCAAATTGCACAAACCTCCCCTGAGGTTTGACGAAATTGCACAAATATTACGATGTTTGGGTAACTCGTACGGACACTACCTGAGGTTTCAAAAACTCCGTACAAACCTCCCCTGTCGTCAGTCAACAACCATTAAATCGTCATAGTCAATGGTTAAAAGTATAAAAAGACTAAAATACCCTTCAATAAATTTAAAATTAATATATAATATATTTTTGTTTAATTTAATTTGAAAATAAAATATAAAAAATTAAAAAAAAAAGAAAAAACTGGTCTCCATCGCTGGAGACGGCTGCGTCTCCAGCGATGGCCGTCCGTCTCCAGCGATGGAGACGGTCTCCAGCGATGGAGACGGTCTCCATCGCTGGAGATCGCTGGTCGACCAGCGATGGAGATCAGTCTCCATCGCTGAAGTCTCAGCGATGGAGATCTCCATCGCTGAAGTCTCCAGCTATGGAGACGATCTCCATCGCTGGTCTCGCTGGAGTCTCCAGCGATGGAGACCGTCTCCATTGCTGAGTCTCCAGCGATGGAGACCCAGCGATGGAGACCCAGCGATGGATCTCGTCTCCATCGCTGAGTCTCCAGCGATGGAGACCCAGCGATGGATCTCCATCGCTGGTCTCGCTGGAGTCTCCAGCGATGGAGAGACGGTCTTCATCGCTGGTCGCTGATGAAGACTGATCTCCATCGCTGAGTCTCCAGCGATGGAGCATCGCTGGTTGACCAGAGATGGAGACCGTCTCTCCATCACTAGAGACTCCAGTGAGACCAGCGATGGAGATCCATCGCTGGGTCTCCATCGCTGGAGACTCAGCGATGGAGACGGTCTCTATCGCTGAGACTCCAGCGATGGAGACTGATCTCCATCGCTGGTCGACCAGCGATCTCCTGCGATGGAGACCGTCTCCATCGCTGGAGACGGACGGCCATCGCTGGAGAAACAGTCGTCTCCAGCGATGGAGACTGTCGGTCTCCATGGGAGACCACATCTGGTCTCCATGGGAGACCAGTTTTTTCTTTTTTTTTTTTTCTTTTTTTTAATTTTTTAATTTTTTTATATTTTATTTTTAAATTAAATTAAAAATATATTATATATTAATTTTAAATTTATTGAAGGGTATTTTAGTCTTTTTATACTTTTAACCATTGACTATGACGATTTAATGGTTGTTGACTGACGACAGGGGAGGTTTGTGCGGAGTTTTTGAAACCTCAGGTAGTGTCCGTGCGAGTTATCCAAACATCGTAATATTTATGCAATTTTGTCAAACCTCAGGGGGGTTTGTGCAATTTGCCCTTTTTTTAATATTTATAAATCCACCACTCACAAACGCGAAACTTAAAACACCTCCACTATGTTTAAAAATAAAATTATAAAAAAAAAACACCTCCGCCAGTTTTCTTGCTCTCACATTTTTAGTATTATTTTAATTTTATAAAATATGATCTCCACTTTATTTTTATTTTTAAATTTTTTAAAAATTAATTTTAAATATATTATAAAATATATAAATTAATTTTATTTTAATTTAATTTTATCTAATATTAAATATAATATAATATAATATAATTTTAATCAAATCCTAAATTATATCAAATAAAAGATAATAATTTTTCATTTTGATTCAATTTGTTTCATTTTATTTTAATACCGTGTACCAAATATGTCCATAGTGATTTATTTATATGATTGACGAGTGATCATCAAATATTCAAATGTGTGAGCTGTAATTATAGACATTGTAGCTACCAGCCATAAAAAAACTCAAAGTTGAGGGTGCACTCCTTTCTCGCCATGGCGATAACCGCATCTTACACTCTCCCGCTCAATATCTCGCCGCTATATCGCCGAAATCTGACGACGTCATCAGCCTCCAGTAACTTGAAACAGAGGAAGAATCTCGATTTGAAACGGTTAGCCACGTCGACGGAGCAGACGTCAACCTCCTCGAGCTTTGCGGAGAATGGAAGGATGTCGTCGAAGAAGAGCGGAGGAGGAAACGGAGACACGACGACAGGGAGAGGAGTTGACTTCGTGGAAGTAACGGAAGAGGAGCGTAAGCATAACGGAAAAAGTTTAAAAGACTACTTCAATGAAGCAAAAGATATGATCAGATCAGACGGTGGTCCTCCGCGCTGGTTCTCTCCCTTAGACACCGGGTCCCACACTCCTCATTCGCCTCTCCTCCTCTATTTACCTGGTCTCTTCACTTCCTCCACTCTATTTTTCCTTTATTTTTTAATTTTTAACTTTTTAAATTTAATTTATTTTTTTACAGTAACTAAAAAAAAGTCCAATAATTGAACAATGACTACTGAAATGATTCTCATTCGTGATGTTTCTTTTCCACACGCCACCTGCGTTATTTTAAACTTTACACATTTTGACTTTCTTTTTATTCTTTATTTTTATTTGTTTATGTCATTTTCATTGGTGATTGATACGTCTTATGAATTTTGTAGGGATCGACGGCGTTGGAGTTGGACTTGTAATCCAGCATCAAAGACTGGGACAGTGAGTTGTCTAAACTATTTCATATATATATATTGATAAATTATTGTAGATATTATTATGTCCTGCTTTTACTATTAACTATTTTTCGAGTGTTCAACAAAACACATTTCACACAATTTACTGTTTTTGATAAATTAGAAATATCATGAAATATCAGTTCTTCTAAAAACGATTTTAGTTTGGACGTTGCTAGAATCAAGTGTTTGTATGTAATTTTGAAAAAGAAAAAGAAATTAGTATTTGCTGTTTACATGATATCATGCTAAAATTATTTAGAATTTGATTTTGAATTTAATATTAATTATTTATATTTGAAATATAATTTTAAGGTTTTGTGCTAATAAATATTAAAAATGTAATTTTTTTTTTTTTTTCAAAGTTCATTTGTTAAATCATGAACCAACCAATTATGTGTAATTCTTTGAACAAATTATCAGAAAGTTGGTAATTAAGTTAAGTGATTGACTAGTATTCATGAATTTTAGTAACATTGGTTTGCATATGACTGAAGGATCTTATTTGACTATATTCTATGACTGAAGGATCTTTGACATATGGTGCTTGCATTTACCGGTTGAAGATCGAACGTCATTTTCAGGTCCATTGTTCTTTCTCACTTATATATTTTTACATGTTATGTTTAATATCTGTGCTATGTGCATTAGATGAATATGACCATTTTGTGTTTGTCTCAATATTATATGGATCAGACCTAGTGAAGCTGGTTGAAAGCACTGTCAAATCAGAGAATCATCGTTTGCCAAATAGACCCATTTATCTTGTTGGAGAATCTCTAGGAGCATGCATTGCCCTTGCTGTTGCAGCTCATAATCCTGATGTGGATCTTGTACTGATTTTGGCTAATCCAGGTGAGAAATTATCTTCTTATAAATCATATAAATGGGCAGAATATTGTTACATTCTTATTAATCAGTGTATGTTTTCAGAAATTTTGGTTGCTTAGATAGTATCAAACTGATATTGTTGTTTCTTCAGCTACATCTTTTAGCAAGTCACAGCTGCAGCCTCTAATTCCTATATTGAAGCTCTTGCCAGATCAAGTCCCTTTTAGTGCTCCGTATATACTAGGGTTAATAGAAGGTTTGCTTTTTCTGCTCCTTAAGTTTTCGTTTTCTGGCTCTGCTAATTACTTTATTTGGACATTCATTTCACTTAAAGGCACATGTCAAATTTCTCTTGTTAAAAGCGGATTTTACTTTTCATGGCACACGAGATATGCCTGTAACTCAACTTGAAAATTGATAATCGAGTTGGATATTAATGGTTGTGTCTGGGAACCTCATCCGTCCAAAAACGGTGGTAAGCTTGAGGCAGGTTGCCGGGTTCACATGAGTAAATCTGAAGAATTATCAAAAAAATTGTATTCTCAAAGACTGGTCTGTGCATTATTTGATAATGATGTCTCTCAGATCTTAGCTATGATTCAGCTTGAAGTTGATGGTAGTCAATTGAACAATTCAAGCACTTCTGGGTCAGCTTTAGCAAATTTAGCCACCATTGAGAAGCAATTCATATTTTCAGACTTATATCGAATGTAGGTGCTTACCAATGTGAATTAAGGAAAAAAAAAAGGTCATATTGAGGTAGGCTGCATACTGTATTGGCTACAGACAATATCTATAAGTTTCTGGCAGACTGGTAGAATATGCCATATATTTTCTTATTGATTTTTATTTATCAATAGATAGCATTTCATGATAGACTTTGAGGTCATAAATGTATTTCCAATAATTATGATGCTTGTAATTATGCTCCAATATTAGCTTGAGGCATGTCTATGGCCTTTGTGCTTTAATGTCAGCACTTTAGTTGCTTGAATGTGACGTAAAACTCTTAAAACTTTGGGAGCACAAAAGGAAATTATGATTTGGAATGGTATGTTATTTTCTTATTACTGGTATTGCGAATTGACTCTAGTAGAACTTTTTCCTGATCTTGGTGAAATCAATGGCATGATGATGCGTATATTTGTTGCACATTTAGTGCCCTTATGTAATGTTTTATTTGAAATGATCCGAGTAATTACCCTATATAAATATAGGTAATCCTTTGAGGATGGCTGTGGATAATCTAGTGAATGGACTTCCTCTGGAGCCGACCTTTGGAGAGCTGTCACAGAATCTTCTTACAATGTCATCTTCCCTCTCAGTAAGCTCTAACTCTAGAATAAGGATGAATAAGTGAACTGTGCATATCACCAGGAATTAGAAAAGAAGTAACACTTTAATTATAAGACTTGAAAAGACAATTTTCGGTTAATATGTTGAGGAGGTTTTATCAGCATTTTATTTTGATGCTCTGAATTTATATGCCTCATCTCATCTCAATCTACTGTTCTATACTTCGAAATGTTATACAGTAGAAGATTCATATTTTTTGAGAAAGGAGAGAAATGCTGGAAAGGTGTTGGAACTCATATATAGATGATTGCTGTTGAGTGTTCTTTGTTGGTGCTCCCTTTATTTTTCTTGACAAAAGCTTTCAGTTTCATGAAAAAGAATTGATTACTTAAGTTGCAGGTTGTTGCTGATATCTTACCTAAAGAAACTCTTCTCTGGAAGCTAGAACTGCTTCAATTAGCTTCTGCATATGCCAATTCACGCCTGCATGCTGTAAAAGCTCAAACGCTCATACTTTCCAGGTGTGTATACTTTGGCGTGGTATATTCAATTTCTGAATAAATATAGATCATATGGAACTAATTGTCCCCCATTTTTTTTTTTTTTTTGTGAAAGTAAACATGCCTAAAAATAAATGATTATGCAACAGGTGCCCAGTGCTAATCCACTAGTAGATTTCTAACACTCGGTCTTATTTTAACTCCTTTCTAATGAATTAAGTTTTTAACTATCTTTTCGTGTTGTTGGCAAGTGTGACAACATACGACCAAAGTAGTGTGAATAACCATTTTTCTTGAAAGTTAGTGAAACAAACAAGGTTCACAATGGTAAAATGTCTTCTCATGCATTGCTGGAGAAAACAACTGTTGGTCCTTTTTGAATTTTGAATATTGTGTTAACAATGCTTCTGTGCTTCTGCTGTTACATCTGCCTGGAAGAGCTTATTTTGGCAATTCGTGTTGTAAAAACACATAACTCTATTTACACTTGGACAAAAAAAGGCTAAATTTCATTGAAATAACACATTAAAACAATAACTGTGCAAGTAATTATAATTGTAAAATAAGAAGATCCTGGAAAAATGAAAGAAAATAATTTTTGAAGGGAGACAATTATTTGAGCTATATACATATAACTTGTTGGATGACTAATCCAGATATGACAGAATTATGATCGACCAAATGTCATTGCTCCTTCTGCTATATTAGATATCAATTCCCTTCTATGAAGCCTAAAGCTTCCAGTATGACACAGTATTGGACATAGTATGTTTACCCAACTTTTGATGTGGAGTAAGCAATGGAACTTAATTGATACAAAGGACATAGGACACATCAATTTTTGGTGGGCTTACACAAACATTTATTTCCTGCTACTGATAAAAGTAGTAGTTGTATTTAATTTCCACAGATTGCATTACTTCCATTCTCTTAGTTCATTATTGAAGTTCTTCTGTTTCTGTTCAAGTTTGTGATTGTTCCAGAGCAATGTGTTGAAACCACGGTTTGTCATCCTTGCAGTGGAAGGGATCTACTTTTGCCAAGTCAAGAGGAAGGTGAAAAACTTCGTTCTGCACTGTCAAAATGTCAGATCCGTAGGTTCGAGGAAAGTGGTCATTTCCTTTTCTTGGTAGAATTGTCACTCTCTTTCTTGTGCCTATGTCTGTGCATATGGGTTTTAATAGAAGTTCTAAATTCTAATCAAATAGTAGATGCCAAATAATCTTGTTTCCTGACGTTATCACATATCTCTGGGTAAATGACTCAGCACTTAAGATAAGTGTCCTATAGAAAACATCAGACAAGAAAAGGAAACAAACTGATAATAGGAAAACAGTTGGTATGCTGGAATTCAATGTTAATTTCAGCACAATGAGATCCCATTTTTCTGCAGACTATATCTTACTTCATCTATGAGCAAGAAAATTGAAAGTTGTCACTCCACAATGGAACTGGAGTAGCTATCAAACAATTTGATTAATTATACATCTATATGCTCTCATCAAGTAGCAACATGCTGTTAAGTGTAGTACAAACTGATATTATAGATTTTTTAGCATGAAGTACAAACAAACAGTTTTCCTTTAGGTCCAATGTGCATTTACGAAAAGGCAGGTAATGTGATTAAATTATCCGTACATTTACTTAGATTCACATATATTTATATGCTGATGTATTTGAATTTTATAATAAATTTGAGTGTGTGTGTGCACATGCACATATTTTATTGTATGAATTTCATTTAAGTCATATTATAAGCTTCCATATTGATGCACATGATGTGTGGCAGGAAAATGGTGTTGACTTGGTAACTGTCATCAAGGGTGCTGGATTCTATCGTCGTGGAAAACACATTGACTATGTTTCAGATTTCATACCACCAACTCCTTATGAATTTAAAAAGTTATATGAATCAAACAGGTAAATACCACCTTGCTGGAAAATGGATTCATTTAACCTTTTTTATCTGTATGTTTCTAATCCAAATAGTTATAACCAACAAGATCATTTCCTCACTATCCTTATTGCACTACTGTTGTGACTAATTGGTGTTGTAGTATGTTACAATAATTTTAAATACTACTGTCTCACAATTATGATTCTCCTAGATGGATTTATCTTGCTACTGGCCCTGTGTTACTCTCAACTTTAGAGGATGGGAAAATTGTAAGAGGCCTTGCCGGGATTCCTGAGGAGGGGCCAGTCTTGTTTGTGGGCTATCACATGTTACTAGGACTTGAACTGCATCCCCTGGTTTTACAATTTATGATCGAAAGAAACATTGTTCTGCGAGGAATAGCACATCCCCTGATGTTTACGAAATTGAAAGATGGAAAATTACCTGAGTTGTCAAGGTTTGACTCGCACAGAATCATGGGTGCAGTTCCCGTTTCTGCAACCAACTTCTTCAAACTTTTATCTTCAAAGTCTCATGTCCTACTATATCCTGGAGGCATGCGTGAAGCTCTTCATCGGAAGGTAGCATGTTCTAACTGTTAAATTTTACCTTGATCTACAGTCCTAAATACAGATATCAGGTCAATGTTTATTTAGGCAGAAAATTGTGTTTGAAATTTGCCCCCAAAGTATCACTTATTTGTTTTCTGCTGGCATTGTTAAATACAATATTTTGAAAGAAGGGAAGATAATGAACTAGTAAAAAATCATATTTACATTTTCATAAAATGATTAGAAAATCTTCTAATAAATTGATGGTGGATTGTGATACAGTGATTGTAAACCTCATGCTACCATAATCTCACTCTTCTTCCTTTCCTTGTAAAATTTATGTTTGTGAAAAAAATTTGCTTTTTCATGCAATGCTGACTAGTTTCACTTGTGCTTGTCTTGATCTTAAGCATGATTTCTACAATATAAATTTATTTTGTCTGGCTTGTCCTCCCTTCACTCTGTATATGGTTCTTGATTTATGAATTTTTGTTGTTTTTAGTAAAAAAGAGTATAAAACTAATTTTGTTTGAGCATGTTTTTCATGTATGTTTGTGTGTATTGTATTATTATAAACACTTAATATTCTTTTTATCTATTTTCTTTCCAGATTCATTTTTCTTTTTTCTTTTTTTGTCTTAATTTTTTACAAAAAATATAAATCAAACCTCTCCTTATCTTATTATCCGTGGGATTTGAACTCAAGATCTCTTGTATGATAACAAAATACGTTACGGGCTAAGCTAGTTAGTGCTCAGTACCCATTTTTCTGTTTTATTCTTTGATGACCGTCTTCTTTCACAAATAAAGTCCTAGAAATACCCTTATAGTATTCAGAATGTTCATATAATAACTCTTCATATTTCACAGGGTGAAGAATACAAGCTATTCTGGCCAGAACATTCTGAATTTGTTAGGATGGCAGCTCGATTTGGGGCCAAAATCATACCTTTTGGGGTTGTTGGAGAAGATGATGTTGGCCAAGTAAGCCTGAAAAAAGAAAAACTGTTAGTTTTAATCATATACATAAATATTTTGTCCCTATTGATCACTGGAGGTTTATTATCAATTTTGTTTTATGGACATAAAAGATGTCGCTAAATCGTATATGTTTTCATCCTTTGTGCACGCTACATTTAAAATTTTGAGTTATCGAAGGACAATGAACAAAATTAAGAGGAAAAGAACAGTTTTCTGATAAAGTATTATATAAGAAAAAATTTTGGATCCAATGAAGCGCATGCACACACAATACATTGGATAAAAATACTTCTGTTGATCTCAAGCACGTCACAACTACCTTGCCTTTAAGGCATTGTGTATGGCATATGAATATTTCATTTTTCAGGTTCATTTTCTGTCTCAAGTTTGATTTTATCTTTGTTCTGTAACAAATTGTTAATGCATGTTTATTGGTGTCAGGTAGTTTTTGATTATGATGACCTGATGAAGATTCCTTATTTTAGGGCTGGAATAGAAGAACTAACAAATGAGGCTGTAAAGTTGAGGTATCCTGAAATTTTACTTTACTAAAATTAAATGTCCGTGTACATATGTGTGCTCTTTATCATACTTCCATATCTACGCGTTCCTGCATGGCCTCACTTTTAGTTTTTCATCATGTGTGATGATAGGATTGATGCAAGTGGTGAGGTAGCGAACCAGGACATTCATCTGCCAGGAATTCTACCCAAAGTTCCTGGTCGGTTTTACTTCTACTTCGGAAAACCAATTGAAACAGCAGGTATGGTTATTGGATGGCTCATATCTTTGAAAACTTGTCAGGTTATATTTGACAACAATCTATTAAGCAAACCAACATACGTTAATTTTATTATTACTCAATCATTTGTTTTGAAGAATAATGCGGTGATGATCTGATAATGAGACAAGACTATCAGTGTATTGGTCTATCTTAGATGCCCTTGAGATGACAACCTGTTTTGAATTAGTAAATCTGAACTATTTGCTTGTAAGTGGAGTGGTGCAGTGGCATCACTTTCACCTGTCTTTACTTCTCTTAAACAGAGTGACAGGTTTGAGCAGCAGCAGCGCCTTATTCCCTCTAATATGTGGGCAATTTGCTCACTTTCTGTGGGTAACGAGCAGCAACAGCGTCTTATTCTCTCTAATATGTGAGCAATTTTCCCACTTTGTGTGGGTAACCTTCTCTTGACTATTAGGAACAGAGTTCCAATAGTGTCTTAGAATCCCACTTCAGGAGATCTCGTAATTGTAACTGTAATTGTAATGTGAAAAAAAAAGATCTGAACTATTTGGAGTACCCAATCCAATCCACTTTAGGGGCTAATACAGCCAAGATATCCAGACTTTGACTATCATCTTTTCTGTATACTTGTTTTTATTGTGGGTCAAATCTACATTTTATGTTTTTTAATCAGTCCTTGGCTTATAAGTATCTTTGCCATTCGAAAGGCATATAGAATACACATACATTGTTGTAAAGAATTTGTTTATACATCCAGAAGTTATGAAGGCATCGAAATACCATGGTACCGGGTGTTACAGGCCTACATTGACAGATACAAATTGTATGATTGATATTATTAGAGTCCATTGTCATGGTCCTCATATAGATTATTTAAGTTAATTAATTTCATATTTTTGGTTTCGACTTCGAAAAGTTGCAATCAATTTGTGCCCTAAATAGGTAATTAGTTATTTGATATTATTTCCACAAGTTTAGTCCTTAATGCCAGTCGTCTGACTTAAGTTATCCATTTTGTTGCGAAGGGAGGAAACAAGAATTAAGAGACAGGAAGAAATGTCATGAACTGTATTTAGAAGTCAAGTCCGAAGTTGAGAAATGCATTGCTTACTTGAAGGAGAAGAGGGAAAATGATCCTTATAGGAATCTGTTGCCGCGGCTAATCTATCAAGCCACGCATGGCTTTACATCAGAAGTTCCGACCTTTGAGCTTTGATTTTTTTTCAACCCTTCAAAGGTCAATTTTCCGTCTGTGATAAAGTGGCAGCGTAAGACAAAAACTGTTGTCAGTGTTTGCCGATGCTGTATTCTCAAAAACAAAGAAGAATCCGAGATTTCTGATTGTAGATTCATCTGATTAAACAATGGCAAAGGTAGTTGAGACTTGAAAGATAACACCACGTGATATTCAATGGCTGCAACCAAACTCCGAGGCAATGGACAATAAGGGTGCGTTTGGTATATTATCATATTAGATTGAATTAAACTAGACTGAATTGAATTGAAATGAATTAAATATAATTAAATCACATATTTAGTATATGATGGGATTGGATTTGTTGCACCCAATCATGTGCTTGGTGTATGATAAGATCGGAGAAAAATGTATGGTTGTACGATAGGGTTATACATGATTATTATTATTATTATTAATCCAAAGTCAGTGTTAATGAATATAATTAGTGTATTTATTCTCGCCAATTGATTAAAGAAAATATTTTTTAGAATAAAAAAAATTAAAAATTTTTTTATAAAATAAGATTATTTAAATAAATATATTTAATTGCTTCTAATAAAAATATTTATTATTTTATAAATAAAATAGTTAACTTTTAACATTGTTTAATTTGATTTGAAAAAAAAAAAAAAGTAAAGGCGCAGCTCACAGAATAAAATTAGAAAAAAGGAAAATTAGAGAGCCCAACCCACGTTTGTGGGTTGTGTTGAAACCCAGCATACATGGGGGTTTCAACATACCCGACAAGGCGACAACAGTGGGTTAACCAGTCCCTTCTCAACCCCAAACCTGGGAGGCCCTAAGAGCCATCTGGACAAGAAGTTGTGACAGGCAAAACACTGAGCTATCACCTTTCCCGAAAAAAAAAAAAAAAACACTCAGCCATCACCTTTCAAAA
Source organism: Nephelium lappaceum (assembly GCA_021234005.1). Lineage (NCBI taxonomy): Eukaryota > Viridiplantae > Streptophyta > Magnoliopsida > Sapindales > Sapindaceae > Nephelium > Nephelium lappaceum. The sequence continues at coordinate 5,624,633 of CM038004.1, forward strand.
AAAAAAAAAAAACACTCAGCTATCTGTGGATTCATTTGACTGTCAGTCCCATAAATTATGTTATTATTGAACGTGTATTATTATTCCTGTGTTAATAGTAGTGACACCACCAATTCATATTCTTTCTTGTCCAAATGGATGTCTGTTGCGTAGGGAAAAATTGGTATCATTCGAAGCAATTATTATTTTATTATTATTTTGAATTAGAAGCAATTATTATTATTATTATTATTATTATTACTATTTAACTTTTCTCGGAGAAGCAAGCCACAGAATAGGGTTGTCATTTCAGGAAACTTGTTCAATAAAGCTAAGCAAATGCCCGTAAAATCTGATATGAGATTGTGTATTTCTTGATTAACTACTTAAAATTGTGGACGGCATCTTTTGTTGTTGTGGTCATCAGTTGATAAGAGATGTTTTCACTTGAAGAGCTATATAGTATGTAATGTACAAAATAGAAAGTACAAGAACTGTTATCAAAATTTAATTTATTGGTACTCTAACCTTTTTATGTTTTAGATGTGAAACATTAACGATATTTTTAGTATAAACACGTGAAACCAAGGCCATTAAGACGACGATCATGTTGGACTTTATGATTGATAATTATAGACCAATTAATTATTATTTTAAATAATGTTAGATTTTTTAAATTTTTTATATAAATTCATATCTAATGATATAACGTATGAGTTGTTAATATTAATATTAATTATTATATCATTTTATGATTTATATAATATTAATAATTTAAATATCATATTATTTAGATATGGATTTGAAAAATAAAATTAAAAAGAATAACATTATTATGTTATTTTTTTGGGGGCTGTCTCAGAGCAACAATCGTATGGATGATAGATCCTGCTGGCCTCCAGGCCTATATATTCGCATACATTAATTAATTATTTATTAAAATACTATTTTAATAATTAGTGGAGTTTCTTTTTCTTTCTTTTCTATATTTAATTTATTGATTCTCATAAATATATTATATTGTCTCTAAGCAGCATAAATTCTGGCATCAATCTTGCCTGCATACAGGTTGGGTTTTGGTTTATATTTAATGCAATAATTTTAGTTTAAACTGAAGAAGTAATAGCACTAAAAGAACATATTAAAGCAGCAAATTCCAACTGTAATTAATGAAGAGCTGGAAGACTGATGAAAAGAACAAACGACTTGCCACCTTAATACATTATTTAAATAAAAAATTTACAGTAAACAATCCAATCCAGCTGGGTCATGGCAATATGGCTAAGCTTGATATATAAGATTGAATTGAATTGGATTGATGAAAAATTACTTTCCATATTTAGTAGAATTTGAAATTGAATTAAATTTATATCTTATTATGTTTAGTATAAATTGGGATTTGATTGGAATAAAATTAATTTAAATATTTTTTAATATATACAAAATACTTAAAATCAACTTAAAAAAAAAAATTCTTCAGAAAATTTGAAAAAAAAAAAAAGGGAGATGGAATAATCATTTCCAAACTCATCAAATATTACCACTTTGATTGGAATGAGCATTCTCATAAAAGAAAGATTTGGGGGAGTTTGAGATTGGATTTGAAATCTCATTCATTATTTTCTTCAAATATGATATTTGAGAATTTAAGATATTTTGAATCTCAGATGTATCTTAAATCTCATATTCCAAATATAGTTTATATGTCTTTTGTGTACTCCTTGGACAATCTATCACGTGGCCTGTCCTAAAAAATTATCAAGAAAAATTTGCCAGATCGTGAACTGCTTCTTTTGCATTTTTTTTTTTCTCTGTAAGACTTTTATATTGAACACATTTTTGCACATAACACACTGTCCAAGTTTCAAAAAAAAAAAAAAAATGAATAAATAAACACATTGTCCTTTATCTCATTTTGTTCCCTTATGATCATGTTGTACTTATTAGTCTAATAAATATTATTTTTTTTTTTTAAGTTGACATTAATGGAGTTATAGGATTCTTATAAAAAAATCAGCTTCGCAATTTGAATATTTATTTTCATTTAACTATCACATAAATTTTAAATAACATCTTTTAGGAATTAAACCTCCAAACATTTGAGTAAATGGAAAGGTCTCTACCTACTTTTATCATGAGATGATGTGTTACGAGTATTCATTGAGACCATAGATGTAACAATGGATACTATTGTAACTACAATACTGCATCACTTTCTTTGAAAGACAAAAATATTATAATATAATAGAAGAGTAATATTAGATTGTACAAAATTGTACCCGAATGTTCCAGTATAGTGAAAATTATGACAAATAGTACACAAAAAGTGACTCTGAAATCAGCCGGAAAATAGATTAAATTTTTTCAGCATGATTAGTTTGCGAGGTAACTTTTTTTTTTTTGTTCCTTTAAGAAATGACACTTAGTTCATAAAGTATTGTTATCTTTTTCATTTAATTTAGTTTTCAGTACTAGTTTCTATACTCCTTTCTTTTTTTGAAAAACATATATAATTTGAATCGTAAATAATAAAACATTTGTACTATTATCCCGTGTGATTAGTATGATGATTATGATTCATATATGATATAATGTGGACGTAAATTTAGATTCAAGCATTTTCCTAATATAAGCCAAACTTTTCCTCAGCTAAATGTGGGATAGACTTTCCCCATGACAACTAAGTTTAAGTATTTGTTTCAGCTACAGTGTATATCCAACAAAATTACAATTGCATGGTAACCTGTCTTTCAAATATTAAAATTGATCCAATTTTTGCTTCAAAAAAAAAAAAAAAAAAAAAGAGAATTGATCCAATTTTGTTGGCAAAAGCTTTCAAGATAGAGCCAGGTTTAACCCTAAACAAAAAGGTCAAAATAATTAGTATTAAGTTTTACACTGTACCTTAAGATTCTTATCCAAGAATCCCAATAATTATAAATTTACTTATAATATAAAAACAAAAAGGACAAAATAAGCTTAATACGGGACCATTTCAATCGGACAAACTTGTGTCCTGTGTCCTTGTCTAAAGTATTGAATAATGACAACCGAACAGAGGACAATTTTTTTTTTTTTTAACTTTTTATTCCATCTAGACATATATAATAATAAGAGCTGTGCCATTAACCTTTGTTTTTGCTGAGGCTATTGTTGACACGTATTAAAAAAAAAAAATCTAAATTCCTTCTTAAAAGATTATACATATATTATAATTTTAATAATAAATAAATCCAATTTCTTATTAACTTTTAAAAATGACATTAGCTCTTTCATTTCCCTACGTGTCTTTCACTCATTTCTGTTGAACTGAAGCCAAGCTCACAAGCTGAAACTTGAGCTGGTTGAAGTGCTTCTTTAGTTCTCAAAACTAAGTTCTTCATCAGCTCCTGTGTATGATTAATCTAATAGGCTTATAGATTTTCTTTGACTAACTCTTTAACTGATTTGCCATGTCAGTATGTAATTAGCCAATCAGAAAGTAGTTGGTTTGTTGAGTTAGCAACTGCGTATATAAGAGAAGAGCAATCTGACTTCCTCTATCTAACATCACAAAAAACGGGTGTTAATGAAATTAGATCTGTTTTGCTCTCTATTTCTGTGATTTTTGTTTTTGATATTCTTGATTTTACTTCAACATTGTCACTTTTCATATTAGTTGTATAAATAATTTAGAACTAAATATATTACCTGATAAAAAAAAAAACTATCTCTGATAAAAATAGTTATCTTTTATCTCATGACGAATAATTTATCAATCATAAACCACGACTTATATAAAAAAATATCCAATATAATAATGTTTTTTAACATCAAATTTATTCTTAAGACAAATAATGATAAATTATTTTTTTCTTTGTCAAGCATTAAATATATATCCTTTTATTGATGGATTTTAAATTTTGGACCGGTAAATATACCATAATACAAATTTCATTGTAAAAATTTTCGTATCAAAGAAGAAAATAACAAAGGATAGAATACTTATTCAATATACTATACCTTGTAAACATAATTAAATATTGAAAGATCTAATATAAGAAGTCATAATCCTGATTATAAATTCATTTGAACCTATGATTATGAAATAAAATATTGACTAATAATAATTTAAAAATATCACTTAATATTTTAACGCAAAGCACTAATTTTATTAAAACACGTTATCTTTCACATCTTGTATTGTTGATTCAAAATTAACATATCAACAAATTTCAAAATAATAATAATAATAATAATAACAAAATATTAACAAATCATGCTCATATTTTAACATTAAAATTTATTGTATAAGTTTTAATAATTAATGGTGTGAAAAAGAATAACCCAATGACATTTTGAGAAATAGAAAAAGAAGAATGAATAAGCTCTTACCACTTTAGTCTCCAATTTGTATTTGCTTTTTATCTTTCCTTTTTTTTTTTTCAAAAAAAAAGGAAGTGATTATTGTACATCTTCTACTATAGTAAGATTTCAAATCAGAGTTTAATATACTAGGATAAATAATGTATGGAAAGTTTTTTCATTCAATGATTTAAAACTTAAATTAGGGTTTAAACATATTAAGAAAGATTAATAGAATATGGAAGGTATTTTAATTAATTTATTTTAATCAAATTGTCTAAAATTGTCATTTTGTTTAAGATTATTTTTATAATAAACTTTTATAGTAAAATCCTGAGTGTATAATCTTTCCAAAAAAAAAAAAAATCTAGCTATATAAATCATAATTTTGTGTGGCAATATCTACACCCTATTCATGACAATTTCGTATCACTTAATTTGCATAACAATTAGATTCTCGTCTCCTCCCCTAGGTTTTTCTTTATCATATTTTCTTTTGAGAAATATCAAATTAGAAATTCATGAGAGAATTTTTGTAATCACATATGCATTTCATAAATTTGTAATCACGTATGCATTTCATAAATGCATTAGTTCAATTTTAATTAATAAAGAGTAATGTTAGGTTCCCATATTTTTAACCCAAATTCATGCGTGGATGACATAGCATGTGAGTTGTCAATATTATATTAATTATCACATCATGTCATGATTTATAAAACGTTGATAATTTATATACCACATCATTTAAAAAAAAAAGAAGGAAAGTTTAACATTACTTATCAATAAATATTAAATTGATATATGTATAAATAATTGAGTAATAGACTTCCCAAATTTTTTGGTCCAAATCTATGACTATATAATGTGGCATGTGGGTTCTTAACAATTCACATACCATATCATTTGAGTACAGATTTAAACAACTCAAATACCATATCATTTGAATACAAATTTAAGCAAAAATTTTGAAAAACTTAACATTATTCTAAATAATTATAATATGTGACTTCGTTGTACATGCGAGATTTGCAACCAAAACTCTTGAGATTTGGTCTGCTTTGGAAAAATATCTTTATATTTTAGATTTAGATAAATACCCTTTCATCATATGAGAATCACTTTACAATTTCAAAACAAACCTTTATCGTGTATTCAAAGCCTTTTATTTATCTAAATGTAAATCCTACACCTCATTAGCAACTTTTATATACAAATAAAGGGTTAATTGCAATAACTTATATTTTGTGTTAATCGTTAAGGCCCAATATCCAACAAATCACCTAAATTGTTGTAACCTTGTATGCATAATAAATCTTCCTCATGTTTGACAATTGATTGATATTACAAGATATAGTTAGACCAGTGATAAACCCATTACACTTGTACCATTAAAGTTATGAGTTCGAGTCATTCTTCTCTTCAAAAGCCCGATTTGATTATAATATTTTAAACCACAATTGATAAATGTTTGATTAGGAAAAAAAAAATGAAAATGCCTCCATATTTTATTTGAAAAAGGTTTACCTTTTGTAATAATCAATTTTATACTATTTAATCATGATTTAATAATAAAATAACTCATAAATTTATTATTAAATATATATAAACAGTTATTTTTAATTAAAAAAAAATCAGATTTTAAAAATTTGTTGCCTTGCTTAGAGTAAGAGGTATCAATCCTCCTCCATTTTGGGTTGGAGTCTCCCAATCGTACAAGGAGGAGGAGGAGGTGCCTACTGCACTTTTGCGATGGAGGAGGTTGCAAGCTTTTCCCCTCCGAGGAGGCTATTGATCGTCTCTTCCATGCTGGTGGAGACAGTTGATAGTGGTCTCCATTTTTATTTTCACTTGGTTATGTTTTACTTCTAAAATTAAAACAAATGACTATTTATTTCCTAACAATTCAGTCAACCATTTAATTAAATTTTTTATGGAATTTGATTAATGGAAATGGATGCTGCAATTAACTCAAGTTCTTTTTAAACTAACACCGTATAGGTAATGTTATTACAATTAAATAAAGAAAAACTTCAATTTAATCCTCAAGGTTTTAGAAAATATCAAGTCTTTAAAGTTCTTTTGAAAATAATTCTTTTCATTCATAACTTTTTCAAAACTTTTCAAAAAAGTCAACTTTTTAAAAAAGTTCAAATCGTTAGTCAACTGATTGTCAATAGTGACTTTAGGTTATTTTTAACAACTTAAATTTAGAGACATTTTAGATAATTTAATTTGTAAATTCGTTGTTTATTTGGATAATTCGGTAATTTACGTGAAATTAACAACCATCGAAGGTAAAATATTTTTTTATGTATTCTATTAATGTTGACTGTTAGTTGATTGATTGTTTTGAACTTTCTTGAAGAGTTTTTGAAAAGCTATGAATGAAAAGAACTATTTTAAGAATAATTTTAAAAATCTGATATTTTTTAAAATCTCATGAATTAAAATGAGGTTTTTCCTTAAATAAAAATACAAAACAATGGTTAAAAAACATGAACAAATCACTCCTGTGGGATGGTGCGGTTGGCACCATCTCCCCTATCTCTCTTTTGAGTGCCAGGATTCGAGCCACACTCCCAATTATGTGTGTTCAATTTGAAACAATTCCCACTCATATGTGTAGGTCTCTCATTCCGTTTTTGACAGTTTATTTCAGATCGCACTTTAAAATCTACGTTAGGAAATCCTGACTGTATTACCTGTAGTTATAAAATGTGATAGTTGAAAAAAGAAAACAACAAAAAACATGAGCAAATCACAGCTAGTTCCCCTACATTAAAATAGCAACATCAAGCCATCTCCAATGAATACATCAAAATAGTGGTTTGCACTATTTTGGTGCATTTTTGTACGCCAACAAAAACACCAATTGCATTCTCTCAAGACAATGTTTTGCTATTATACTGTTTATCCACGCCAAAAGTAGTGTTGGGATATAAATTTTTTAATTAGAAATATAAATTGAATTATTATAAAAAATATATATCTTTTGAAATATTTAATTGGATTTTTAAAATGAATATAATATTAAACATATTTTAATATATTTTTAAAATTTTAATATATATTAATGAAAAAATTATGTATAGAATATTATTTAAATATATTATTTACATCAAGTTTGCATAAGATATATTGGAGTGAAAAAAAATTGATTTAAAAAAAATGATGTAAATAACATTTTGATATTAAAATGGCGTAAGATTTGGCGTAGAATATTAGAGATGCCTGAGCAGTGCTGCTGTCCAATCCAAAACTAGAGTTCGCCAACTTCTAATGTACGTCCAATTCTTAGTAAAAGCCACGTGTCGCTCTCTCTTAACAAGATCCCCTGCACTCGCTCACGAACTCCCACGATCGTAATCGTCTTGTCACGCTCATTTCTAGTTCTTGTCTTTTTCTTCACTTCTTTATTCAGACACCACTCTTATATTAATCTAATCTCCTCCAACCTCACTTCTCATTTGTCAGTTTTACTTCTACATGGCGACAATCGGAGCATGTCCTTTCTCCACCGGTTTTTCACCAATATCTCGCCGAGACACCGGTCTCTCTCTCTAGGAAACTGAAGCGGAGCCCGATTTTGAAGCCTTTTGCGGTGTTGGAGGAGCATCCGTCGACTGGAACGGTGACGACGGAGGAGGAGTTCCGTGGAGGAGCAGAAGAGTAGTAGTGGTTCTGATGAAGAGATCAGACGGAGACTTGACGTTGAAGAATCGGAGGAGCGCGACTACAGTGAAGAGAAACGAAAGAGTTTGAAGGATTATTTGGATGAGGCAAAGGAAATGATCAGATCGGACTGCGGTGGACCGCCACGGTGGTTCTCTCCGTTAGAGTGCGGGTCCCACTCTCCGGATTCTCCTCTCCTCCTGTATTTACCTGGTCTGTCTTGTTTTGGCTCTCCATTTACGCACATGCACTAGTTATTTTTTTTCATGCTTGTCTGTCAATTTCCTCTCTTGCACTGCACGACGTTATTGTACGTGGTAGTTTTTGTGCTTTATGTTTTTCTTTATTGTGCTGTCCCTCCAAAGTGCTCGTATTGTCCAAAAAAACAAAAAAAAAAGAAGCTACAACTAAAAGTGAAACGTGGAAAATTTGATACTTGGTTTTGAAATTTGTAGGGATGGATGGTGTTGGACTTGGACTTACAATGCACCATCAAAGACTAGGAGAGTGAGTGTTAAATATGAATATATGTGTGAAAGAATTATCAATCATGAAACAGATTAGATTAATTGATGGGGTGACTTTTATTACCTTGGTATATGAAGGATTTTCGAGGTATGGTGCTTGCATATTCCAGTGAAGGATCGGACATCATTTACAGGTCTATCTCTCTCTCAATGACTAAATTGACGCATGTCTATCTCGAAAATCTTATTTTCGTTTTCACTATTACGTGGTTCAGGTCTAGTGAAGCTAATAGAAAAAAGGGTTAGGTCAGAGAATAGTCGTTTGCCGAGGAGACCCATATATCTAGTCGGAGAATCTCTTGGAGCATGCTTTGCATTGGCTGTTGCAGCCCGTAATCCTGACATCGATCTCGTCTTGATTTTGGCTAACCCAGGTTAGAATTTACTTTTTTATTTCGCTATATATTTATATGGAGACACACACGCTTGTCGGCAAATAAAATAAACAAGTGTTATTAGATGCTGATTTATGTTTCTTTACACATATAGTCAACTACACTCGACATCAATCATGCCAGTTCATTCAAATTCAAATTTTTATTTCGTTATCAAGAGATACTTATCTCTAATAGTGTCCATGGCATCACAATTAGTTATATAATCATTTTCTGTTATTAAATTTTATTATATATAAAAAAAATATGATTTTAATCCATAAATCCTTTTTTTTTTGGATAAATTAATCAATAAATCTACTGGTATGAATGTGAGAGATCTATCATTTGATCAACATCATTTTATCAATTATACAATAAATTGGTCAGTTTTTTTTAATCAAGCAACGTTATATATTTTAATCAAACATATCCAATAATTAAAACAACAATTTTATATTGACGCCACCTTGCCTCCCACAGTTAAGAATTCACATATAAATTATATGTCTTTGTCCAGGACTCCAGCTACACAACCACACTTATTATTATATGTCTTTGTCCATCCACACAACCACATAAAAAATAAAAAATAAAACTATTTATTTATAAGTTGGCAACTGAAGCTGACTCTCTTTCTTGCAGCAACGTCTTTTAACAAGTCAGTGTGGCCACAAATAGTACCTTTACTGGGACTCGTGCCAGACCAAGTAACTAGCTTGTCTTCCATGCTGAGCCTGAGCTTAATGACAGGTTCGCTTTCCTGTTCCTCAAATGTTCTCATTTGCTACTAACTAAAGGCATTTTTGTTTTTCTTTATTTTGCTTATTCAGTCTTCATTTCATAAACTTAATTATGGGAAATGGAATTTGATTGGTGTTGTATGTTGGATTTTATAATTGAATTGAAGTTTTAACTAAGTAGGATGAGTCGTTTCGGATTAAATTGTTACATCACATGTTAGACATATAAGTTGCAGTATTATACGGTGCTTGAAATTTACAGTAGTTACTGGTTATAATAGATTTCTTTTGATTGTATACTGCCTAAGTGCCTATATATCTACACCAACAATTTCATTGTGTGCATTCAGGTGATCCTTTGAAGATGGTGATGGATAATGTGGCCAAAGGAATTTCTCTGCAGTCAACCGTAGAAGAACTATCCCGAAATCTTATTGGAATGTCATCTTATCTCCCTGTAAGTTTCAACTGATCAATAACATACACAGATGAGTACACTATGAGTTACATTTCACTATTAGTATCAGACTAGAATTAGAAACAATTGTTATTTGTCAGTCAATATAATGAAGATGCTATCATAAAAGTTGCTGGAAATATTTTGCATCTGTTTGCCTTGTTGCAATCTGCAGTGGCTTATTTTTCGCAGGTTAAGACTTGCCTTTGCACCTTATTGTTTATAAAAAGAATGCACCGTGGTTGAATGGGGATCATTGCCTTGCAATAATCATTTATACTTTCATGTTAATGCTAATATTGTACTTTTATTATCATGCGCTGTAAATCCTGTAGAAAAACCAATTGATCAATTAAGTCACAGGTCGTGGCTGATATCTTGTCTAAGGAAACACTCCTCTGGAAGGTAGAATTGCTTAAATCAGCTGCTGCATATGCCAATGCACGTCTCCATGCTGTAAAAGCTCAAACACTGATACTTTGCAGGTCCTATCTCTTTACCTTCTTGTTAGTATAAATCTCTTGGTAATATTTGGGTATATGTGAACTTGATAAATTTTCATAATAGACTGACAAATATTAGATTACTTAGTATTTATTGTTGAGTGCTGATGGTAGGAACTCTACTTCTGTTTAACCAGTTGTGGGCAAAGAATTCGCTGAATCCTGCCATGCCCAATTTTTATAGGCTGTAGAGACATTTACCAAACTAGAGATTTAGCATAAAAAAACTGTGTTCTTATTGAAGAGTTCATTGATCATCATTTGAAGATCACTTTTATATACTTGCAAGAGCCTATGGCAATTCAGACCATAACAGAATATTTCTCTGCTTTTGCTTTCAGATTCGAGTTTGTCTTGTAAGCCTTATTTATTTATTTGTGCAATTACAATTTAGAAATTACATATGTTTTTCAACATTGAATACGTAAACTTGTGATCGAAAATGTCATTTTTCCATGTTATTTATCATAATGTTTTTGCTTGGTTGGTGATTCTTTGTAGAATGATGTGTTGAATTCATTGTTCATTTATAGTGTAAAGGATCAGTTTCTGCCAAGTCAAGAGGAAGGTCAAAGACTTTGCCGTGCACTACCAAAATGTCAGATGCGCAAGTTTGAGAACAGCGGTCACTTTCTCTTCATGGTAGGATGATCTCCCCCTCTCACGTTTCCCCCTTTCCACGCATTATTCCCTCGTTTCTCTCTCTCTCTCTCCCCCTGTCCGAGTCTTTTAGTGCATCCAAGTATTGGTTCTTTTAAGTCTGAAGTGAAAAAATGAATAGTGAAACTTATATTTTCTCAATTTTTATGTTTCATCACAACTCAATCATTATCACAAACGAAGGTTTGATGAGAAAAAAAGAAGAAGAAGCATAACCTACAATGAAAGGGAAAAATAAACTCAATGCATGGTGTTTTATATTGTTTGTCTTTTCAACTGAATGCGACACATAACTTGTCATGGTTGGTGGTGCTATTCCAACTGGAGAAGGAATGGAGCTACAGTCATTGATGAGAAAATAGAAGTACATAAATTCTTATCTTAGAGGCCAAGCTCGATACTTGACAATTTATTAAGAAGATTCAAGTTATTTATAGAATGTCATCCATCTCCTCTCCCTTTATTGGATTTAGAACCCTGAGCAAGGTGGTTGGAATCCAAAACTGAACAGACTTTTTTTATAGAGATATAGCTGAACAGTTTTACTGGATAATTTTAATGCCTTGGTATTAGAAGAGTTGAAATGTTTCTTGGTTTGTGCTTTTAAATGTATATACACTGGTTTTTCAGAATTTATGAGCTCAAGGCTAGTAACAAAACATATAGATGATTCAACTGAATTCATTAATGATCTATGTAGAATCAGGTGTCCATATTTCCATGTATTACAATGTGCACAATTGTTATATAAAAATACATCTAATAGCATTTCTTTTGTGACAGTAGGTCTATGATAAGCTCTAACTGTTGGTGCTTTATAAATATTATTGTTTTGGATAAATTAGAGTTCATGTAGTTCTGCTCATATGTGGCAGGAGGATGGTGTTGATTTGGTAACCATCATCAAGGGTGCTAGTTTCTACCGCCGTGGGAATAACCTTGACTATGTTTCAGATTTCATGCCATTAACCACTACTGAGTTCAATAAGGCATATAATGATACCAGGTACAATAATCTAGGGAGAAAACAGATTATACATCCTGTAAACACTGATAATGTCTATGTATTAGCTAGTCTGTTAAAGACGTTATGCAATGGTTTCTAGGGGCAATTTTGTTAATTGTCATGGACAAAGAACCGTTAATACGATGCATTCATCCTCTTGAAATTTGTTTTAAAATTAAAAGTTGAGCTATACTAGAGGAAGTACCATACCTAGTAGATATTCTCATTTTAACTTCTCATTCCTGGGTAATGGATTGGAGTATCTGCTAAAAGAACATACATACCCTATTTCTTGTGGCATTACAATGTTTTTAACCAACCAAGCTACAATTTCCCTAGCCGTCCTTGATGTTGAAGTGTTCAGGTTGAGTAGTAGTAGAATCACATTGACTGACTACTATAATCTGATAAATATGTTATTTCTAGATGGTTTAGTAATGTCACTAGCCCTGTGATGTTCTCAACTTTGGAGGATGGAAAGGTTGTGAGAGGTCTTTCTGGAATTCCTTCCGAAGGTCCAGTCCTATTGGTTGGATATCACATGTTACTTGGACTTGAAGTAATACCATTGGTACCACAATTTCTGCTAGAGAGAAATATTATTGTGCGAGGCATAGCACATCCAATGATGTTCTATAAGCTGAGAAAAGAAGGAGGACTTGATTTGGGAGATTTCGACACCCTCAGACTTTTCGGTGCAGTTCCTGTCTCAGCAACCAACTTCTATAGACTTATGTCTTCAAGGTCTCATGTGTTACTGTATCCAGGAGGTGTTCGAGAAGCTTGTCATCGGAAGGTATCATCTCTTAACAGTTACTATACTTTATTCACTCCAGTTTAAAAAAAAAAAAAAAGTCACCGATGTTCAATATTGTGTCCAAAATGTTATTAATTGAATATGATTGCAAATTTACATTAGTATAAAATCTTATCTTTCCACTCTTCTACTCATGAAGAGAAAAACAATAATATGAAACTAGAGAAGGTAATTAAATTGCACACATCCTACATGTTTGCTAAAGATGACAGGAAGAATTATCAAATGGTTCCCTTGTGCTATGATGCAATCATCTGTTCTACTATATGATAATTTTTTGTATTTTGCCATGTTTCTTAAAATTTTCATATGAGCTCGTCTCCTTTACCTTAGCCATGATTATGATCAGAATAGCAGCTTGAGGTTGCTTGCTTGCATGTTGGTGTGTGTATTGCATGTCCACACATGCTAGATGTACTACTTAAATTTCAAAACAATAAAGTAGTTCCGCAATAATTCCTAATACTTCTCAGGGTGAAGAATACAAGTTATTCTGGCCAGAACAGTCTGAGTTCGTCAGAATGGCAGCTAGATTTGGAGCCAAAATTATTCCTTTCGGTGCTGTTGGAGAAGACGATCTTGCTCAAGTAAGCTTGAAATTGAAAAACCATTTTCTATAGCTTCACTATTGTCTCCATTATCATTTATTACCATTTATCAAATGAGTAAATTATGTTGAGAGCATAAAAAAGTGTCTAATATGTGTTTGGTTAATGTGTATTGAACTTTTAATTTCTTGCTGAATACCCAATGCATCTTCCTTCCTACTTATGATTTATATGTTTGGAAGTTTGATTTATGTGATGTGCAAGAGCCACAATCAAAATTGGAGAGACACAGTTTGTTGACAAGTGCTTTGACAAAATAGCTTTCTACTTACTCCATTTATGTATGGACACATCTATTATCATGTAAAATTGATGGTCAACTTGTAAGTCTCCTAACTGTTGCCACACATAACTGAACATTGTCATATAAAGTGTTTGATTGACTAGCTGTTTAGAAAAACAGTATCTCAATCTTGGTTTATGTACTTTTACCTCTCTTAATATTATGCATGTCTAAGAGTTATTTGATTGACATCCTCTTTTGGTATAATGTGAATGAATATTTGATTGAATTTCATGTTTTCAGATAGTTTTTGATTACAATGACCAAATGAAGATTCCTTACTTGAAGTCTCTGATAGAACAACAGACAGCTGAGAGTATTACTTTGAGGTATGTGAGTTTTTTCATATTTTGCCTCTGTTAAAATCTCCTCTCCATAGTCAGCATACTCCTGCATCCTTTCCTCTCTCACTTTTTTTTTTGGTCAAATTACATTCCTTTCAAGTTACCTGGTTTACAACTTTTCATGTCTCATAATTTTGAGAATTGTAGGACTGATGCTAGTGGTGAGGTGGCAAACCAACAAATGCACATGCCATTTCTACTACCAAAAGTTCCAGGCAGGTTTTACTATTACTTTGGAAAACCAATTGAAACAGAAGGTATCATCCTTGGAGAGCCCTTATCCTCATTTTTTTATCAAATGTAACAGGGGACAACAGCCTAGTTAGCCAAAATTAATATATATATATGTTACAATACAAATCATGTCATTGGATCATTGGATCATTGCTACTATTAAAAACTCATTATTTTGATGGGGGAAGTACAATTTATGTTCATGTAATGCATATGATATTCTGATTGTTATTTTGTCGTATATAGTTGTATATAATTGATTCTTAATACATGTAGACTAAAGCAGTTAATTATATGTTTTTAAGGGAGGAAGCATGAATTGAGAGACAGGAATAAATCTCATGAACTATATCTGCAAGTCAAGTATGAAGTAGAGAATTGTCTTGCCTATTTAAGAGAGAAAAGAGAACATGATCCTTACAGAAATCTATTGCCGCGGCTTTTTTATCAGGCAACACATGGCTTTACAGCCGAAGTTCCAACATTTGAGATTTGATTTTTCTGCACATCAAAGGTTCGTCTCCATCTGTGATCACAGAGAATATCTATCAAATTTTCTCTGAATAAGGTAGTTTCAATTACAACATCTATTATAAATAGTACATTATTGACTGAGATATATTAATGGTCAGAGGAAAACAGAAGTAGATATATTAATATATGATTTTTTTTAAGATAAGAACCAAGCACAACTACAAGCAGTAACATGCTGATACCGAAGATTAGGATGCATGTATTATTGAAAGTTGTCTCGTGTCTGTAAAGTAAGACCATTATTTTGTTAAATGCATCATTTATTATTTATTCAAATGGCTGGAAATATACAATGCTGATACCTGCCATATCCTTGCAAAGTTTTTTTATCTTTATTTTTTTTTTCTTTCTTGCTTGCTAATAATTAAATTTCATTAGCATCCTTTTGGTCGAACTTAAACTCATGAATTTTTATGTAAAAAACAAATTAAACCCAAATATATAATGCCTAATTATAGTGATCTATTCTTCCGTTTGCAAAATTTTTCTTGAGAGATCAAAGGACCTTACAATTGAATCCTGCACTACATATTATATTCAGTTCAACTCATAGTGAACACACAGTGTGATTCTTGCATTTCTTTTTTAATTTTAATGCCTTATTTGGGACAAGATAAGATTAGCTCAGTATGTGTCCTTTACACTTACAACATAAAGGTTGTGAGTTCAAGTTATTTCCCTCTCCCAAATCTCGAATTTAATAAAATAGTTCAAATATATATATATAGGATGGTCCCACAAAGAGGTCATAGTACTTCTAATAGTGCGATGAATGCAAAAAATCTAAACGCAAAATTTGACATTGATTTAATTAAAATTAAAACATAACTAATGACAACTATGGCTAGACAACTATGGCTAGATTAGACACTAATCTTCACAAGAAACAAATAATATGATGTAAATGTTAGATAACCAATGTTATACCTGTTTTGATCAGTTAAAACCTAACAATTCAGTTTATTCACCTAATCCTAATTGGCGAGCACTACCGATTCGGTCATACAAACGAACCCATTCTAAACATTATACTTATATTGGTCATTCCATGTAATGGTCAGATAACCAATTAAAAACTTGACCACAATTATCTAAGTGAACCCTACAATTATCTAATGTAATGTCACGCGTATGGATTCTAAATTCTCAATTAAACCCAATTGTATATTTGTATTGGTCAGTCCATGTATCTAATCGGGAAACCTATCACATATATATTTAACCTACTTATCAATAGTCATGCATCATTAAGTTAATCACCCATTCATTCGACAACCTTTAGCAATATTAAGGCGTCTCCTAATACTACCAACATCCACACAATTCACCATCAAGGTTAAACAATAAATTGTTCTATCATAATAATGAATATCAATAAGAACACGAATGGATGGTAAATTGAATTATTGCATCAAAATATAATAAAAACATTCATAACATTGGTTCCGTAACAATGGTTTAGTTACACATCAAAGATTGAAAACAAGCAACAATAAAACTTGGAAGGAATAAACCGTAAAACATCATTAGAATCTCTTCCAATGCTTCCTTGAAATCGTCTTCTTCCTGCGTGTCTAGCTGCTGCCTCAATTTGTTGACGAGAACTTAGAGAAGCAAAAGAAAAATGTGAAATTAGGGCTGCCTAAGAGTGTCAAGAACTGCCATTCACGTCCAAAGATCAAGTATTTATAGGGTACAAACCCTAGTGCACGTTTGAGTCTAAATTGCTCTCAAAGTCTGTGTGAAAAACTAGCACAAGCTACAGCGCTATGGTCTGGCACAAGGCTGAGCATGGCGGTTTGATGATGGCGACAGCGAAAGTGGCAACGGCGATGTTGCGGCGCTATGCTGATCATGGTGGTGGATCATGGCAGCTGGCGGCAAAAATGGCTTCATCATTATCAGGCGCGATGCTGATCATTGCCATCACTTAGATATTGAGAAAATTTCGAAACACGTCCAAACTCTATCGAATCATGCCTGTATTCATTACTTCTACTCCTAAACACCTTGCAACATATATTATTCCGAAGCACTATACAAAACTCATTAAATATAATAAATTACTCAAGAAACAAACAAAAAGTTGTCAGGAGTAAGGATCTAAAATAGGTTCAGGAATGTGTTCATCAAAGCACAATATGACGACTTAACTAATGAGTAATACATCTGAAATCAAAATTTTCCTTAAAAAACACATCCCAAATATTGTATACAGCTACGAATTGTAATTATTATATAAATTATAGGATAACAAATTGATTGTCACATCACATAACAAAGAGTTTTTTTTTTTCTGAAAAGAGTAAGGCTTTTTAATTTTTTTCTTTGAAACTCAAAAAGAGGAAGTTGGATGACTGGTGCAATTACTTCAATGTCACACCCTCCAAGCGCCTTGTCTACGCTGAGGACAAAAATTCTCTGTTGATATTGATATAATGTTAATCTTTTTATGAATAAGTTCAAATTTGATAAATGTGAAAAAAAGAAAAAAAAAATATACAACAGTCTTGATAATTTATTATTTTTAATATTGACGTGTGAATAGATTATCAAAAGTTTAATAAAAAAAAATGATAGAAAATTCTTATTTTTAAGAGAAATTGCAGTTACCAACTTTAAAATCCGTCGGATTGTTATAAATGTGACAGGTCAATCTGTCACATGTCTTCTAGAATTATATGATATATACGGTATTAATAATTATATGGTATATCATTAAAATATTATAAATATTATCTATTAATACTCATTAAATTGTATAATACACCCTAGTAAAATTATTTTGACCTTATACATGAATTTAGAACGTGTAGGTGCTCTACAAATCTACACTGATCGCAACTTCTGAGCTGTGAATACTTCGTTAGTTTCCATGGCGACGGCAATCCGACTTTGTAATATCTTGGCCGATATACCGCCGATATTTCGCGGTGACGTGACTGTCAGCGTCCGTGAAAACAAAATGGCGTCCGATTCTAAAGCCATTAGCTGCTGTGTCAACGGAGCAGGCATCAACAGCAACGACGTCGAAGAAGAGTTTTAAAGGAGGTGAGACGACGACGAAGAAGAAGATAGAGAGACTTGATGTTGAAGAAATCAAAGAGCGTGAAGGTAAAAGAAAGAGTTTGAAAGATTATTTTGAAGAGGCAAAGCATATGATGATGGGATCGGAGGGTGGTCAGCAGCCACGGTGGTTCAGTCCCTTAGAGTGTGGGTCGCACACTCCTGATTCTCCTCTCCTTCTCTATATACCTGGTCTGTTTGTTGTTCCATTGCTGTGACGTATACTTGCTCACAACTTTTATGCTTTAATCATTATTGTTTTTTTTTTTTTTTAAATGAAATATTACAATTAAAATGGGATTGGAGAGGGGTACTTAACTCGAACCTATTATTTCATAATATAGGTATAAAATGCATAATATTGGCTCAACCTTATCTTATGATTCTTATCTTTAATTTTTTTTTTTTTTTTTTTAAATACTACTTATATTATAGTCATTTGAATCTGGGTGTTAATTTGTTAATCAGACTGAATGTTGGCTTTCCATTTGGTCATAGTGTACTGCGTTTCTTTAATCACTACCGTTGTTTACGTGTTATGTCTTTTATTTTGAATTTTTAAGAAAATGGCATGCAGTAAATGAAAAATAAAACAGTTATTATTATTTTTTCCTTAATTGGTGAATTATTATTTTTCTCTTGATAATTTTGAAAAAATCAAAAAACCTACTGAAATAGTATTAATTCAAATTAAAAGAATGAGTAAAACAATATTTCTTAAATCAATAGAGGGAAAATTACGATTCATTAATCGTCAGGGAGAAAAATGATAATAACTCAAAATAAAACTTTATATTGATAAATTTTTCCAAATTTTGTAGGGATTGATGGTGTTGGACTTGGACTGATAATGCAACATCAAAGACTTGGAAGGTGAGTACGTTTAAGATTTTTCTTTTGTAGCAATTTCTCAATATGCTTTGATTAATTTATATATCTTAACGTAGTTTCTACTCTTTTTTCTTTTTTTTTTTTCCTTAAATTTAACAAGTTATAACAAATTTATCAAAACTTTCTATATAATAATTGAACTTAGGATGCCTATTCATTGAATATATATAATGCCACTATTTTTCCTTCATGAAGGATATTTGAGATATGTTGCTTGCATGTTCCAGTTAAAGATCGGACATCATTTGCAGGTCCTATTTAATTTGTTTCAATTACTACATTCTTATTTATATTTTTGTTTAACATAAAAAATTATGCATATTATTACATGGTTCAGGTCTAGTGAAGCTAATAGAAAGAAAGGTTAGATCAGAGAAATATGTATTGCCAAACAGACCCATATATCTGGTCGGAGAATCTCTTGGAGCTTGCCTTGCACTTGCTGTTGCAGCCCGTAATCCTGATCTTGATCTTGTCCTAATTTTGGCTAATCCAGGTGAGATTATTTTAAGAATTTTTATTATAAACGATCTTTTTAAAAATATGTAGATGTCAATAAATAATATGCATTAACTGTATGTAATTAATTATAATGAAGAAAAATGTAATAATTAATGTATTGACTTATAACTCAAGTGATTAATATATTTTTTCTTCATATTTATGACAAAGCATTCAAATCCCACAAAGTAAATCTACTAGCACGGGGATAGCTTTCACTCTTTATTATAAGAGTAGATATTTCCAGTTGAGATGAGAATAGATGTTTATATCGTATTTGAATTATTATGAGAGTAGAAATCTCCTTATGATATGATAGATTTTCTGATCGCATTTGAATTATTTAATTTCTGCAACTCCATTGATCTCAATAGATTTATAAATATGTGTCTAATTATCTTATAATTAATTAAAAATTTTACAATGATAGTAGTCTATACTCTATACTGCTTAATCACATGGTTTATAAATGTATAACTAACAAAAAATAAAAGAAGATTGCAAATATTTATATACCGATAAAATCATTATAATCATAACGTGAGTCGTGACATGTTATAACAGTAACTACTTTGCATATTATTACATTCGCGTGGTTCAAATTTTAACAAAATCTATAACAGTGTGCATGATAATTAGTAATTTAAAATTTATTAACGATATTGACTACTGTATACCAAAATTACTAATTTTATATGAATCTTTGTTCGAGAAACACAGCATAATTGATCACCAAAAATCTTAAACATCTTCAATGTTCGCCGGTTGATTTGGTTCTTTTTGCAGCCACATCTTATAGCCAGTCAGTGCTCCAATCCACAATGCCTTTACTGCAATTCATGCCAGACCAAATTCTTAGCTTGTCTCTTTTGAGCTTAATGACAGGTTTGTTTTTCATTGTTTTAGTATTCTGCTTTTGCTAGTTACTGGAGATGTATCTAGTTGTTCTTGATTTAGAAAGTAACTAGTGTCAGAGTATGTAGCAAGTTAATTTGCAAATTAGTGCCCATATAATATTTTTACCGTATACCAGCAATTGAACCTGATATATTCAGGTGATCCTTTCAAGATGGCAATGGACAATGTAGTGAAAGGACTTTTTCTACCACCGACAATTGAAGGGCTATCTCAGAATCTTGGTCCAGTGCTGTCTTACTTCCCGGTAAGGTTCAATTCTACAACTTGAGACATAAGCATATTATGAGTAACATTGAGAACACTTTTATCATCATCACTTGAAACATTTGAGTCTTTCTACCATGTTGCAAGTACAGTGCCAGCCGTGAACCCACCATGGGACCAAGTCACATGACTCTTGAAAAATTGAAAAATTTATGATTTCTTGTTTTGATTTGACACAATTACACAAAGCTAGCTGCTTGTATGATCAGGACTATTTTTGTTTGTAACAGAATCTAACTTTGTTTTTTCATGTATTAGAATTTAGGACTTATTGTTGAAGAGGAATAGTCTGTTGAAGTTGTATCGAAAGGATTGCTTCGTTTTGATTTTTTCTACTATCAAATATTGATGCTCACATTTGCATCTTTATTATTATCTGCTGTCAACTTTGTGAGAAAATAACTGATGATTTAAGTTACAGGTTCTGGCTGATATATTACCTAAAGAAACACTCCTCTGGAAGCAGGAGTTGCTTAGATCAGCTTCTGCATATGCCAATGCTCATCTCCATGCTGTAAAAGCTCAGAACGCTTATACTTTGCAGGTTCTAACGGCTTGACATAATTACTTTCAGTGATCATTAATTAGCAACTAAAATTCTTACACTAATTAACATTTTTTGATACATTTGAACTTGACAAAATATAGAATAGACAGAGACGTAGCTTCTTTTGGGCTACCCTAGCTCAATTTTAAAAAATAATTTTAGAAAATATTTAAAAATCTTGTTTAAAAGTATAAAATTAGTTTTTATTAAATTTATTGAAGTAACATTTAATCTATTTTTTTGAAAAAATTACATACCTTTTATTTTTAAAAATTGTACTCAACTTTTTAATTATAGTGTACAATTTAAAGTGAAAAAAAAAACTATATAATGTATTTTATTGAAAATCTTGTTGCTGAAAATAAAGCATGTTTATTTTTTTTTTACTCTTTGGTTATCAAATTGCCTTAGAGATAAAATTGAGCTTTTAGTATTGTTTTTCTTGATCACGAATGGGTATTTGGTTGATAATTTTGTAGAATTCTTGTGGTGTAAATTATGTTTATTGTATTGTGTTAGTCCTTAGATTTTTTGGTGCTTTTAATAACTTAATTCATTTTTTATCATTTATAGTAATCATTATTTTAAGTAGTTATTTGTGATGTTTATTGATCACAATTCAAAGTAGATATACAAGCCATCCGTCATCATTTAAAAAATACATATATAAAATCAATGTAATGTAATTATTTTAAAATATGCATTAGAAGGGTTAAGATTTATTATACTCTTAATTAAGTGTAGCTTTGTTTTTCAATTAATTAATCATACATTAGAGAAATTTAATTATGCATAGAGATTCAATTAAAAAATAAGATTTCTAACCCACCCTAGAATTGAATCCTAACTATGTCCTTGATAATAGACAAACAAATACTATATACAAACCTAGTTAATCTTTTGCGGAGTGCTAATATAAGAAACTCAATTCCTGTCCAACTAGAATATTAGGGGCCGAAAAAGTGTGCTCAAAACATGCAATGCACTATCAAGTAAGCCTGAGCCTGAGAAACAACCTCTAGACCAGTTTTCCCTCTTATCAGAAGCTATGCAAGAAGCTTTATATAATTTATTTTTGTCAGTTTAAAGAGTTCATTGATCATCATTGTAAGATTCTGTTACAATACTGTGATCATATTTTTGTGAAGAGCTTTTTGCAATTCAGATCATAACAACATGCCTCTGTTTCCACTTTCGAGTTAGAGTTAGTCATATAAAGATCACTTACTTCCCTTTGCAAATAGAATGCTGAATAGTATCTAATTCTTAAGTAGATAAATTGTTGTTTTTCCAAATATAATGTATCATTAATTTTTGGTTTAAGTTCATGATTCTTGAATTCACCATTTTATCTTTATAGTGGAAAGGACCAGTTACTGCCAAGTCAAGCGGAAGGACAAAGACTTCGCCTGGCACTGTCAAAATGTCAGATCCGCAACTTTGATGACAGTGGTCATTTTCTCTTTTTGGTAGGATGATCTACCTCTCCCCTCCATTTCCACACTATCATTCCCTTATCTCTCTACTAAGTCTGTCAAAGTGTTGGTTAATTTAGAAGTTTAAGTGAAAAAATACAATAGTGAATCCATTATCAATACAAAGAAACTTG
Organism: Nephelium lappaceum; assembly: GCA_021234005.1. Taxonomy (NCBI): domain Eukaryota; kingdom Viridiplantae; phylum Streptophyta; class Magnoliopsida; order Sapindales; family Sapindaceae; genus Nephelium; species Nephelium lappaceum. The sequence continues at coordinate 5,647,517 of CM038004.1, forward strand.
TAGTGATAAAGAACAATCATTGACTACCATGACTGTTACATTGGCCGTAATCTTCCAATTTATGAGACATGGGATAGAGTCCTTAAATTGGCTAGAAATAAAAGGAAAACAAAATGAATTCCTTCTAAAGGGAGCAAATTGTGTTTGTAATCTTTCAAAATAATCCAGTAGTAATAAAATATCATTGAGCTCCCCAACCTTTTTAAATTTACAACACTATGAGCAAGGACATTGGAAGGTGTGACCCCAAAAAATTGAACAATACTTCGTAGTTCATATGGAGACATAACAGAATGGCAGCATGCTCCCTCCGGTAAATGGTAATACCAGTTTCTAAAATAAATTTGGTACGTACTTTAACATATTTCTTTAGAAATTATGAACTTACGGTAATGAAATATACGGATAATTAAATTGAAAGCATTTTTTATTTGGGTAGGAATCACTCTCTCCATATCATAATTTATACTTTTTCCTTTTTGTTTTTCATGCTTCCGTGTAGTATACTTGTATAATAGTGGTATAAACTGAAACTCGGAAGCATGTTTCATATCACTGTTCTAAGCTTTAAGTACCTGATATTTTAAACTATTTTTAGTCTATACACTATCTTATGCTTGTTTAAGATATACATCTGATTTATGTATAATGCTGCCCTTGTATGACAGGAAGACGGTGTTGATTTGGTAACCATTATCAAGGGTGCTAGTTTCTATCGCCGTGGAAAAATCCTGGACTATGTTTCAGATTTCATGCCTCCTACCGCTTCTGAGTTCAATAAAATATATGAAGATAATAAGTAAAAGTGTTTTATAGCCCGAAAACTAGCAAATACAATCTATACATTCTGTTACAACACAGATTATTCTGAGAGCATTAGCCATTAACTTTGAATATTATTGTCTGACAAATATGTTGTTGCTAGATGGGTGAATGCTGTTACTAGCCCCGTGATGCTCTCAACTTCAGAGGATGGCAAGATTGTGAGGGGACTTTCTGGAATTCCTTCAGAGGGACCAGTCTTGTTTGTGGGATACCACATGTTAATGGGACTTGAACTGGTCCCAATGATGTCGCAGTTTATGATTGAGAGAAATATTCTTTTGCGAGGCCTTGCACATCCATCTTTGTTCTCTAAGTTGAAATTAGATGGAAAACTGCCTGACATAGCTACATATGACGTGTTCAGATTGATGGGTGCGGTTCCTGTCTCGGCAACCAACTTCTATAAACTCCTGTCTTCAAAGTCTCATATCCTATTGTATCCAGGAGGCGTGCGAGAAGCTTTTCATCGGAAGGTATGTATGATATATCCATATTTTAAAGTTACTAACCTTTATCTACTCTTCCATTTTGTGTATAAAATTTTGTCCAGCAATAAAAAATTTGCAAGTTTACACTGGTACAGATTCTCATCTTTCCAGTTTTCCTCCTGCCTACTGAAGGAAATAAAGTTTGAAACCAAAGGAGGTAGCCTACATCTTTGTCAAACATGACAGGAAGAATCTTCAAATGAGTTTATGATAACATTTTTCTGTGATGCAACCATATGTTCTACTATATTATAATTTTAATCTGTGAATAAATGTACTCTTTGTGATGTTCTGCTTATTAATTGATATAAACTTGTCACTTTCTTTAGTTATATGATTATGAGTTGTCTTGTAGAAAATGTGCAAACAGTGAGCATGAGGCTTGAGCATGCCCGCTAGTATGTTCGTCTATGTATATTATATATTACATGGCCACTCATGCTAAATGTACTACTTGCAATACAAAACACTAAAGCATCTCTGCGATAATTATTCATACTTCATGATCAGGGTGAAGAATACAAGTTAATTTGGCCAGAACATTCAGAATTTGTAAGGATGGCAGCCATATTTGGAGCCACAATTGTACCTTTCGGAGCTGTAGGAGAAGATGATGTTGCTCAAGTAAGATTGAAAACCATTTTCGTCTCTACGTTGTCTCTGTTGATATATTTTTCCTTTCCATAAACACATATTATTCCTTTTCCTAAACACATGCATTTCGGTCTCTTGGGAATACAAAATATATAATTTGGTTTTATTTGTTAAATTATGTTGAAGGTTTTCATACAAAATAATCAATGTGTTCATCCGTCCAACTTGTGATTATGTTTTGAAGGTTTGCGTTTACTTGACTTATGATATCAAAATTACAATAAAATTGTTTTTCTGATATATGTATAGTGTTAAACTCTACTTTTTAAGTCTCCTAACTGGTGCAGTACTGAATAATCAAGCTTGGCATATGTACATAGAGTAAAGATATATTTGATTGCATATTCCTGCTGTTCAGATGGTTCTTGATTATAATGACCAAGTGAAGATTCCTTACTTTAAGTCTTTGATAGAAGAATTGACGGATGAGTTTATCAATGTGAGGTATGTTGATAATTTTTTCCGCATTATCTATATACCCTTGCATTTTTTTTTTTAACTCTTCTCCGTCACTCTTTTTGGTTTGTCTAATATTGGTCCGCGTTATCTATGTATCCTTGCATTTTACTCCTCTTCATTACCCTTCTTTGTTTGTCTAATTTTGGTCCGCATTATTTATATACCCTTGCATTTTACTCCTCTCCATTCCTCTTCTTTGTTTGTCTAATTTTGGTTCCTTCTTTCAACCAACCATGTTCTTACTTCTCATAATCTTTGAGAACTGTAGAACTGATGCGAGTGGCGAGATAGCAAACCAACATTTTCACATACCATATTGTCTGCCAAAAGTTCCAGGCAGATTTTACTATTATTTTGGGAAACCAATTGAAACAAGAGGTATGATCCCTTGTATATCCCTATACATACCACATGTTCATTCAATTAAAATTTTTTGTTTATGTATACTTCATCCAATTGATATTATATATTCTACGCCGTTGATTGACCAAAGTAGTTTATTATTTTTTTAAGGGAGGAAGCATGAATTAAAAGACAGGAACAAGTCTCATGAATTGTATTTACAAGTGAAGTCTGACGTTGAGGAATGTCTTGCTTATTTAAAGGAGAAAAGAGAACATGATCCATACAGAAGTATATTGTCTCGCCTCATTTACCAGGCCACAAATAGCTTTGCATCTGAGATTCCTACTTTCGACCTTTGATTTTTCCTGCACAAGGTTTATTTTCCATTTGTGATCTATTAATAATCATTCTAATACTAGATTGATCAATTTTATTATTGATTTTCTGTAAGCTTTTACTTTATATTTAAATAAAATATCATTATTTTAAAATATATTCATTCATATTAAATTTTTTATTGTATATAAATTTAATCATTTAAATCAGATAAGAGATTACATAAAAAAAACTTACGAGAGATCGAAAATAATCATAAAAGTAATATCATAAAAATATTATTATAATAATATATAAAATCAGTAAATTACCCATTAATTATATTTTACCTAGCTACTCTACATCGGTAAATCATATAAAATACAAAAAGAAGTTGAATGACATAATTATTTGGACTTGTACCAATTACAGCATTCCAAATTTTAACATGACAACCTCAAAGCGTCCTGTCCACGCCGAATTACAGTCATCAACTTCAACAATGGTCATGATGGCATTAGCAGGCATCGGACGATTAGTGAACACACCTCTCGGCAAAACAAAACTGTGTTAAAGATGATAGCTTCTATTGTGATGATCAACTGGTTGAAAATGATTGTTTGTCAGCCGAAGCTCACTCTGCAGAGCATTATTTTAGCAATCATAATTTCGCTAAACATGATCAAGGAAGAATCAGGGAATTATATACTTATGGTAATTAGTTAAACGTTAGTTGGTATAATGTAATTAACTATATGTAACTGACTCTGCTGAGTCAGCAGTTTTCTGTTAGCTAGAGGTTGTTGAAAACACTTAGGACTCCTAAATAAGTGCCCTCAATTCTGGAGGTGCAAAATGTGTGGGAGCTCAGAGCTGACTTGTATATACAGCAATCTCTCTGTAATACTGAATGATAAGGATCAGTTTTATAGCTTGCTGGAGCTCCTGTAATGGCTTCTTAGTTTTCTCTAACTCTGTCTATAGTAACATTTTGTCGAACAAATTATTTAATAAATAAAGAAACTAACATCTATGGAATTCTTATGAACTCCACGTGTCAATCTGTCATACACCCTCTAGATTTCTAAATCATCACTCGTTATATAGTTATAATTTCTTCTCTTGTACATGAATTTTAAATTGTGTAGGCACTCTACTGAATCTGCATTGATCTAATCTTCTGAGCTCTGAATTATTTGTTAGTTCTCCATGGCGACGACAATCGGAGTTTGTAGCTTCTTGGCTTACTTATCGCCAGTATATCGTCGAGACATTGCATCAGCATCCGTGAAAGCAAAACGGAGTCCAGTTTTAAAGCCATTAGCTGTGTCAACTGCAACGACGAAAAGTTTTGAAGAAGGCAAGACGACGAAGAAGAAGATAGAGAGACTTGACGTTGAAGAAACCGAAGAGTACTGTGACGGTAAGAGAACGAGTTTGAAAGACTATTTTGAGGAGGCAAAGCGTATGATGATGATAAGATCGGACGGTGGTCAGCAGCCACGGTGGTTTAGTCCCTTGGAGTGCGGGTCCTACGCTCCTGATTCTCCTCTCCTCCTCTATTTGCCTGGTCTGTTTGTTTTTTCCACTGCTATCACGTCTACTTGCTCATCACTTTCATGTTTTAATCACTGTTGTTGTTGATTGTAGAATTCTTCTCGTGCAAGGCAATGTACACACGCTGCTGTGTATATGTCTTTTTGTATTGTTACCTTTGTTTGCTTTTTGAAATTGCTAAACTTGCACAAGAGCAAAGATGAAAAATGAAGATTAAAAGATAGTTTTGATAAATTTTTCCAAATGTTGTAGGCATAGATGGAGTTGGACTTGGACTGATAACGCAACATCAAAGACTTGGAGAGTGAGTATATTTATTTATTATTTTTTTTAAATTTAGCTTTGATTAATTTATCTTAATATAATTGTGTCATTTTTGGTGCAACATAATATATTAAGTTATGACAAATTTATTATTTTAAAATTTTTTATATAACGATCCATCTTATTGGGATCCTTTATATTGATAATATTTGACTCGACCGTTTTTCTTTGAAGGATATTTGAGATATGTTGTTTGCATATTTCAGCTAAGGATCGGACATCATTTACAGGTCTTATTTAATTTATTTAGTTATTACGTTCGTGCATGTGTCTATTATATGTATTCTCTAATTCTTTACATTTTTGTTTAAAATTTAAAATAATAATAATAATAATGTGTGTGAATTTTGTTTCCTGGTTCAGGTCTAGTGAAGCTAATAGAAATAAAAGTTAGGTCTGAAAAATATAGGATGCCAAACAGACCAATATATCTAGTTGGAGAATCTCTTGGAGCATGTCTTGCACTAGCTGTTGCGGCCCGTAATCCTGATCTTGATCTTGTCCTAATTTTGGCTAATCCAGGTGAGATTATTTTACATAATTGGCCCAGTAATGGAATTGATAAAAGTATACCATTAATTTTATATGTAACTGTAATTGTAAGGGTTTAGATTAGATAAATATTACCCAAACCAATTTTTTTAACAGCAATTCTTATATTGACTGTAAAATTGGTTATTAAATAATCTTACAAGGTGGTTATTAAAGATTCGTATTGAGTAATCTTTCCCAAATCAGTAAAATAGTCAAATCCTTTTATCTAATTAGTTTCCTTGCTATTTGAATGAACAAATAAATAAATAGTATATCTTGCATTCCTATATTTCAAAACTTATGTTGCAGACTGAACCAGAACAGAAAAAGTGTAAAGGAAAGAAAAGAAATTTAGGAGGAATAGAAGGAGAGAATTCTAGAATCTTTATTGATTAATCTTCAATGAATTTTCAAAAGACTTTTTTACAAGTTTTTTATATCAGTTGTGCCAACTCACCACCAGATTCTAACTAACCGCTAACTAACTAACTATAACCATCACTTAATAGACTAATGAACGAGCCAAATACAACATCGTTTCGACTCTCTTTAAATCGTTCCAAAACGACTGCATTTCACTTATATTCTTAAAAGTTCAACGATGTCGTATGGTGTGCATCAACTTATTCTATCAAAGGGTTAAGTAGAGATCTATTAACTCGGTACCTTATAATTACTAATGATGTTAACCTACTAATTGTTAGTATGTTGCATATTATTAGGGTCATGTGGTCCACATTTTGATAAAATTTGTGACCACAAATAGGATAATTTTTTAATTTTAAAATAATACATAAATTTTTCAATAATTGACTGTAGTATACTAAAATAAAAATAATAATTTTATATGAATTTATTTGTTTTACTATACTAGTTTGAAACATTTAAAAAAAGAAAAAAAAAAGTACTTGGTGTTTGGAAGCGGCAAGTTTTAACACTCTTACATGCCCTCAAGTTTGGACAAAAACCAAAGAAGTGGTGTATTTTCATTTCATCATAAATGACTAGTGTGATAAGGATTTTGCTCCTACTAACGATGGTTACAGTTGTGTTGATGAGAAAGAGTTGATTTTATTTATTTTGTATTTTTTCTGGATTTTTTAACTTTTGTGTGTTCCGAACCTCGAGTTATAATCTAACGATCAGTGATCATGATGACTGATATTCCCTATAACTAGACAAAAACTGTACACTAGCATTGCTAGAGTATGATGTCATAAAACAGTTAAAAGCATGCAGCAATGTTAACAACTCATTCAAATTTGTAGTCTATATTGGAGAAACACAACACTATTGACACCAAAAAGGTTATAATTCTGCAATGTTCGGTGGTTGATTTCATTCTTTATGCAGCCACATCTTATAGCAAATCGTTGCTTCACTCCACAAGGCCATTACTGGAACACATGCCAGACCAAGCCCTTAGCTTATCTTTTTTCAGCTTATTGACAGGTATGCTTTCCTTTTGGTCTAATTTTTTATATCCTTCCGTTGCCAATTACTTGCGATATATATACTTGTTCTTGCTTTTGAAATTCAGAGGTTGTCAACATGTATTGCTACATTTATAACAAAAAACAAAAACTTAGTTTAGTTAAAATTCTGTAGAAACTTGATTATCGAGGAGCCTTTCTGATCCTTGTTCAATTTTAGTGACCTTTGAAAAACAACTCACATAAGTAGACACCTTATTTAACCTGCAAATGCGAAGAGAATTCTTTTTTTTTTTTTTTAAAAAAAAAAAAATGAAAATCACAAAAATTAGGAGAGGCTATTTAATGTGACACTGGCCGTCTTGGACAATTTTCAACTAGTGTATAGCATAGTAGCAAAATATGGTCTTGGTTTCTCGGACAAGCTCAGGCTGCTACTTTTCTGCTTCCAAAAGCAGGACTTCATTTGCGTTGCTATAAGAGACTGGTTGTTCTGTTTGTTTATTTTAAACATGTTAAAAGTTAGTCCCAGAGTGTGTATAAGCTATTTTGTAATTTTCATGCCCATATAATAGTTTTCCCAGTTGATAACAGCAATTGAACTGCATACATTCAGGTGGTCCTTTCAAGATGGCAATGCATGATATAGTGAGAGGACTTTTTCCACAACCAACAGTTGAAGGACAATCACAGAATCTTTTATCAATGTTATCTTACTTGCCTGTAAGGTTCAATTCTATACCGTGAGATATAAGCATACCATGAGTAACATTTGAGCAGTAAGATTAAGAGACAATTGTCAGTCAAAGAAAACACTTTTATCTGCATTACTTGGAACATGTTGCAAATTTTTACTAACTTATTGCAATTTACCATTTGTGTTTTATTTTTATTTCTCGTGTATCAGGACTTCCCATTTTCTTATTGTTAAGAGGAAGAGTGTGTTGGAGTAGTCTCAAAATGATTGTCACACGTTGATTGTTCAGACTTTCAAACATTGACGCTCAAATTTGCATCTGTATTGTTATTTGCTGTCAATTTTGTGACAAAGTAATTAATAATTTAATTCACAGGTTGTCGCTGATATATTACCTATAGAAACATTCCTCTGGAAGTTGGAGTTGCTTAGCTCAGCTTCTGCATACGTCAATGCTCGTATCCATGATGTAAAAGCTCAGACGCTTCTACTCTGCAGGTTTTAACGGCTTGACATGGTTACTTTCGGTGATCATTAGGATCTAGTAATCGTATAATAATATTTGGCTATAATTGAACTCGACAAAATAAATAATAGACAATCAAATACTATATCACGTAGTTTGTCTCTCGCAGAGAGTTAACGTTAGAAACTCAGTTCCTGTTCAACTAGAGTATTTGTGGGTGAAACATGTGCTCAAACAGGCAAGAAGTTTTCTCTAACTACCCTTGTTATTGTTTCTCAATTTTCAAGAGTTCATTGATCATCATTGTAAGATTCTGCTACAATATCGTAATCATATATTTGAGAAGAGACTGTTGCAGTTTGGATCATAACAATGCCTCTGTTTTCACTTTGGATTAGAGTCTGTCATACAAAGATCCTTTGTTTCCCTTTGCAAACACAATGTGTGGAATTTATCTAATTCTTAAGTTGATGATTTGGACATCTATAACCAGTAGATATATGATGTTTTTCCATATATTAAGTATCATTATTTTTTGGCTTAAATTCACAATCCTTGAGTTCATTGTTAATCTTTAGTGGAAAGGATCAGTTGCTCCCAAGTCGAGTGGAAGGTCAGAGGCTTTGCCGTGCACTGTCAAGATGTCAGATACGTAACTTTTATTGCAGCGGTCATTTTCTCTTCTTGGTAGGATGGTCTACCTCCTCCTGTTCCCATCCTTTCCCCGCCATCCATCCCTTAACTCCTCTGTTTGTCATAGTGCTTGTTCAGAAGTTTAAATGAAAAATACAGTAACAAATATATATTATCAATCAAAAAATTAAAAACAGAAAACAATATGAGAAAACAAACTGAACCTGTAGTGAAAACGAATAATAATTGAAGAAATGAATGTTATTACATTTATACCCTTCCAGCAGTAGAAGGCATAGATATAGGGCCCTTAAAATTGAGTCAAAAGAAATCAGAAGGACTCCTTTCGATTTGTAAGCTTTCAAAATAATCCAGTAGTTACAAGTTATATTCAGCTTCTCAGCTTTGGTTAAAATTTGGTAGTAGTAAATTCTCCAGTAATAGCAGATTCTACAATAAAACTTGGTATGTATAACAAATTTCCTTATAAATTATGAGCTTAAACGCCTTAACAAAAGCTACGGATGATTGATTTGAAAGCATTTCTTATTACCTCTGTTTATAAACTCATTTATGCATCATATATCTTAGTTCATAATGTTCACTTTTGGTTCCATATTACTATGTAAGATGTTGTGTACAATTGTGGTATAGACCGTAAATGGGAATTGTGTTTCGTCTCACTGTTATAGATCTAAGTACCTGTTTTTTTAAACTATTTTTCAGTCTTTACATTATCTTATTTTTTGTTTAAGATACATTAGATTTCATGTTTAATGCTGCTCTTATGTGACAGGAAGATGGCATTGATTTGGTAACTATTATCAAGCGTGCTAGTTTCTATCGCCGTGGAAAAGTCCTTGACTACATTTCAGATTTCATGCCACCAACCACTTCTGAGTTGAATAAATCATACGAAGATTTAAGGTAAAGTGTTTTGGCATGAAAACTTGCCAATGCCATTATGCGCACAGATTAATATCTAGCACTGATCAATCTAGTAGACAATCGTTTTGACCAACCAAACTACAATCTCCTTTTGTGATTAAATTGACTGATAGAATCACACAATCTTATATATCATTGTCCGTCAACTATGTTGTTGCTAGATGGCTGAGTGTTGTTACTGGTCCTGTGATGCTCTCAACTTTAGAGGATGGCAAGATTGTGAGGGGACTATCTGGAATTCCTTCAGAGGGACCAGTCTTGTTTGTTGGTAACCACATGTTTTGGGGAATTGAACTGTTCCCAATGATGAAACAGTTTCTGATTGAGAAAAATATTCTTTTGCGAGGCCTTGCACATCCAATGTTGTTCTTTAAGTTGAAGGATGGAATATTGCCTGACATAAGAATCTATGACTTAGTCAGACTAATGGGTGCAGTTCCTGTCTCAGCAACCAACTTCTCTAAACTTCTGTCTTCCAAGTCTCATGTCCTATTGTATCCAGGAGGCGTGCGAGAAGCTCTTCATCGGAAGGTATATATCCATATTTAAAAGTTACTGACTTGTATCTTCGCTTCCATTTAAATAAATCATCCAAAATTTTGTTCACCAAGTGAAAGATTGCAAGTTTACATTAGCACAAAATCTCAACTTTCCAGTTTTCCTCTTCCCTATTGCAAGAAAATGGTTTGAACCCAAAGGATTTATGAAGTCAGATATCAAACATGACTGCAAGAATCTTCAAATGAGACCTTCTATGATGTAACCATATGTTCTACTGCTTCTTTTCTTATTCTTATATAATATCTAATCTGTGAATACAATGTACTTTTTGTGATGTTCTGCTTAAAGATATGATGTAACTTGTCTCCTTTACCTTAGAAATAGCATCTGTGCAATAATTATTCATACTTCATGATCAGGATGAAGAATATAAGTTATTTTGGTCTGAACGGTCAGAATTTGTTAGGATGGCCGCAAAATTTGGAGCCACAATTGTACCTTTTGGTGTTATGGGAGAAGATGATCTTGTTCAAGTAAGCTTGAAAACTATTTCTTCTCTACATTGCATGCATTGACAATTATTCCATTTCACAAACACTTGTATTTTGTCTGTTGACACATGGAATATATTATTGGTTTTGTTAGATGAATTATGTTAACAAGGTTTTCATACTACATAATCAATGCATTCAACCGTCCATATTAATAACTTAAGATTATGTTTTGAAGGTTTGAGTTTCCTTGAAAGCATTAGAGTTTTTACTAGTCTTACGATAACTCCTCCATACGTGTATAGACATCATTTTTACGATAACTCCTCCATACGTGTATAGACATCATTTTTTCTATGTCAATGATGGTCAAATCGGCTTTTTAAGTCTCCCAACAGCAACTTACATAAGGGGATGTTTGTCTTGAAAAGTGTTATAGTAACCACCTGTTGATTGGAATATATATATATATATAACTTGGCATCTGTACCTATTTTGAATGGATATCTAATTACATATTCATGCTTTCAGCTAGTGCTTGATTATAATGACCAAATGAAGATTCCTCTCTTTAAGACTCAGATAGAAGAATTGTCATATGAGACTATTCCAGTGAGGTGGGTTGAGAATTTTCTTCCGCATCATTTGTACGCCCTTGCATTCACTCCTCTCCGTTTCTCCTCTCTGTAATGTCAATTTTGGTTCCTTCCTTCAACCAACCGTGTTTTCAATTCTAACAATCTTGAGAATTGTAGGACTGATGCTGATGGTGAGGTCTCAAACCAACAAATTCACATGCCATTTTTTCTACCAAAAGTTCCGGGCAGATTTTACTATTATTTTGGGAAACCAATTGAAACAAGAGGTATGATCCCTTCATTCAATTATATTTTGTCTAATCCACAATGCGCCTAATTAATGTTATGTTGTACATGGTTGATTTACTAAAGTAGTTTTATTATGTTTTCAAGGGAGGAATCATGAATTAGAGAACAGAAATGAGTCTCATGAACTATATTTACAAGTGAAATCTCAAGTTGAGGAATGTCTTGCTTATTTAAAGGATAAAAGAGAACATGATCCTTACAGAAGTATATTGTCTCGCCTCATTTACCAGGCCATACATGGCTCTGCATCTGAAATTCCTACCTTTGACATTTAATTTTTTCTGCACAATGTTGATCTTTTATATTTATTTTTCCTATGAGAATACTCATTACCTTAAAAATTCAATAGTTCATGTTTAAAAAGATTTCATGTTGTAATTCTAGGTCTAATCTATATATGGTAGATAAATTTAATTCTTAATATTGCATAAGCTCTTAAAAGTAATTGTAGAACCTATATCATAACTGTCCAATCTGATTTCATGGTAGAAAGATATATGTATGTGTGTGTATAGTTCATTGAATTTTTACTGGACTGCGCTTTTGTGTTGTCCTGTCGGCCTTCAATAATTTATGCTGCCGATTGCATTGATTTGGTATGTCTAGATTGCATTAAGAATGCATTTGAAGTAGTTTAATATCATTAAAAAAATTAAGCAAACAAAAGCATTGTTATCACTTTTTATTTTCAAGTAAACACTAAAGCCAAACAATTTATGGAATAAATTCTACTATTATAAGTGAATGGATAAAAGAAGTGTGACAAACCCACACTTTATCTCCCTCCAAATATAACACATGTTTGGCAAGAGAATGAGCCGCCCTATCTCCGGTTAGGAGGAATAAAAACGACCAAAACATTACCAAAGATGAGAGTGATAACCCAATACTTTCAATTACAAGATGAGACATCCAAAAGGCTGAATTTAGAAATACTTTAAGCCATTGTATGGAAATCACATTCCACCAAATCCATAACGTAATGAAGATTATAAGCCAAATCAAGAGCAGTTCTAAGAGCAACAAACGCACCCATCTTTGACTTTGAGAATAGGACCCGTGTAACTTTTTAGCGCAAGCAACAAGAACGTCACCTTATTTAATCCGTATTCATATGTCATACTACAATATTCTTAATGCCTAAAAATTATTGTTTTGATGGAAAAAAGAAAACCCACTTAACAGCCTTTTGAAGAATATGACAATGTTTTGGGCACAATTAAAATTAAATATAACAGCAGAAAATTTGTTGAAGGATTGGAGAGATTCCCTCTCTACTCGTCGTTCATGTCTTATTAACTAACAGCATGAATCAATTTTTAATGAATTAAATTAAAGATTATTATGAAATAAATCTAGCAGCTCCGGCTCACTCTCGGGGTCATTAATGGACCAATTGGGCATCAAGTTGGACTCATCTACTACAACTGATTCTGCCAATTGGTGACAGGCACTGGGTTTTGTTACCAATTATTCGAATCCACGTGTCGACCTTCATTTGTTTATTTAATTTGGTAACCCACCCTACAATATTTAATTTTGTACTTCAATTTCTGAATGTTTACTTTACACTTGCGGCAAACTTTTGCAGCAACTTTCAAGTTTCATTCATTGCTTGAATATTATATACTTATTCCTCCACCATTATCTGCTTTTCACTTGTGCCACATTTTCTGCTATCTAAATTCCAAAAGCACTCTTCACAAAACAAAAACATGCCAATTCTGATTTAAGTTCATTTGTCCTCTCTTTTCTTATCTTTTTCTTATCTTGGATTGTTGATTATATATGATGATATATGTATACACCACCACCATACGGTATCTGAAGAGAGAGAGAGAGAGAGTTGAGTTAGAGATTATCAAACTGTGTATTCCTGAAATGCCCCTCTCTTTTCTCCTCCTACACAGCATATTTACCACATGAATATGATATAACTCTATAACATTTATCACAATTTAGGTTCAATGTGCACACCCCAGTTTGTATCAATGAAGAGAAAGCAAGGGCATTTTAGGGATATAAGAAAACAATCCTCAAATCAATTATTAAGCTAAAAAGGAGATGGTAAGTGGTAAGCAAGCATGCATCGATCAACATCATGAAGAAAAAGCGCTTGCAAACCATATCAGTAAAGTACCAAATCTCAACAGTTCTCAACTATAACTTCGAACAAAAAAGGCACACTCATTTATATATATAATAAAAAAGAAACTCTTTACTTAATATGATTCTTATAACAATAATAAAATAACAAAACCCCAACCCAATCTCCATTTCCACTTGAAAACTCTCAGTTCATGATCTCAAAACGTGAAAACTAAAACAACTTACCGCAGAATGAAAAAAACAACAACAAAAGCTACGATCATAAATGGAGAGTGAGATCAACGTTAACGTTTTCGACATTGTCACAAGACGGAGAGAAAGAGACAGCAGAAGCAGTGGATCCATTGATGTAACCAGGGTAAGCCAAAGGAGGCAGAGAGCTTGATGGGGGCTGGCCGTACTGGGACGGGAAGTGGTGCTGGTGTTGGTAGTGGTGGTGGGTTTGGGGTGGGTCCACCACCCAGTTGGGATAGTGAGGGTGGTCTGGTGGAGGGTGAGGAGAGTAGGTTGGAAGGTCGACGTTGATGGGGAAGTTGAGGTTTCTACGGGCGGCGGCTCGCTCGCGTTTGTGGGCATTTTGGTGGCCACCGAGAGCTTGAGAGCTGTAGAACTTGCGAGGGCAGTAGAGGCACTGGAAGAGCCTGGCGGTGGCTGAGGCGGAGGAGTGATGATGATGTGGAGGAGGTGGTGGTGGTGGTGGTGGTGATGGAGGGTGTTGTTGTACATGTGGAAGGTGAGCTTGTCTTTTGGTTGGCCTTGGATTGGAGGGATGGGTCAGGAAGTTGTATATGTTAGGGTCTGCCATTTCAAGGACAGTTTCACAGAGAATAACAGAACCCAAATACACTCACCAGTTACCACTCTGATTGCAAGTAGCAGCGATATTAGATACATACATACATATAGAGAGAGAGAGAGAGAGAGAGAGAGAGAGAGAGAGAGGGAGAGGGAGGTTTTAATGGGGTTTTAAGCTTTTGTTTGTTTCCGTTAGCCTTCCTCTATTATCATTGGTTGTTTTTATCTGGACATAAATGCCCTCTTATCCTTCGTATTTGCTTCTCACTTCTCGACTTCTTTTTCTGCTATAAGGTTTACTTTGCAGCATGGAAACCGAACAACTTTTCTTTTAACATTTTAATCTAAAAATTCATATACACATGCATGAGGAATAAATTTATGGGTTTGGTTAATTTTGGCTAAACTTTGAGAGGGTTACAATTGAAGTCAAGTTTTGAGTATAGGTTGGAGGGGAGAGCTAGCTAGATAGGTAGGTTCATGGGCCCATAAACAAGAGAAGATGAGGTCATCACAAGTCACATGAAATGACACGTGTACGACCTAGATTTTGAAACACCGAAGGAAAGGCCTCTACGTCCAATCGAGAGAAACCATAACAATGTACGTAGCACCATACAATACAGGATATGTACATGTACCCACCCCAGCACCAAATAAACGTTAACAGCGGTGATGGGAAATTGGCAAGTCATTTGAAATAGCAAGGGCAGATTGGGAAGTGTGAGAAAGGAAAATTAAAAAAGGACGTCATCTGGAAAGGACGGGAAGTGGTGACACTTACCTCCTTTCTTGCAGTGCAGTGTGAGACGAAGGGATGTTATGTGTCAGCAACTTTTCCTCTCTCTCTCTCTCTCTCTCATTCACTGCTAACAAAACTGCCACATTCTCTCTCCAAAACAGCTCACACCGAGCCCCAATCCACCTACACGTATCACAACCCTATTTGCCACAAACTAAAAAAGCCTTATTTCTCTCTCTAATTCTGTTGGTTTTGGGAGGGAATATTATGAAGGGGCTGGTCAGATGAGACCCTTGAGTGAGTGAGTGAGTGTGATCAGTGTGTGTTTGTATGTTGATGGCTTGATTATTTTGGCTAACAAGGCAATGGCTCGGACCCCAATAACCCGAACTCAGTCTGGGTTTAGTAGTTTCCTTTAATGGAGTTATTCTAGGTTGGCTGCTTTGATGTTGGACTCCTCAAACTGAATCCAATCTTTCTGATTATGAGTATCATGAGATGCTGCCGCATGTATTACTAGTATTACCATGAAACATCAATCCCAGTCTTTTATATCAAAGTGTGACTCATTCTCTTCAACTCCAGCTTTATATATATATATATATATATATAGTCTAATCTAGTCAGAGAGTGTTGGACTATACAAGAAACACAATTATGTTGATGACCTCATTTTAATATACATGGGAGAGTCTAATTCAGTAGATGATAATAACACCACGTATCGTGATATGATATATGACTTTTTTTACGTGAACATATTCTCATATCATATAGTGTTGTTGTACATCATCCAGTTACACTTAAACGTCATGTTAGGGTTTGGTTGTATTTGCTTTTTCTTTTTCTTTTTCTAAATAGAACCAGGAGTCGAGGGTGTAGGTTGATGAGTTGATAAACGAACCTTAGTCGTACACAAGCCATGGCAGACCACAACGTGAGAAACAGGAATTGATGCAACGTGTTGCGTATGTGTCGGACTCTAGGGCGCCGTAGAGTTACTTAGGTCGTACCTTAAGTCACATAGAAGTGTTTGTAAAATAATATATTCGCACCTCAAATCACTTAGAAATATTTGTAAAATAATAGATCTGACTAACATTGATAATCAAGATTTTCCAAATTTAACTCGAACCACATAACCTTATTCATGCGGCTAGTCTTTTATTTTACTAGTAATAAGCTTCCAGCTGTGAGTCACGAATAATTGCTGCTTCACAAATAACAGTTCACGGCATTTGTAGTGTGCCCAATTATTTCCGTTGAGTTTATTGCAAAAAAAAAAAAAAGTTATTTCCTTAGAGTTATGTATTTTTTAGTTTATATTAATAACACATCAACAAAAATTTTTTAATATGGTCCACTTTTGACCAAACAAAAAAATATAGCAATATATATTTTTATCTCCAATATAATTATCAAAAGCAAAATATACATGTACTTTTGACTAATAACCGTAAAATATGTATCATATTTTCTTACTTCTTATATTGTACAATTAAAAGGGGAGAGAATGAAACAAATCTATATATTTTTAATTAGTTGAAAAATGTGAGAAATCATAATCAATACTTCTAGTAGAGTTTCTTAATTGAAAAACTCTCCTCCACATTCTCTAAAATCCTTTTTACCACATCAGTTTCATATTTAGATTTGATAATTGAATTAGGGAGGATTTTTTTTTACTTACTATGTATCAATGATATAAGGTAAGAAGTTCAACTCAAATAGATAATTGCATCAGAAATAAGCTTTCTATATTACAAGGCCTTGCTTGTGTTTCTTTCCTAAAATAAATAATTAAAGAGCTATTTTATTTGTAATTTGAATCAGTATGTTAACATTTTAAAATTGATATGATGGATAATTAATTTACTGATAAATTAAGTGGTTAGAGGGATCCAATTTCTACCATATGTAAATATATATGTGAAGTTTTTTTTCATGAAATATATATTTTCCAATGTTACAGGAGTTGAATTTCAAACCGCACACACAACATTTAACAGATGTCATATTACCATAAAAAAATTTGATAAATATCAAAAGCGACAATATATATATATTGACACCTCAATCAGATTATATTTATGACCACAAAATATCAATATATTTGACATCTAAATACTTGTTTAAAACTAACAAATTCACTTTAAATAAATAAATAACAATCTAATAGCACTTTCAATTTTAAAAAATTTTGTAAGCATAGTAAATGTCCCTAAAAAAATAAAAATAAAAAAAAAAAGAAATCTCAATTTTTTCTGTACGAGTCCATCAGTAGTACAAATGACAATTCAAGCTGCTTTGATGAAAACTCTAAGAATAACTTCATTGTACAATGAAAAGTACCATGATCATGAACCAAATAACTGCAGACTTCCTCAAAATTTCCACCAAAAAGAAAAAAAAAAAATGCTTGAGAAAACTATTAAAAAGAAAAAGGGAGCATGAGCCTATCTGGGTGGTTGGTACCAACTAACATTACTCATCAACAAAACACCTTAACATAGTACAAAAGCTTTTGTTCAAATCTGAGTCTATCGGTCTATATTTAAGTAATAATATATATATATATATATAATGATTATCGGTCTATATTTAAGTAATAATATAAAAAAAAAAAAAAAAGAAAAATAAATAGATCTTGAATCTGTAAATGAACGGGCCTTCATATTGGACCTCCTTTTTCCAAGTTCAGTTTTCAGTCCGCTTAGTCAAGAAACTTAATGGGCCACTAACTGCTTGCAACAATTTAAAAGAAATCTGCTGAATACGCCCACCCACTGCTCAAAAGTCTCCCTTTTTGGTGAAAGTATTAGTGGGGTGGGTACTTAAAAGACAACTGGAGTGATTAATCAACTTTTAACGTGTGAAAACCTACTCAACCTATTCCCTCTCGTATGAAGTAAGTCTTACGGGCCTAACACCAATACTAACAACCAAACATCTTAAAGCAAAGCCATTAATTAATCTCCAAAGCAAGTTAACTGGGGACGTTACTCAATTTTATGGGATTAACAAAATTAACAGTACGCCAAGTGAAAAATTTATGAACCCATCAAATTATTTTGGGCATTGAATATCTGTACAGGTTGATCAGGGTTAGTGCCATTTTGAGGCAAGATGACCAAGGCAAAAAGAAAATGATAATGTATAGTTTTATGTACAGAATCAATAAAAGAAAACATGATTTGGCAAGGCAAACTAGTCAGTTGCTGATGTTGAAGTATCGCGGATCTTCTGGGAAATGGCATTCCACATTCAACTGCCATTAGACAGCAACAACCATCATTAGTCACATACCATACACATGCTGATACACCAAAACTACATGATAAATCTTCTGCTCTACATTGTCATAGTAAAAGCTGTCCTGGACAGAGATGTAATTCAATTTAAGCAGAGAATTGATATAAGACAGTTCATGTCAAACTTCATTTTTAACTTTGCGGAGTGCACATCTGTAGTTTCATCAGACATCATTACACGATCAATAGATATATTATAGATCAAGTTGTCAATTTCTTTTTAGCTTTTAAAAAGCTTCTATGTCTGTAGCATTTAACTACCCACACCTTATGTTTTAGGACATGGATGAGACTTAAACCCTTACCTCTCAAGATCAAAGAAAGTATTCGACCACTTCTACTAAGGGGTAATGTGCATCTATGTCTATAGCATTATAAAATCACTAAGCTAACAATCATTCCCTTAATGCTATTGTTATAAAGAGCCGGAGTCCATCAAGAATACTCCATGCACGATTCGATAATGGCCAAACTTATCATTGCAAACCACACCAGTCAACAATTTTTTCAAATTCTCATTTTGATGGTACTTTTCTTCTTCTTTTTTTTTTTTTTTAATTTTTGAAGGGGAGGGGGATTGAGAGAGAGAAATTGATCTGGCAATCATAAGCAACATCCATATAATACAGGTATAATATAAAAATAAAAGAAATTGTGAAAAAGCAAACTAAACCCATATCACGCATGTAATCAAGATCACATACCTTGCCCTCATCAGTGTCTGAATGGCGTTGAGGGAACACCACCCTCAAGTCATTGTATAAATAGAATCTCCGCTCCCCTTCCATATCTAAGGATTCTCTTTTAGGAAAAGATTTAGATCTCTGAACTGAACTAGAACATTTCTTAGAAGATGGGCATAAAAAACGGAGATGAAGAGCATAACGCAAAGCACCAGCACTATGGTCATTAACCCTTGAGCAACCATTACTTGATTTTTTGTTGGTTCCTTGGCAAGAATCCATGCAGGCGTCCTTCTGAACAGTCATCTGGCATTCAGCATTGGTGCACCCTTTCTCAAGCATACAGGCAGATATGCCTTCCACATTGTGAGATTGATACAATGGTTTCTCTACATGACCTTCACTTTCTTTGACTTCATTGTTCTGGTCCATAAATTGCACGGTTTGTACCATGTCAATATCTTCTAGTTTTTAAAAAAAAAAAAAAAACCCTCTCTCTGCTAAACTTAATTGCGTGGTTTTTCTGTGCAACTATGGTTACCTTTTTTGTGACTTCAGTATCCAAACCCATCTGCCCCTGTTTCAATTCTGTTGATGTTGGCCCAGCAGAAGCTAGTGTAACCTTTTGGCGCAAAAATGTCTAATTTGATTTAAACAACAACGTAGCAGGGAAAAAAGCTAATCGTTAGATGAATGATTACAGAAGAACAAGAAAATATATAACTTGCATAGATACATCTAACTGACAAGACCTAGAAATGTTTTACTTTCATCCGAATTGCTTTACAAAAGCAATCAAATCTCAACAATAGATGAGCAACGTTTCTTAAAACCAATAAAGAACTTAAAAATAGCACCAGTTTTAAAACTATGTAACCAAGAATGAATGATTTGTAATATAGAATGCCTTCATCATCACAAACCAAGTAGAGTGTGCAAATCACCATCTGAAATTGCAGCATTAACAGACTCAAGAAAGAAAGACATTGTTGCTACCTTTGAGACCAAGCCAACATGCAACATGCAGGTATGGAAACATATCTAAATTTTAACATGGTAAAGCACAAATTAAATAAGAGAAAAAGACAAAAGACATAAGCAAAAGCAAGGGGAAAAAAGGAGCAATAAGTGAGAAATGCTCCATACACAGATTATATGGTTAAAGTATGAGTCACTTTGACAATATCATTCTTCACATTGTCAACGTGAAAATAAAAACTAATCCCGCAAATGAAATAGAATTTAAGATTCAATGTTTTTGAGGATTCTGCAACTGCCACAACTTCCGTACAAGTTATCAACTCAGACATAAAATTAGGCTTTTGTTTCCATAAAGAAAATCAAAAAATTTCTAATATATATTAATATATGTGAGATGTCTTCAGAACTCTTTCATTATCATACTATTTCCCAAAGGAAACAGGCGGTACTGGCATTGAAATCTAAAAGAAGTTCAATACTGAGTACTATATGTTATTGTCCATCTACCATTACTCCTACTGGAAAAAGAAAACAAAAGGTCCAAATTCAGTGAAGTTAAAGTGCTTGTCCAATCAAAAACAAAGATAAAGAAGGCTACGCAGGTTTCATTCCATCTTACTTTGGTACCAGCTGGCATGTCACTCAAATCATAGTTGCATAGGTAAGTGTGAATAGGCGTCTTTTCTGGGTTGCTGAGAACCTGCAGAAGTTCAACCATTAGATGATAAATAAAATGCATTTCTTACATCATATTACTCATTAAAGACCATGTATGATATGTTTCCGAACAAATCCAAAATGCCCTAAAATCAACACTCATAAACAGAAATTCTTTGCAGACTATTCCAAGCAGCTTTGGCATGTTCTCATCTCAGCATGTAAACCATGGAGAAACTAATCAAGAATTAAAATCTTTTCCACATAAACAATTAGCTTTTAAGAAATTCCATTCAATGATATACCATTGCATCAAGCAAAAGATTCTTCTTACTAGTAAATACATGTATAGTAGTTTTGATACGAATGTACACATATGCAAGATTACAATTAATCAAGCTGGAAATTCTTCTCAAGTTGCACTTATCAAGGCCCCACATATCAACATGAACAACGGAGGTGACATGAACTCATGAAGTTCTGCCGCCATTCTGTAGCTTAAGTGATAAGCAAATATTCAAACTCTTAAGTGATGGAAACTTTACTTGTTAATTAATGAAAGGGCCAAAGAACACTATTTAGTTTTACAAAGGTCCAAGCATTTCATTGTAGGCACTAAAAACTAGCAATTGTCTTCTAGAGAGGACTGAAGTACCAGTTGTATGCGACCCTTCATAGGGATGCGAAAGCAGCTTTTGACAGTTTGTGAATCATCCTTGCCAAGACCTCTTCTCAATTTTTGGGCTCTGCACTTGTTTGATGAATTTCCTGAAAGATCTATGGATGCATAATAAAGTAAATAGCAATCTCCATCCACACTGGTTACTGAAAACGGCAGCTTCTGTGATTGTGGAGAGAAGTTTCCCCCAGTAATACTAAGTACAGCAAGGAAACCGTCAATTCTCTACACACACAAATGAGAAAAATAAAAATAAGAATTCCATAATTCCCGACTCTTTAATTAATAATAAAAAATATGTTTACTCACTATACATACATACAGAACAACTAACCTGACTAGGTTTTCCAGAAATGAACCGTCCAGACAAAAGAGACTCTTCAAATGAACCGACCAAAGACCTCCTGACTGAAAGTCCACTCAAACTTCTAATGAACCTAAAACAATGGGAGGTGGGGATTGATTCATGACACAAGGGCCAATTTATTCCTGCTGTACTTTCTAGTGAAGACGGACGAAACTCTTTGTGAAAAAGATTAACCTCTTCAAATGATCTGCTTCCGATACTAAATTCAACATCTTCAGGTGCAAAGATAATGCCCGAATTACTTTTGTCAATAGACTCTTCAAAACACTTTAAAGTTGAACAACCATCCTCTAACTCTTTCTTAACCTTCCTGCATCCTCCGGAGATTTCGATTCTTTCAGAAAATTTTGGACCAAGAGGTGACAAAGAAAGAGGAGGTGAGATCGCCTTTTTTGGGGATACAGTCATAGCCCCACTACGGGATCTTACCTTACTTGATTCATTGAAATGATCAAGTCCAGGTGTATACAAACAATTATTACGAAGGTCTGGCTCCTTGTTTTCCAACAAAGGGCCATCTGTGAAAAAAATGGATGCTGCTCGACTATCATCATATGGGGCATGATTCAGCTCCAAACAACTAGATACAGACCAGGATGGTGTCATGAAATGAATTTTGCTGCCAACATTTACTTTCTTGTAGTCTTGTGACATAGAAGCACTAGAACCATCAATCCCAGCAGGGGAACTTATTTGAGATTTCCCAAAGCCAATATCCAAAGGATCTCCGTTAAATTGTTCTTCAAAAAGCATGCTCTTTAAAGGTGACAACATTCTCTTCCTGACTAATGACCCACTGGACTCTGTTCCACTAACTATCATGCCACCCATAGGAGAAGAATGAACATGATCAGCAGAAATTTCCTCAGGTTCCTTGCACAGGGGACTCCTTCCATGTGATTCAAAACCCACAATCCTAGAAACAGGGTCCTGGATATTCTGTCCACTTTTAGGAGTAAGAAAACCAACTTTATCTGCAGAACCAAACTTAAGTCCATGAACATTGGAAAAAGAATCGGTTGTCCCTCCAATTCTAAATGAACCTTCCGAAAACTTGGAAAGTTCCAAGGAAGCTTTCCGGTGAAAATCCAGAGAAGAGCAAGGGTTATCCCCAAGTGTTCGGCTCATACTTTCTTCATGCATTCCATCTAAATCACATGTACTCACACCAGCAACGCGCTGTGGGCTTTGCAAAAAGGAGCCCAATGGTGTTGCTGCAATTTCCTCAGCATCATCGCTTGGGGACACTTGCGGCAAACCCATTGTTAAACTTCAACTTACTTTTCCTTTTCTCTTTTTCTTCTTTAAAGATATCCAACTTTCACTAATGCCAGCTCACCTTCCTATTCAATTGTTCATTCACTTCTCTCTGAATGAACACACAAATTATGAGCCCCCCAAGCTTATCAACAACACCAAAAAAAAATGGAAAATCCGAAACGTCCTGCAAATACCAAAAAATTGAAAGCGAAGTACTTCCTACAGATGTAGTTCCCTAACTAACATTGACAACCAGTACTATGTATCTTCCAAAGGCATCCACATTTCAACTACTATTTTCCTATAAGACTGCATAGCTAAGCACCTCCTAACTATCCAACAATGATGAGTAGCACAAATCTTCTGACCTCCATACCAGCCAGCAATGGAGCTCACACAATTCATACTTGCCCACTAAAATCAAAGCACACACCTGATCACGGATGCGAAAATAAAAAAAATAATCAAAACAAACCAGCTAGCACAAAATCAGTTACCTAAATTGAAAACACTGCACTACAACATTTTATTGAATTTGACATATCACTTCAAATAGATTGAACTTTAACTTAATTGTAACACGAAATCAGACAACCAAACATCATAAATCATTACAATACAAGACTCAGAAAAACAAGACAAATCAATCAGACCTCAAAAACTTACAAAAACTAAGAGTACCCTTCAATCTCTAAATCAAGTACATGTATTAAACCAAATTTTAAAACCCAGAAAGCAAATTACCTCATAAGCAAAAACAAACCAAAACATTAATGGAAAATAATAATAATAATAATAATAAATAAATATTAAAAAAGAAAAAACCCAGAAACAGCTTTAAAGCGATCAAACAACGAAACACGGAGGAGAATTGCTTGTACGGCACACATTCATCTTCATAGCTTTGATATAATCAAAATCATTTAGTACAAGCAATCAACATTTATAGTTGCTTTTTTTTTCCTTTATTATTTATTATTATATAAAGAAAAGGAAAACAGTGAGAAATAAGAATAGAAATTAGATTGAAAGACGCAGACGCACCAATAAATGGTAGTGATGAAATGTTCAAGTAGTAGTAGATAATTCATTCTAATGATCTTCCCATGCAAATTCAATTCTCCGATCGCGTTAAAACAAAAATGTTTTCCGATTAACAATAAGAAGAAGAAGAACAAGGAAGAATGAAAAGGGTTTGATGACGGTGATGATGATAATTGTAATGGAAGAGGAGGTGGGTGGGGTTTGTGGGGTGTGGAGGAAAGTGTTGTTGGACTTGTTTTCCTCTCTTCTGTAATTTTTTCTCACCTCTTCTGTGTTTTTATCTGCTGTGATTTTGAATTTAAATTAACAAGTAAAAATTTGTAAAATTAGAGATTAGAAAGTTACAAATAGAACCTTTTTTTATGTAAGTTTTTTGAAAAAAAGTAACCACTTCACATTAATTGAGTAATTTGTTAGGACTGTTGAATCACGCCGACCAATCAATTCAGATATATTCTCTCATAATGTAAGAGAAAAAAAAAAAAAAAAAGATTGTGTATGTTTACGAAATGCATATAATGGAATCGTAACTTTATGACATACATGTGGAAAGGAAGGTTCTCACCACCTAGCCAATAAGATGGATACTTTTTCTACAGTTGAAGAATGGATTAGTCAATGTGCAACATCTATGTTCTTTATAAGATTGATTAACTATTTTTAATTTCTTAAATCTTTGAATTTCATGAATTCTTGTATTATAATTACGATAATCAATAATGATTGCTATTGTAACCATGTAGATGACAAAATAAGGCGGATTAAGTGGTTAGTATCGTGCATGTATGTTAATAAGATTGTAGGTTTAAGTCACAAATCACATTTTCAAAAAAAAAAAAAAAACAAAGAATCTCAAATTATAATATTTCAAATATATATCATCATTGTCTCCTAATTTTAAAAAATTAGAACGAACAAATCAAATTCATTCACTGTATTCTCTCTCCTAATTAATTCAAATATAATAGATAAATTTAATTTATTCATCTTAACTTTTTAAAGTTAAGAGACATTTATGGTAAAATCATCATATGTATATATATATATATATATATATATAAAGTATCCCTTGTGAGTAAAAACCAAAATCTATATAATTAATGGATTGCTATTAGAGAGAGAACTTTTAGTTTGGGTGTTTAATTTTTCAAATTTATCTTATATTTGAATGGAAGGATTTAACTACCTTACCTAATCACTAACCTGACCCCCCCCAATTAGACCCTTTGAATTGATTTTAATAACCATCTACAATCAATCCAAATGCTCTAATTAAGAGGTAAAATTAGTGGTTGCGTTAGGTAGGCTAGGTAGTCAAATCCTTAAATTAAATCTAATTATTAGAAATTACCCATGTAAATTATATATATAATTTATGGTTACCCCTTCCACATTTATGATCAAGGTTCAAATTCCAACATTTATAGAAAAAATAAATAGATTTCTCCATGATGTCTAGTAGCAAAAATCCAAACCAAACAACTAGTTTATGATTTTGACAAGTCTCAATATATCCTGATTTCATTAGCGTGAGGTTTCAAAAAATTAAATTAAATTAATGTGATAACATTCTGAAAACAATACTAATTTATACGTTTGGATGATTTGGTCTCGATGTAGCAAACTAGTAATAGAAGTCCAAACCATGGATATAATACTTGATTTCAATAAGCCTCGATCTGTATATCTTCATTCTATTGGTGTGAGGTTTAAAAAAATAAATAAGATAAATGTAGTACTCATCTTAAAAAAAAAAGAAAAAAAATCAACTTTATATATTTGTTTTGATAACTTTGTACAATTTAATTACATATGTGTTCAAGTTGGTTTTTTTTTTTCCTTTTATTTTTTGAAATGTCATCTATAATGCAATGTTATAATTTGGGATATTACAGAGTTTAATATGCTTTTTCTACCATCAAACTATATTAGGTGATGGTGATATTTATTCTCTTAAATCATAATTAATGTGAAAAATGTGCTTTGATAGTTTAATAAGTTTGAATTTCCTGTCTATCCAACAATTACTTTATTTTAATATATTTTTTTTCTGAACAAGTAGTACAACTTAAAAGTTGAACAAGAAAGATTATTTGAAGTTATAATTTCATTACAAGAGATTTTTTATTAGTCAAACTCAACTTTGTCTATTGAATATTTATTTGGCATGTCATTCTTATATTATTTGTTTTGTTTGAATACAATGTGATTAATAAATACATCTCCCAACAAAGAAAGTAGCTCGAAGTCACAATTAAGGGCAAATTCAATGTTTGAACAGGCAGCTATTTAGTTTTGAACTCTTCAACATGCACTGCACACCAACCCTAATGTACTTTTCCTGCGTTTTTTTTTTTTTTTTTTTTGTTATTTATAATTATACATATTTATTTTGTTTAGAAAAAATTATACATATGTATTTTTTAATATATATTTATAATTAAAATACAATTAGACTAAGATCATATATCATAAATCAGTAAAAAATTATCGAGATTACGTAGTACATAAAAATTTTGTAGAACTTAAACCTTCATAAAGTAAAAGTGCATTAGAAACTTAGGGAGTTTAAAAGAGGAGCAACTCACTCAAATATGCGCTACATGTCTCGATGCCACTAACTGATTATTGCACTAACATCAACCTGGTCCTATAAATAAAGTATAAGCTAGTTTCATTTGATAGAAGTTGTCATTAAATACTCGTCAATGATGCAGTTGGTTGAGTATCTTTCCTCTTCATATGAGATTGGAGGTTCAAATCCCTCTTAGTGAAAATTAATATTAGTGGTGGATGGTTCTCTTTTCTATTATTTATGAAAATAGTTTGTCTTCCACTACATATGTTCAGTGTCATAAAATTTTAACTTAATGTAAAAAAAAAATCGAATTGGATGTTAATGTTAGATTATATTTTATAATTAATTGATTCATTATGTAAGTACGGAAAAGTCTGGTTCAAGTAGCAGCGTGGGGGTGGGGACTGCAAACTGCAAACAGTTGCAACAAGATCTGCAAACACGTTGCGAGGAAGGCGGAACCGACGACTGATAGGTGGTAACAAACAAAAGGAGACATCGACGAGGTCCATCATACGAGGAGGCCAAAGTCCAAACATAGCAACCCACCCTTGCATTAACTCTGTTTTAACCAAACTGTATTTTCTTTTAAGTTTATAACTTTACTTTCTGGTCAAGTTACAGTTCGAACAATAATAAAAATACAAATAAAAACTGATGCGTGTTTCATATTCAACAGGCTTGTGCAAAAGATTGCTTTCACCACTTTTGAGGAACCACCCCCCACCCCATATGTAGGTGGGCCTTCTACCCAATCCTGCCGAGCCACTTATCAATCCAAACCAAACCCCACGCCACCTTGTTCGTTCTTTTTCAAACACGGTTTTATTTACCCGATATTCAAATTTAATTATTCTAAATTCAAGTTGTAACTTTGACTGTTCTGGATTGCTTTAATCCATAGAAAAAAGAAAAATTCCACGGTAAATCGAAATTGAATTGGTAATGTTATAACATAATAAGTTTAAAAAAATTAAATTCAACTCAAATAGTTTTGTTTCTGTTGAATTAAATTGAAGAGATTAGGTTTCAATCTGTTTGACTTTCAATTCAAGATCTAAACGGATTGAATAGAAAATTATTTATATTGATCAATACCATGCTGAATCCAATCAAGTTTCCGTAAAATCTGTTGTTTTCATGTCTTACAGTCACGAATAGATGAATAGCAAACATGTTATTGGGTAAAAATGGCAAGTTGTGGATTTGGGGCACGTGATGCATCAGGAGTCACATGACAGGACATACAACTGGGGATGACAAATCCAAGGACGTGCAATGACTACTAACAAAATTCGTCTATGGCCGTGAGTCTGTGACAACATAACAAACCTTCTGCACGATATTGGTGTCAGTAATTGACATCTGCATTTCTTATATTTAAATCTCACGTGAACAAGCAAATGCCTTATCTTATACATGTCTACTATTACTTTGGATTGCATAGAATCCAATCATGTGACTATAATATGGATGAAGAACACTAATCTTATTTGATTTAATCGAAAACCAGAACCTTATTACTACCATAAAAAATTTAGCTCTAAATTATTCAGATAGCTTATTTGTACTTACCATTCGGCACATAAGATGATAATGTAAATAATGTGATAATTGGTGTAATATATGGAATATAAGGTATTTTCCGTTTTCGTTTTCTCATTTGGCATGTGTTGCAAGTATTATGGTTGTGTACAGATAATTGTATTTGGCAACAAATGGAGATGAGATAGAGGGTTTAGCTGTTATACGGGAATTTACTAGTGCAACCAAGACAGGCAAAAAGCAAGTGAATATGACTTCTTTTTTTTCACAAAAATTTGATGGTGTAATACACATGAATGTTGTTATAAGGGATCAAAGATCTCACTTGTAGTCAGTTAAAATGGTCTTGCTGCTTCTTCCATCAGCTTCTTTACTCTTGTAAGCTTTTCTATCTCCTTCAGAACCTGAAGATAGTAGCAAAAGCATGAACAATCACACAATTATTAGTACAGCAAATGACTAGGTTTTTAAGCACGAAATGTTTAATTTTATTTTTCTTCACCTCCAGAGCCATGTCTTCTGTGGTAACAGCATCCAAGTCATCGCAACCCAGTTGAGTAGCTACCTCTGTTAAGAACAGTAAGCGGTTAGAACCAACAAGATAATACTTTTTGTTAGATGACAAGCTAAGTCATGAACATATACTTTGGAGTGAAATAGTTGCATCAGCAGTAGCATATCCATCTCTCAGTTCTTTATATAGAGAAGATAGCTGCGGCAACACCCAATAATCATTGATCACAACTGGTCCTTGATAAGTGCAAAGCAAAACCGATTACAGTTCTAAGGGAAAAGCTAGACTCCATGTAAGATTTCAGAATTCGATACCTCTGACGCAGGAAGTTTGCTCTGGTCTTCAACCACCCCCCTCGCTAGCATGTCCAAAGGTACATCAATCCATATGGATATTCCATGTCTCAAAAGTGCCCTTTATATGATTAAAAATGGGTCAGACAAAAAAAGAGCATTCAAATTAACAGCAATAGAAGGGAATGTTGGCAGCTAATTCAGCTATTACTGCGATCTCATACAGATTAGTTGAACTCTGAACTGCACCATTTCCAGCACAAACCACTAGTCGACCCATGGATGATAACTGCTTCAACACTTCAGTCTGCAGCAACATGTCAAACAAGTATAAGCCACCTCCTCTCCAACATCGAATTTCTCCAGACAAGCCCCCGGTGGTTTTTAGCAGTACATAGAATAGAACTTTTACAAGCAACTAATATAACAATCTTAACATATCAATAATTGAGCTAATATACAAAACAGCATCACAACTTGGTCTATAATACTCACCTCGGCCTCCCGATAGCCCTTCTCATCACTCTCCTTAAACGCTTTAGCAGCAGCTTTGCCGCCAGCAGCTTCCAGTACTAAACTATCACTGAATACAACAAATCAACAAAAAAAAAAGTAAGCCAAGCTATCCCCTACATGATAACCTAAATCCTGCAAAGATAAAAAAATCATCAATACCTATCAAAGTAATAATACCGTAACGCATCTGCTAGAAGCTTCCCCAAGCTGGTTTTTACTGAATTGTCCAACCCTTCAAAAAGATTATCATAGTATACACATATAAGCACAATTATCGGACTCAGCATCACATTTGAGGGTCCAAACAGACTGCCTAGCACTAAATATGCTTACCCACAAAAAAAATCGAAGTTCCTTTCAAAGCTGACAATATATCCGACGCTTTCTTCTGCATCAAAACCGATCAGTTAAATCAACCAATTCACAACACATCCCTCCCCGGGCCCGCCCCCCGCCCACCAAAAAAAAAAAAAGACTGAAACTATATAACACAAATAAATGTAAAGTTAAACTAAAATTCCATAGCCAGTTTGCATGATGAGAAAGTAATGCTTTTTAAACGAATGTGGGTGTCTCGCCTTCACCGCAAGAGATGAATCCTTCACAGCAACCTTCGTCGTTGTATCTACAAGAAACCATAGCATTGCAAGAAACATATGAGTTATATGAGTAATAATTAATGCTAACAATTACTTGTAATATCATAAAATTAGTTTGCATTGTAAAGCTTTGAACTTCAATTTTTACAATTTTATGTTGGTCTAATCAAAGAATTGAAATCGTAAGAAACAAAAAGCAACTGTTCGAATATGATCCTACAACAAGACAACGAAAGAAACAGGTAATATGATGAAAAGAAGAAGGAAAATGAACTGACTGAGAGTAGTGTCGTCGGCGAGAGAGCAAGTGGTGGTACGAAGTTTCCTCAAAACAGGAAACTGAATTGAAGTTGGAAATGGAGAGCGAGTGTGAAGTGACGAGGTGTGAAATTGGAGTAGCCTGGGACCACTAATGGATTGGATACTCATACTGCCACTTCCTGTTATTTCCATGGATACTTATCGCCTTCTAATCTCCTCAGCTTCTTTCACTTGCGCCTTTTGCCACTGACCAAGCTAAGCGCTCGTCCCTATTTGTTTTTTTCGTATTTTAACTTACTAATATATTGGATTGTTATAGCCCATTAGAGGCCGAAAGCATAGGCCTCTGTCAAGGCCTAGCCCGTTAAAACTAGATAATCTAGTAATTCGCAACATTTGTGAACGTGTATTCTCCACTTATTAATATTATTTTTTTATATTGCAAATACTCACTATAACAGTCGATACCTCTAGGATCAGAATAATAAAGAAACGCTCAAAATGAAACATTGTTTAACTCTACTCCTAACAAGAAAGTAGAGAGTTTAACTTTCCTCCTAACTAAGTAGGAGAGTGACTTACACTGAAGTGAAAAAACTATTCTTTAGCTTGAGAGGTTTTAGTGTAATTTATCAATACATAAGTGGACTAGACTGAAACTGTCCACACTGTGAAAAATGCTACTCGAAATGCAGCCTTGCTTTATGAGAAAGCCTCGTGTGTGTTTAATCAACTTGTGAATGTGTAGTTATTTCTAATTATTACATCAATTTTTCAACCCAAATTTTCCTCTCTTTTCCAGCTCTTCAAAACAAGAAACAGCTGTTAAAGTAATAATTATTTTTGTGATAAATTAAAGTGATAGTTATTATATTAGCAATAATGATGATGTTGATAATTCGTTCAAGTATGACCCCCCGTGATTAAGAAATTACCCATAATTCTCTTCATAAATTAATATGTAATCAAGGTCTCCTTCAGATATTTTTTAAAACTCATAACTGAAATTTTAAAATTCATCGACAAAACAATAAATCAGTCACAATAATCACTTATTGTCTTCATATTAGATCGATTCTCACAAGTCTCCATTAACATACAAATATCTTAACATTTAAGCATTATGCACCTAGTTTAATTCTTTATTACAGTTGTATTTTCAAAATTTGAACAAAGACCAAGTTAATTCCATCAAGTGGAGGTAACAAATAAAGCCTTCATCTTTTTTTTTTTTTTTAATTATTATTATCAAGTAAAACCATAAATACAACACAACAAGAAGATGTATTCTATGAAGGCTTCTAAACAAACTCTAAGAACACAAATGTCAACCAATTTTCGATTTTTTTTTTTTTTACTTTTCAAAACTACCAATTTAACCATAAAGAATCAAGATGGATGATGGAAGTACACATGTTAACAAAATCTTCCAGTATCCATCAGCCATCAAAATATATGCACAAGCAAATTAATGAATGTGGAATCTCTATCACCTCTGATTTTGCCCAGATTGCGAGCCCACTTCGGAATCAACTGATACTGGCTTTATGTTTGAAAGGGAAATGGGCGTCAGTGGAGGAGAAGAAACATCTTCAGCCTTCACCGTCATTTTTGGAGACTCCAAGAGCTTAGGAACGTGTAACGCCATTGCTCTCTGGCTACTTGAAGGTATCGAGAAACTACGTGGAACAATCACTGGCGGAGTAGGAAGTGGAGCTGCTGTATTTGATGCCAATGAAGGAACTTTACTTGTTGCACTACCCTCTTGATTTCTAAACATCAATGGAGCTGAATGACCGACTAAACCATACGATTTTGCTGGCTTGGTAGGTAAACCGTGCGGGGGCCTCGGAAGCTCGTGAAGCTCACTTATTCTGGGAGAAGACACAAGGGGAGGTGAAGCACTAGGAGATGCTTTAGGGGACGTCGAAGGCTGATTAGTTTTTGCATGCGATAGTAATCCAGAAACTAGTTGGGGCAGTTCGGTGGGGGTAATGGGGCCACTAGAAGACAAAACATGCTTTGTTGACATGGGCTTACTAGTTAATGGACCGGAGAACGATTGCCTTCTGACTTTTTTGGTACCAGGGGCATTAAATCTATCAAGCTGTGGAAGAGAAAAACCCTCGGCCAAAGGAGGGGGTAGTTGGGTGGGAGTGCTGTTACTGTTGCTTTCTTTGAGTACTGACTGTGCTTTTCTGACAGAGAGCTCTGATAAGTAACCATCACCAGAATCTTTGTCCTGCTTCTTCTGTTCCAGAGGGAGCGAATGCGACAAATTGTGGTTGCGTCCGCTAGGATTAGCTGGACCAGCATGGGAAACAGAATGTCTTGACGAGATTGGAACCTTCGAATCGATGGGTGTAGGCAGCACGTATGTGTGAGACTTCTGGGGAAATAGCTGCATTTGTCTTATTTTTTCAGCCAGATCAATCTTCTTTTCGGCAAATATTGGGGCTGAATAGCTGGTTCCTTTCACTTCCCTACTTGGTACCTGGTGATCTCCTGTGTACTTGTCTAGGTGTACCTACAATTAGAGAAGTCAGAAATAAATCTTAAGAAGTTCAAAAAGGTAATCTCAAGGTACCAAATCTTCTATTTGGACAAACACAGGAAGGACCAAACATCGACTAGCAAAATGGCCATTATTTGTAAAGCTAAACTAAGCAATTTACAGGAAAGGTCTGAAAAGGCTTTGATCTAGATCCAGAAAATTATGACGTCTGTTTCGGTCCATTACATTCACAATCATCAATTCCAAAATCTACTAGTACTCTAAAGGGCTCCAAGTTCCTACCTCTGCATTTTCAACTGCTGAAGATTGGGGAAATGAAAGATCCGCTTCATCCTCCTGCTGGATAAACCATAATGTCATTACTATATATGTAATAAGTAAGAGGCAAAAGGAGAAAAAGCAAAAATAGAACATCACAGTTGGAGCTCTCGATGATCATTATACCAGCAATGTTCACAACAGGACTTGAATTTGCTTTATTGTGCCTCCAGTTGAGATAGTATTTCAATTCTAGGAAACATTTCAAGCTAGTTTGAATTAACCTTCCTGGGCCCAATTTCTAGGCTTATTAAATATGATATGTCATGTCTGAAAATTACCTTGTCAACCATTGATTTACAATTACACAATAATTTTCAGAGTAAAGAACTCAATCCCTCAACATCAAGGGTTATTTAATATTAATTTAATAACAATGAGTAAAATACTTTCTGGTAAATATTACAATGGAAAAATGAATTATGTAGCGAAGACTGTTGGGTAAATTTTGGATCGAATTTGAAAAGGGTGAGTTTGTGTCCAAGGATGCAACCATCAATTACAGGCCATCTAACTCCAAGAAAACCCCACCTAAGACACAAACAAGCTGTGAGTAGAGCTCAG
The DNA here is from genome assembly GCA_021234005.1 of Nephelium lappaceum. Classification (NCBI taxonomy): domain Eukaryota; kingdom Viridiplantae; phylum Streptophyta; class Magnoliopsida; order Sapindales; family Sapindaceae; genus Nephelium; species Nephelium lappaceum. Next base: position 5,681,405 of record CM038004.1, read on the forward strand.
GAAGAAGATGAACACACTGCAGCAAGCTCAGTAAAATGTGGAAGACCATATATTTTGATTGGGCACAAGTATGAAAAAATTCCTAGTATCCTGATATTCCATGACAAATATGACAGATCGGAGCAAACTGACAAATTAAGCATCCACAATTCGAGACTGCATATCAATATACATAGTTAAAGCACAAAATGCATAATGCCATGCCAAGTGCAAGTGTACAAAGCACATGAATATTGGCATACAAACAAACCCATCATAGCCACTTTCCAGATAAACTAATTCCAATGACAAGTTCTTCTTACCTCCACTGAATTTCTTGATGTGGAAACAATATCAAGCCCCTGCTTATTTTGTGTATAATTGAAACTCAACTCTCCATCTGCATTAGTATCAGAGTTATTCTCATCATCATCCTCACCGTCTTCTCCATCATCATTCTCATGTCCGCAGAACTGGTAATCGATATGTTGCTGTTCTGCAACCAATCTAACATGAGCATCAACTGCTTCGAGCGCCTTAAGTCCCTTCCTAAAGAAATTCAACTGTACTCAGAGAAGAAAGAAAGAGAAAACAATTAGATTACATTAAAATCCCTTGTAGTCAAAATGGGAGGTATAGGCATCTAAAACTACATGAAAGACATAAAGAAAACCTGAGCTGCATGGTGCCGAGTTGCCTGTGTTAGAAGACTTCGGTGCTGCCCTTGTTTGAGAGACTTCAGCCGGAAAACACAAAGAGTTGCCTCTTCATCATATTGATCATGAGCTGTTTGCAACTGCTGCAAAGTAAAACTTTCAGCTTTCCCACCTTTGGACCTTCCTTTTTCTCTCTGTTGCGCCACCATGTATTCATATACATTTCTGAAGATTACATATTGAATTCAGAATAAATGCATTTTCAAATAAGTATAACAAATTTGTAAATATATAAGGACAGACCTTTTCTCATCGCATTGTCGCTTCATATCCTGCAGGAGCAATTACAAAAATTGCACTAAGTGGAATTCACAATGCAATGCTTGGTAACATTATAATCATGTAGTCAACCGTCAATATAAATGGGTAATGCAAGATGATGGTGAAGATCTTAGACTATTCAACACTATGAGGCAGGGGTCAAGGATCGGAGTCACTGACTCCTGGATGTCCATGCTTCTACTAAGAGAGAGATTAATATATTCAAAGACCATGCAAATACTAGTACAAGTCATGTCATCAGTTTCCATCTTGATAAAGCAAGAAAATCCACTAGGTTCATAAAATGGCTTGACTAAAAACAAATAAAGACCAAAACAAGATAATTGCACAGGTGGAGTTTCAATTTTATGGCATCTACCAGTCTCTTCAGTCCCAAAATGGTTTAGGAGTTCACTTATGCATGCAAAGCCATAATATATAAGCAATCATCAAAAACAAGGTAACTCAAGTAACTACTAGCAAGATAAAGTTTGCAAATTCCTTCTCCACTCTAGAAAACCAGGGAAAAGCTGGCAACACTAGTTCAGTTTCTCTAATCACTATCATTGATAATTATATATTTCAGAGTGATCTGCTGAATGCTAAAAGGTTCACGGCAATTCAACACAACGATGAAAAGAAAAGCATGGCTTCCAATCAATCAGATATATAAACAAGGTAGCTCCTTATTTCCGTATATTCTAGCAAACCAAAATGCATGGAATGTGAAACTTAACATAAAGAACATTAACAACAGAAGCACTGGATGCAGCTACGTATGAGAATGATGTGGACATATCTGATCTAGTATTAAATATAAATTCAACATGAACAAACCTCGACCGTCCGCAGTTCATTGAGAAGAGATTCTGATGGGTTTGTAATTGTCAAGAATATATTAGACCGCTGAAGTACAAAAGCCAAATGTCAATACCACGTGGAAAGCTTTTTTTCAAAAGGATATATAAAGGGGAGTTACAATTTCCAGAATGATTAAGTACTCACATAGTTATCGACAAGTTTTTGAAGTTCAAATTGCACTTTTCCCAACACTGACAAAATTTTACCTGCAAAAAGTTTAGCAAAAGCCATACTTAATTCAGAACATCTCATGGGCCACACATAGTTTAGTGAACTGAAAATTCATATACAGAACTAGCGATAGTACAGCATTGTCATTTTAAAAACTAAAAAGCATACAAAATTCATCAAGCTAAGGGGCTGGCTGTACCAAAAAGGTCCTTTGATGTGAACATCATATATTTCTACTAGATCAAGCTACAAAGGGACAAGTTACTCATACAATAATAACTCCCTTCTTCCATACCTATGTCACATTGTACCATATAAACAGCTGAATTTGCGTAATAAACACAGCTTCCATTACGTTTGTCTACTCACAAGTGTTAACATTGATCTAGCAGATCTTTACCTAGTCTATTATAGCTCACAACATCAGCCAGAGCACACACAAAGGCTAAATAGACAAGTAATACTTCTATGTGAGAGTCACATGAAGACAACCACATATAGATCACGCAGATATATTGAAAGGTAAACAACCACATATAGACCACACAGATATATTGAAAGGTAAACCATCTCAAAAATAAGTTAAAAGCTTAATTTAGATACGTTGCTTTTCTTTGCTAACAACCTCCTTTTCTTACTCTAAGGGAGAGAAACATAAAACAACATATGACCCAACTACCAAAATTCAGGAGTCATCTGCTTAAACTAGGGAGAAAAATTAAACTTGCAGACCAAACCGATCAATAAAATAAATAATAATTACCAAACTCATTACTTATTTTTGCAATTACACTTAATTGTAGATAACCAAGACGATGTCATGTGGCAATTCCTTTGCCAGTTTATAACTATGTTTTCAAATTGAATGCACAATGAGGTTCGTCAAAAACCAAATATAGGCCAATAACTTCCTGCTAACTTATGTGGACAAGTAAAGATTTCGATATCATAAAAGCAACAGCTAGCATTATGCTTAATTTAAAAGACTTGAAAAAATCCCCCATTCTTGTAACTGAGCCAGACAGTACAATTCTCCAGTCTACATCTACATCAAACATTTGCCCTAAAAAATTGCCAGAGCAAATATGCTACTTGAACAAAACTTTGATTCACTTACCACTTTCTACATCATCATGTAATGAGGTTTTCTCCAGGAGACAAGAACCCATTTCCCGCAGAGACTCTGAGAATTCTGAAACCAAACGAACCCCACATGGACAACTTGAATAATCAAATATTAGTGAAATTCAACAAGTTGAATATGACTCCTAAATAGTCAAGGCACATATACAGTGGTAACATTAATATTTCACGAATCAACTACAATCTAAAGTAGACCGAATCTCATTCTTCTTAGCAAAAATATTCAACATACTGTACGATCCAGCCCTACTTTACCTTCTCAACTCAACAAATACAACACAAATCAGCAGACCTTAATTCGCCACATCTAAAACAAACTCATAGCTGTTACATTGAAATTGCAATAAGTGTTGCCACATTTGGCAGAGTAAAAAAAATCCAGACTAAATTACCACTGACAACAAAACACACAAAATCACGACATGATCAAAATAAAAAACGACTAATTCACTTCAAAAACCTAAAAAATCAAACGAAAAAAAAAAAAAAATACCATAAGCACTGTTAGCTGTGGCGGCAGCCGCAGAGAGTAAGCTATCATAGCAATTGCGCATATGTTGCATATCCTGCAAATTGAAAAAGAAACCAAATTACAAATTTCATATCCAAAAACCTCTCTCTCTCTTTTTTTACCAAAAACCGTACAAAAATAGAAATTAAATAAAATTAAAGTCCTGATAGAGACGAATTCGAGAAAGGAGGGGATCATATGATACCTCAGCAGCCTGAGCAAGCTCATCGACATGAGCGGAAGGTAAGAAGTCGATTTTGTCCTTGGCATCGCTCTTGTGAAGTGCAAATTTTCGCAATTTGCTCAGCGACTTCATTTCTGTCAACAGAAACCCTAATTACTACCACAAAACGAAGCAAACCGATGGGAGAAATTTTTCGATTTTCGATTCGGAGACGTTGAAGAAGACGAAAAAGAGAGAGCTCAGTTGCACAAAAGGACTTCAAACAACGGATCAAAGAAAACGAATGTGAAAATCAAATCGAGAAATAAAAAATGGATACTTCTAACGTCGTTTCACCGCAGTAAAAAAATGAAAAATGAGAACAAATAAACAGTTGTTTTTCTAGAAACGTGTTTGATTGGCGAGTTAAATAATTCTTCTTCTTTTCTTTTTTTTTTTTAATAAGAAATAATTCTTTTAATAATTTGTTTTGTTTTTGTAATGAAGAAGATACATTTAAGGCAAATAATTTGTGATTAGAAGAAGAATTGCGTCGATGTTTGGTGAGATATTTAGACAGAAAATGAGGCGGCAGAGAGAAAGTGACACGTCAGCAATAGATAGTTATGGTTACAGTTTTTTTTTTTTAAATAGTTATGGTTACAGTTGTAATACTAAAAGGAGGTGGTCAAAGTCAAAAACTGGTGACAAGGAAAGAAGTAGTTATAGAAACGAAAACTATCTTATACTTTGAACTTTGACCGATGGTGCCGGGTGGGTCACTTCTTCTTCGCTTTTCAATTACCTGTTTCGCCCTCCACTCTCTTTTATTTTATTTTATTTTTACACTTTTGATTGCTAATTTGTCTGTGTTTTAGGCTTTTAGCAATGCTTTTAATATTAATTAAACACGTTTATTGTATAATATCTGACTTAAAATTAGATGATAGTAATTTCAAAAATAAATAAATAAATAGATGATAGCATTTTTCAAAAAAAGAAGGAATTACTTTTGTTGGGTGTTTCGAAAAATTATAAATACATATTAAAAAAAATCTTCCTAAAATGAGTGAATTACACGGGGAGAGTGTTGTTTGTGATTTACAAAATTTTCTGAGATTTTCTTGGTATCACAAATATAATATTGAATCACTTTAGATATTATTACCGAATTTATATTTAATGCATAATTTTATAATATAGTTCGTATTAAAATAATATATATTAATATTACAAACTTATTAGTATTCAATGTTACAAAGTAATTAACATGTCCACAACAAAAACAACAAAGAAAGAGATGAAAGTGGATTAAGCAAAATCTATAAGTAGAAGAAAAGATAAATGGAGTGAAAAGGATAGGCAGGTAAAGTCTTGCCAATCGCTCTTAGCATGAATAGCTTCACTTCTTGAAGCATGAATAGCTGCCTGCCCTCATACACGATTTTTTTTTCCCACTTTTTTGAAACTGACAATTAAGTGAGTACATTTTATTTAACACAGGTTGACACTACTGGAGCTACTGGATTCCAAATTCATTTGTTTAAGAAGAGTAAAATAGAGAATAATTTACATGATAGGAAAAACATTATTCTTACCTCTAGGATGGAATAAGGATGTATAGTTTGTGAAGCAATTTAAGGACATGATTGACTTATAATTTGTTATTCTTGAGAATAAGAATATATAAAAATATGGTTTAAATAATGTGTTCAATTGCAGTATTATGACAAAAACAATTTCAGATATAATTATAAAAAATTAAAATCTGAAAATGACACAGATTTTGTATCTATTGTTTCTGGTAAGGTTGTATTAAAACTTAGAATTCTACATCAAATCTTGGTTTATTCTTTACTCTTCAGTCCACAGCTCAGGCCTTCTCAATTTAAGATGTGTGTTTTCATATTATATTTTTGAAATTGAAACTAAGTTTTTTTTTTAAAAAAAAAAAATCTTAGAATTAGAAAAATAATAAGTATCCATGAAAAACTAATCTAATACTTTTTTTTTTTTTTGGGTCAGAAAGCACTTTAAATAAATTTTACAAACTGAACTTTCATACAGACCCTACAAAAAATCAATCAAAAGGTTGTCTCTCTAAATTGAATAAAAAGCTTCAATTAGACGCTAGATCAACGTGCATTATTTGATAATTAATCAATAAAATTTCAACTGAAAAAAGATCAGAGTGGAATCCCTCCCACACTCAGAAGCATATGGCCTTTTTGGAAAGAAATGATGCCCCTAGCTAGGTAGCTTGCGAGAATAAATAATAAACAAAGACAAGTAATTAAAGATGTAGACATTTTTTTTATAGTTTTGACATCACATTACACACAACTTTACGTAACTTTTGCTTCGGTTTTCTTCCATTCTTTATAGGGTTGAAATTTGATTGCGCAAAGGGCCCCACCGTGGTCAAGAAGAAATAATGGATTGAATTTCCCACTTGATAGAGACAAAACGAGATGTTAAATGGGAGGGATATTGTTTGTTTGAATAAAGACTTTTGTATGGTCAAACAGAGGACGTGCATTTCTTAAAGTCTAAGGGGGATAACAAGTGATCCAATGGGGATGATGAATTATATAAGAAGAGAAGAGAGTCCATTTTCAAAAGCCGCCTTTTCATGTCTAGCCTACCGTGGTTGCACTCTTTCGCGTTCAGACTCAGCTACGATACCAAACTCACGGCGATTATTAGTCGGTGCCCTGTGTTGGCAAACATGTTTGCTTCTGTTTATTATGCTTTTAATTTTATTTTTTTTTTAAATACTGTCTTTTAAGAGGAAATGTTATCCTAGTCTTCCTGCTCAAGGCACCCCAATTACCTTGACATCCCAAATTAAAGCTTCTCATCTCGTCCCTGCAAGCTTCTGTTCATTATATAATTTTTCTAGGGCATGGGTTCATGCTTCAATATATGTCATGATATAATACACATTTAATATATAACAGTTTCATATATATAGATTTATAGATATCATGTGATATGTGAGTTTCATGTCATACAATATTATTTCACCCGTAGGTAACCCTTTAAATTCACGAAAGCTCTCCTGATTTATAAAATTTTATTTGATATATATAAAAAATTTGGATAAAGATATAAATGTAGTAATGGATCTTCATTAAGTCGTTAATTTTACTTTCATACATCCAAAAGAATATATTTTTGTACAACTAGTTTGATGGAAAACTTCCATTTAAAGTGTAATATACATGTCAATAGAAGTCTTATTTTATGCTCATGAATTTTATTATGTTGATTTTTTTTTTCTCCGAAGACATTTATTAAGAATTAATTATTGTTAATATATAAATAAAAGAAAGATAAGAGTTCATATAGATTGGTAGTAGTCTTTTTTCTTAATTATTACATGTTATATATATAACTTGCATGTTGAAAAGTCTGTCTCTAATAATAAATATAGATTAGTTAATTAAATCTCTTACAATATAGAAAGAAATATGTGGATCAATCTATTTAGATTTATCTCCATATAATTATTTTTGTTAGGTGTAAGGGATGAGGCAGAAATGGAACATGAAACAAGATCATCATGTCTCCTGATATATAACGGGTGCACAAAACAGTGTTTACCACATGATAACTGTCACTAAAGATGAATTAAAGTACTGTGATCTCATGATGAGCTAGGGTCTGGTTTTTGGTCAAATCGATGATTGTTGGGGTGTATAACTTTTGAAGAACACAATTATATGCGGTATCTATAACTCCAATATCACAGGAACAATGATGAGCACATGCATGCAACTAAACACTATGATTTTTCCTGTTTAATTTAATTAAATTTATACAAAAAATAACCCTACATCAAAAAAGGTTAACCATGCATACTAATAATAATTAATTAATTAGTCTGCTTATCTCTATCTAATAAAATAGAGATAAAGAGGAAAAAAAAAAAAAACCTGCTTCTGCAAGAGTTGAGAACATTTTTACAAGAGAGATAGAGAAATACAAGTAAGTTGGCGAATTGTGTTACTCTAGTCTAGCTACATATAAAGATGGATCAGGCAGCTTATCCGACCAGTTATTCCTAGAAATCGTCATGAGGAGTTGACCGGTTGCTAGGATTATAGCATGCCACGCTTTGAAACAGATTTTTTACTGATGATCTTCCCGGTATTCTACTTCCTGTACTCTTGTTCTTTGTTACTTCTATTTTCTGCCCCTGCAGCTTCCATAACGGTGATAAATCATATAAGATTTCAGTGCACTGTACAAGAATATTATTTTCATGCATGTTTTGTTTTTGGGAAAAATCATACGTAGTCTCTACAGTAGTGTAGCTTTTAAATTTATTCGTCCTCAATAATATTTTATTTATTTTTTTTTTTGTTTTAGAATTGTTTCCAAAAACCCTTAAATGCTTATTACAAATTTTTAAATTGTGTGAAAATGTTTAAATTTTGTGACGTGGAATGCATAAGGCATGTAAGAAGAAATGAGATGAAAAAAGAAAGTAGAAAGTGAAATTGCAAGAAAACAAAGAGAAAAGAAAGTATAGAGAGAAAACATTGGAGTATAAAATTTTAGCTTTAACTGATATGTAACACTTAAGTAAAACTTATATATAATATTTTATCAACATTTATCTATAACGTTTTATTTATAACATATAACATTTTAATAAAATGAAAATCGAAAATTATCATCTTTAAAAAAAAAAAAAAAAAAACTTAAATTATTCACTTACTCTAAAAGATACTAACTAATGATAGAACATAATTAAAATTGAATTATCTATGATAATTTAAGTCCGTCTAACGAATGAAGATATATATCGATTATATGAGTTTTAAATAAGATATTAAACGAGAATGACAGGTCAAATGTAAACAGAGTAAGAGAGGCAAACTTTTGCTATAGGGAGAGAAGGGAGGAAGGTGCATCGAAAAGAAGATAGAAAGGTACGAAGAGAAAAAGTAGGGTATTTTTCTCTTTACAAAGGCTATTGTTGGTAAAAATAAAATAAAATAATAAAAAAAAAAAATGAACTTAGATAAATTTAAGAAGTACGATAGCTAGCTTAAAGGTTAGTATGTGAATTTTTTTTTTTTTTCCATTATAAAAAACATGTTTTAAATATATATATATATATAAAGGTAGCTATATCTATTATATGATTCTATTGGATGAATATATATATCTAATATAATAATGGTTTGTTTGTTTTAAAAACCGAGATGACAAATTACTTCTACATTTTGTTATGTTCTTAAAATTTACCTAAATACTTATGAATTCTTGGAGGTGGATTGAAAAAATAGTTTGCATAAATTTGAATTATTATTTTTTAACAAAATAAACATGAAAAACACAAAATTTGGCATCTTTCGAAAGCAGTTTCTGAGAACACCAGAAAATATATGCAAGCTAGTGAAAGTTCAGACTCTTCTTTTTGTGTAGTTTAGAAGAACAGGAAGAAATGTGTGTATAAATACCTTAGACAGAGATTCTTCTTCGTGCGGCGGCTTGTTCTCTATTTTTGCACCCATTCTACCTGAATAAAAAGCAAATACTACTATCAAAATGACTTCAAATCATCAATCTCATCACATGTTGTTCAACTGGCACCAAATATAAAAATCTTGGTGATCATACATTGAAAATAATCGATAAAGTAGGGCAAATGAGTAACTATATGACGTACAAAGCCAAGAAGGAAGAGAAATATAATAAAAAACTTGCCTTCATAATTGTTTCCACTCCTTCCATTTTTGGACGCATAGTGGGCACAATATTCCCTGAAACTAGGCGATCCAGGGCACGCAATGCTATCGTCCCTACCAGAAACCAATCCACTTTCATCTTCATGACAATCATCAATATCTCTAACCTTTACATTATCAATATTATTATTATTATTGTATTATTGTTATTGTTATTATTATTATCACAACCCTTCTCCTTCACAATCCCTCCCTCTCTAGTCATAATGTCCTCATTATCGCCCTTCTTGATCGCATGCACTGCATGATCCCCGCCAGCACCAACAGCAGCACCAGCGCCCGCTATTTTACCAACATTGGCGCCCATGGCCGTCGAAGACAAGCTTTTCCTGCCAAAGTTGTGATCTAAAGACTCGGTCTCTTCGGGGTCGGGCTGTTTAGGTAAGAAGGTGGTGGTACTGGTGTCAGCACCGGCTGGATAGTTGCAGCGTTTTGGATGGCGTAAGAAACCATGGGCAGGACCACCAACCTCCTCTAGGTCGAACTTGGAAATGCCACAACCCGTGGAGGGTGATGGACGAGGAGAGACCTTAAAAAGAAACGTAAACTGATTAATTCACAAAATATTTGAGGTTGATGGAGCAAATCAGCGAAAATCAGTGATCATTAGATTAGTAGAGAAAAGCACATCTATAGTCACGTGTTTGGTTCTCACTACTTGTCAATTTACAACCAAATTTTAATGTTGGTAAATAAACGAGGGATGCAACGAGTGTTACGGAACTAGCTAGGTTGACGTGATGTGACCGAAAAAGAGTGATAATTTTCGATTAATTTCATTTCATATTTTGATAGTTCTAGCTAGAAATCATTCATTCGAATTTGAGCCCTATATAGTGAGTTTCATTTTTTTTGTTAGTAAGAAAATATATACATATATATACACATATATATACATGTAGACATGTATAAAATGATTCGAATTTAGGATGTAATTAAAATATGTAACGTTTTATGAGAACATAAAAATATATATTATATGAGTAATGCTAGATTTCTCAAATCTTTGGTTCAAATATATATAAGCTCAAATATGCATGTCAACCTCTTATAAATCATGAAATGATATGATATGATAATTAATATGACATTAACAATTCACATACTAGTATGAATTTAAACAAAAAATTTAATAAGTCTAGCTTTACCTATATGTGAGTGTGAATTTTAAAATTAGTACAAAAAAATTAAAATAACTTGCTTTAACATTATAATGTTTGCGAAAAAATACCAAAGAATACCATAGTTTGTGTCTTTCATTCTCAAACCATATTTCGTTTATGTAATAAATAGTGCTAACAATACTCATTTTGGCGATGCTAACTTCGAAATTTATTTTATCAGTATTATTTTTTGGTATTTACACTAATTCTATTATAATTCAGTGAAAAATTGAGTGATGAGAAATATATGACTCTAAAAGTAAATTGATGTGTAATACTCTCTCATCATCAGTAAGTAAAAGCACAACAATTATCAATTTTACGTTGGCTTTTTTGTATATAATAATAAATTACCATAAAATTTGATAACAGTCTCCTATTTAAGCTAGAGTTGTGAGTCTTGTGACGTGATGATAGATTAGAACTTAAAAATGCTATATCCATAGATTAAATCAAATCCTACCTTTTTCCTTATCTATTCGAAAATAAAATTGTCTTATTGTGATTAGACTAGAGTTTCATCTTAATATTCTATATAATACACCATTGAATAACTTTCTTTTAACTACTTTTTATTTATATGCACATGGGTTTTATTGGTTTCATTTTAGATTATATCAAATGTTACATCGTCTATGTTTTATTTGAAATATTTGAAAAAAATAAAAGAAACTGTTGTTATCGGGTCCTTTCTACGAATAGTTGGATAGTTTAATAATTTGTTCATTCTTTTCATACGGTTATATTTTGTTGGCTTTGCAAAAGAACAAAAAATAAAAATATTTGTGAAACTAGATTTCTATTAATTTCAAAATTTTAAAAGCAGCTTTATGATGAATTCAAATAAGAATAAATTAAATTCATTAAAATCTTCTAAAATAGAACATCAGAGGTCTATAATATCTGTTGCACCCCATATTAGAAATTTTTATTACTTACCGCTGATCTTTATATAATTTATTAAAGTAGTCAATATATCAACCATAAAATCTAAAATTAAAACTACAGTATATGTTACACTGAAAAAAGAAATAGAATCTATGGCGTATAAAATCATGAAGAAACAAGAATAAATTATCAAAATAGAAAAAAACATTGGTTTATTACCACTCAATGTGATTTGATAGCAAAAAACACTTATTAAGTTTGATAATGTCATGTATTCGAGTCATCTCTACTGTCAATGATGTCCAAAAAAGAAAAGAAAATAATATAACTACAATAATTAATTGATGTCTTGTTTGTTTTCTTTCACATACAACAATACTGAGTATCAAAATAAAGAAGAAATTGCAGTGAATTTGATATACTTAAAAAAATGAGATACTTTATGAAATTCATACAAACAATTTAAATAAAAAGAGTGGGTTCCATAAAAAATGTGAAAGATGCCAATCTCGTCACTCTAAGGGGAAAAAAATTATAAATCCGTATTGGGCCAGTCAGCAGCCAGTCATTTTGTAACTCAATTGGGCTGCACTTTTTCTTATTTGCGGTGGCCCATTATTTAAGAGAAACCAACCAGACGAACACAAAATTGAGTGGTAATATTTGCACCGTTTTAGTGTGTGCATCCTTTTGTAAGTACACCTTATTAAAAATTATTTAAAAAAGATTTCAATTTATAATTATATACTATTTATATATGGAAAATATAATTCCTTTAATGTTTTCTTATTTGACCTTCGTAAATAAACTTCAGTAAAAATATTTTTAAATAAAATTTAAAACTTATTTAATGCGGTGTAGTTATCAGTGGGGTGTATATACAGTTTTCTCTGTGTAAATATCACCACTCGATAAAATTTCAGTTGCTCATTTTGAAATTATCGATCTTTCCCTCTACAGTTTTTTTCTTTTTCCCTTTTTTTTTTTTTAAAAAAAAAAAAAAAGAAAACTATCACAAATTTTGAGTTGGAGAAAGGGGTCATGAATAATTCCACGATCTTATTGTTGTAGCCTTATAGGTGCAGTGAGCTTGTCCTTAGGTAAACCTTATTTATCATTTTTCTAACACTAATATTGTTGTAGGTGTTGATAATATATATTAATAATACTATACTTCTCAAAAAATTATTGAATAGTGTAGACAATTTGGGAATGTAATAATCTACTATAATACAATATTTTTATTATTTTTATCCCTTATTTGGAGAAACACATAAAATAAATAGTAATTTTCTGCTCTTCGAATGACCTCACTTGCAGACATATTCTAGAAATTGAGAGAAAGAAAAATTACTATATATAATGACCATTGATATCATGGAAAGCAGTTGGGGATTGGCACACGTAATTGAGACTCTTGAATGACCACAGCCCTTCAAATGGTTGTATCTCACGGTTGGCCCAATTGTAAGTTTAAGTTGTATCCTTTGCCTTTAAATCCCTAATCAATGTATTTAAAAACCACAGAAAAAATTGCATCTCATATATGCTAAAATACGTTTTCTTCTACGTCAATGAACTCATTTCAGATACACTTTAAATTCTCCAAACCAGACATTTATTTAGTGAAACAGTACTGATCACACGCAACATATCCGTAAACATTGAATAATAATATTATTAGCATTGCAGATTTTGGTGGACAGAAACTCAGAACTCATCAAACACAATAACTGCACTGTTTCAAATAATACGCACTTCTGTGACGTATAGTCCAGTATAGACTTTTTTACAACCAGTAACTTAATTACAAAAACAAAAGAATACAAAAGTGCTTTTATGATGGTACCTTTGTGGGCTACCACAGTACTAATAGGTCAACTCGAATGTCAAAAACCGGAGCCAGAAAAGAAAAAAAGTCAGCAATGAAGGCTGCAGGCTGCAAGACAGGGCTGCGTTGGAGTAGCTTTTGTCTAAACAAATAGGTGATCAAGATTTGCAGAATTTTGTTGGACTTAAGAAGATAAAATGATTCTAAAACTAATTGTACAAGAAACCGTGGTTTGGTCGGTTACCCACCAAAAGCACCGCCACAGCCACAGCTAAGACCCAAGCACCACAGGCCGCAGGCCACAGCTAAGACCTAACCACCACCACCACTTCTTTTTTTTTTTGAACAGCTACCGCCACTTCTTTTTAAACTGTTTCTTCTAGGGCCAATTTTATGATAGGAACTGAATAAAATTTTTTGACTTTGAATAAATTTATTTATCAACGTTGTTGTTTTACATATGTTTTAAGTATATGTGGCCTGCATCTTTCATAAGATTGATTTGTTTTTAAACATGTTAGGTTTTGTGATATATGAAAATTGTTGATGAGCAAATACCTTTTTTAGGAAGTGTTATCAATTAAACAAAAACTTCTTCCAATAAAACTGTAATGAGCATATTAAAATAAAATTTTATTTTTTTAATTTATAATGTTTGATTGATATATATATGTAACAATTCCATGCACGAATAGATTCCTTAATAACATATACTAGTTTCATCAAATGCTATTAAAAAGTGAATTAAAAAAAATGCTATTAAAAAGTTAAAAAACTGATTTCAAAATAAAAGATTAAAAAACTCCCAAATATATTCTTATTGTATGTAAGCTAGTTTTTGTCAATATTGCAAGCGTAATGCATAAGAAAATAATCATTACTAATCAATTTGTCAATAAAAGTCCATATATTTTCTCATTTCAAATCATATTAAATATGTTCAGAGTTCAGACACTTATTTGAGAAAAGTGTACTAAAGTCCAATGCCGTCCTCTACTTATACATCACATGTGGTACACATGTAAAAAGAAATTTAACCCAACACTCAACGGATCTCACAAATTTCTTTTCATTAATTTCTTCCATCATGTATCATCTGTCAATAGACTTGATTTAATTTTTATGGTTGTGTTTTGTTTGGAGGTGGAAATGGAAGACCGGAGGTGTGAGAAGTTGTGGAATTATAAAGTAACCATGATGGTCTCTCTGCTTTGTCTTCATTGGCTGACACACAGAATATTTCTCTCTTCACCCCATGAGAGCTTGGCGTTATCCAGGCCTGGAACCACTTTGAAAATAAAAAACCCTTTTCTGTTTTGTTCCCTTTCCCAACACCATTCTATTTTAAAAAATACACACACATTAATTAATTAATTAATTACACCAAACCATTATTTTGAGTAATAATGCAATAGCCGTTTAAAGATAATATATATATACATATTTTTTTTTAATTTTGGGAAGAAGAATTGAGTTTGTAATCTCAATTTTACTAAGAAATATGATTATTAATCTGTCTATGTTTGGATTATTATTATATAAATACAATTCCCAAGAGGAGAAATGAGAATCCATTTCATTTTCTAAATTGACTTTAGAAGATCATGAAAGTAATCAAGATTCGATTAATGGAAGCATATTTTTAGGTGGAAATTGAGTTCTTGTAGTATTGAAATGAGGTTGAGAATCAAAAGGGCCATGTGCAGGAAGCAGATGCCCTTCTCCACCACCATAATCTTTGTATTTAAACAAAGTAGTCATGATTAGATAAATGCAGAGCAGGCCCTCATTCGTTGCTCCCTTTGGATGCCTTTTCTGTTGTGTGTGTATATACATTATATATATATATATATATATATGCATTTCTTTGTTCACATATCTACTTTGGATCTCCTTTTTTGTCATAAAATTTATTTGCCTTTTTGATAATGAAAGCTTAAGATATTGATGAATAATCACTGCCCACCCACCCTTTTTCTGTCACTATAATTACTTTCTTAATTTAATGAAATTAAAAGCTGTGTAAAGAAAAGGAACCTGGAACAATATCATATCATATCCAAACCAAATTGTTGGATTTGCTTGCAAAACACAATTTCTCAAGTTCTTAAAACAGTTATTTGCCTTTTCTTTGATTTCTTCTCATTTGTTGCACATCAATATCATCTAAATTAAACTTGTGATACAAGTTGACCAATCTGGTTAATTTCAGTACTTTCTAATACAAGAATCAAAAGAGAAATTGTTACAACCACTGGTTTCTTCCTGATCTAACACATTTGAAGACATTTCATCAGTGACTTCACTTGAACACAATGAAGGAGGTTGAGGAGCACCTAACACATCACAGTTCTCAAGACTAAACACAATACAACTTTGCCTATCATTCATCATCCCATTTGTCTCATTTTTGCTTGTTCCATGCCTTTTAGGTTTTCTCTTCCTTTGAAAAATGCGGTACACAACCCACTCAGCTCCCCACTCCATCTCAGACATCTGCATATGTACATACAAATTTCACAAAACATAAAACGAATAACTTATCAAGCTTGAAGAAACTAACAAAATTTTTCAACTGGGTGTGTCATAAAATGATCAGACTCATAGAATTACCAGGTGGGTTGAGGTGAGATTGGTGGTTGCAGTGCCCATGATAAGACGATATTCATGCATAACCCATCTTATTGTCTTGGTCTCATGAGCACGCCTTCCTTGGCTGAAAACAAGTGTCCTCCTCACTCCAACAGGTTCTCTACTCCCAGCAGAACCCACGATTTGCCTATCTTTGCCAATATATTTCCAGTAACCAGAACCAGCTCCTATTTTGTAGTTCTTGTCACTGACATTTCCATTTCTTCTACTGAAAAAATACCTCTTCTCCTTCAAATCACCTAAACCCACATAACACATACTAATTCAGACTTCATTTATCTATGTAGAAAACACAACCCAGTAACAACAACGACCCTAATAGCAAAAAATGATAAAACAAACCTGGCAAGCTCCAGGGATCAGCCTGGAAGACATCAAAGTCAGGAATGACAGAAGCAGGCAATGGCAAACCAAAAGCCTTCCGTTTCAAGTAATGAACAAGAAGCTCTTCATCTGTGGGACGAAATCTGTACCCAATAGGCAACCTGATCCCACCATTCATCACAAAGCTTGATTTCTCCATATGTATATGGTTTTTCCAATATCCTTCACAAAGGCAGCAGCTTCTATACACCTTGTATTCAACTTGTCTACAGCAACAAAGCTAAACTGAAGGAAAGCAAACCATGTTTTTGTTGGGTTGGGAGAGAAGGCAAAGAAGACTTGTGTGTTGTTTTTATTATGCGTTGTGTATGTTGTTGTGGGCTAGGGAGGAACGGAAAGACACGTCTATTTATAAATAGATAGTTTTTAAGGAATTAATTCTCCAAAGTGGTTTTCAACTACAAAACTCTTCCTGTTATGACTTAAACTCCTTCCTTGACTTAGAATGGCATTTTTTTTGATGGGTCGCTTCACAAGCGCGTACCATTTGCAAAGGCCAAAAAACAAGACAACAAACAAAGCCAATTCCACAGCTTTCGGTCAATAAGTGCTCGCTAGTGTACAGTTCCCAGCACGTGTGTCACGTTTTGCTTATCCTTAGACGTGGGGACATCAACTTCGTTCATTGGCTATTTAACAAATATCAACAGTCCAGATCGGTCCACACGCTCTTACGTTTTGTTGTAGTTGAATTTATAGGGTCCTGATTGATCATATACAATTTTAGCATGTGTTTATCAAAGCCGAGTTTACTCTTTTACGTTGACTAGATCAATTCTAATTTTCACAAGTAGGTCCTGAATGTTTAGACTTTCTCGTGTTCAAATAAGTTGCACTGATGGTCTTCAATGTGAATTTCAATGGCTTAAGTAACGTTTTGAGACAATCATAGGGGCTGTTATTGTCATCTATAAATATAATTTATATACTTATATTTTAATAAAAATTTTATTTATAAAAGCATCCTTATGTATAAAATTATTAATATGGACCACTTGTTTTAATTAAATTAAACCAAATACTGTCTACATCCATTAATTTTTTACAATTTAAAAGCCATTATTTAAAATAGCCAAAAAAAAAAAAAACTCTAACTAAACCCTAATTCTATTAAAGTATCAAAGTTTTTATGAATTACATAATCATGATACAGCATACTAATAGAAAAAATAACCTTCCAAAATTTTTATGATACAACGGTATGAAATATGTTTTTATTTTTATTTGTATATGTCTTTGTTTAGTTGTTTATCGGTATAAAGTTTGACTAGATATGTGAAAAAAATTTTATGATTTCTTGGTAGAGAATGAACGATAGATTCGAATGTACTATATTTCTTTAGTGAAATATATTTCTTCTCATAAGGTTGGTTTTATTTTCATTTTTTTTCAATTGTTTGTGCTTTCTACAGTGAAATATATTTCCACTAATACGGTTGCTTTTAATGTCTCTTTTTTTTTCCAAATTGTTTCTGGCTATAGTAAGGAATATAACCTTAGATAACTTAACTATAATATATATATGTATACACTTTAAGTAAAGTCCTATTTTTTTTTTCAACTTTTGATAAAAGAGACAAAAACGCATCTTAAAATTATGATACCTGCTTGAAATGCTAGTCTTTAAATCTAGACACTCAGATTTCTCACCAAAGTCAATGCAACGACTCATCAAAATCAATGCAAGTTTGAGACTTGGTTAGTTGTGGTCATGAATTTTTCATATGAAGAAACGAAGACATTTATGCACATGATCAATTTGGTAAACTGTTATATAGTCATATATATGGGTGTACTTATAAATGTGTATATAAATCCCATTTACGAGTGGATATGGGTACTATCAACGTTATAATGGATGCTTATAAATTGAAGTTTAGATATGAATGTACTTACAAAGCGAGTGTGTAAATCATATTTATGTAGCAATATCACTACTCATTAGTTATATTTTATATGTTAACAAAAGGTAAGGTAACAGTAAATTTATCTTTTGTATATATTTATTTTAATTTGTTCTAGTTCAAGCACAAGTATGAACCCGATCAATAACTCTTGTAATTTACTGAAGCAATAATGGGAACACAATTTTTGCTTAAACAATAAGTTTTGTTAGAACGTTTTAAACAAACAACAGTCTAATCTTACAAATTTATATCTATATTTTTTTTAACTGTTTTAAAACTTTTAGAATAATATATGTATATAATATTCGTTTTTTTTTTAAAAAAAAGTAAAGTTGTTTATTTGTTTTTCAAGTTATTTATTTGTTAAGAACATCCATAATAGAAGTCCTTAATAAGTCTTTAATAGAAATTATTTATTGTACAAATTATTCAAGAGTAAATATTCAACCACACATGACGCTGAAGTCCTCGTCATGGCACGGAATATCGGTCTCAAGGACTAAATAGCATGTGTCCAATACAAAGAAGCCCAGTTGTTTTCAATTTCCAAAACCGACGAAGAAGAAAAACAGGTCCGAAACCAGGTAATGAAACCAGGTAATGAAAGTCAACCAAAACAAAGTATGATTAATGAACATAAGCCAACCATGCCATGCCATGCCATGCCAATGCTATCCCTTATTATATTCAAACAGTAAAATTAATGACATACTTAAATACATACATCCAGGTCTCTTGAAATTTGAAACTCCGAAACAGAACGACACCTCTAGATGCGTGTTTGAATGCATCGAAATTAATTTCTATGCAACAACACTTACACTTCTTGTATTCAATTGAATGCGAATCAGATAGGGTATAGGACAGCCTAGGGTTAGGTCCTTTCGGGGAATCTTGTCATTGAATTGACAAGATTCGTTCTAATGGATGGCCATGATTTCTTTCTATAATTTCTCTTACTTAATTTACATTATCACTTTATCCTCCCTTAATTATTTTCTATTTTTCATGTATAATATGAATAGGCTGCCGCTTTTTGTCGTCTAATTAACAAACAATATTAACTTGGTTTTGATGAGTTGTGAGGTAGCTAGCAAACTGAAGACAACTCAAGTTTCTTTATGGATATTGTTATAATCCTATTGATGAAATAGTGCAAGACTAAATTCATTGAATTGAATTACTTTATCAAATCAGTAACATTACTCATCAATAACAGCTCTTAGATTGACTTCAATTACTACTTTTACAATCAATCAAATAATTGTTATTAATAGATAATATTACTAATTGGATAAGATAATAAAATCCAAATATGTAATACGAAATATATGGTGTTTTAATGCAACTTCTAGAACTTTGTTTACTGTTGATTTTTCTTTAAGTTATACATAAAAAAGAAGAAGAAGAAGAAAGAAAGGGAAGGTGACTACTTACAAAATCCACCAAAAATGTTGTTAAAATCAAAGCATATTATTAATTAGACCTCTAATATATTGGGTTCAACATCGTATATACATCAGGCTATAAAGGCAGATAGATTCCCTAATCACATCATTTTAACTTTGTGTAATGATGAAAGCATTGATTCTTGAATATGATTCATATTTTTTTTCATAAGAATTTCAAAAGTAGGCCATTGCAATTTACATACTAAGAAGGAATAATCTAAGAGCGAGCTAGAACCAAAAGTAAACCCCCTCTCCCTCCCCCCCCCCCCCCCCCCCCCCCCCCCCACAAGCTCTCTCTCTCTCTCTCTCAACCTTTATGTTGCACGTTCATGGATTATTATATTAATTTCATATAGTTGATAGGTTCTCTCGACAAATTACAAACCTCTGATTATTATACTTCTTCTTCTTTTTCTCTTTTCTCTCTTTTTTTTTTTTTTTAAATAAAGAGATTATTTTAGCCAATTTAGAGTTAAAAGTTTTTGTACGTGAGTTTAGGATGGTCCACAGTCACGTTCCATTCCAACTACATATATTGAACTTTTTTCTTTAGCTTAATTTGTTTCTCTTCTTTTTTTGCCTCCTTATATTGAACATTTTGTTGTGCACTAAGATATATATGTTTGTGGACTTTAAATCGATGTATTAAATCACAACTCAGCTTGGATCTAGATGTAACAAAATCGCAAGAGGATCGTCTAACGTAAATGTAAGAGAAATCAGTTTTGAGAATTATAGGCAGTGACAGTGGCATCAACTTGATTGCGTGGACCATAATAACATATTCAGATTTGATCTTCATTCTTCATTCTTGGCTTAATTTCTCTGCTCTAAGCATCTTTTGAAGATATAATAGTGTGTATATGCTAGGAATAAAGCAAAGCTTCACCAACATCTTTCTGGTAAAAATATTGGCTACATGAACTGAAATGCTGCTAGGCAGAAACAGAATATATCATCAACAACATATATAAAAAGCACCCAAAAGAAAAAGTTGCTCCCACTTATCATCTAGAATAAGTCTGCTTAAACCAAGTAGCTTTCTTAAGCTTGCAAACTAGCTAAATGTTCTTTACAAACTGCTTTGAATCCATCTAGTTGCATGGGCGATATATTTTCCAACCAATAATTTTGTTATTTTTCAGTCATAATTTCAAACTCATGATCTTACAAATATAAACAATGACATAACCACTTCATGTCATCATGTGGGATAGCATCCTACGTCATAATGATGTCATCACCAGTAATTACAGATAATAATAGACAAAGCAAATAGATCACTAGGGGTGTGGTTTACCTAAGTGAGATATTAGTTGTGTGTGATCACATATTCGACAGTATCTATAGTTATAATAAATTATACGTAACACTATAAACATGATTTATAGAATACGCTCTTATTATATAAATTTGTAATTTGATTTTTAAGAGTAGTTTTAATGAAAAAGCTGATAATGTGAGGAACGATAATACAACCTTGTGATTCATTACGTAGGTAATATTACAAGGATAAAAGAAATTAAACCATCGGTTCATGCGCAGGAAAAATCAAATGAGAAGATCAAAGTTAATAATCCTTGGTAATAAGGGAGGATAAACTAGAACCTTGTAATTCATTACAACATATGATAAAGCAAACGCAAAATCTCTCATTGAGCTAAAATTTGTAGTTCGAGCTAGGCCTGAAATTCTGAATGTTGAAGTTGAGTCAAACTGGGGCTTTTATTTTACCTGCCCACAACTTGTAGTTAGTACCAAGTCAAGAACAACTTTTCTAGACAGTATCGTTAGCGCTTCACCGGACCTAAAATCAAGAAATATCGAGTTACAAAGCATGCATGTAACCTGGACCTTTTTGCTTGTAGTAGAGCTTTTGTTGTTTCTTTTATTCATGATAATAATATTTTGTTTAACATCCCGAGTACTCAGTAGGAAACTCTTCGAGAAATTCAACAAAAAGTCCTGGATAAACGATTTCTTCATCTCTGATAATTTTAACAATCATGAATAGGACACAAATTCCAACAATTTTAGAACTTGAAAAAAAAATTCCAACAGTTTGAACCCATTATAAGTTCGAAAGATAATGTTGTTTTGTTTCCATTACATTACAGTCACATGTGTCCGGCCCAGAAAAATTTTTGGCTTTCACTAATGGAGCCCTATCAAAGTGAAAACGGACCAAAACAATAGGCCAAAGTGTCCAAGTACCAACAGTGGATGGCAAAATTCTAGCATTCAGTACCCGGTTTAACCCGGTTTGCCTATTTTTATTTTTGTAGCTTTTTTTTTTTTTTTTTTAAATATGCATTGATACGTTTTGAACGTTGCCAAAATAAATATTTTTCCATTTAAATTATAGTCTTATATATGCTAATGCATGAATATTTTCCGTTGCCAAAATAAATTTTTTTCCCATTTTAATTAGTCTCACATATGGTAATGTATGAATATTTTCTAAAATAAATTAAACATACATTGTAACATCAAATTAATGGTAACATATTAATGATGATATATCATCGCCTATTGCGGTCTATGTCTAATGTTTCTACAATGTGATATTTTTTGAAAAAAAAGTAAATATTTAAGATAATATAAAAAAAAATAAAATATACCAAATATTAATGACAATCTTTTAGTAAGAGAGATCGAACAATTATTGGATTCAAATTTCATCATTGTCCATCAATAAATAGTTTTACTTAAATTTAATCCCTTCTACCCAAAAAAAAATGAAAACGCATTAAAAGCATTCATTGTATAGATGGTAATATACTAATATTATTTAAAACAAATTAAAAATATTCATTGTAACATCTAATTAATTGTAACATGTTGAAAATAAATTAATATATAATGTCAACTTAAATATTTATGATAACATTAACAAAAGTTTAAAAAATTACCAAATACAAATGATAACACAATAAAAACTATCTATTATCGCCATTTAATCCGGCAGATCATTTTTTCTATAAATATTCAATTTTCTTTTAATTTCTGTTATAAATTGCCATAATTAATTACTTTCGAAAACAATTACACTTGCAACTTTTGCCTCTAACCAATATTGTCATTTCTGAAGAATAAATAAAATCATCAAATTCTTTCAATTTACTTAATTTTGTTGATTCTCTAAAATATATACAACAGTATGGTAAATTGCGAGTGGCCACCCCCTTACACGGGCATTAAAACTGGGAAAATTTTTGCCAAATATGAGTGTATATAGTGGTATTGGCATTGGCATTGGCATTAGTATTAGTATTAGTTAGTTAATGCTGTATCAATTCTGGAATGAGCTTCAAAAGAAACGAAATCTCTCTCTCTGAGAACTGGGGTTTTGCTTTCACTTCCTTCCTCTCATCTCCACCTTCTACACTCTTCTCTTCCTCCACCTTTGGCGGCTTTATCATATCAGACACTGACTCCGTGATTTCTTTAACCAAATCAACTATCACTCCATCAATTCCCATTAAATGTTGCATGTAAACTGCCTCAGACACATTACTGCAAATTCAACACAAGAATTGAACAATTTCCATCAATATTTTTCAATTATCAGAACAAATATCATGCACACTAATTTGGCAAGGAGTAGGTCGAGGACTAAGAATAGTGCTAAACATGGTACACAAAACAAGTCTCACAACCTTTTGTTAATCTTTGAAAAGTAAACAGACAAGAGTCAGTCAAGGTTTAATATCGAATTTTCACTAGTCAAAATCACATGTATATGATAAATTACTAAAATTCCCTCAACAAGAAAATTAATGAGCTTACTTTAATTTTCCATATGTGAGCAGTGAAAGCCTGGCCTCTTTGATCTTGGTCACAGCCCCCGGATTTCTAAAAATACCTTTGACTTCAGATACAATCCCTTGTAACCCCCCCTCCAAACACACTTTAATAGCCTCCTCCAATGAATTCCTCCTCACATCATAGAAAGTCTCGGTCCCACCATTTGTCAAAAAGAAAACCTGTTTTACCAATCCACACAAAATAACAGTTATTAGAAAACATCCAAAACCTTGTTTACGACGTTTAAAAATACATTATTACATTAAAAAAATGAAATAAAAAATCCTTACAGGGTAGCTACTCTGCAATTTCCTAACAAGTAGGGCTGCATCTGGTTGGAAAGTTGAAAAAATAATAGGTCTGTCCTTGGCACATTCAAACACCACCTGTTCCCAAAAAATATATAAACAAATCAATACATATGAAAACAAATATATTAAAAATTTATCAAATAAAGGATTTAATGAACAAGGTAAGTGATTATTATATATATACCTGCAAGATGGCTTGAAGAACCCGGGTGAGATAGTCTTGCTGGTAGACAATGTGATCATCGAATTTTAACTCAATATTGAAGCCCAGAGTGGAATCCACTTGTTGAAATGCATCTTGGAGTGTGCAAACTGAGTCATCAGTTTCAACATTCCAGTTCACAATTTGCCCATCTTTTGTTTTCCTCATCAAAGTTCTTCCATTTTTTCCTGCTTCTTTTTGGGGTCCGTAGCACAGGAATTCTGATAATGTAAGTTCTGTCAATCTTTTCTCAAAAATCACACCCTGCAACCATCACCAAAAGAAACAAATTTCATCATCAGTAAATCAATTATTTTTAAAATAGAAATTAAAAATTAATATATATATATACATGAAGGAACTTACATTTTCTTCGGAGAGAATAAAGTTGTCGTGGAAAATGACTGGGCAGTCATCTTGTGTCACCTACAAAACACCTTTGATTTTCAATTCTAGAATCCCAAAAAGTTTATAAACTCCATCAGTAGCTTTTTTTTTTTTTAATTAAATAAAAAAAAAACTAACAAATATAAGAATCAATAACATATTAATTATATTTTTCTAAAAATAAGCCAATCGGAAACCGCCACGTCAGAGTCAAATAAAACCAAAACTGCTCGTACGCGGCGAGCGTACAGGCGACGAGACAAACAACGTGCAATTTCAAAGATTTAACAAAAAATCAGTTTCGGATCGAAGTAATCGCCAAAATCTTGACCGGAGACCATTTGATTATTGAAGATGATAATAAACAGTGGAAAGAAACCTCACCTGCACGTCAAATTCGACGAAATCAATCGAATATTTGGCGGCGGAGTTGAAGGAGACGATGGAGTTCTCTTTGATTGCTCTCATTCTCCTGTCAGACGACTGCAACACGTTCATACCATTCCCTCTGTGACCGATCACCAGAAACTTCGGGACCTTAAACGACGCCGTCTTGGTCATCTCCACGCCGGTGGAGAACCGCGTGGAGTGTAGAGTGAGGGATGCATTTTCCGGGACTTGGTCCAGACTGGGAACGTTGGAGACATTGACGGCTTTCAGAGCCATTTTCTTGTCAGTGTGTGTAACAAGAACAGGACGGAGAGAGAAAGTTCAGGAGCGCGAAAGGACACAAGAGGAATTATGAGATTTATTGTGGTGGTAGGGGTTTGGTGAAGGGGTATATATTTTGGATTTTCGTGACGGGAACCCAACGAAACTGGATCTCCGCTTAGAATATTCCTCTCCACCTGCAATAATATGCTGCTGGATATTCTCCCTCTCTTTTTATTCCGTTAATTTTCGTGTTTACGTCGAGTTTCTGCGTGTTATTTACGCCGTTAGTAAGGTAAAACGAGTGAACGACGCCACCGTCACTTTAGTCGGTTCCTGTTTGTTTTTTTTTACCTTCTTCTCTTTTCTCTTTTTAAATCTTCTTTGGAAGAGAAATAATATTTAATTCCCTATTTAAAAGATAGAATAATGCAACAGTATTCAAAAATTTATTAAAAAGTTAATATGATAATTATCAATCAGTTAGGTAAATTGAGCAATTATTTTGAGTAAATTCTTGAGAAGAGAAGTGTTATTCTATTATAAAAAATAACATTCAATACTTTTGCCCAAATTTTCCATACAATCTAAGGTATCATAATTGATATGTTATTTTTATATTAACTGTTGAGTAATATTAAATTTTTCAAATATTTTGCTCAAATCTATATTCAAATGATATGACATGTAAATTGTAAAGATCTTATAAATTATGAGATGATATGATAATTAATATGATTTTAACGACTCACATACCACATCATTTTGATATGAATTTGAATAAAATATTTAAAAAACTCAACATTATTCTTAATTATTTTATTAGTTTTAAATTCATATATTTAATGACATATCAACTGTGATATATGACATATATAATATATATCATATATTATAAAATATAACATTCAACATTTTTGTCTAACTTTTTTATGCAATCTTAGGAGTGAAAGTTTATAAGTTATTCTTATATTAATTGTTTTGTCAATTTTAAACTGATATATTTGATGGTATCTCAACTGTCATATATAGTTGAATTTATAAATTGAATAAAAATATTGGATATTTATTATTATTTGTATTTAACTCGAGTCCATATAATTTTATTCTTTGCGGATTAATAGTGAAATTCTAAACTATTTCTTATTAGTAACCTTGTTTTGAATTATTTATCTAACTTTTTAAGTGTGAGCATAATATTAAAAGTTGTTCTTAAAGTTGCGAAAGCTTATAATTTGGTTTTTCTAAATAAAAATTTAATGGAAATTTTAAAAGATCAAAATTGATGAATTAAAATGATCAAATTTTAATTAAATATAAAAACTAGAATAATTTTTATCTATTTTATTTCACAATTTGGTTAAAATAATAATAATAATAACAATAAAATGGTAAATTGGACGCGGGCCGCCAGCGCACTGCAATTAGATACATATTGTAACTAAAATCGTGCACGTGTGATTAGGCATCCGTCTACACGCACTTTGCGGGAAAAGCAATAAGTTCCTCGAACAAAAACACGAATATCCACCGAATATGTGTTAAACTTATGCGTAGGCGTCCAAAAGCGTGCGCGCGTTATTGTTTCTGACGCCCAAGAATGGGGTGCGTGGCGTGGCGGTGGCATCTACGTGAAATTTTTGTCAATTTGATTAGGAGACCAGTGTGAAGAAATGACCGGATAAGATAATCTTGAAAATATAATAGGTGAGTCATATTTGGAGTGTATTAAAAGACAGTGCCCGCAGGAGCAGGTTATGGATAAATGTTTTTGGGTACGTGATTGTACATGATGTGTTGCCACGACAGTGTTACCTGTCCAAATTGGTGGGTGCCTCCAACACTTGGGATTAAACAATGTTATTTTGGAGCTCAATTTGTCAACGTTTTAACCTTTATTTTATTTTTTTCGGGTGTTGCAGATTGGTAGCGGTGGATTATGGAAATGATTATGTGGATCCACACATATGAATTTGGCGTGTATTGTTAGGTAATGTTTTGGACGGAATAGTTATCATTCAGTGCAGTTGATTTTTCGGACCAACACAGTTGGGGCGGCTAGGTATACGTGTATAATATTCTGCAATGAGTGAGCGGATAATTTTAAATACTCGGACTCTAATTATTCTCTGACAAGAAAACTAAAATGATGGTTGGAGTTTCTGGTTGATATTAGGATTGATTGACTAGATTATTGGAATTGGAATCGATCGGACCGACAGCGTTGTCAACAGATTCTTCAAGTTTTTTTTTTTGGAAGTAAACAGATTCTTCGAATTAATTTCCTTGTTCATGATAAATTTTTAAGATTT
Organism: Nephelium lappaceum; assembly: GCA_021234005.1. Lineage (NCBI taxonomy): Eukaryota > Viridiplantae > Streptophyta > Magnoliopsida > Sapindales > Sapindaceae > Nephelium > Nephelium lappaceum. The sequence goes on from CM038004.1 coordinate 5,708,918, forward strand.
TGTTTTAACACATGTCGTATCACCTACCATTATGTGACTTCTTTAAAACATCTTCTTTGCTTGAAAATTTATCAATATGGGATCGTTTGTTTTTACCACTTTTCATTTAATGGGTCTGAAATATATCTTTTAAGTGATTTTTATTTTTTTTTAAGCGATCAAACCACTTAAAACTATCCAAAAATCACTGAATATAAAAAGCTATAATTTTTTACTTTTCACTTAATGATAAATCGCTTAACGATTTTTTATATATATTCTTCCAAATCTATCATTCTCAAAATAATATATTTTCAAATTAGCTCTAATTTTACATTATATAAATTTATTTTAAATGTAATCAATAAAATATTGCAATAGCTAAAATGTATATTACTTTACAGTTTCAACTTTTATTACAATAGTTTTTTAACTTAAGGATATTTTGTTTATTTTTATTTAAATATATAAATTTAATTTAATTTACTATAATAATTAATTATATTTTAATTATGAATAAAAAAATATTATTAATATACACATAAAAGTGTTTTAGTATTTTTTAAATAATTTATTATAACTGTTTATATTATATTAAATGAAATTTCAAAACAACTAATAGTAAAAAGATATAAATATCAAATTATTAGTTTTCAGACAATTTTAACTTTAAAAAACAAACGAGATTACTATACATTCAGAGGTAAAGGAAAAAAAAAAAAAAACACGTTATTCAAATTTCAGGTTTCAGTTACTATTCAGTCTTCAGTCTTTAGCAACATTATTCAATCTTCAGACAAAAAAATAAACGACCCCTTAGTATAAAGTTTGAAGAATTCAGTTATAAATTTTATATCCATTAATTAAAATAATATATCTAATCATCTTATAGTCATAAACATAATCTTATTGGTAACACCTTTCATATATACTTTCTCTTTTTCATTCGGTAGATAAATTGATCTCCTTCATATTTTTTCCTCCTAAATTTTTTAATATATGCATATAAATGAAACATGTCAGTATTTTTTTCCCTTTCCCTCTCTTTTTTATGACAGCTTTGAAGAAAAAAAAAAAGTTATAGGAATAGACAAATTCATTAAGTAAAATTCTCAAAAGGCTATATATAAATTTTATCGTTGTTGTATCTTTAGATGAAACTAATAATATCGTTCGATATGATTTGATAATAGAAAGTGCTAATTAAACTTGATAATTACTCATGATTGAGAATCGAAATAAAAATAATAAAAATAAAATCTTGGTGCATAAACCAATCCAAGTAAGAAACAATTATAGGGAATATGGGCCTCTAAATATTAGGCAGCGCAGCAGAGAAGGTTAATGACTACTGAAAGCATGTTCAACGGCGAATCTAAGATTACAACCCCAAACTTGATCAACAAATTTCAAAGTTATATAAGTTTCAATCAAGACAGGTGATGAATCAAATAAAATAAGTAATTCAAGGTTATATACCATTTAAGATTAAGATAGGATTAAAATAAATAGAATAGAAAAAAATTAAGATGAACAGAAAAATTTAAGATTAACATAAACAGAAAAAAAAAAACGTTAAAATGAACGGAAAATAAATTATGAACAGAAAACAAAAATTTTTGTGTTTTCATAAAAATTTGAAAATTTTCAAAGCTCCTAACTGGCTACTAGAGAAATGACATTTTAAATTCCATCATAACCTAGTTTTTGAAAAACTTATTCCTGAAAAATCCTTTCCAAAATAACTTTTACTTACTTACGGCAAAAGGAAATCGAAAATTCTACCGGAGAAATTTTTCTCTCCAAACCATAATTTTACCAAGTTCTTATATTTTTCTAATATGTATATAAACTTCTAAGATCTTAGACACTTACGGATACCATAACATGAGACCATATTATGCAATAAAGTCACCGGCAATTTTGTATAAATAATTGATAGGTATCAATACATTTGGTAGAGCAACGCTACACTAACAAAAAATTTATCAAGATAATGTGATAAATTTATGTGTAATTATAATATCATTAATATATTATCTTAAAATTAATATGATAGTTACAAATCAATTTATCATATTAATTTATATAAATCAATTTATCATATTAATTTGAGTAAAATTTTTTAATATATTTTAAAAAAATATAACATTATTCTTTGGCATATCCTTCAAAACTCAAAAGAGAAGCAGGAATAAAGTTCACCAAGTAGTAGTGGGAATCCTACTGCTGTTACATTAAATCCATCAAAGAAAAGCATATGTGGGCTCTTCGATTCCCACTCTTTTGTTTTGTGTCCAAGGGTTACTTCAAACTTGACGGTGTAGATTTGAAGAAACAGTAAGTTGATTGTTACGTGGAGGGCTACAAGAGAGATGGAATAGTGGCCCAATTCTATGGTTCCAAACATTGAGGTCGTGCCATTAAAGCTAAATTAAAAGAGGCATCCCGTACTGGTAACGGGTGCTATTCCTCATCAAAGTAAACAGTGCAGTACAGACAAACTTTTTCTATCATGTTGAAGTGATTTGTCGCTTCTCTCTCTTTATCTTATTTATCTCAGTCACTTTGACACATCTCTTTCTTCGCAGGCCTGGGCCCTGTCTCTTGATTCTCTGCCTTTCCTGGTGTTGTTACAAGCCCCACCCACCAAATTTGTTGGTAATCACTTCTTGATGAGAGCTTATTTATTTATTAATATATCTCCCCAGTCGCAAGTTGAAGTTGAAACAGATAATAAATACATGTTAAACACCCTAACATGGTCGTTGATGAACGAATACATCTAGGAAAATCTACCCATTTTAATTTAAAGATTTAACTATTAAATTAGAGTTCAATTAGATAAGTTAAACATCATTATGGCTTACTGTGAAGCTTATATAACAAGTGTATGTCAAATTTGATACATTTAAGTACTTGAATAAACTCATGAAGTTAACAGTTGCGATGGGAATTGGGCAGGCAAGGTGGTACGAGACCTAAAAATTAAAGGACTCTGATGCAACATTTAATAAGATCTGGATGCAAGAACATGTTTCGATTCAAACACTAGTAAATATCAGCTGCCTGGACAAGGACTTATCAGTTGTCACTCCCACATTATGACCTAGAATGCCCACTCTGCAGAAACGAAAGGACAACACATGGATATTATTGTTTTCTATTTCTCTGTAGTTTTGTCGAAATAAGATGAATTCAATTGGTTTTGAAATTTGTTCAAAGCCTTGTTTAAAATAAGTCAAAAGTTTTTATAGAGAGGGGTTCGTGACTTATTTTGATTTTTTTTTTTTTTATTCTATCTGTATATGACTTGAAATGCATGAAATATTAATGACAATAATATTTTGAAAAGGGCAAATTGCACAAATCCCTTGAGGTTTGCTATAATTGCAGCTGGATGCAACTTTTGGTGTTTATTGCATTAAACATCAAAAGTTGCATCCAGCTGCAATTTAGCAAACCTCAGGATGGTTTGTCCAATTTGCCCTTTTGAAAACTATGTAATATAAAAATGGCTTGTGGGTGGAGAAAGAACATGGGTGGGGCCTGAGCTGGACTTATGTCCAATAGTGAATGAATATCCAGACCAAGTTACAAAACGGGCTTCAAGAGGACGGAGACTAGGTGTTAGGCCTCAGGTCCACCCTTTTATCAGGTCTACAAAACCAGTCGCACATGTTGGCACTAAGGATACTTGTACTTCTGTGAAGCCCAAATATGTGTGCAGATGCAATCTTTCTCTGTTTTAGAGTTTGCTTGTTTCACCGGGGGTTTAAGGTTATCTCAGTTTTTGTTTCTGCTCAAGCAACTAAGGGATTCTGTTATGATCCTAATGAATAATTATTCATGATTTACTTTCGCTTTGGTAAAAAGCTAAAGAGTAATGCTAAATTTTTCAAATATTTTGTTCAATTTCATACTCAAATGATGTGGCATGTGAATTGTCAAGATTCTATTAATTATTATATCATCTCATAATTTATAAGATCTTGATAATTCATATGTCACATTATTTAAATTTGGATTTGGATAAAATATTTAGAAAGTCTAACATTACTCAAGACTAAATGAACTTTAAATGATCCTTGTTAAGAATCTAATCTCGATATGGTATGGATCATTAAATGGCCAATAATTATCTGTGGGATAGTTTGATCTAACATTAGCCACGCATTCACAAGACAGCACATATGTCCAACCTTCATCGATTATATCGCAACCCTAAATATAATGTTTGCCATCTTTAGCAACTACGTTTGAATATGGAAGAATTCATTTTAATGAGACAAATGTACTATAACATTTTATCTGATAAAATCAAATCTATTTTGCATGTATGTAAGTATTTTAAGTAGAAACTCACTATCATACGTGTTGACTTAATTGGATAAATATACTTAAAAGGGGACATGTTCGTCTAGTTAAAAGTTTTGACTAAATTGAATAATGCAAAATGCCTTAAAGGTGTCAAAAGAAATATTCATATGTACAATGAGTTATTAAACAAGACAATAACATGATCAAATCTACATAGTGTACAGATTCAATCATACTTATCTTTCTTTTCTTTATAGATCACAGTAGTAAGTAAAAAATGTTAAAAACATGTTTTCTAAGACAAGGTAGAAGTTAAAAAATACAAATCTAAATAGTATCCGCTGTCTTGTCTAAAAACGCAACTGGGTATTGATTTAACAGACATCCATTTTGAAGGCAGAGCATCTAACTGTCCCTCAAAATTTAAGTTGCTGATGCTACCTTACACTGAAAAAGCTCCAACATCAATTTCTCATGGCCATCTTTGTCCAAAGTCAACCCTCGTTCTAGTGGGCCATAACTTTCAAAACAGCACATGCCAGCGACACTTGTTAACCTTATTACTATTAATAGGGTTGGTCATGCAAGTAAGGAAATACCGAAACTGCGCTATAACGGCTACTTCATATTCAAATAACTTGTATACCTAGATCATCACCGGTCACAAAAACATATACTATACTACTACCTTAGTATATTGTGTAATTAACAGTTCACAAAAGATTTCACATATAGAGAAGAAAAGCCAATGTTGAATGGAACCAAAAATAAATAAATGAAAGGAGAAGATAACAATAAATGAGAGAGGAAGAAGATGGGGAAGAAATGCAACGAAGCATTAATGGGGAAGACAAGACCATTTAATATTTGCTGTGAAGGTAACTTAATTGCTCTTGCGTTTATCGCTGCAATTGTCTTTTCCTCCTCCTTCTCCTCCTCCTCTGTCTCTCTCTCTCTCTCTCTCACACACGCACACATTGCCTTCATTGCTACCCCCATCTGCCTCCTCTCTCTCTCTTATCTCCTGCAACCCACCTCCCCAGATCCCATTTAATGCTCCTCTCTCACTATTGTGTGTGTGCAGTAAAATAATGTAAAAAGGATAAAATATTATATTAAGCTTTTGTCATCTTTTACAAAATTTCACCACATAACCATTGAGACAAAACCATGGTTTTGTTTTTTAAAAAAGCCAAAAAACATATTTAGTGGAGAATCTATAGACTGATTAAATTGGCAAATATAATTAGGTGATATAGATTCTCACTTTCTTTTTTACTTCATAACTGTAGCTTGTTGAACATTGAGCTGACTGATGATGAGACCTGTGCCCCTGTCTGTGTGGACATAGAAGATGTTGTTGTAGATGGAGAAGCAGTACTCTTGCTTGGCTGTGAAGAAGGTTCCTTCACTGTTGGTGCTGGGGGTGCTGCACAAACCGGAATCACTGATCTTATTTGAACAGCTGGGGCTATCCTTTGTGGATTGAACCCTCCTGTATACATTGATTTTGCCATGTGGGGTGGTTGTGTATGTGATTTGAAGAGGTTTGATGTCACTGGAGATAGATTTAGAGACCCAAATAGCCTACTACTACTAACACGGGGTGTGCTATCAAACATAGCGTTGTCAAGCTTACTAGTACTAGGTTGAGAAAATGGCTTGTATATGGAACTTGTTCCATAGACACTAGTTGAATTTTCAATGGACTTGTTGATGGCATCTTGTATCCCACCAAGCCATTCTTCTTCATCCCTTTGATGCTCATCCAATGGGGTCGTTGGAATCTCTTGATTTTTGCCCCTAGCTTGTATTGCAATACGTGGTGGTCTATTTGATGATGTATTATAGGCTGATGGGTGGTGGTCTTCTTTATGTGGATTAGGTGGCAAAATCTTTGAAGTTGTTCTAGGTGGAGGTGGAGGTAGGAGAGACACAAAGCTGTTCTGTTTTTGCTTTAAACCATCCAAAGCAGCAGATTCCATTAACAGATCCAGGAGCCTCAACTGCTGATGATACTGTAGAGAATTACTACTACAAGCGGAGGAAGAAGATGATGTAGCAGTAGTAGAGCCACCGTACTCTCTATGACCTCTAACCATTCTTCTTCTGGCTTGATTTTGATCCCTCCTTCGAGCGTTTTTGTTGTCATCTTTTGGTCTAAAATTTGAAAGCACCCTTGCCACAATTGCCTGATCCTGTTCTTCACGAGTGTCTGTTTCTTTATTTGTCAATGAATCCAAGTTTGGCGCTGCACAACATATACACATATGTGATCATGCTATGACACCAACAAACCTACTAATAAGAAAAATCTTAAAAACAAGAAATCAGAATAAACAACAATACTTCTTTTCAAGGCAGACCAAGCAGCAATTGCAGCATTCTTCTCAGCTTGCTTCTTTGTCTTGGCTGGTTCACCTGTAAAATTCATGCCAGCAAGCTCCACGGTGCAAGTGAAAGTCGGGACATGACCAGGACCTGATCTTACGGTGGTATATACAGGGAGGTTCAGGCCTGCCCTGTGAGCAGTTTCTTGAAGGAGATTCTTATAAACACCAGTCTCATCCTTGAAAAAAAAAGAAAAGAAAATTTAATATTTCAATGATCTCTCAAACCAATCAAGAAAAACAATACAAAACTGATAAAAAGATGGTTGGAAACTTACAAGAACTCTTGCAGTTAGAGACCTTGAAGGACCCCTTGTGGAGAGAACATTGAGAGCTACTTCAGCAGCTGCATGCTCAGCTTGTCTTAATGTGCTACAATAACTTGGACTCTCAAAGATCTCACCATTGAAATTCACTGATGCTTTGAATCTTGGAGCATGATCGGGTCCTTCTCTGATGCAGGCATATGAGGGTAGATTGAAACAGCTTCTTTGTGCTAGTTCCTGCAGTTGATTCTTAAACATATCTGCCATGAAAAAACCATCAAGAAACAAAACAGTTAAATGAACATGAACCAGTTGTGTGCGTGTAACCTCATCAAAAGAAGAGAAAAGACCAAAATGAAAACAATGAAGATGACAAGATCACCATGGTATATGAATGTTAGCATATACTAACCAACCAACACAGAATCAAAGAACTCACCTACTTCACCTGATTTATCACGACTACTACATTGGCATGGAAGGTTGTGTCTCTCAAGACAATTTCATATGAGAGTCATATTTTCTTTTGTAAACAAGAAAAAGAGGGACAGTGAAGTGAAAAATGTTAAAATGCAACTTTGTAAGCTCAAAGGTTAGGTCCTGGGGATCAATTACCCTTTTTAGATTTTTTTTCTTTTTTTATTATTACCTGGTTGGAAAGTATGATCCCATGACAGATTTTTTAAGTCAAAAACCTCCTCAATAAAGCACAGTTTACTGGCCAAGCATAAGTTGCCCTGATTGGGCGTGGGGGGGGGGGGGCAATTGTGACTTTTTAGCTAGTAACATAGGGTGGATCAAATTACTGTAAACTCCCTGTGTTTTTAGATTCATTAAAAGGAAAAAAACAAAAACATAAACTTAAGACTCTGGTCCAGGCTTTGTGTTGACTGCACAGATACCTCCATATTGTTTGACTTTCAGATTGTAGTAACTGTTATCCGGTAATCACATGAGGTGAATCTCATGTTCGCTTTACTCCGTTTTTAGACTTGAAAGGTGGGATTTATTCATGACCAGAAGTTTCCTCTTTCTAACAACTTATCTGAGTTTTCTGGAAAAAAAAAAAATGGAAAACTTATCTGGGTTGATGCAGCCCACTTTAGAAGGCCAAAATAAGGGTGATATTTCTTTTGACATGATTGGAGAACAAAATATTAATATAGACTGTTTAAACAGGATAAGATCGTGGGCTTTAACAAAAATTAATTAAACAAATCATGTTCTAATTAATATAAGCATAACAGTAAAATAAGTTTTGATATGATTTGTGGATACAATACAAACACAAATCTTAATTGGTTAGGATTGAAGGTTTTGACACAATTAATTAAATAGGTGGATTCTGATCAACATAAACAAGACAATACCATAACACGCATTGTCAGCTATAGGCTTAGAGTTCAATGAGTATTGTCTAGCCATTCTAATTTCAATCACATTATTATGTTTGTCTCAGACGATGTCAAATATTTAAGATCAAGCATAATTAAAAGTAGCAGAAGTAAGAAGAATTTTTTATCACCCATATCGTTGCTAGTGCATTAATTTGCAGCTGAGCTAGTACAGGTTGGTATATAGTGGTCCACTATTTCGTTTAATCAGAAATGCTGTAGCACAATTCATAAAGGAAGATATGGGATCAAGTCAACTAGGCATCGGCCTGATTGATTACAGCCGAAAACAGAAACGAGTCAAAACCATGCTGCCTACGGCTTTGTAGGGAGGAGAGTGGCGACAAATTTGAGACAAAACCGCCATCTACAATTGGTGCATGAATATTTTTTAACCTTTTCAGGGTACACAATTCACAGTTGTTGTCAACGTGCACTTCAGGACACGTCAGTACTCAACAGTTAAGTTCCAAAATTTGTTTTGTCTGGTTTCCAAATGAGATAAATCGACTTCCTACATTAGTCAACTAAATTTGATTCAGTTACATGTTTTGGTAGTTAAGTGAGATTTCAAATATGGGATCTTAACATTGATGTCGTCTGGAGTTGGGCAAATGAACCGACTAGGATTTTGCCCAACCCAACCATTCGTTCCACTCCACCAAACTAAGCCCAGTGACACCTAAACGAATCCACAAATGTTGTCACCACTGAGAAAATTGAGTGTGAGAGATGTAATGACACTAACTGAATCCACAAATACAATACAATTAGATACTAAACTAATTCCACGAATACAAAATCAGACCCAGAGAAAAAATAAAAAAGAAAAAGATCACTCATACAACACACCATTCTTTCTTAAAAGCACAATGGTCAAACCAACACCTCCAAACACCGTGTCAAAACAAAGTGCCCCATATTGCATATGGTATTTATGGCAGTCGAATCACCGAGCCTGAAACCTCATTGATGCACCTTATCCACCAAATTAGATCCGTTTCCATATCCTATGCTCGTTTGTGACAGCTTCCAACTATGTCTGTCTATTCTCAGTTGTCAAGTTGCTGCTGCTAGTAGTACCACCTGCACGGTTTGACTCCCCCACTCTAGCTGCCAAAGCGAGGACTTCGGGTGACATGTCCCAGCTTCCACTTTTTCTTCCCCAGCTAGATCGCCTGGGATGTATCCCAGGACGATCCCCTTCCTCTACTGTAGTCCTTATATCTGGGGAAAACTCAGCTAGTTCACCATCTTTAACATTCATACGATCATTGTTGGTAAGCTGCCCTTCTGAGAGATCAGCCCCAGGACCGATATCTCCCCATACTGTTTTCCTACCCATTTCTATGTCATCCACGGCTTTTCCCATATTTGGACTCATAAAACCCCCAACTATTGATCGAGTTGGTAAACCGGGTTCCCTTGGCACCATTGCCCTGAAATTGTTCCTTGATGGGGGAATACTAGAGAAAAATATCTCCTTGAAGTTCTCTACTACCCCTTTGTGATAGGGGTTGGCTCGCCGATCATTTCGGTATCTAAAATTCTCATAAGTAGTCTGCAAAAACAAAGAATGACCAAGGCAAAGTTTTACTGTAAACAAAACCAGAATTTAAAAAACAGCAGATGATAAAGGATATTAACAGCAGTACAAGAAGAGTATCTTACCTGATTTGTACTGATGAGATATAAATGAAAGGCAGTAAGGCCTCCAACAAACCACATTGATATGAAAGTGTAAACTATTAAAACAATTGATGCCGGGGTTTTGATCATTGCTTTCCAAATTGTTGTCTCTTCTGAATCCATGATCCTCCTGATGTACACCCAGCAAAATGCAAACACATATATACAAAGAAGGGTCGTCGAGAACACAAACATGAAGAAGAATCGATAATTTCGCTGCAAACAAAATAATAAGTGTTCAGAGCATCCTTAAATCTAAGAAAGTAGATTGTAAAGCATCTTGGTGAAGATGACATATGGAAAACCTAAAGATTGACTGCAACAATCTTCACACAATTTGAATTTTGAGCAATGTCGTTTAGAAAAATGATATCAAATTAAAAGCCGGTAACACAATGATAATCACATGAGCTCAAACTCATTAGACTGAGTAGCAACAAGAATGGACTGGCTCTTTTCACCTTAATTCTCCAAATGATATCAAGTTTAGAAAGTTTGAGCCCCAGTATGTCATCCTCATCTTATTTTCATAAAAGGAAAAAGAAAAAACTTGACCATCAATCAATCTAAAACACTAATTGACAATCTCCAGCCCAAATACAACACCCATCTGTTTTATAAAATATTAATTGCATGTGCAAACCTTCGAAAACAGAAAGTAGCAGAATAATAAGTGAAAATAACTTCTCCAGATTTTGTTAGCGAACAATAAGATTGTAAAATATAAGGATCACTTACCATCCCGATACACTGCCCAACCCAAGGGCAGTGGTGGTCAAAGCGTTCCACGCAATTGTTGCAAATTGAACAGTGGGAGCAGCGAGGGGGTCTATAAAGCATGCAAGTATCACAATACTTGATCTTCACTGTGATTCCATTGACCTCTACTTCCTTCATGCGAGGCAAACGTAACTGTGGAGTTTGCCCGGCCCCAACATCTGCACCGCCATCAAAACCTTCTGGCTCTGGAGGGTGTGCATTGCGTGGAATTATGCCAGGATCTCTTCCTGAGGTCAGCAGGAGAAGAAGTAAAACCTGAGGAAATTTATCATTTTTTGAGTTTAGAGTTCCGTAACTGAAAATAAACAGATTTCAATTCAAAAAGTTAATAAGCAAGTGGTTAAGATAGTTAAAACACACATAGATTCCATGAAGCCTTCACAATTGTTGGTCCATGCAAATTGAGTTAATAGCATTATAGCGACAGTATCATAAGCATAGAAGTGTAACAATGTTATTCATATAACAGACCTCAGTTTTGATGTGATGTTGATGATACAGTTTGAGAAAAGGTGAAAAGTAATGGATTTTAGGGACAACCAACTAGTGAGCCCAGGAAAGCATTTATTAGCCATCCTTCTTTTTATCTCTAGTTTTTTTTAGCTATAGATGTTTATCGAAAACTCTAAAACCATCAACAGATAATTTTCAATTTTGCATTATAGCAAGTCCTAAAGATTGTATGAAATTGCAAACAATAGTTAAAAAAAAAAAAAATCCAACCACCAAGTTACAGCTTTGAACATCTAAATCCTCCTCACGTATTGATGTTGCAATAATTATATTCACCAGGCCCATATGAATATATTATCCAATTTTAGTTTGCTTATTAATTAATTGGCATTGCAATCTATAGTTTTTTATCCTACATAGCTACTGTGTATTAGAAGCAGATCATCTAGAACAAGTTTCGCTTAAACCAAATAGACTTCTTAAACTTGCAAACTAGATGTTCTTTACAAATTGCTTTGAATTTATCTAGTTGCACCATATTCTCAACTCAAAAGTTACTATTCATTTGCATCCAAAAAAAATTATAAAGCTTTACTGATTGAGCTGCTTCCTAGACACAACCTAGAATGCTTAATACGTAGCAGGAAATAACTCTAGATTGTAATGTCAATCAAGGTATAAGCAAAACAAAATTGTACAAGGATTTTGTATAGGCCTAGTGAGCATAGTTGTTGTAACATCAATACTTGAGGAGTGTTATATGTTCAAAAACTGCAACTTGTTTGACAGACTTGATCCTTCAGTTGTTTGCAGCTTTAATAGTCCCAAGGACATGCTGGAATACAAAATGCAAAATCGCTTGATGACAACAGAGCCTTCAACAAATGTTAATGGCTGAATAAAATCAAATGAAAAAGAAAATACCTATGGCAATCAACGCTAAGTTGCCAACTGAAGCTCATGTGAGAGGGAAAGTGTTAAAAATAACCCACATGAACTGGAGAAAGAGGTTAATCAATTTTACATTAAAAAGATAAAACGAAGTGAGGGTTGTATAAGAGCCACAATCTAGTATGCTTGTATTTTGGGTTGAAAAACTATCTAATAATATATAAACCACTTCCAAAATCCAACAAAATTAGAACTTCAATGATGGCAAACCACACTACTCTCCTTCTGATAGACAAACACCCAGGCAAAGCTCATTTATCTTCTAAACATCTCACATCTGTAAAAGAAATGCACTTGACTAGCCAACAAGTAACAAGTCCTATTACTTGAAAACACACTGTAACCATCCATGCAAATCGTGCTTGCTTCTAACCCCATCGCATTTGCTCTCCAAACTCCTCCAAAACTTCATGCTCCTCCCTGTTCTCCTTGGCTAGAGAAGCAAACTTCTACCTACAATTTTTTTATCTTATCATGGAAAAAAGACTCTTGTGACCAACAGGCAGATTTAATCTAGCTCACTACCCTCCTTGCATTCTTTTTTACATTAGGTGTGGATCAAAATTTGAACCTATACCAAATAACAAGAATTCTAAAGCTGATTGCGACTCATTTGACATGATGTAAAGGATGTTACAAGAAAGTGTTAAAATGCAAAAGACATTTTTTTTGTAGTGCAGCTGAGAAAGGGAGAAACTCACATAAACAGTGAACACTACTGCAACAACCATTACTGATATTCCCAAATGATGCGAAAAATCATCCATCAGCTTTTGGGCAACAAACACGCAGAATATTGCCACAGGAGCGACAATGAGAAATATAGTCAACCCCAACGATCTTACATCTGGTCCAAAAATACACCTTCCCTGAAGAAAAAATATCTGCAGAATAACAATGAAACTGATAAATATCTTGGCGTGGCCATGGACATATAAACTTTCCTCAGCAACAAGAAGTAGGAATTGACAATGCCCGATTAAAGCCTAATCACAACTTTACAGCATAACTCATGCAATTCAATTCTTTAAAAAGATTCACTCCATCTAAAATCCTTTTAATTTATCTGCCTTCACCACTGACCCAACTGAAGCATCCATAATAACTCAGCATTATCAATTCACAAATTTCGATCTTATAACTGGGGAAACATTGAAAACAGAACTCAAAGCTCTCACACAACACACTTCTTGAAATTCATTAAAAAAAAAAAAATCTAAGGATCATTATACAGCTCATAGATTCAGTTCAATGTTAAAATGGCAAGAGAAACAAAAGATAAGCATACCAAGATTCTACATGACTTTAAAAGTAAATAAATTACTAATCATTTGCAAACTGCAACAACAACCATCAAAGTAGTCATTCAATCTTGAAACTAAAAGCTGCCACCTTAACAAACAGAGTGGATGCTTAATTTCCCAGTTACACAAATTTGAATAAACCCCACAATAATAGCAACTCCATTTAAGCTCACTGAGCATATGTATACACTATAACTTGCACGCAAAAGTCATCAAAGCTGCTTATAAAAATGCCAACTTTCACTAGAATTCAGTCCAAATTCTCAACTTAAATGCAACAAACTGAACTTTACGGCTAAAATAAACAAAAATAGAAACATTATACTATTAAAAAGGGAGAGTTTTTGCTCACTTTACCAAAAACGCAAACACTCAATACACGAAAAAATTAAAAAATCTCACATTGCTTCCTTTCCAATTCTGGTAGACCCGTAAATCACCGGACCCGCCCCCGGATCTCGGATCCGATCGCTGAGGTGGCGGCACCACGTACATCTCTCCTCTCTCCTCTCCCCCTCCCTCAGCTAACCAAAAAAAAAGAAAAAAAAAACTAAAAAATTAAAAAAAATAAAAAAAGAAAAGAAAATGGAGGGTTGATCTGGTGGGAGCTCAAATGAGGAGTGAGTTGGAGTGAGTCGGAGTCCGGCGAGTTGAACGAAAACGGCGACAAGACATGAGGGAGAGAGAGTGGAGAGTTAGGGCGAGAGAGTGGAGAGTTAAAATTTGTTAATTAACAGAGATTCTTTGTGATTGCGCTTGGTGTCTGTTGCTTTACAGGGAGGGTAGTGGTGAGGTGGCGAGGTCTGATTGGCTGCTGGATGAGATGGACCGGTTGCGGTGGGTGGACGGATTGGCTTTTTTTTTGGTTTTTTTTGTTGTTTTTTTTTTTTTTGTTTTTATTTATACGACGATGAATGTGACTTCACTACTCTTCGTCCACTCTGCTCTTTCCTCACTTGTGTGGGTTATATATATATATATATATATATATATTTTGAAGCTGTGCGGTTTTATATTTGTTGCTTGAGAGGGAAGGTTTCTAGCAGAGCTTGAAAAGGGTAGAAAATTAACCTTTTTCGTGTGTGAATGATACTAAATCATAGAAAAGGTTAGGATTTATTTCTTGTTTGACATCAAACTGCATTACACAGATTTTGAGTCGAACCTTACTTCCAAAAATTTTCTGGCTCAATTTCCTATCTAATGCAGAATTGTTTCTGTTTCTAGAAATTTCTGTTTGAGTTACTTGTTTTTGTACAATTAGGGAAAAGATTAGAATTCCTTTCCTATTTTATACCAAACTATGTTACATAGATTTTGAGTCAAACTATATTTTTGGAAATTGAAATTTTTTATCCAGAGATTTTGACTCAAACTATACTTCTGAAAAATTCCAAACTCGTGCGATTTTATATTTAATGTTGAAATCTTTCCGCTTCCAAAAATTTTTGTTAGGATTCCTTCTTTTTGCATAATTATGGTACTAAATTATAAGAAATATTATTTTTTCTTAATTTTATATCGAACTATATTAATTACATAGATTTTGAATCAAACTATATTTTTGGGAATTTTCTATCTTGAGATTTTGAGTCAAACTATGCTTCTAAAAATTGTCTATCTGATGTGATTTCCTTTGTAATGTTGAATTCTTTTCGTTTCTAGAATCTTGCTTCTATAAAGAATGATGTGAGCTACTATTTGGAGGAAATTTGAGTTGTTTCATATGGGAGCTATCCAATTAGAGCTGTTTTACCCCTTGTTACTTAGATATGAAACTTATGTGTTCACTGCTGATGTGACATTGTCTTATGGGCATCACAATGGCCTTATTTTTTGGGTTCTTGAGCTTTCTAAGCTATTTATTGAATCTGATTGAACTTAAGATTCAAGTGCTATTTTTAGGTACAACAATATTGATTTGATCAAGGGGTTTCAAAAAGACTGGACCTACTTGTGTTTATTTTGGGCTTAAGGGATAGATTGGACTAATGATTGTAAATCCACTTAGAACCGCTAATGAAAAAAATGATAAATAATAATAATAATAACAGTTTAATTGATAACATCATGAATTAATGATAATGTATTATAAAATTTTAATGGGATTTTAATAACAGTTTAATTGATAACATCATGAATTAATGATAATGTATTATAAAATTTTAATGGGATTTACATATGGTTTTTGAGTTAAAATAATGTCATTCTAAAACATATTATTGGATCCTCCTCGAGAAAATATGAGGCAAATATTGGTATTTTATCATTTGGAGTTCTTAAATTAGTTTTTCACTCATAATGTATTTAGTTTAAGAATAAAAATTCTTGAAGTGGAGAAAAGACTTTTTAATTGAATTAACTTTTAAGAATTTGTTGATAATATATCACTAATGATGATCTCATTGAAGTATATTGTAACTGGTTGAATAATGCAAATGACCTAGTTTAATGAGTGCCAATCTTGTTGGGATGTATCAAAACTACAATGATGCAATTCTTAGCCAATCTTTTATTTATACAATATTCAAGTAATTTGTTCAAAAATATTTGTATTATGCTTGTTCACCATACTCATAATTTGTGTATTTATATCTATTAATATCAATAAGGTTAACAATTATCAATATTAATTTATTATGCAATTTATAAAAATTTAAAATTTCATAATTTTTAGCTTTTACTTTTATTTTCATACATTATAAATTGTTACGGGTATTGGGTCGGGATCAAATGGGTTTAGGCCATGGGTGGATTTGACCCTAAATATAAGAGTGGAAATATCTTCACTGCTCAAAAATTGTATATACACCCTTTTTTGTTTGTCCACCCCATAAAAAATTTATAAATTTGTTTAATTTGTTTTCAAACTTCACTTAATATTAAGATCACTCTTTTTTGTTTAATTTTATTATACTCTATTTTTATAAATACACATCATCTATATATATTTTATTATTTAATTAATTTTATAATATCAATATTCTTTCAGCATTGAGAAATCTTTATCTTTTCCTTTACATCTGGGTGTGTCCTCCCTTTTGGATTGAAAGAGAAACTTTAATTTTTGTCTTATACCCAAACGCAACCATTGCAAATCAAAGATCAAACCCATTCATGCTATCAATTGTTATGGAATTCACGATTATGTTCAACTATGATTTTTTGTAATATTAAATTCTTTTTTTTTTTTAATTTATTCAGCATTTGAGTTATATCGTTTATGTGCTCGATGAATTATTTGAATGAAGTTTGTACACCAAGAAGTCTACACTTATATACAACAACTTTTTAGCACTAAAAATTTAAGTTATAAGATATGTAAATCACATGTTCGATGAATTGTTTGAATGAAGTTTTTTATAATAAGATGTTCGCACATATGCATCAAACTTATTGACACTAAAACAACAATTAATTTTAAAACTCATCTTTGTACAATTAATTTTATTTGATTTTTTTTTTTCATTCTTCATACTTTGTAATTAAATTATATTCTTAAAATAAATTTGATGTTTAATATTAGGATTTATTTCAAAACAAAGTTGTAGTATGCCATGTAGACTAAAATACGGATTAAATGAATCGCTTCTCGTGGTATGCCGTACGCAAGACCGCATAAAATATGAAAAGTATAAATAATTGCAGGCACAACAAATGTATGTGATGACACCCTCGTTACAGAAAATGTAGAGACATTGAAATCTGCAAAAAGAGGGTGGGTCTCTGTCTGCCCAACCTTTAATAGCAACGCCCATCAGCCTACCCTAATCTATTCCATTTATTTAAACCACAATTACAGCCACTTGCACTTAATTATTGCTCTTTAGAGGGCCTGGTTGATCTGTCTCAAACGTCGTCGTTTCGTTTTTACAGATCACGTAATTGGTCCATCTGGATTCTGGATTGGACCGCCCTCGACATCAATAGTCAAGGTTGCTGTCCAAGTTTTATGACATTCATGTATATGTTTGTGAAAATTTTCAAGGAACGTTTTGTGGTATCGTTTTCGTGGAAAAATGATGGGGCATCGACGATACCGTTTAAGAATTCCATGAAATGTCACATGATCACATTAATTTATCAACTTACTTACATTCATTTTGGTTAGATCTAATCTCTTTTTTTTTTAGGGATATTATGAAAAATCCTCTCTAAAAAGCAAAATAATCAAAAAGTACATCCGATTTTTATTTTATTAGGTAAATCATCCTCTACTGTCTAAAAAAAACCAACCGGTATTAACATTTAAGGATAAAATGGGAATTTAATAAAATAATTAAAATTTTAAAATAAAAACAATTATAAAAAACTTTTTAAAAAATTAAAATTAAAATTAAAAAAAAAAATTATCATCATTAGAATTTACAAATTCAACACATCAATCCAAAATCTTAAACATAAAAACACATTACCAACATTAGTCAAATCGGATGGAACCAATAGCACAAATAGCAATCTCAAAATACCAAAATAATCTAAACACATCAAAATCCAATCAACAAAAAACAACTCAAAAACAAAAAAAAAAAAAAAAAACCCACAATCAACCCAATCAATCGAACCCGGATCTGGGTTCCAATGGAACCCAAAAACTGAGTTCAAAGGAACCCAAATCTGGGTTCGATTCTAACTCAGAAACTGGGTTCAAATCGAACGCAGTTTTTGGGTTCCTTTGAACCTAATTTCTAAGTCCATTCGAACCCAAAACTGGGTTCGAATGGATCCAGGATCTGGGTTTCATTCGAACCCAGGGAAGAAGAAGAGCAGAAGAAGAAGAATAAGAAGAAGAAGAAGAGCAAAATAATAAGAATCGAACCCTGAGAAGAACAAGAGCAGAATAAGAAGAAGAAGAAGAATAAAAGTTCTAGACAAAAAAGAAGAAGAAAAAGAAGAAGAAGAGCAGAAGCAGAAGAAGAAGAAGAGATAGTGGAGAGAGAGACGGAAGACTTTTGTGTGAAGAAAGAATTTTTTTTTAAATCTTTTATTTTTTATTTAATATTTTAATTAATTAATAATTTAAAAGGATATTTTAGTCATTTTGTAAGTTTGAAGGGTATAAATGAAATTTTATAGGATATGATAAGGGTATTTTGGTCATTTCACTATTTCGGATGGAAAGTTCATGGTGGGAGAAGGTTCACCTAATAAAATGAAAATCGGGTGTAATTTTTTATTATTTTGCTTTTCAAGGGAATTTTTCAAAATATATATATTTTTAAGACAATCCAATGATTTTTTTTTTTGAAGAAAAGAAAATCCAATGATTTTACTTTTGATATTTTCGGTACTAATTTACATCATGACTAGTGTTTTTTTTTTTTTTTTTCCTTTCTGTTAGTGTTGTTTGAATTTCATTAATTGAATTTTGTATCGAATTCTTATATAGATTACAATTTAAGAAATAGAAAACAATGATTTGATTGGGATCATTTTGATTTTATTTGATACACGGATTTGGATATAATTTGCGAATGCTTTGTTTTGATAGAAAATCCAATTTGTTTTCTTACATAATCGTTTTTATATATTTGGCATATGAGTACTTTTTTTTTTCTTTTGATGAAGAGTCAATTTTCTTGTACAATGAATAAAAGAGAAGATAACAATTTTGTACCCTATTTTGTTAGGTTGACTATATGTATATAATTAAAAATATTTAATGACTTAAAATTTATTTATAAAGAGAATCAAGTTACCGTATGTACAGTTTAAAAGAAAAAAGGTACTATGTGTACGTATGTAAAGTGGCATGGTCCATGATATATTAATTCCACTGAAGGTTTTCCATTTAAATATGAAATTGTTAGTGGACAGTATGAAGCGTTTTCAATAAATACAAAATTTGATCAGATGCTTCAAAAAGAAAGTAATAGTGATAATATTTAACGCAGAGTTATTCCAAATAATAATAATAATTAACATAGAGTTGCCGCTTATGGGGTGTATTTTATTTAAAGTTTATTAAAGTTTAAAATATTTTAAAAGTTTATGTATATTTAATTCATATTGGTATAGATTTATTGAAATCTACATGTATTCAATCCAATTTGTATGGAATTCATTAAAAATTCGGTGTATTCAATTCAAATTTATATGTAATTCAATAAAATCTAGATGCTATTCAAAAAGTTATTAATTTTTTATTTAAATGATGAATTTAAGTAGATTTTAAAGTGGAATTTGTGGAAAAAAAATATATGCATAACAAATCTTATCATTCTTTCACAGATTTCCTTATATTTCTTTACATTTAAAAAATTCCATCAAACTTTTTTTATTATGATTATTTTTTTTAACGGTGGAGGATGAGAGATTAAATTCAGAGAAAATTACCTACACCTTGTGTTTAAGAACACGGATGAGATTTAAACTTTTGACCTTTTAGGATCAAGGAAAATGCTTGCCTACTCTCACTCAAGGATTGAGTGTCATCAAAGCTTAATAAACTTTAGATTGATTACACTCTATAGTTGCCCAATTGTTGGTCAAAATTTGCACAATCTCATTATTATTTTCATTATCCTTTGGGTTAAAACAACTAAAAAACAATAACATCAAACACCAAAAACTAACAGTTCAAATCATATGATATGTGAAAAACGAGATAATTTTTCATAAATATGTATTCATTTATCAATTGATGTACCATTTAGTGGGATATAATTTTTTTTTTTATATGGTGGGAAAGGAAAATTGATTCAGATCCACATCTTATATTTAAGATAAGGTGAGGTTTAAATTTTGAACTCTAAGGATTAAGGAAAGTGTTATATTAAATTAAAATGAAAAAAAAAAAAAAAGGAGTGGAATCGAGGTTCTTATCTCAAATAACCTTGAAAACTGCATGTTAACGGGTTTAATTCGAGTGTGATGGTGGCATGGAATCAAATTTTGACGCATTAGTCCAGTGTCCTACAGTTGTGCGCTCTTGGAAATATCTGCAGAATGACATTATTTTTGCTAGTCTCTGTCCCTGCTCTGTTTTTGATGTGTTGGCTGCTCATTTGAATGCAGTGCGGCATGAGTCTTTGGAGCAGATTCGCATGGTCATGTGGGGACTGTAGATGAACCGTAACGCTGCTGTTTTTGCAGGTCATTTACGATCTCCAGAAGATGTTGTCAACTGGGCATTAGTGTTACTGTCAGAATTTCAGAACGCTAGACATGCTTCTTCAGCTGAGTTCCAACAGTCAGTTCAATCTTCTGCTTTTTCTTGGATTCCTCCTGTATATGGTCATTTGAAGCTTAATACGGATGTGGCAATTAAGATTGATCGAGCTTTCATTGGCATTGGGGCTGTTATTAGAAATCACCATGGTTTTATCATCGCAGCTCTTTCTAAAACTTTCTATGGATCTTTCATTCCAGCAATTGGAGAATTCCTTGCACTTCCTGAGGGTCTTTCGTTGGCTACTGATATGGGTCTTCAGATTTCTGAAATTGAGGTGGATGCAGTAAACGTTGCTTTTGCAGTTTTTTTGGGTAAATCCTTTTGTAGTGAAGCTAGAATTCTTATTGATGACATCAGGGCCTTATGTATTGAGGTTGGCTTTTCTAAGTGTTAGTCTGTACCTGAAAATGGGAATCGTCTGGCATATAGGTTAGATATGGCATTCTGTTAATGCCTCTTGTATATTTCCAAGGTCCTCTGATCTTTGAGGTTTCCTGTGTTTATTGAATAAGCTTTTATTTCATAAAAAAAAAAAGGTTTTATTTTTTACAATTGATCCTGGAGTCAAAACTGGGTTCTATGGTGTAGTGGTTAGCACTCTGGACTTTGAATCCAGCGACCTGGGTTCGACTCCCGGTAGGACCTCTATTGCATTGAGAAAATGTTAAAACGACAGATTTTTTGTCGTTCCGGATAGCCATTTTAATAAAAATGCCCTTCCATTGCCGGGAATTGAACCCGGGTCTCTTGGGTGAAAGCCAAGCATCCTAACCACTGGACGACAATGGATTGTTGACTCGTATCTCTAAACATTTATTCAAATAAATATTGCTTAAACAAATTATAGAATTCCAATCTATGGTCTTGGGCCAAATAGCAATGTTGCTGCAGTATGCAATCAATGTACAAGAGGCAGAACCTTCGTATACATATACATATATATATATATATATATATTAACGCCTTACAAGTCTTAGAACAAGTTTGAGAATATTTGTGTTTGAAGCAGTCCGAAATGATGGCATTTCCTACTACTTTGGGTGGCTGGGTTGGGCCTTGTTCCTTATTGTCAATAATTAAAGAGTGGTGATATTTTTATCCCTTAAAAATTGTTTGTACGCCTCTTTTGTCATAAAAAATTTATTTATTTTTTTAAATTTTATTTAATACCAAAAATATCCTTTCTTTCTTAAAGCATATTTTTTGCTCCTTCATTTTAGTTTGATCTCCAATATGTTTAATGTTTTGTTGCACATCTTATTAAACTTTCTATTATCGATTTTAGAAAATTTTAAATCTTTAAGGGACGGTGTCAATGTTTTGACTTCAATTTTTAAAGCATTAGAAGAACCATTTCCTGCGCTTTTTCGTTACCTAATTCTGCCTCGTAATCGATACTTCAAAATTGTTTCTGTTATGTTTGAATAGTCTTCTTTTAACCGGGGCTTGATTTTTATATCTCATGTCCTGCATTTTGTTGCAAAGTTGTTTCTGCAATCTCTTGTTTAAATGACATTTCGTTGCAACGTTGTTTCTGCATTTTGCAGTACGGACGTCAGATGGCACCCACCAGAGAAAAAGCCACCACCGCAACCACAGCCACTGCCCCAGCAGCACCACCAAATTGTCAACAAAGCGACGGCTGTGATCAGCCCAAGAAACGGGTCAGCATTGACCTTCCTCCTGCGCCGCAGCTCCTCCGCAATCAGATAATGCAGTCGCCCAGGTCTTCTTGCTCCTTCCCGGCGGCTCCTCCTCTGGCTACAGCTCCGGCTCACGACGCCCAGTCGATTAATACGATGATGGAGCAGAAGCTATGCGGTGCTGGCTTATCTCTGTTTCTGCGTTTTGTTGCAATGCGGTGGTGGCTTGATTCAGAGCTTGACCTTGAATGTCTTTGTGTTCAATTCTATTAGATCGATCATGTTCTCTAATGGATAAACATCAAGAAATCTTAATTTGTGTTTGATTATGTCCCCTTAGAAGGATCAGTCTTTGACAAAAGCAGAGTTTGGATTCAAATTATCATTTCTATTCTCTGTTTCCAGTCGAGATCATAATCTTCGTCTTTGTCTTCATTTTCTGAACCTACAAAAGTTTTCGGTGAAGAAGCACTTTCAAATGTTTCTTCTCTTTTGTCTTCCGATTGGTCTTTACTTTGTAAAAATATAATATAATAAAATTAAGAAAGAAAAGGATATTCTTGGTAGACTAAAAAAAATAAAATTTTTATAGCCAAAGGGAAGTACAAACAAATTTTGAGGGGTGATAATATCGCCACTCATAATTAAAACATTTTAACTCTTCGACTTTCTTTACAATAATTTGGGATCAATATACTTGCATTGAGATGCAGTGCAAAATATTGGAGTGAAAATATTAGACTCAAAAGGGATCATTTGCAGTCTTAATCATTTACAAATTGGGAACAGAAAATGTTGAGACGTTTTTTTATCCGTTTTATTTTTAAGATTAAAATGAATTAGTTGAACCTTTTTTAAAAAAAATAAAATAAAATTCATGGACCGTACACATTTCGCATCAAGAAAAGAAATGCAAGCAGCAGTGATAAAGATGATAAATGTATGCATGTTCTTATTCCCAAAATTCTCAACAGTTGCGCTCAGATGATGTACAAGGAGTAGACCACCTGTAAATTGAACCAAATATGGATACGACCATATCCAATATTTGACTTAATCTTAAATAATAGTAATATAAATATAAAAGTTAACCTAAGGCTTCAAAAACATGTCTCATATGTAAAAAATGTTCATTGGTTTCTGGAGGCAGCCAGGCTGGTGAAGACATGCACTGGATACTAGCTTTAGCAGTGTCAGCTTCCACGACGACTTCATGACTTCCTCTCCCATGTTTGACTCATCAAGCTTGGCTATGCACAAAGTTTACTTGCAATGTCTTTAAATGTTACCCTTGCTAACTTTTGTTGACCCTACTGGAATCTTCAGAGATGGAAAATTTTCTATGGTTCTTTTAGTTTTTGTCATGTAGAAAGTAATAGTTAAGCATGTGTCAAAGTTTGATTACCTCTATATTACTTATCATATGCTATTCTGCACGTTTTGCAGCCTTTGCTCTCGCAAAGTTTCTCCCCACATCTTGGCCTCTGCAACAGCTCGTTCCCTGTCTGAGTCCTTGTCTAACATATTTGGTTTCTCAGTTGGAGAGCTGTGCCCTTCAGGCCCCTTGGTACGAACCTTTTTAGGCTCATTTGGGTCATATCGGTGAGAAGCTAAGTAATCGAGAGCACAAACCACATCTCTGATGGAAGGCCGCAAGGCAGGATTTTCATTGACACACATGAATGCAACCTCCAGGACCTTCTTGAATATGGATTCTGGGAACTGACTTTTCAACAGAGGATCTGCTAACATCCATATACTACTTTTGTCTTTGAACCGGGGACGTGCCTACAAATAATTAAAAATTGAAAATAGAACTCAGAATATACTATTGGTATAGAAATAATGTTATGTACAGCTAGCAAACTGCATAGTTCCAATTTAATTATGCTCAGAACCTGAAAACATCCCCATGTTGAAACCATGGGATAGCGAAGCCAAATAGCAGCTAGCAAAACTAGTATATACAAAATTAAGACTGCCAATTATCTAGAGACATGGAATCTTCACTAACAGGATCAACGTCTTTCAACAAAAGGTTCCAGAGAATGGAGTTGTGCTAAATGGGTCCCCAGGACCATCAATATCAACAAGCAAATGTGACTAAAACTAGATCCAACATGTAGATGTTCACTTTATTTATCGTAGTTCCGTGAGATATTTGTAGGCTTAGCTATGCGTAAAGGTCATTTCTACTTCCAACATGCATGTTGTGCTACATTATGCTGACTTTGCAGGAAAATGGGAAGGAGAAATAAATTTAATTTAGAAATCAGATAAGAAGCAATGGAAAATTGAAAACAAAGAAGTTCAAGAAGTGTGTTACCCAATCAACAAGCATTCTTTCGTGACCACGACTATCATCCATTGCTGGACGTCCTGTTATGAGCTCCAATAAGACTATACCAAAACTGTAAATGTCAGACTTGATTGTCAATTTTCCTGTTTTGGCGTACTCTGGGGCACAGTAGCCATGGGTGCCCATGACCCTGGTGGAAACATGTGATTTATCACCAGTTGGACCGAATTTCGCAAGTCCAAAATCAGAGAGTTTCGGGTGGAAGCCCTCACCCAGCAATATGTTAGCTGATTTCAAGTCCCTATATATAACAGGAGGATCTGCTTCAGTGTGCAAATATTCCAATCCCTTTGCTGCACCAAAAGCTATCATCATCCTTGCATTCCAATCTAAAGGCTCCTGATCAGGAGCAACATCTGTACAATCATCAATTTTAATAAATATCAAAAGGAAAATTAACAGTAAATATGTAAAAAACTTTAGTTTCACTGTTTCTTGATTTTGATAAAATCCTTCAGGTTGTTATTGACATACACACATTAGATATGCATAAAAATGCTACATGTTTCTATTATTTAATGATTTTGAGAAGCAAGAATAAAGCATATAAATCGGAAATTAAGCGAAGCACAACTTTAGTCAAATAAAGTCAAGGACAATCTTTTAGTGTAATAATGTTACTCTCAAGTTTAATCGGGAGGGGAAATGTTCAGTGGGTAAAACTTTTAGCATGGTTTCATTAGGCAAGCCTGGCCATTTCGTAATTCTGCAGCACATTCCCTTGCCAAAACCAAACGAATATGCCCGCTTTTTACATCTCAGAAAAATTATAATTTCATTTTATCAATAAAGACCACATTCAAATTTAGTCAATACTTCATCTTTTTAATAGTTAGACAATAAAATTAGAACTAAGGGCACAAAATATATTACCAAGGAGGTGATCTTCCAACGATCCTTGGGACATGTACTCATAGACAAGGAGACGCTGGACCCCTTCAGCACAGTAACCAATTAATTTGACAAGATTCGGATGATGCATAAGAGAAAGCATTAGAACCTCCACCAGAAACTCCTTCTCCCCTTGGAAACCAGAGTGATCCAGTTGTTTTATCGCTACAACCTGCTAACGATGAGAAATATGCATGATAAGCAAACGAAAATTAGTGGTCTACCTTTCAAACCATCATAGAAGAAAAAAAAAATTGACAATCTGTGAGCCAGACAAAGTGCAATAATTCAACAAAGAAAATGCAGTGCAGAACTAGAGGTTAGAAAACCACAGAAAATTTACCTGACCAGTGCCTTCCAATTGCCCTTTGTAAACAACTCCAAATCCACCCCGCCCGATGAAGCCGTCTTCGCTAAAATTATTTGTTGCATTTGAAAGATCACGAAAGGTGAATATATGAGCCTGGATATCAGTATTGGATCTAACTTTTTGAGATGTTGATTCCTGATTCACATCTGTATAGATTTTGCAAAAGTATGAATATCTTATCTATTAAACAAGCACAAATATAATTATATACTACAACTATATCTTGCTAATGTGTATCATCAGATATATTAAAAACCTTTTCAGGTTTCAATAAACCATACTATCATTCACATCATCTCTATAAAACAATTCAGGATCATCAGTGACTTTCCCAGGTAAATAGACTTCGACAGCAAGTAACCAAAAACTTCAATCAAATCATCGAAAACTTTCAAGTTTCAGAAGATCAAACCTGGATTTTTAAATTGCATTTCATGTGTCAAAAATCTAGACAGTCAGATGTTTACAGATTCAATCATTTTATAATTCCGATTCACGTTGCACTAAATCTCATATCACAATCGCATCAGGTGAATATAGTGAAAAAATTCATGTACTCTGTCAACTTGCATTGGATTCAGACCCAAAACGGGGATCAAAGATAACGAAAATGAAAGAAAACGTAATTTTATCATATCAATCTACGATTAAAAAAAAAAAAAAAGACATGACAAGAAAACATAATTGAATTCGAAAAAAACCAACCAGGTTTCTCGACATGTTGCTTGTCTTCGGTCTTCAGCTTCTGTCCCTTCTTCCTAAAACCGAAACAGCCACAATAGCCCATTCGCTGTCCTTCTATCGAATCAAAAGCAGTTTTCCAAAAAAAAAAAATTAACTTTCTATTTTGTTTTTTTTTTTTTTTTGGGGTTGTTGCAATGCACTGAATCCCACACTGCACCTGACAATGACTGATAATGACACGACAAGATCAACGAGAATGAAAATTGAAATCGAAATTCTAAACGCAAGAAATGAAATAATAAAAATGAAAAAGACAGGAGGTGGTTTCGTTGAGGTGTGTTAGTTCATGTGTTGTTGGCAATTCAAAAGCACACGCTTACGAGTAAACGTTCGACTTCTATTACACGTTTTTTTGCTTTTGGGTGACAGAGAATCTCCACTTTTTTACATTACGTCACTTACCTTAATAATAATTATAATTATAATCGCCATTTTGGAATCGCTTCGTGGGTACGCACCTCCTTTTTTTAATCACTTCTCACCCTATTATTTTTAATCAACTTAATAATATAATATCAACATTTCCACTCAATTTTTTTAATAGTATCTTTAATACTTGATTATGATAAATTTTGATATGTTTAATGTTAATTTCTTATAAAAAATCACATTTTTTTTTATACATATATGTATATATTAGTGTAACATGCGAATGAATTAATAACAAAATGTTGACAAATATCATAATGAGATTTTTGCCCACCAAATCACCCATGGCTGATTTTAACAGGATTTTTTAACATTAATGTTGAGGAGTGACATGGCTTGGCTGCCGCGTCGGATGTGGGTTTGTACAGACGAGTAATATTTGCTCTGTTAATTGGTTAATTACTGTTTAATTTCTCATCCCAAAAGGATTTCTTGAGAAAAAAAGTTTGCTTACCGAAACCGTAACTTTTTTATTAAAACAGAGATTTGCTAAGAGCTAAGAGCATCCCCAATACTTTTATGGATTGTAAAAAAATTATATATCATATGATGAATAGACATTAAGTTAAAATAAACTTATTCAATACAATTATCACTCATAAATGTTAAGTTGAGGTGATAAAAAAAAAAAAGAAGACATTATCAACATAACTATTTATTTTCATATGGTGTGTTAGAAAAAAATAGACATTGTCAAGATGATTATTTATTTTCATAGGATGTATTAGACAGTCATATGAGTAAATCAATAATTATAAATTATTTAATTCTAATTTTCAAATCTAATTTAAAGTTAAAAAAGATGAAAGCATTAAATGAAAATATATGAAAGCATTAGAGAACAAATTTTCATTAAATGGAAATATATGACTATTTATTTTCATATGATGTGTTAGACAGTCACGTCAGTAAATCAATAATTATAAATTATTATTCTAATTTTCAAATCTAATTTAAAGTTAAAAAAGATGAAAACATTAAATGAAAAAGATGGAAACATTAAATGAAAATATATAAAAGTATTAGAGAACAATTTTTCAATTTTATTGTCTTTCAAATGATATTTATGTTATATAGGAAGCAAATCTTCTGACATTAATGATATGACATTTTTTTTTTTCAAAATACAATTCAAGGGAGCATTAGAGATGCTCTAATAAATAATTTAGACTCCAGTCTCTCAGATGGCCAATAATTTCAAATGTCATCCAATATAGTTCTTCCTACACTCATTTACAAATTTAAAAGAGTAATCCCACGTCATTCAAAAATTTGTTCAAATGATGTAACAAATTTATGTGTATTACCTTATTATCAATATATTATTTCAAAATTAATATAACAACTATAAATCAGTTTGTCACGACAAAATTTTTGGATGAATTTTTGAAAAGTGTAGCATTATTCAATTTAAAAATATTTTATTAACTTTTTACATTCTCTAAAATCTCGAATTTGTCCATAATTATTAATAATTACTTTACTTAAATTGTTTTCTCTTGCTAAACATATTTTATCAAATTTTTAATGTAATTTACTTTTAATAGAAAATTTAGAATGTAATTAAACAATCCTAGATAAATTAACGTGTCAACATCTTTTTCTTCTCCACTCATTGCAAGCAAAATTTGTTCATCAGTAATCCAAGCTTATAGCAAATGTGTTAGGCTATGTATGGTGTATGCATAGTACTAATTAAAATTCCTGTACAATTTATAATTCAAATTTTTTTTCCTTAGATCTAAAAGGCTCTCGGTTGCTTTATAGTTGGATTTCTTCACTTCTCAAATTAACTAAAAGATTCATGCTTAGTTTTTGACTAATACTTGTCTTTCAAATTTCATGATTGTATTATTAATAGATGTTTGAATTTCTTGTTATTACAAATCAACAATGGATGTCAAAAGTAAATGGGTATTACAAGAACTTTATCCGGTGGTAATAATAGAGCTGCCCTTTCAAATTGGTACACTACCTGATTTCTGCTGCTACTACCACGTTTATTGTGTCTAAATTTTATTAAGGGAACCATACTGATTTTGTAATTGTACAAGGACTATTGCAAGAAACGATAACTTATTTAATTTTAACAATTTTTGAAATGTATAACTTTTATAAACATTTGAATGAAATCTTAAAGCTATAAATAAATCCGATAACTATATAGAAACCAGTTAAACCCTTAATATAGGGATTTTGATTGAAAACCGGCTCATATCAATTCAAACTGTGAGAATAGTAGATAGCAAACATGTATTTTAATTTCGTAAAATAACTTTAATACGTCTAACCTATATGACTATGTCATTTAAAAAACATATTATTTGGCATGATTATTTTATATGAATGATAATTTGAGTTTGACTACCTTATTGATTGGATAAAATTATCCATTATCTAAAGTTGTTATTAATGGATAACTTTACCCAATCAATAAGGTAATTAAATCTTAATAGTTTGTGTTCAATGGCGTAATTTTAAATAATTATCATTTACTCTAGGCACATCAAAGCCAAAATTTTGCGTCGGGTGGCTACGGTTTGGGGATTCATTTGTGGATCCAACTTGGGGCCGGGTCTGTAGTTGGTAGATTGGGCTAGACAATTACCATATATATATATATATATATTTGGAAAAAAGACAATTACCTATTTGTGTTAAAAATGCTATGGTAGAATTTATAGTGATTTTTTCCGCACCCGTCTATGTAAACACATTTAAAATTTTAATTGTTAATTAAATACCTTGTTTGATTATCAAATTACCAATCTTATCAAATTTTCTTTTCTTGAATTTGATTAAGGTTTTCCCATTCTAATGAATTGAGCCTAAACGATACAAGAGATAAGGCTACCATCTAACCTTTATTCAATTTTGGGTTTAACTATCTTACCCAATCAATAATATTACTCATAAATTATAGTCCTTATATTGATTGTAAAGGTAGTTTTAAAATCAATCAAAGGGTTATAATTTATGGGTAATGTTATTAGTTAGTTAAGCTAGCCAACCCTTCAATTTTAGGTGAAAAGCGACTAATATCCAAAGAGTAATATTAGGTTTTTCAAATTTTTTATCCAAATTTATATCAAAATGATGTAACACGTGAGTTATCAACATCTTATAAATTATAAATAACTAATATGTTGTTGACAACTCACATATCATATTATTTTTAAAAAAAAAAATAAAAACCTAGCATTAATTATATCTAAAATTTACACTAATCAACATCTTATAAATGATAAAATAATATAATAATTAATATAATATTAACAACTCACATATTGTGTCATTTAGACAAAATTTATGAACCTAACATTACTCATATGTAAAATTTAGACTAATCAATTGAAGTTCATGAAATGAAAGTTCTTGCCAAGTTGGTTGCCTAACAATTTCCGTACAGTCCAAGTTAACCATTTTCAATTTCTTGATTGGTACATCAGGTAATTAAAGTATGTAATGGACCCTCCACAATCCCAATCGTAAAGTAAATCCATCATAATCCGTTTAATAGAAATATTCTTACAAAAATTATCTTTAAATAGAACATTGGTACCAAAATGATATTAAAAATTGTTTCTTAAATTATTACTTGTAATTTTTATTTTTTAAGATACAATATGCAATTGAAGGTACTTGTAATTTTTGTTTTTCAAGATACAATATGCAATTGGAGGAATTCAAAAATTGTTTCTTAAATTATTACTCGTAATTTTTATTTTTTAAGATACAATATGCAATTGAAGGTACTTGTAATTTTGGTTTTTCAAGATACAATATGCAATTGGAGGAATTCAAATATACATTGTCAATTTGAATGAACACTTTCCAGTTTTAATTCCCTTTATATCAAATCACTTTGGATGAGGGGTATTACTTAAAATTTTAACATGGCACCGTCGTTTGTTTTATGGTGCTTTCAAGTGGCTAACTAGGAGAACAAAAAACAGGCTTGCATTTCACGTATTGAATTACATCAGTTCTTCAAAAATGAATGTAAATAACAATAATGAATTGAATTATAAAATATTGTTAGGCATAACATACTTCCCCTAATTGTACTACCTTGGTTTGCTAGACAAAAATATACGACGAAAAAAAAAATGCAACTACATCCGTAACAACTATAGGATTAAAACAGTTTTCAAACTATTTTTCTTTCTGCTACAAAAGGACTGAAGCTGATTCTCATCCACCGTGCCTAAACCAGATAGATGGACTCCGAATGCTTTCATTCTCTGGATATCTTGAGCAATGGGAGATTGCCAAAGACCATCCCACCAAGCCGGAGGGAGAAGTGGTGTATAAGCACATTGATGGGGTTGGTTAGGACAACTCAACGGCCCTGCAAACCGATTCCAGGCATGTCCCCAACCAGCCTGAATCCTTAACCCATCAGACACCAAATCACTTTGAAAGCTGCTTAAGAATGAGAAACTTGAATTTGTAGAATTGTCTCCTGAAATAACAAAAAGGTATTTAGATAATTCAGCACCAAAGGAATGATCCGATGACTACTGATGAAACAATAGGAGGAAAATCAAGAAATGCAGGGTATCAAAGTACCAAGATTGTTTGCTGCTGCAAGTGCAGCAATCAACTGTGCATAGGTAGTTGCAACACGCCTCTGAGCCCCAGACACTACAGCATGTTTTGCCCGTGCTGCAAGAAAAAACTCCACCAATGCAACCCATCTGGGTGCAGGGCCCCAATCCTTCACTTTGAAATCTAAAGTGCGCAAGCTATTACCATCACGAGAAAGATTTCCTTTGAAATGTTCATAATCAAAGCGAAGAACCTGGTAAAAGTGCAACCACATTAGATCTTTGCAAGGTGATGCTTGACCGTATACATAATGTCCAGGGCACTGAGTGACTTACCTCTGCAAAATCACTTATATGTGGTGCAATACTATCTGCAAAAAAGGGGGTATCTGACACCAGAACCACCCTAGGCCTCGATGCCAGGTGAAGATTCTGGATCACTTTTCTAAGGCACTTCAATACTGCCTGTACAGCCCTCAGAGATCTGAAATATAGGATGCAAGAACCAGGATCATCACTCAGCTTAAATTATACCCTGACAGAATGTTCAGACTCTTCTTAGTCTACTATGTCAAACCTAAGTTTACTCTAATCCTTATAAAGGCATACAAATTTCTTCATAAACATATACTGTAGTAGCATTCCCTGCAGTGTAAGGGAAAACAATTTAGATTCTAAGAAATGACGCGGCTCTAATTATTCCAATTAATTGTCAGAACCCAGCTTCTCTTTAGTAACATTACTGTGGAAGATGCATTTTGTTTGATACAAGAACAAGTCTAGGACATAAAATTCTACAGCAAAACACAAAATATAAACAATGATAATAATCATAATGATATTAACCATAACAGAAACATAAATAAAAAGAACTCCAACTTCATGGGTCTTCCAACAGCACACTTACAGCAGTTAAGTCCATCAAAACTACATTTGCTCACGTCCTTCCAAGAATTCTCAAGTAATATATATAAATACATTTGTTCACGTCCTTCCAGGAATTCTCAAGTAAATTTATCCATCATTCTTCCACAAAAAACACCTTGAGTAAGAATTCAGATTTTTAAACTTTTTGCCCGATAACATTCACCACTCTGATGCAACTGTGCAAGTTACAAGCAGAAGAACAACCAACTTTAATATATATACCTTATTTTACAAACCTCCATCACTGACTTACAAAAAAGAGTAGAGTTGTGGTACCTAGTCATGAGCATCCTCATGTGCAATGAAATATCAGGATCCATCCCATTACCAACAACCCAATCAACAGCTTCCTTAACATCTTCAGAAGGAGATATAAGTACTCTCATGAGCTCACCAAAAACATTAGGCCGAGATTGAAGAGATTCTGGACGTCCAAATAAATCAGAAGCAGCAGCCCTCATTTCCGGGTGTACATTCTTCAAAAAAATTGAGCTGCCATGGTATCTTGGGTACCTCGGAACCTGCATTCTAGAGTTAGTCACGATCACAAAGCAACAACCAGCCCAAGACAAGCAATATATCAATATCGAAGTTGTTCTCGCTTTACCATATGATAGGTTGCTTCCATCTCCTCCAATTGCTACAAAGGACATTTGTTTCCGCTGGCTTCGCAAAATCATCAATCCTCATAACCAGATGCCTTCCAAAGCTTTTAACACAATTATTGCGTCTCCAGAGATGCTTAACTTCTTCCAAGGTAAATGAAACATTGGAATAAGAAATGAAATCACCAAAAGCATATTTACCCCTGAAGAAGATAAAACAAAGAAAACCAATCAGCACAACAAAAAACCATTGTTATATCACCGCATACTCGATAACCAAACTTCAATCTCACGCTGATTTAAAAAAAAAAAAAAAAATCAAAACAAAGACCCCCTCAGTCCCACAAATTTTTATATACATATTGAAGCCTTCAATTATCTGTTTTCCAATTTCACCTTCCTATGTATTCTTGCAGCACTCTAAAGACAAAATTTAGCATTAATAAAGTTAAAAGAGATAATATAGAAAGACTTTTGGAAAGAAGCAATATACCTGTTTTGCCCAATAATCAGGGACCGGTTCAACATCACACTCAGCGCTGCACCCGTCAAGATCTTGTACATTTCATTCCCCAAACCAGCTTCCGACGCCTTCCCCATCACGAAACCATGCCTACACAACTCCTCCGCCGGTAGATTCCGCACTCTTGAAGCCCCTGCCATAACACATTAACACTAACACTCTATTGACAATATTGACTAAATCACAACACAGCGTGTCTCTTGAATGTTACCGTTCAAATCGAAGTGGCGTTGAATGAGTTGGCGGACTCTTAGACTCTCCCGCCAAACGGCAGCTCCCTTGAA
Source organism: Nephelium lappaceum (assembly GCA_021234005.1). Taxonomy (NCBI): domain Eukaryota; kingdom Viridiplantae; phylum Streptophyta; class Magnoliopsida; order Sapindales; family Sapindaceae; genus Nephelium; species Nephelium lappaceum. Next base: position 5,742,943 of record CM038004.1, read on the forward strand.
GTCGTTGCCCATCTCCTCCACGGTGGCGCAGCACTTCGACCGTCCTCTCCCGAAGATGCGAGTGAAGACGACGTCGTTCTTTTTCCGCAGAAAATCGTCGACGCTGGTGACCAGAGGAGAGTCCGGTCTCAGCGTAAGCAACGCCATCATCAAGAGGAACATGAAGGTTGTGAAAACCGCACTCACCAGCACCATTAGTTGTACGGACGGTCGTCTCCATCTCGCTCCACTGTGTCTCATTTTGGTTTCTCTGATTGCCTTTTTAATTAGCTCGTGATGGACGCTCCGTTGCTTCCCAAGTTAAAGTTTGAATATCAGGGGCTGTGACTAGTTATTAATATAGTGTTAGATCTGGAGCAGCGCCTAGTCGGTGGGTGATTTTTTTTTTTCGCTTTTATATTTTTTAGGGATAATCCCAATTTTCCCCCTGTAGTTTGATGAAATAGCCAAAATCCCCCTTACTTTAAGAAATCGCTAATATGCCCCTTCTAGATTTATAAATGGATCAAAAAACCCCTGTAGTTTATAGAAATAGCCAAAAACCCCCTTGTCTTTAACTTGGATATTAACGGTCAATGTAAATCAATGTTTGACTGTTAAGTTAAAAGGGTAAAACCGTCAATTTAATTTGAAATAAGTTAAAAAAATAATGAAATTACTAAATGTGGAGAGGGAAGTGACACGTGTGCACCTGTTGGGACCATCAGGAGAATAAAAGAATGGAGATGGTCCCAAGACGATAGTAATAGACCTGACCTATTCCTTTTCCCTCTCTTTTCCCTCTATTTGTTTAATGTTCATCTTCTCATGGTGCCAAAAAAAAAACCCATAAACTACTCATTGCCAACTTCTACAGCTTCTAAAACTCATTACATGTGTGTGTCTTCGTCACTTAAATTGATTTTTTGGAGTATACTGGTGTGCTTGAGGACGTGTGCGAAGGAGTTGTTGAGACAGCAGGACTGCGTGGGCGTTAGAGTAAAGGTTGGGATTTTAAGGCTTTTTTTTTTTTTGGTAAATGTAGATTTCTTGTGTGTGGTTTGCATACGGTTGAAGTTTATATTGTTAGATTTGCTGTCAATGTTGTGTGAGGGTTTTAATGAAAAAAAATTTGGGGATTTTTTGATTGAAAGATGGAAAGAGTCAATTAATAGTGTAAAAGTTGTTTGTATAAGGGTTGCATGTGTGACGATTGTCTTTGAAGGCTGTTGATGATTGTGTTGATTGTTTTTTAAGGTTGCATGCATATGGTTTGTATGTGTGATGAATGTGTTTGAAGGCTATTGACTTTGTGTTACTACTGCATGTGTATAGATATAACAATTCATATAAAGCATCTACAAGTAGTTCATGTATATACTTTGCTCTGGCTTTGTTCAAACCAACAACAAGATTGCTTTTTGCATGAGTGGCTGAACTATCCTATATATTGTTATATATATATGTATGTATGAACTACAAATATAGGGTTTTCTCATCTTGTTTCTAATATTAATTTATGTTGTTTCCTTGTCCTGTTTTCAATATACCTGAGGTTCTTGTCTCTCTTTGATTATTGATATCTAAGAATGTCCAAAGTTTGTTTACGGAAATGAAAAAAAATAAAAGGTTTTTGTCAGGATCTAATATATATATATATATTTATATATAATATACTGCTATATCTCAGTAGTTTGGATTGTTTTGGTTTTTTTTGGATAGGTGCTGCTATAATGAATATAAATTAATAGACCTTCCTAGATTCATTATCTGCATTAGCTATATTGAATGTTTACTATCAAGAATTAGGGATGTGAGGTTTATTGATATTTTGGTTTGTAATGCTTTTAATAAATTAATCAATTCAATTCTTGTTTCATTTCAGCTACTCATTCCTGGGACAGTGGAGTTGACTAGATTGTTGAGATTATTAAGGTAATTGTAGTATCTTAAAGTTTTGTAAATAAATACTCAATTTCGATATGTTAAATAATTACCTTACAAGTGGATTTTTTAACTTGTGGAGAAAAAGATTTTATATCAATTTGACTTACCCTAATGTTGGAATGCTATCAATTTCAATGTTGTGGACATATTATTTGGTTGTCAATTATTCACTTGCATGATGCCCATGTTTGTGGTGGAGTAGTAATGATTGGATTCTTAACCATATTATTTTTGAATCTTCTTTATAAGTTCTGGTTACATGTTCTATTATCTAGAATGGTGTTAACACAAGTTGAATTATTAAATTTTTATTTAGCATGGTCTCTAATATATGCAAGGATTGGGTGAAATGTGTGTGGCTGTTTGGATGAAATATGTGATATATAGTTTTGGATGATATACATGTGTGTTGGGTGTACTATTTTTTTTAGAATTTTGGGGTGAATTTTTGGCTTTTTGTGATTAGAAATAGGTTGCTTTTGCTTGAGAAATGTTTTGCTTTTGGTTGATAAATGATGGTTTGACAAAAGGCTCTTGGTTGAGATTTGAGAAACGTTTGTAATGAGAATGACTATTTGTAATGAAAAACAAACTGCTTTGGGTATGCGCGTGTTTTGCTTGTGTATTGGATTGAAAAAAAGTTTTTTAAAGACAAGCAAATGTGATCATTTGCTCACCCAACGGTCACATGGGAAGTAGACTTTTTCATATTGTTTTCCTTTTTTTTTTTAATTCAGGGGTAGTTTGGTCTTTTTGCAAACTGTTATTGTCAGAATCAACTGTTCATTAACAGAGTTGACAGAATGGGTAAAATAGGATTTCGTCGAACCATAGGGGGGTAATTAGCTATTTCATGAAACTACAGGGGGGAAACTGGGATTATCCCTATTTTTTAAGTAATCATTTGGATTTAAGACAGATTTTTATCGACTTTGGCTGTATCTAATATGAATCCACGATCCACCTGTATATTTAATATAGGGCAAATTGCACAAACCTCCCCTGAGATTTGATGAAATTATACAAATATTATGATGTTTGGGTAACTCACACGGGCACTACATGAGGTTTCAAAAACTCCGCACGAACCTCCCCTGTCGTCAGTCAACAACCGTTAAATCGTCATAGTTAATGGTTAAAAGTATAAAAAGACTAAAATACCCTTCAATAAATTTAAAATTAATATATAATATATTTTTTAATTTAATTTGAAAATAAAATATAAAAAATTAAAAAAATTAATTAAAAAAAAAAACTAAAAAACTGGTCTCCATGGGAGACCAGATCTGGTCTCCCATGGAGACCGACCGTTTCCATCGCTGGAGACGCCGCGATGGAGACGGTCTCCATCGTTGGAGTTCGTTGGTCGACCAGCGATAGAGACGCTGGAGATTGATCTCCATCGCTAAAGTCTCCAGCAATGGAGATTGCTCCATCGCTGGAGACTCCAGATCTCCATCGCTAAGTCTCCATCGCTGGAGACCCAGCGATGGAGATCAGTCTCCATCGTTGGAGACTCCAGCGATGGTGACCGTCTCCATCGCTAGTCTCCCTCCAGCGATGGAGACCAACTTTTTTTTTTTATTATTTTTGTCTAATATTTTTAATTTTTATGATTTTGATATATTTTTGTTTGATTTGGGTGTTTGATGATGATAATTGATTTGGTTGGTTTGATGATGATGAATGATTTGATGATTTTTATAAATGTAGAAGATGGAGATGAGGGAGATGATGTTGATGGAGGTTGAAGAAGATGGTGGTTTTTTTTTTTTTAAATTATAATATTAGTTTAATAATTAAAAATATTATTTTTAATTAAAATATTTATTAGCTGCGAATTGACCATTTTACCCTTCAAAACTTTAATTTAATCGTGATTGACTAATGGTTGACTAACGACAGGGGAGATTTGTGCAGAGTTTTTGAAACCTCAGGTAGTGTCTGTGTTAGTTACCCAAATATTGTAATATTTGTGTAATTTCATCAAACCTCAGGGGAGGTCTGTGCAATTTGCCCTTTAATATATAGATATATATATAAATTCCCTAAAGTAGTGTTTGGTGCATGAGATTTGAGATAGGATTGGGATAGGGGTGGCAATTTGGAACCCGACACGATGGGTTGACACGAATCCGACACGATAATTATGGGTTAGGGTTGAGCATTAATGAGTTGGGTAAATTAACGGATCAACTCATTTAACCCGTTAGCGTTAACTTATCGTATCGGATTCGTGTTCCTTTAATCGTGTTACGGGTTGACCCGTTAAAGAGAGTAAAATAGTAATTTTACATTGAAGGGTGTTTATGTAATTTTACTAATAATATATATATTTTGTATTTTTATAGTTTGGATTATATTTATGGATGATTGTATTTTTATGTTTCGGATTATTTTGGATTGCATTTGTAATTGTGGATGATTATATCTTTATGTTTTGGATTATTTTGGATTATATTTGTAATTTACTGATATTTTGGATTATTTTGGATTATATTTATAATTTGTGGATGATTATATTTTTAGGTTTTGGATTGTATTTGTGAATGATTGTATTTTTTTTTTTTTTTTTTGAAATATAGATGATTATATTTTTAGGTTTTGGATTGTATTTGAGTTTTTTAATATTATTTTTTATTAGATGTGAATTAAAATTTAAATATATTAAATATGGTTAAATTCATAAACGGGTCAACAGGTCAGCTTAACGGGTCATAAACGGGTCAGTAAAATGACCCGTTAATAAACGGGCTATCATGTCGTTTTCGTGTCGATCCGTTTATTATCGTGTCGTGTTCGTGTTGACTGAGTTCAACCTGTTTCTTTATCGTGTCGTGTCAAAAATTATCGTGTCGTGTTCGGGTCGTGTCCAACTCGACCCGTCAACTCAAATTGCCACCCCTAGATTGGGATTCAAAAATCTCAACCTATTTGAATCTCATGTTTGGTGAACAATTAAAATGAATGAGATTGAGATTTTTGGAATCCCAACCTCTCATCCAATCTCATTCTTTTAGCATTTTGCAATCCCACCTACACTCATGTCATTAGGTGAGATGAGATTGGATTTCATAATTTTTTTTTTCTCTCTATTTATCTCTTTCTCACATTTCTCTCATAGTTCTTCCTCTCACGCCCATGGAAGCTCTCTTCTTCTTCTTCACGCATCTGGTTTTGGGTTCGCCGAACGCCAGAACCAGATGCTGGTTCTAGGTTCGCCGAACGCCAGAACCGATTCTTCTAGGTTCGCCGAACGCCAAAACCGATTTCTCTTACAGTTCTTCCTCTCATGTCCATGGAAGCTCTCTTCTTCTTCTTCTTCTTCTTCACGCATCTGATTTTGGGTTCGCCGAACGCTAGAACCAGATGCTGGTTCTGGGTTCGCCGAACGCCAGAACCGATTCTTTTCTTCTTTTTCTTCTTCTTATTCTTCTTGTTGCATCTGGTTTTGGGTTTGCCAAATGCCTTCTTCTTCTTCTTCTTCTTCTTCTTCTTCTTCACACATATTGTTTTGGGTTTGCCGAACGTCAGAACCAGATGCTGGTTCTGGGTTTGCCGAACGCCAGAACCGATTCTTCTTCTTTTTCTTCTTCACGCATCTGGTTTTGGGTTTGCTGAACGTCTTCTTCTTCTTCTTCACGCATCTGGTTTTGGATTTGTCGAACGCTAGAACCGATTCTTCTGGGTACGCATCTAGTTTTGGGTTCGCCGAACGCCATAACCAGATACTGGTTACGCCAGAACCGATTCTTTTCTTCTTTTTCTTCTTCTTATTCTTCTTGTTGCATCTGGTTTTGGGTTTGCCAAATGCCTTCTTCTTCTTCTTCTTCTTCTTCTTCTTCACACATATTGTTTTGGGTTTGCCGAACGTCAGAACCAGATGCTGGTTCTGGGTTTGCCGAACGCCAGAACCGATTCTTCTTCTTTTTCTTCTTCACGCATCTGGTTTTGGGTTTGCTGAACGCCTTCTTCTTCTTCTTCACGCATCTGGTTTTGGATTTGTCGAACGCTAGAACCGATTCTTCTGGGTACGCATCTAGTTTTGGGTTCGCCGAACGCCATAACCAGATACTGGTTATGGGTTCGCCGAACGCCAGAACCGATTCTTCGTCTTCTTCTTCTTCTTCACGTATCTAGTTTTGGGTTCGTCGAACGCCAAAACCAGATGCTGGTTCTGGGTTCGTCGAACCCAGAACCAGACTTTTAGTCTTTTTTTTTTTATGATGATTTAATGTTGTTGAAAATGATGTTGTCATAGTAGATGATGATGTTGATGAATTGGATTAATGATATTGATGAATTGTGGGTTGATGATGTAGAATTGTGGGAGATAATGATATTGATGAAGTGGGTTGATGAAGTTGAATTATGGGAGATGTTTTTTGTTTTCGTTTTTAGATTTTTTATAAAATTAATTTTATATAATAAAAAATTAAATTAATTTATTTAAAGTGAATCTCAATCTACACCAAACATGATATGGTATAATTTTTAATCTAATCCCAAGTTTTACCAAACATGAGATGGTGATTTTTCATTCCAATTCAATTTAATCTAATTCATTTCAATCCAATTCAATCCATTTCATTCCATTGTAATCCCGTATGCCAAACAGGGCCTAAAGTCTATATATTAGAGGAAGCAACTTACACATAAACGGGGACTGTCCTCACACAAAAAGGAGAAAACAACAAAAAGATGTTGTTAACGAGTGTCAAACCCACCTCTAAAGAGAGACATGGGTATGCATCTAATGCTTATCCACGGTTTCGTCGTAACTTTTCACACTCTTAAACGAAGTTAATTAAAAAAAAAAAAGTTATATGATGCTCATAATCTAATTTAAGGGTTTAATTTCCATGTAATGCAGCTTGAAATTTATATGGATGGTTTTTCAAACAATTGTGAGAAGTAAACATTAACTATCTCTCGTTTATAAATGTAAATATTAAAACCATAATTAGTAGATGGTTTTCTTCCTCTATTATGGATGGTGGGAGTGTTTATCTTTTAGTATTGGGTTTTTTTTTTTTTTAAAAAAAAAATTGTTTATATGTCACAACAAATTTATGGAAATAATTAACTTTCATTTATGTAAGTAAACATGCAAAATAAATAATTTATATTTGATCTGAGTAGATTTTAATATATTTCTTTAAATTTTATCTTAAAAAAAAATTAACAGCAATATTATTATTACAATAGTTTCGAGGCCTGTAACCACTTATTATTATTATTATTATTATTATTATTGTAAAAAAAAAAAAAAGAAATGTGTCCAAATTGATATTGATGAGTTTGATTAAAATACAAAGATAAATATTTTCAATTTGAGATATTGTCACGATTTACTAGTATGCATTGTGGCAGGGACATAACCAGGATAATTCCTAAAGGTGGGCTAAAACACAATTTTTAAATGAACTTTAATGATATAAAAATATTTCATAAATTGAAAAATATAAGTATACCTATTTGAAGGAGATATAATAAGTCTCATCTCTTAAAATTCATATTATAAATAAATATATTTTTAAAAAAATTATTAAAGAGAATATGAAATAAACATGAAATACAAGCAATCAAGTAGATTTTAAAGATATTTGAATGATTAAACTTATCCATTATGAATTGTAGAATAATAGTATTATAACATTAATAATATTCTTTTTTTAAATAAAGATAATTTATATTTTGACAATCATAATTACTACCACAGACCAATCAAAGAGTGCATTAGGAAAAACACTAAAAGATATTAAATTTTAATAATATGCTAATATTATGATAAAAGAAAAAAAAAAGCAAAATGTGAAAAAATTTAAATAAAATTTTATATGAAATAAAATTATTGTATATGCATTATTTGAATAAAAATGTAAATATAAATAAGAAAATACATGGAATGAGTTTGGAATAAATATACATTTATTTTTATATTAAAAGAATTAGTAAATGAAAAAGAAGAAAATCCATTAATAAATTTTAAAATAATTATAGTTTTATAATTATAAAAAAACAAAAAACAAAAAAATTCAAGGTGGGGCAAGGAGCCTACCCTAGCCACCACATAGGTCCGTCCTTGCATTGTGGTAATTTGTTTTGTGTAGTTGTGTCTTAACCTTGATTTGTTACACTATTATGTCAGTTTCATTTAGGTTACCCCGAACATTAATTAATTAGAGATAGATTGATTTTTAAATTGATTTTCCACTTGGACAACTAAGTACAGCACTATATTTTAAGTGTTATGTGGTAGTCCTCTAGAATACAAAATATTTTACACATATTATGAGCTTTTAGATCAACATATTATGAATTATTGGAATTTATCTCAATTTTAAAAGACAATAATTACTATGCATATTAACACATAAAGTTTCTTTTCTTTATCGGCCTTGACATATTCTCCCTCCTTATTAATGAAAATAACTTTTTTTCCAATTCCCTCAACTGTTTCCTCTCTCTTATTTCCCTTATTTTTTGTCCCAAATTATTTCTGCAATATAACTAAATTAAATTAAAATATGACAAACATAGTAGAAAATGGTAGCTACAGAGCAATCTAATTTTTTCTTCACAAATATTCTGGTTTATTAGCAAAATTTTTGAAAACGAAAATAGAATTCTATACTCACAAGTCCCACCCATGTATAAATGTAATATCTACCTTCTTAAGAGCATAAAAATTAAATAAATTAAAAGACCACAAAAAAATCCAAAACTGTATATATATATATATATATATTTATTTAATAAAAGATTGTTGGTCAAAGCCAACTTTTATTTAAAAAAGAAGAGAAACATATAAGGAAAAGCAAGGCAAAAAGCCAAAGCAAAACGAAGAACAATATCTAAAAGATTAAAATTATTTTATTAACATCATGAATTATATATAAAATGAATCATGAAAGAATTTTATCCTCAGTTAAAAAGGATATAAATATATGTATGTATACATACATAATTTTCGATTAAATTATAAATAAATGTAAAAAACAAAATTTTTATTGTGAGACAAAAACCTCACACAGTGACTTTGTGGTTATGTCCATTTTCCAACTATGTCCATTTCTTCAACTACGGTCAACATTAAGGAGGCCATTTCGTCAAGTTAAATTCTTTAAGGAGAAGAGAGATTCTATTAGATTAAACGTGGGTCAATAAATTTATTTTGATTGGGTTCCCTTTTTCTTAGAGAAAAAAAGGAAAAACTTCATTTTAGTCCCTAAGATTTTTGAAAATATCAAAATTTTAAACATCTATTGGAAACAGTTCTTTTAATCCCTAATGTTTCCAAAACTCTTCAAAATAGTCCAAATCGTCGGTCAATTGACAGTTAAACCAAACGAAAAAAATTAAAAAGACTTAATTACCCTCAACACTCAAAATGACTGTTTTGCCCTTAATTAAATCAAAATATTACATATTTTTTAAACTAATAAAAAGTTGACACATGTATTTTTAAATGGTTATTATTATTTTTTAAATTAAACAATAATTAAAAAATAATAATTAAAAATAAAAAATAAAAACCCTAAAAATGAAAACCAGATCCAACATCCATCAAACTCATCTCGCCTCCATCTCGCTTTCCCTCACAGTCTGCTTCCGGCATCGCCTCCATCGCCGTCGACGAGCTCAACAACCGCCGTCGAGAACCCATAAGCTGCAGCAATCTCCATCTCTCTCATTCCTTCAATTTTTCTTTTTCTTTTTCTTTTTGTGATGTTGTGGATATGGTTCTGGGTTCGCATCGAACCCAGAAACCTGGTTTCTAGGTTTGATCCGAACCCAGAACCCAGGTTTTTGGGTTCAAATCGAACCCAAAAACCTGAGTTTCTAGGTTCCCATCGAACCCAGAAACAGAGAAATTTTTTTTTTGCTCTTAATTTTGCTGATGATTTCTTTGTTGAGGGAGATAATGCTCATGTTGTTGATGATGTTGTGGAATTGTTGATGATGTTGAATAATATGGGAGATGATGTTAATGAACTGGGTTGGGTTGATTGGCTTGATATGTTGCAGATGGTGGAGATCCACCACATTGATGAACTGGTTGGTGGTGGAGATGGAGATGTGTTGAAGATGGTGGAAATCCTCCGGATTAATTCTCCACCGTTCATCCATCATGGATGGACGGTGGAGATCCAATATCTTTTTTTTTTTTTCAATTTTTTTATAAAATTAATTTGAAATATATAATAAATTATTTAAATTAATTTTTTTAATGTTTAAAATCGTAGTCATCCACGTGTCACCATCTTAGTTTTTCGTATGAAAAGACCATCTTACCCTTCTCATTGAAGTTTTCTGTCACCGTTAACCGTTACACTACAAGAAAACAGCTCAACCATACCGGGCACTCCGTCCGGTATGGATACGGCCAGTATGCTTAGTCAGCATCCATACCGGGCACCAAACCGGTATAGATAAAAGTATCCATACTGGGCGTGTGCCCGGTATGGAAACTATTTGAATATATTAAAAAAATATATTTATATATGTATATATTTTACAAAAATATATATAATTTAATATTAAAAGAAAATTTCCAACATATAGCAAATCCCATTTAATCAAATTTTATTATACATCTAAAATTCTTAAAAATCCATATAACACAAACTCAAAATTCCACAATTAGCTTCAAATAAAAATAAAACAACCAAATGAAAAATAAAACACAAAAAATAAAATAAGCTACAAAAATAAATCAAACCCAACAAAAATTCAAACAAAAATGCAAGAACCAAATAAAAAATAAAACCATCACTCACATCTAAATCAAATCAAATAGATCAAGTGTTTTTTACAAAGTCCAGATCTCATTGACAAAGAATACAACAGAATAACTCAGTCCCTGTCGTCAAATACGAGTTAGTCCCTTAACCAAGGTCACGATCGGCGAAGAGACGTCGAACCGTCTTCAGCTACGAACGGCAATCGGTGGCAGATCGGAGGGAAAAAGAACAATAAGACAAGGAGAACAAGAAGAAGAGAAGAAGAAGAAGAAGAATAAGAAGAAGAAGAAGAAGAAGAAGAAGAAGAAGAAGAAGGAGAAGAAGGAGAGACCAAAAGAGGCGGTCGGACGGCCAGAGGGAGGAAGCAGAAGAAGATAATAATGAAGAAGAAAATGAGAAGAAGAAGAAGGGGAGAGAGGAGATACCGAGCAAGGTGATCGACGACAACGGAGCGGCGAACTGCGTGTTGGTCGGCCGGCGAACGGCGTGTTGGTCAGTCGACTAACGGGGGTGGCGGCTAGGGTTTGGGTGAAAGAGATGGTGAGAGAAAAAGAAAGTAGAGAGAGAGAGAGAGAGAGAGAGAGAGAGAGAGAGAGAGAGAGAGAGAGAGAGAGAGAGAGAATATAAAATGGTGGGTGTGGTGACTGTGGCCTGGTGTGGTCGACCAAATTAAAATTTTTCTATACCGGGCATCTATGATGCCCGATATAGAAAATGTTGATTTTATTTATTTATTTTTTGTTTTCAGAATTATCCATACCGGGCGGGTCGCTCCCGGTAAGGATAATCCAATTATCATTACCGGACAGGTCTAGAACGGTAAGGATAATCCAATTATCCATACCGGGCGGGTCGCGCCCAGTAAGGATAATTGAATTATCCATACCGGGCGGGTCGCGCCCGGTAAGGATAATTGGATTATCCATACCGGGCGCAACCCGCCCGGTAAGAATAATTGGATTATCCATACCGAGCGCGACCCGCCCGGTAATGATAATCCAATTATCCCTACCGGGCGCGACCCGCCCGGTATGGATAATTCTAAAAACAAAAAAAATATAAATTTTTCAATTTTGAAACTGTTTTATTCATACCGGGCGGGTTACCCGCCCGGTATGGATAATCCTATTATCTTTACTCGGCGGGTCACTCCCGGTATGGATAATCCAGAATCCAATCCGGGCGCGCTTCGCCCGGTAAGGAATACGGTTTTTCCATACCGGGCTCGATCCGCCCGGTATGGATAACCCGTTTTTCAAATTTTTTTTTTAATTTAATTGTGGTATCCATATCGGGCTTTTAATGCCCGGTATGGATACTCCGGAATAGTTGGGCTTTTTTCTTGTAGTGTTAGTTGACCAATAGTTTGGACTATTTTGAAGAATTTTGGAAAAGTTTGGGATTAAAAGAGCTGTTTCCAATAGATGTTTAAAATTTTGATATTTTTGAAAATCTCAGGGACTAAAATGAAGTTTCCCAAAAAAAAATGATCTTCATAGTTGATTCAATAAATTATGTAATGAAAATGAATATATAAAATGGAAACAAGAAAGGCATGGGATCTGAGATGATTGAGCAAAATTATATTCATTGTCATTGAAGAGAAGAGGGAAAATAATTGTTGAAAGATGTAAAACAACTTTGGTTGCTTTAGGTATTAATTCATCCCTACCATTCATATATAATTAATCCCTTAATCTAAGGGTTTACAATTTATGTAATTTATTAGGGCTGCTGATCCTACTCCATGTGTTATTATTATGACAACGAGTTTTCCTCCTATGATTATATATTATCGTTTTTTTAAAAGTTGATAAGGAACTGATTATAAATCTGTAATACTCTTATCCATGATAAATCCCTAAATCCCATAAACAGTAAACTTCTTTGAAAAAAAGTAACTACTACATGCTTAACCCAACTCAATAGATAGTATACTAGCTAGTTCGAATAATTACGTAAAAATCTACCATAATAATATTTACTTGTATAAATTCATGAAGATGTCTACTAAAAAATTTACTGAGATTAGCTTAAATTAATCATACATACATGATATAATTCCACCCTAATAAACGATTTCCCACAATATGAGGAGGATACTCTTCATCATGCATAATGATAAATGCAAATTTTAAGATTTAAACCCCTCTAATTTCTTCTTTCTTTTTTTTTTTTTTTTAAAAAAAATGTACATGTAGAGGTGCACACACATGAATTAAGAGAAAATGTGTATAATTACATATTATTAAATTATTCATTTTCAATTAAAAAAAAAAAAACAAAGTTCTTTTTAATTTGTTTTTTTTAGTACACACCCTCTTACGTCCTAGGTGGTTGTGTATTTTCATATCCATTATAGTGATAGGCGGTTTAAGTTCAACCATGTATATTTTATAAATATATGTGTAATTTTTTTTCCTTTTATTGTGAGATTAATTATTTCCTATTCATGAAGATAAATATCATAGTTTAAATAGTCTTTTAACTTCTTAGCAATTGGCTTTAAAAAAAAAAAAAAAAATATGATACATACTGTCTTGTGCTATCATGCGATCATGAGGTTATATAATATGGTGTATATCAAATAATATGTGATATCATATCACAATAATATATGAATCGCTCATCACATAATTTTCACATTGGATCTTAAAATTCTAATCAAAACAATCGACTATCATTATGGCGATGCTACTCATCAATAAACAATGAGGTGTTGTTTAAGTTTTAAATTAATCGGAGGTCTAATCAACCACTCAAAATCCACACAATCAAACATCAACCATGTGCCATACAAATGTTTCGATTAAAAGAATATTGTTTAGAAAACAACAATCTATTTTTTTTTTTATTTTCTTATTCGTTTATAAAAAGATCAAAATTAATCTACTCATAGGCCTGTTTAAGTTAGCTAGTTCGAATAATTACGTAAAAATCTACCATAATAATATTTACTTGTATAAATTCATGAAGATGTCTACTAAAAAATTTACTGAGATTAGCTTAAATTAATCATACATACATGATATAATTCCACCCTAATAAATGATTTCCCACAATATGAGGAGGATACTCTTCATCATGCATAATGATAAATGCAAATTTTAAGATTTAAACCCCTCTAATTTCTTCTTTCTTTTTTTTTTTTAAAAAAAAATGTACATGTAGAGGTGCACACACATAAATTAAGAGAAAATGTGTATAATTACATATTATTAAATGATTCATTTTCAATTAAAAAAAAAAAACAAAGTTCTTTTTAAATTATTTTTTTTAGTACACACCCTCTTACGTCCTAGGTGGTTGTGTATTTTCATATCTATTATAGTGATAGGCGGTTTAAGTTCAACCATGTATATTTTATAAATATATGTGTAATTTTTTTTCCTTTTATTGTGAGATTAATTATTTCCTATTCATGAAGATACATATCATATTTTAAATAGTCTTTTAACTTCTTAGCAATTGGCTTTAAAAAAAAAAAAAAAAAATCTGATACATACTGTCTTGTGCTATCATGCGATCATGAGGTTATATAATATGGTGTATATCAAATAATATGTGATATCATATCACAATAATATATGAATCGCTCATCACATAATTTTCACATTGGATCTTAAAATTCTAATCAAAACAATCGACTATCATTATGGCGATGCTACTCATCAATAAACAATGAGGTGTTGTTTAAGTTTTAAATTAATAGGAGGTCTAATCAACCACTCAAAATCCACACAATCAAACATCAACCATGTGCCATACAAATGTTTCGATTAAAAGAATATTGTTTAGAAAACAACAATCTATTTTTTTTTTTATTTTCTTATTCGTTTATAAAAAGATCAAAATTAATCTACTCATAGGCCTGTTTAAGTTAGCTAGTTCGAATAATTACGTAAAAATCTACCATAATAATATTTACTTGTATAAATTCATGAAGATGTCTACTAAAAAATTTACTGAGATTAGCTTAAATTAATCATACATACATGATATAATTCCACCCTAATAAACGATTTCCCACAATATGAGGAGGATACTCTTCATCATGCATCATGCATAATGATAAATGCAAATTTTAAGATTTAAACCCCTCTAATTTCTTCTTTCTTTTTTTTTTTTTTTTTTAAAATGTACATGTAGAGGTGCACACACATAAATTAAGAGAAAATGTGTATAATTACATATTATTAAATGATTCATTTTCAATTAAAAAAAAAAAAAACAAAGTTCTTTTTAAATTGTTTTTTTTAGTACACACCCTCTTACGTCCTAGGTGGTTGTGTATTTTCATATCCATTATAGTGATAGGCGGTTTAAGTTCAACCATGTATATTTTATAAATATATGTGTAATTTTTTTTCCTTTTATTGTGAGATTAATTATTTCTTATTCATGAAGATAAATATCATATTTTAAATAGTCTTTTAACTTCTTAGCAATTGGCTTTAAAAAAAAAAAAAAATCTGATACATACTGTCTTGTGCTATCATGCGATCATGAGGTTATATAATATGGTGTATATCAAATAATATGTGATATCATATCACAATAATATATGAATTGCTCATCACATAATTTTCACATTGGATCTTAAAATTCTAATCAAAACAATCGACTATCATTATGGCGATGCTACTCATCAATAAACAATGAGGTGTTGTTTAAGTTTTAAATTAATCGGAGGTCTAATCAACCACTCAAAATCCACACAATCAAACATCAACCATGTGCCATACAAATGTTTCGATTAAAAGAATATTGTTTAGAAAACAACAATCTATTTTTTTTTTTATTTTCTTATTCGTTTATAAAAAGATCAAAATTAATCTACTCATAGGCCTGTTTAAGTTAGCTAGTTCGAATAATTACGTAAAAATCTACCATAATAATATTTACTTGTATAAATTCATGAAGATGTCTACTAAAAAATTTACTGAGATTAGCTTAAATTAATCATACATACATGATATAATTCCACCCTAATAAACGATTTCCCACAATATGAGGAGGATACTCTTCATCATGCATAATGATAAATGCAAATTTTAAGATTTAAACCCCTCTAATTTCTTCTTTCTTTTTTTTTTTTTTTTTTAAATGTACATGTAGAGGTGCACACACATAAATTAAGAGAAAATGTGTATAATTACATATTATTAAATGATTCATTTTCAATTAAAAAAAAAAAAAACAAAGTTCTTTTTAAATTGTTTTTTTTTTAGTACACACCCTCTTACGTCCTAGGTGGTTGTGTATTTTCATATCCATTATAGTGATAGGCGGTTTAAGTTCAACCATGTATATTTTATAAATATATGTGCAATTTTTTTTCCTTTTATTGTGAGATTAATTATTTCTTATTCATGAAGATAAATATCATATTTTAAATAGTCTTTTAACTTCTTAGCAATTGGCTTTAAAAAAAAAAAAAAAAAAATCTGATACATACTGTCTTGTGCTATCATGCGATCATGAGGTTATATAATATGGTGTATATCAAATAATATGTGATATCATATCACAATAATATATGAATCACTCATCACATAATTTTCACATTGGATCTTAAAATTCTAATCAAAACAATCAACTATCATTATGGCGATGCTACTCATCAATAAACAATGAGGTGTTGTTTAAGTTTTAAATTAATAGGAGGTCTAATCAACCACTCAAAATCCACACAATCAAACATCAACCATGTGCCATACAAATGTTTCGATTAAAAGAATATTGTTTAGAAAACAACAATCTATTTTTTTTTATTTTCTTATTCGTTTATAAAAAGATCAAAATTAATCTACTCATAGGCCTGTTTAAGTTTGAGTTAATATTAGGTGATTGGTATTGGTATACTGTTCGTGGCTACTAATTAACGTGCCCAAATATAGATCGTGCTAGGCATAAAAATGCCACTGTCATTTTAAATAAACGGTCAACGGTCAACGTTTCCAAACAGATACCACATAACAAACTCTCCCTCCAAACCCGTTTGATAGTTTCCGTCCGTAAATTCCCTCCACGTCTCTTCTTTCACCACTTCACACAAAGACCATTTCAATTCTCTCATTTTTTTTTTTTCTTTTTTTTTGTTTTAAAACATACACATGTAAAGATACAAAAATTTAAAAAATTAAAAGATTACCAAGAAAATATAAATGAATAAATAAAAATGATCACGGATAATTCTCCTTTCTCATCGCATCTCTTTTTCAATCTCTTTCTGTTCAAGCGCCTTCACTTGTTCTTCTTCTTCTTCTTCTTCTTCTTGTCTTGATTTGAAACAGAATTTACAGTCACACACAACAATGGAAATGGAAAAGGAAAAAACGGTTCCCGAAAAGTCTTCAGGTTTTTCTAATAAAGAAGGTGCAGCCAAAGTCCCTGACAACACTGCTGCTTCTGGGTCTCCAGAGGTTGTCGTGGATTCACCCAAGGTTGAAAAAGCCACGAATGAGACCAAGGGAGAGATCAAAGAGGAGAAGACCAAAGACCAGGTTGATGATGAGAAAGAAGAGAACCAAGATGTCAAAGAGGACGTCGCAGAAACTGCTCCTCCTGAGATTCAATACACCCTCCAAACAGTTTCTGACGACATCGATAATTTTATCTCTGGTTTTTCGGTTAGAAAGGAAACAAATGACGAGAATATTGGGAGTCTAGAGATCCCAGATGTGGTTTGGAAATTCTTGGATCTCTTTGAAGAAAAGATCGCAGAGCATGATGATAATGAAGCAAAAGTGAGATGGGGTCAGGTCCCTGAAGATGACAAGTCATTTGCAGAAGCTCTGGATCGGGTCTCGAAGCTGGCAGAATCCCTTCGTGAACTGAAAACGGAGGGTCCGGATCAGAAGAACAACGTGTTGATCAACCGCATTGGTGGGATTCATCATCGTGCGATGACTTATATGGGAGATGAATTCAGATCAATGCTTGAAGAATCAAAACCGACGAGACAGGAGCATGTAGATCCAAAAACAGCTGACGCGAAGGGAAAGCAAGGGGAACAAAGTCCGATGGCGGAATCTGAATCCACCGTGGAAGAACCGGGCGACGTTTTCCCGGGTTACGCTCCGGAAGTGTTGGTCAATTTAAACAAAATCGCCAAGGAGATGGTATCGGGAGGGTACGAATTCGAATGCGGAGAGATTTACATGACGGCTAGAAGACACGCGTTCGACGAGAGCTTGAGCCATCTGGGTTTTGAAAAAGTCAGCATCGAGGATGTGCAAAAGATGCAGTGGGACACCTTGGAGCGAGAGATCGCCACGTGGATCAAGACGTTCAGGCAATGCGTGACCGTCTACTTCCCCGGCGAACGCAAGTTGGGAGAGGGGGTGTTCTCCAATTACCCTCTCATCTCCGCCAGTCTCTTCAGCAACCTGACACGTGGCGTCATGATTCAGTTCCTCAACTTCGCTGAAGCCATGGCCATGACCAAGCGCTCCTCCGAGAAACTGTTCAAGTTTCTTGACATGTACGAGGCTTTACGCGACAGTCTTCAGGCTTTGGCTGAGTTGTATCCTGAAGAATGCGCGAATGAGCTCAAGACCGAGACCACGACGGCCAAGTCTCGGCTTGGAGAGACCGCGATTTCTATATTTGGTGATCTTGAGCACTCGATCAAGTCTGATACTGGCAAGACTACGGTGCCTGGTGGTGCTGTGCATCCACTGACTCGCTACACGATGAATTATTTGAAGTACGTTTGCGAATACAAGGACACGTTGGAGCAAGTTTTCAGATATCATTCAAAGATCGAGAGACATGACTCGACCAGCAGGCCACGTGACTACGAAGGCGAGGAGAAGATTTACGACAACAGCAACCAACAGGACGGTCAGTCTCCTTTCACGGTTCAGTTGGTGAGAGCGATGGACTTGTTGGACTCGAATCTCGAGGCGAAGTCGAAGCTGTACAAGGACGTGTCGTTGAGCAGCATTTTCATGATGAACAACGGGCGCTACATCTTGCAGAAGATCAAAGAGTCATCGGAGATCCACGACGCGATGGGGGACACGTGGTGCCGCAAGAAGTCGTCGGATCTGAGGAACTACCACAAGAACTATCAGAGAGAGACCTGGAGTAGGCTTTTGGGTTGTTTAACATTGGAAGGGTTGATGCATAACGGGAAAGTGGTGAAACCAGTCCTGAAAGAGAGGTTCAAGAGCTTCAACGCCATGTTCGATGACATCCACAAGACACAGAGCTCGTGGGTCATCAGTGACGACCAGCTTCAATCTGAGCTTAGGGTTTCTATATCAGCAGTGGTCACTCCAGCTTATAGATCATTCGTGGGTAGGTTTTCACAGTACCTGGATCCAGGAAGGCAAACAGAGAAGTACATTAAATACCAGCCTGAAGATATAGAGACTTATATTGATGAGTTATTTGATGGAAAGAGGAAACCCTAATAAGTAACTATGGACATTCACGAACCCTCAATAGCAAGTCGAAGAAGAGAAGTGAAATTTGTTCGAGCCAGCTGGTGCAGGGGTGAGGCAAGACTGCTTCAATTGTTGGATGTGATCAACATCATCATTACATAGATGATTCGAAATTGACATGGGTTAAAGCATGCAGGTGGTAGGTCTCTGTGATATGTAGCAGGGTAGAGGATTTTTTGTCTTGAGATATTTGGCTACGGCCTTCACATATAGGAGTGCTGGATTGAAGTTGGATTGGCGATCACGTAGTGTAGGCTCTTTGAATTTTGTTTTCGTGTATTTAATTTGCTTGTTCTTGATGCATTTCCATGCATGATCTCGGTGATGTAATGAACAACATGGTTCTGATTGTAACTCTTGTTGATTTTGCTTAGCGTTTGGCTAACACAACTGTACGATTGCTTAATTAGCTCAAATAATAATTGTCAAACATTTTCGTTTCATTTTAATTCTTGTTTTTGGGTAGTTTAACTAGCTATTAAGAAAAATCAATGCCTCTGAGGTGCATAACTTTATGATCTTAAATGATTAAAGTCAGTATGTGCATTAAAGCTTCATTTTCTCCTCACTATCGTCTCATTGTTTAGAGTTCCCAAAAATTCATCCAAAAGTCTGGCTTTAATGATATGATAAACTAATTTATATATAGCAATAACATTAATTACGGAATGATAGATTGATAATGTATGAATTATAAATCAACTTGTCATATCATTTAAATAATAAATTTAGATAAATTTTTTACATTGTAGTAATATTACTCTTTAAATAATTATAAATTTGAGTTCGTCTATATATTTAAAAAGCTATTTCAATATTCATCAATTTATTTTCACTCAATTAAATAATGAAATTAGTGAATAAGTGAATTTAAAGTTAATGGAAACCGTGGATTGAGTAAAAATGAACGAATGCATGTTAAAGTCTTTTTCTAAAGCTGATATAGCCTTAATGTTCTTATGTTTGTCTCATCAAACTGTGCACTCATCTCTCATTGAGGAAATTAACCCAAATTTTATCTAAGAGAATCCGACAGAGTTTGGTCTATGTTCTCCTAGTGTTTTCTTGAGTTATTGATTGCCTGTCAAGGGGCTTTTAATTTACATAAACTCACTGTTAGTTGTTCATGAAGGTTGCAATGGTTCATAGCCATTACATCTCTCCCTGGACAGTCATGTCCATCCATCATATAACATGTGTCTTTGTTAGAGACATGCCTGTTGATCATGCAATGTCTTTGTAATGCACTTTAGCACACTCAATCCCTTTACATGTGGCCTCGTTTATTTTGATCATATTCCATCATTAATGTTATATAACCCACAAAATTAATCCAAAAATCACTCTTACGATGTGGCATGGTAAGGGATTTTTCCTCAACATAACACTTGATTCATCATTTAAGTTGTAGTTTTCTTTAGAATAATTTTCTAGATTGCACAACGTTATCCTATATGTTTCATTGTTTGGTGCTGTAATGGAATCAACAACATCGCCATGATAAATTATATATTAATATTTTATTTTTGTATAAACAAATAAGGCTTTTTGTTTCTAAGGATGCCTAATAATGATAACCTACTCAATTATAAGGTACGTTTGCTTGATCCTCCCTAGTTATTTTTACATGTAGAACACCCAAATCCGATCACTAGTGAGATTTAATTCTTCATAAAAAATTGAGGATCCCACACAAAACAACGTATAAAATCTCACATCTAATAATCTATCTTCAGATAAAAAAAGAGACAAGGGACACAAAGAGGAGAGATGAGAGAGGGAGCACTCTTTCTCCTATAAGGATGAACCGATTTTAGTGAAACCAGTTCTAAGTTTATCAGCCATTGGATGTATTATTTTTTTCATAATTAATGTCTATTATTATATATAATCAATTACCCAAAAACTTGAAACTATTTTAGTTGGTTCTTATGAGAGAATGACTATGTATGAGTTTTTCCTTCTCAAGACAAATTGATTTCTATCGGTTCCTAGTTTGCTAGTTATATATTGATTATAGTCTAATAAATAATAAGAAATTTTAGTTATGAAAAGATCAATACATCCGATTATCCACAAGCTTGGACATAGTTCATCCAATTTTCCACAAACTTAAAATGGATATTACTAACATTGATTCCTTTTTATGGGAGACAATTTATCATAGAGTTACGAGTTATCCCAATATTTAAAAAATAATGTTAGACTTCTCAAAAAATACCTAAACTTTTTGTTGAAATAATATGGTAAAATGATTTATAACAACTACTTTAATTATAAGATAATGTATTGATCATAATATGATTATACATAAGATTGTCATATCATTTGGATAATGTAATTGAGTAAAATTTTAGACAGTATGGACATTACTCATAATTAAAATATTTGATTTGTTATATAAACAATTTTCTTACATAAATTTATTATACACTTAATCTCTTAGAAATAAATTTTAAAAAGTAAACCGAATTATCATTGGTAATCCGAAATTAATTTTTTACATTTAAAAGAAGGACAAAAAATACTTTTTAAAATAATTTGTTCTATATATTCAAGAAAAAAAATTGTTCTACTCGATATATTAGAAAGTATTACTTTTCATATCATATTTTTTTCATAAAAAATAATCTAGATAAATAGCTAATTTTTCTTGCTTTTCATCATAATGTATCCGGAGCAATATAAAACAACCCATTATCATGAATCAGAGTACCCTCAAAACAATCAAAGATTTGGCCTCGTCATTAATTAAATAATTAATTTCATTAAACTTCTATATTCTCTCTTGTAGCTTGAGGTTATTGACACATTTTCATAATTTGTATGAATCTTAAACCTAAAATGAAAATAATAATAATAATAATATAATAAAAGGAGGAACGACGGCGTGTTGAGAGATTGCTTTGAATTAGCACCATCAGATAGATTCTGTCTGTACCTGCCTACAAGGTAGAAGGTGGCGGCATTCATGACGAAATCATCCGTTACCTCATCAAGGGTATTTTCGTAACTCCACAAAATATTTCACGTTTTTTGCAATGTAATCCAACACAGACAAAACAAAGCAAAACAACCCAACCCAACCCAACCCAACCCAACCCAAAGTCTCAAAAGTGGGAAAAAAAAAAAATACCGAAGTCTTGTTCTTTGCTTTCTACCTCTCTCTCTCTCTCTCTTTATCCCTCTCCTGAACTCAAACAGCCAGACAACCACTTCACTTCGATTCCTCTCCCAACACCACCAATTCTCTTCACAACTCAACTAATAACATAAACAATCACACGCACGCACTTTTCCATAAAAGCCCTCGCTCAAAATCCCTAATTCCCTCCTTGTCCTCCTCCATGGACTCGGAATCCGAGCTGTTTGGTCTTTGTCTCCGTTGATTCTTGCCTGCCTCTACCGCATTTTTTCTTTGAAGGTTGACTCTCTTTAACGTAGCTTAATTGATATGCGTTTCTTGTTTTTAAAGTTTTAGATTTTAAATTTTTGATATCTTGTTTGTTGCTGTTAGCTCCCGGTATGTTTAAAAGCTTTGTTTGTTTGTTTGTTTTTTTTGGTTGGTTTGATATTGGTGATTGTTTTAATTTCTTGTTTATTTGTTTTTGTTTGTTGGTTGATTCGTTGTTTGCTTGTCTTGAAACTGATAATTGAGTTGAATTTGCGTTGATGTTGTTATGTTTTTAGAATGTTGTGATTTTTTAACTAGTGAAGAAGTGTGTTTTAGGTTTTGGAGCTAGGTTTGCTTTCATTACAACTTCAATTTCAGTCTGCCTTATATGGTTACTTAATTATTTGAAGTCATAGATGATCAGTTTGTGTATGTGTTACTCACTCCACAACTTTTCGGATCTTCCCTAAATGTAACAGGTGGAATGTAGTTTTGTTTATGTACCGCTCGATCGAAGAGTTGAGTAATTAGATTAACAAATTTGTGATTGCTAAAGAAAGGTGTCGTGTTGTCGCATTCTCATGTTGTTTGGATTGACAAGCGATTTCCCAATGATTTGCCACCTAGTTGTCGTTTTGGTTTTTCCATTATTGTTGTCGTCAATCTTGTTGGCTACCTGTTATAGTTGCACTTTCTTTTGTGAATTAAATCATGCTAGATGATTTCAATAAGGACAAGCGTTTTAATGTAGTTATGTGAGATTTTAGACAAGTGTTTTAATGTAGTTATGTGAGACTTTACCTATGTGTCATTAACTCATTATCAAAGTAAAACAAAAAAAATGAAAACGACAAAAGCTGTACCCTCATTTTTACTCATAATTGTCATTGTTACGCTAGTTAACTCCTTGTCTCTGTTTCAGCTATGCCTAACATTTCTAATGTTCCATTATCTGGTTGTCTTAGTTGTAAAAGGTGGAAGCATTATTCCAGTGCCTGCTGAATTTGTGACAACAACTATATTTGCTTAGGAACAGCATACAGAGACCTGAAAATTGCAAAAGAAAAGCATTCATTTGATAAACAATTTAGTGTTCTGTCCAGCGTTTTTACTTAGTGTTTGGTAATTGATTGCATTGTCCCATTTCATTATTTAGATGGTTCCCCCTACCATCCATATAATATTAAGAACTTCAAGTTAGCATCTTTCGAAGTTTCTCGCACTTTTGCAGTGCCTCATTTGTGACAACTAACCTCAATCAAATTCCCTCTAAGAATGTGAGCTGCGAAGTGAGCATGTTGTTAATGGCATGGCCATTGGTGAATTTCTATTGCACGGACATTCCTTAAGTAGATTGTGAAATTATGAATTTAATACTTTCATGTTGATGATATGGTTCCTTGTTTCTGGAGAAAATTGTTTGGACATCTTGTCTTACAATGAAATTATGATGGTATGTTTTCCTTAGGTTTTGTGTAGGTATTATTATAGCCATTGGTCAAATGAGGGCTAGAAGTTTACGTCAGATACAAATTTTATCAATTCCTGATTGTTGATGTTTTTCCTTTTTAATGATTCTTATCCATCTAAGTTTAAATAAAATGGTACTTTTATCTTCAAATGATACTTATCATTTTACTTTGTATGTCTTGTCTTTTGAAGGTTACTTTGTTCTGGAGGTTCTGCCCTGCGGGCTTCTTTAATTGGGTAAGAATTATGGGCAGTACATTTAACCCTCAGATTTTAGTGGAAAAGCTTAACAAGCTAAACAGTTCTCAGGCAAGCATTGAGAGTATCCTGTTGATTTCTTTTTGTTTGTTTGGATTATATATCTTCATCCTGTTGGTATTTGTGTTCATATATGTTTAGGACAATTTAGTTGGCTGTTTTCATTTAGCCAGTGTGGTCTTTGTTCTGTTTGTATTAGTTTAATTGGTAAACAAGTCATCTCTCTCTTCTTCAATTGCTGCTTAAACCTGCTAGATTGGACTTTATCGGTTGCTAATATCAATTTGATTCAAGTATCAACTGTAAGGTTCCGTTTTGTTAGATTCCTCATCATGTTTTTCTCAAAGTTTGAATGTGAATTTTTTTTAACCTTTTTCTTGGAGGAATTCTTCAACAAATTCCACTTATCATATGCTTTTTAAGCCAGATATGATTTACTTTAGGATTGATATGTATTGTTTCTAAGCTATTTGATTGTAAATCTTGAGTTATTGGTATATTTTTCATCTCTTTCAAACTATTTATAGCTGGTCCAGAGGTGTTATCCTTAATGTGTTTCAGCTCTATCTCACTGGTGCATATTTCATATGCATAAAGCAAAGCAAGTTGTGGAAACATGGGATAGACAATTTCATTGCTCACCACCTGAGCAGAGATTGGCTTTCCTCTATCTTGCTAATGATATACTGCAGAACAGCCGGAGGAAAGGTTCTGAATTTGTTGGCGAATTTTGGAAAGTTCTTCCAGGAGCTCTCCGAGATGTTATAGAAAATGGAAATGAATATGGAAGAAATGCTGCTCGACGATTGGTATACTCATATCAACGTTGGATACTTTTGTAATTACTTGTGTTCTCCATAAGATAATGTGCTTTTTACAAAATTAGGTCTAACCAAAATACATAATCTTTGTGTCTAAAAACCTAGAGCCAAAAAAATGATAGTTTACATATTTGTGGAGCGAAAATATAAATGTTGGAAGTGAACAATCTAGCAATTAAACCATCACATTACACTCTTTAGTGTTACAATTTAAATTTTCTAATTAATATGAAAAACAATAATGAAGATTTGGTTGAAAATTAATTGATCATATTGTGGAAGAAAGAAACCGGTTAGAGCAATGATATCCTATGGTTTTCTTTGGTAAGTTGCGATTGTTTATTTTGGTTGATGCTTTAAAATGGAAGCTGCTTTCCTCTCTTCTATGAAGAACATCATTATAGCGCCAGTGACTGTACACAACAAATTTTGACTTGTGGTAAGAGTCATTGTAAAGCTACTGATTTCAGTTCTTTATATTCTAGGGGAATCTTCTAAACAAGTTTTCACTGTATTTTTCATTGTGAAAAGTAATGAGCACTTATGTAGTATTAAGTTTCATGATGAATTAGAATGTTCAAAGTTGCTCTTTGAATGTAGTGATAAGTTAATTTGTAGAACAAAGTAGCTTATCTTTCAATATGGTTCTAATCAGTTCTATTATACGTGGTTAACTAAAAGAACTGCTAGTGAAATTGCAGTCATCTTCTCTAATTTTGGGCCTACTCAGAATGCTTGCATGAGTCTTACATCTATTCTTGGTGATGCAAATACTCATTTTAGTTGTGAAGTGTAATTTTTATTGATTGTGTTGGACATTAGCATGATTTCTTGCTTAAGTATCTACTCTGTGTGCAGATTAATATATGGGATGAGAGGAAAGTTTTTGGTTCTCGAGGGCAAATTCTGAAAGAAGAGCTTGTGGGAAAGCACCTAGACAATAGAAATGAAAAGCATTTGAGTGTCAAAATGGTAAGTGAAGTCTTTTGTTTGACTGAATAATGACACTAAATTGTATATTTGTTTAACTTGAAGTCTTTTTGCCTTCACACAGAAGCATCCTATTGGAAATACGGTGGACAAAATAGTTTCAGATTATCAAGTTGTTTATGGTAGCCCAATGGATGAAGATGTTATATTGACCAAGTGTAGAAATGCTATTAGCGCTATTGATAAAGTAGAAAAAGAAATTGGTAGTGACATCCATTCAGGTATTTCCTGCGTTTAGCTTCTCTTGTCCATCACAATGTTTATTAATTTTTTAGTT
Source organism: Nephelium lappaceum (assembly GCA_021234005.1). Taxonomy (NCBI): domain Eukaryota; kingdom Viridiplantae; phylum Streptophyta; class Magnoliopsida; order Sapindales; family Sapindaceae; genus Nephelium; species Nephelium lappaceum. Next base: position 5,769,282 of record CM038004.1, read on the forward strand.
CTTGAAATGGTTTTTCCATGTATTATTTGCAATTAATTATCTGCATGCAAAATTCACTTACTGGACAGTGTGTCATTGAGATTTGACATACCGTTGTACGTATCTTTATTTTTGTTGTGTATTCTTTCCATTCCTAGTGTAAAGTGAACCAAATACTGCATTTTGAAATGGTATTGTGAACTTAGAGGGTATTGATGTTACCAGGAGTTGAATCAAAATTTGTTGATGCTACTTTTGTATGATCCCCATACTATTGTCTACAATATGAGAAACAATCTTTATCTTAACTTGATGGAAGAGATTGCGTAATTGCTATCCTGGTAAATGTTCTATTGAAGGAGAATCTTGAAGTGATACTGGGTTGGCTACATGTAGTGGAGAAGCCAAATTGATTAGTTAACAACCTTAACCCCATTGTTTAAAAATGGCGCTTGTTGAGCTTAGATTCTGATTCATGTTGATTTTACTTATCAAGCTCTAGATTTTAAATTTGAATTACCTGGTGGCTGGCCTGGATATGTAGCTGTGTTCTTAGAATCTCAGATAGAGTACCTTTTAATAAAGAATAACTCAATCTGTTGGCCAAATCATGGATATTTCCTGTTGATAAAAGCTTTTTCCCTCTGAACAGAACAATTGCATGGATCTGCATTGGCGGAGGAGCTGCAGGGGCAGCATGCTACTCTGAGGAACTGTATTGAGCAATTAACAGCAAAGGAATTGGCAAGAGCAAGTCTCGTGTCTCATTTGAGGGAAGCTCTTCAGGAACAGGTTGGTTGGCGATACTATTCTTGAGTTGTAAACTGTTGTTTGAAACTTTGTATGTTAGTGCTGGCAATTGACATATGCCTCTTTTTCAGGAATCTAAGCTGGCTCACATTCGTAATGAGCTTCAGGTTTGGCACTGCTACCTGTCCTACTTCCATGAGAATATTATTTAGCTTTCTTTATAAACTTATAGTTGCTCATGCACATAGTTTAAATAGTTTAATTGAATTACATTTGACATCAGTTCCAAATATGTTGATGACTGTTCTTAGCTTTGAATAATGCCAAACAGAAAAATGTTTGGTTTTTATAGATCGTCAAAGAAGACTCCAAGTTTGTGGTTAACTGAAACATATTTTACAAGAAACATGAAGTTGAGTCTAATTTGGTTTCCCAAATAAATGCATATGAATGATTTGCCCCTTCTTTTCCTCTATTATTATGTTCTTCTTTTCTTTTTTGAAATTACATTGCCTTCATTTTGTTTGGTGTAAAGTTCTTGAAGTTGATGTAAGCATTAATGCTTGTGAGATGTGATCATATAAAAGAGTGTTAGGTATGCCTGTTGTGCCTTTCATAACTTTGAACTTCGCATATTGACCATTTATGTTTTTGACGTGTAGAATTATGTTCTTCTTGCAAATTTTGAGAGACCTTTAACTTTGTTGGTTCTCTTTTGTGTTTGTTTTTTCAAGTCTGCACGGTCACATTCAGAGCAGGCAGGTAATATTTGCCGGCAGTTGCTAGCTGAGCATAACTCAAATGAAGCTCCAACCTCAATGGGAGCTGCCGGGTTTATCCCAGTAGACAGGGAACAATCAGCTTCTGTGATGTACACTCAGAACCTATCTTTATCAGATAGGTCGGGTCACATTGAGGAAGGCTCCGGAAAATCTGCAGCTGCTGCTGTGGCAGCCAAGTTAACCTCTTCAGCATCCTCGGCCCAGATGCTCTCTTACGTCTTCTCCTCTTTAGCTTCTGATGCTGTCACTGTTAATCAGACTAAAGAACCCTCTGGTGATCTCCCTCCTGAAAAGAGGTCTAAACTTGAGATTGACCAGTCTTATACACCTCCTCATAATCTCCAGCCACCACTAATTGCTCCTTTCCCGCACCCCAATTCTCTTCAAAACAATATGGCAACTCAAGAATTGACAACAGATGCCCCACCACCTCCACCACCATCATCTCCTCCACCTCTGCCCCCACTACCACCCATGCCACCGTACCAGATGCCCCAGTACATGCAGAGTTCTGGCATGCCATTCAGCTATAGCATGACTGCTCCACCACCTCCTACCTTACCTGGGTATCCATCAGTTGCTCCTCCACCATTGACAGGCATTGCACCTTTTGCGCCACCGCCCACTAATCCTTATCCGACGTTTCAAGGTTCAGATGGTAATTTCTATAGTCAGCCAACATCAATGCCAATGGCACCGATTTCCCGGCAATAGGATCTTTAGTTAGGGACGTAGTTGAAGAAGGTTTGCTAGGAACAAAAGACGTCATTCTTCACCAACGAAGCTTTGCTGCACCCAGCACCAGGACCTTTCAAGTTCATGTGCATGTTATAGTACACCTAAATTAGAATTGCACATAGGCAATGTTTGTAACTTAAATGCATTAAATTGTCTTCAGATTTTAAGGTGTTACAAAAATTTATAGCATTGTTAAATTAAGAAAAGGGAGATTTACTGTCTTGTTTAGGTTACATAAGCTATTTGTTAGTGGATCCTGGATAAATCATAAATGCCTAGAATCTTTGTCTAACGACAGATTTTGTGGAACTTGCCTCTAATAGTTGCTGCTATCACAATCTGACCATACACAGAGTTGTGGCCTCATTTTTCTGATGTTAGGCCCACATGGTCCAACTCTGGGCGCAAAACTGTTGTGTGCGAGGGTTGGCTATCTGTTCATGTTATAGGATTTTGGTACTGAAAGCAACCAAGGCCGTTCCTTAAGTAATTCCAGGCCTCAGCTTTGGTACCATTTTTGTGTAGTTATTTATTTATTTTTTTTCAAATCATTGCAAATTGGTGTTTGAGGGAGGGGCTCATAATTCAATCTTATAAAACCATTAATGGGGTGTGAGGAGTGTACTAATAGGCCACCTTGCTTTTTGGTTTAAAAAAATCTAAAAATGTTCGAGTCAGAGTCTTATGATAGCTATCGTGATTTAACACTATATTTACCATTTCGATATGTACTCCTAGAACCAAACAAAGAATACTTTGATAACATTGAGATTTTTAGCCACATAGATATGGTGAAACATTAATTTTTACACAAACATGGAAGAGGAGGTTTGCAATACTCGAGTGAATGTACACTTAATGATGTGTACTATATGAATTTTTATAAATCATGGTGTCATATATATGTCAAAACATTAAAACAGAGTTTAGTTCAAAAAAAAAAAAAAAAGACATAGTAATTGTTACTTTATTTAATAAATAGATATAAACATATCCAACTTCATGATATTGATTTACAATTAACAAATGATGATGCGGATTAAAAACGCAATGTGGAATACTTCCTGTTTCCTTACGTTGTACACTTAGAAAACAAAAGAAAACGGAAATCATTATGTTACATGTTGAAAGTAAAAAAAGACAAACATGTCTTGGCTTGGTGTTCTTGGAAGATTACAGTTAACAGATGAGATCATGAAGGTCGGTGGTGATGAAACAACCACGTGAGTATGACGTGTCTAACATCCCATACGTAATACACATGTCTGGTCTTTGAAGGACAGTTTGAGATAAAAATATATATATGAATAGAAAGAATGAAAATAACAGTTAAAAGTGGAAAACCGAGACAGAAAAGCATTCGATTTAATAATTGTATTATGTCTAGTCTTCATTTTCTAACATGGCCACCACCACCACAACAGCACCACCATGACGACCATATTGAGAGCTCTTTTGACCATATTGAAACCCTTAATTCTTCGCCCAAAAAGACTCAAAAAGTGTAACGAAGAGTAAGTGAGCGAGTTCCAAAGGTTTTGGGGATTTTAACTGGGTTGAAGTTGGAGGCATTGTTTAGGAACCAGCCATATTTAAATATATATAATACTAGGCTTGGTCGACAAAACTTGGTTTAATTAAGGTAACACAACTGACTAACTTAATTTAATTGTAACTTTGTAGTTGAAGACATGAGAGTGCATGTGCATGTGCATGGGCATGGACATGTTGTCTCTCAACATCCACTCAGAGAATCCAAGTTGTCTGACTCTATCCCTTTCATATATATATATATAGCTAGGTTCAATATATGTAATATCTGTATAGTTATATAAAATATTTTAAACAAGTTACTAAATAACTTATTAAATTAGACTTTCAGGTAAAAAAGAAGATAGCAAATATATATGCTACTGTTTACATTAAAAAATAAAAATCTCAAACTCGTCAAACAAAATTACATTGAAAATCACTTTTACGTATAATTTAATTTGATACATCCTTTACCGAGACATCAATCCATGTCATTGCGTTTTTCTGTTCTTATGGAATTAATCATGATTTAACAGAGTTTAAACTCTTACCAAATTAAGAGAGACACTAGATGTTCAAAAATTAAATAAAACTACACATTAAGATGATGGGATTTTTTTTTCTTCTAAGAACTATGATGGGAGCGATTCAAATTTATATTAATATTTAATTAATTAAGTATTTTTTATCATTAAATCATAGTTATTAATGATATGATAATTAGATTTAATAATCAATCTTTTAAAAATATATATTTATTTCATATTTTAATTGTGAAAAGTTATTATAAAACCATTAAAAGAAAATAGTTTGATTACTTAAAAAAAAAAATAGTTTGGTTGTGAGACATTTCTGAGTCACCATACAGAATATATGAGAACAGATATCCAAACAAAATCAACATAAAAAGAAAAACAAGAACAAACTCGAACACAAACAGACATTCCCGCTTATGATAGACAAGACAGTGTGGAAACACAAGGAGAGACAATAGCACCGTCAGATCCCAATACCGATACACTCACAAATTAACCGGACTAGATTTTCATATCCAAATTTTTTATTCTTTTATTTGATCTTTTGTAATGCTGTGTGTCCAAATTCCTAAAAACAACAGCAAATAAATGCGATATATTTTATACATACATATACTTTGGCTTCGAAAACGAAGCTCCCAACTGTAAAATAAGAACGTGTAAAAATAAAAAATTAAAAATAAAAAATCCGGAAAGTGAAAACGACAAAGCGGAGGCTGGTAGCATTGGTTAATAAAAAAAAAAGGTAAAAAAGAAAAGCAGTCAACGTTATGCTAACGTCAGCGAGAGGTGGGAGAAGAGAGAAAACAAAAGCTGAGGAAAAGCCGTCATGTCGATAGCTTTAACGGCGAGGGTGGGGTGGTGGAGATTTAAAAAGGTGTGTTGCGTCAGACTTTGTTAGTAAATGATGAGTAATCAAAAGCACGCTTAATGGCATTTTTGGTCAAGGTGGGGAGACCAACAAGCACCACATCCCCCACTTTCACTATACCTCATGACTCATGCTGACCTAATCTTTTTTAAATACCTTACATGCCACCCTTTTGTCTATCATTTTTTATTATAATATTTTTTTTAATAAAAAAAGTCGGAAAGATATATCAAAACTTATCCATATTATTATTATTTTTTTTTTTGTCAATTATTAAAATACATCTATTTGTAAGATACCAAGCTATTTTTCTTATTTTGCCTTCTTTGAAATAATCTTAATGAACTTAAAAAATCTAGGGTGAAGTTAACAGCTTCTCATGCATTTGAAAGGGAAATCTGAGCAAGCACTCAATCGTGAAGATCAATGGCAGTTTTTAAAAACTAATTACTAATCCATGTGCGTTTTTACACTTTCTCCGTACTCAGGACACCCTGCCACCTGTCGTCAGAATCTTTGTCGTTCTAAAATTACGAAATTTGCCACTGCCCTTCCGTGGAATCGATTGGCCAATGACACCCACCTGTGGTTTTGTTTTTGTCCCAATTAGTATAATAATAGTAATAATACGCAGCCTAAAATGGTCTTAAGAATTCCCTATTAAATTATTATTTTTGTTAGATTTTTTATAGAAAGAAGTTCAAAATTGAGTAATATATAGGTGAAAAAAATTTAATAATATTTGTCATTTATTATTGTTTTTAATACATTATCTACTATTTTTTATGCTGATATATCGTAAGATTATCAAAAGTCTAAAAAAAACATTAAGAGAATCTTTACAAAAAATGAAAAAAGGAAAAAAATCATTTTAGTCCTTAATTTTTGATAAATGATCAAATTTTTAATTATATTTTGAAAAATGGTAAAATAACCCTAATATTTTGAAAAAATATCAAATTAGTCCATTCCGTCAGTAAACTGATAATCAAACTTAACGAATGATATGGTATGCAGGGATAATTTTATCATTTTAAATTGCAACTCAAGATCTTGACACATGTATAAATCATATAATTTTTAAAAAAAAATAAAGAAAAATTAAAAATAATAATAAATGAAATAATAGATATTTAATAAAAAACTAATAAAAAATTTAACTTAAAAATAATAAAAATAATATTTACGCATAAAAGAATTGAAAATTTTTAATATTAATAAAAAAAATTAAAAGATTACATGATTTTTTAAAAAAAATCATTTTTGTGTTGTTTCAATTCCATCGCACCAAAAAATCCCATTCATGTCTCTCTCTCACCGACAGTTGCTAACCCCGTCTCTCTCACCTCAATAGATCGGACTGTATCTCTCTTTACTATAACGTAATGATTTTTTTATTTTATTACTCTATTTTACAATAACATTTAATATTTAATGATTTTTTAAAATCTATACGTCCAAGGGCAAAGCTATAATCTCTCAAAATTTACACATAAAACTAACAAAAGGTAATTTCGTAATTAAATGTTATTATAACATTTAACTATGGATGGAGGTATGATGGTCTTTCTGCCCATTTTAACTAAGTTTAAGGGTAAATAAGTCTTTTTATGTTTTTTATTAGGTTTGACTGTTAGTTGACTGACGAGAGGGACTAATTTGATATTTTTTCAAAATAATAGGGTCCATTTTATCTTTTTCCAAAACTTAGTTAAAAATTTGATAATTTTCCAAAAGTTAAGGATTCAAATGATTTTTTCCCAAAAAAAATACATTACAACTATTGTGTCAATTATTATTATTTTTTTTTTAAAAAAAAAACACTATTGTGTCAATTAAATTTATAAAAAGATTAATTGTAAATGTTTGTTGTAATTACTCTTTTTCAAATACTTTAATAACAATAATAATAAATTTCTAATAAAAATTATATAATAATTATAAATCAATATGGTATTTTGATTATATATTTGAGGTGGTCTTTTTTAAGTTGTATAATTTGTATTAAATGAGCAATAGAACATTTCCTTCTACCTTGTGTGTGTATTTCTCAATCCACCTTAACAGTAGGAATTCAACCAAGCAAGATCTACCATGAAAGTTATAAAAATAAGTGTGAGATATTTTTTTCCTTTTTGGTAAATTAGTTATTTGAATTATGCAAATAACAATTGATGTCAACTAGTATTGATAGAATTCTAACATGTTTGATGTCAAAAAAAAAAGAAAAAAAAGGAAAAAAAAACTAGAGTCTCAAGTGAGGTAACAATTGTACCAGTATATAAATACACGTTAATTATGACATCATATAGGTATCTATATATGATCAGAACAATGCATTTTAATTTTCATCTCATTTAGGTTTACATATTGGAAATACATGGTACTACGTAACTATAGTAAATATATAGCCAAAACAAATTCACTGAATCGCAATTTTAGAAGGGTATGATGATTAATTACATATATATAGTTTATAGAAGAGCAAATTAATATAGATCAATTTACTTAGAATTCGATGATCATGAACTAATATACATGTATATATTAGTAATTAATGGTCTGCCATAAAGAAGCACGAGGGTGAAGTGGCGAATAATGTTAGCATGAACATGTGATGACCGACAGATAGCCGTGGGAATTAGAGTAAATTAATTTTAAAAGTAAAAGTAGATAATTAATTAATAAAAAATGAGATAAGAGGCCGACATGCAATGCATGGGATTATAGTTTTAACGGTTACCGTGAGCACACCACGACATCGTCACCGCCTTTTCGCCGCGACATGTTCCTTAGTTTTCTTTGCCATTCCCAACACCATTATCGATCCTTATTTTCCATTCGTCCATGTTTCCATTTGCTTTACTTACCTTTACCACGTGCTCTCCACCCTTTTTTTTTTCGCACATCAGTATTATTATAAGACACAAATTATATACAGGCGAGGAATACTGAATAGGCTTGTGTAACAATATCACTTTGTCACAATTTTATTGTAATACGTCTCTGGTCAAACTCTCTTTACCCTCTTTATCTATTATCTTGTTGCACATATGTTCAAATCCTCACTTTTCTCTTTATCTGTTATCTTATTGCACATATTATAAATAGAAGGCGTTTAATATATATCAATCATCTGTTATCTATCTACGTTATACCTGAGAGACGTGTTGACGTATTATATTCTTAAGTTTTAAATATTATATTTAGACTATTTTTTATCAACTTAAATTTTTAGATTTAGTGATAACTACCGTATATTTTTAGAAAAAAAAAGTTGTTAGTCGCTACAATGCAGTTTCGTCAGATAGTGTTTCGGAGAAAATGCACAGTGCTTCTGTGCCTAATAGTTTCTCTCATTTTCGAGAGATGATAAAAAGCAAGTTATTGGTGACTTTTTTTTTTTTTTTTTTTTTTATAAATATCGGTGAACATATTATAATTAAGTGCGCACATGTCAAAATCATGCCCTGGAATTTCTGGCTCTTCAATGTATTTAGCTTTCTTTTATCAAGTCATCATCAGGACCTGCCACGTCTGATCTGTGTGCTTTGATTTGCATTGTCGCTGTTTAGTGGAGAAGCTCATCAGTCATCACGAATGGTTGTTCCTTCATTTTAGTGATATTCCAAGCAAATCCTGATATCTTTCTTGGACTGGTTTGAGCATAAAAGGAAAAAGCAAATAGACTGAGAATTGAAAGAGAGATACATCAGTTAACGTTGAACCCATAAAAGCAGAGGATGCATGCGATCACGCCTATGTTAGCAAGTCTATGATGTTGCTGTCTTGTACCCGAGCAAGTACTACAATATTCTTGCTCACACCTTCGTTAATGATCCCATTTCCCAAAATTGTGAATACAACTGAATCTACTCCATTTTTGCATCCCCACCGTCTGATTCAATCTCCATGGTCTCCGTGTATCTAATCCCTGTATAATTTCCTAATCCTTCCATCCTCTCCGGAAAGATTTTCTTATAAATTCTTATTTTTGTCAAAATTATTATGAGAGAAGATTAAGTTAGAGTAATGTATTAGAGAGATAAAATATAACAAGTTTGACCATCCAAAATTTGTTATGTTAATGTGTGATTAGATTATGAAAAACTCAGCAAAATGAAGATTCTCTACCATACTCAACATGGAAGTTGTGGGTCCGACATTCTCATTTACTATATATATTACCGTTCGAGTCGTTACAAACGATTTAAATTTCTAAGTGTAATGGTTATTGGCATACCAATAGAGTGTAATTAAATGGATTAGTGTAATAATACATGTGATAGCTCAAAAGGATTTTAACATTTTTAACTGTTAAATTGATCTTAAATTTAATGAGAAGGGTATAGGGAGATAAAATTCCATTCCCGACATACCCTTCCATAAAAGTTGATTCACAAAGCAATGTATGATGAAATGAATCATATGATGGGAGGGGCTATTGGAGTCCAATCAGCTCTTTGTACGTATATAAATACGTATATGAAAAGGAAAGGCCGACAAGCACAATTGAACAAAATCGTTTTCTTTTTCTACGCCTATGAAGATGATTCAAAACATACGCCTGCTTGTCCCTTCTCTTCAACTCTGCAAAAAGCCAACGACCCTTATTAACCAAAAGCAGAAACTTTCTTTTTATGTGCTATTGTACCAACATCAGCTCCTCCTTTTTAAGCTCCACTTTTTTACGTTTTTATTTTCCTTTTATTTTTTTCTTTTTATACATACATTATCTACTCATTTACATCCATCTTCGCAAAAGCCTTCTGTTGCTCATTGGACATGCTGCATACATAAAAAGCATGCGTAGTCTGTGTGCAATGGAACCCAGAAGCATGCGTAGAATTTCCCTTCAAGAAAACACAAACAGAAAAGCCTGAGACTGTTTTTGGGTGGTTTATAATAGCATTAAAAAAAGAAATCTCATCTACAGACACAACTAGCTTTGTTGAAAAGCTATTATTTCAAGATAGGATTTGGCTAGTAGAAATAAATTCTAGCTAGCTACCTAGTTTTAAGCTATCTTAAATGATGCGAATCGGATAATATTGAATAATCATATGTCCCATATGTAGTTATAAATGTAACTGTTTGCGACAATAGTCGTTTGGGTATCTTTAAAAGATTTATTTTCAATATAAGTAAAAAGAAACCGACCATATCCAAAGATAAATTGAAGGCATAAAATAGAATCTGAGACGTTGGGAATATTCATCAATTGGTTTTAGTATTGCCCACATGAAAAAAAAAAAAAAAAGAAAAAAAAGAGCGGGGTCCATTTCCAGATTCGATTTGATCTACACCACCTGATGATCTTCACAGGTGACTCACATAAAGGAAAACTGATATATCAAAGCCTTTATTAGAGTATTATATATATTATGATCAGTAGTCTTGATCCTGATCTATTTAATTAATTAATCAAAAGCTTTTTTAAATTGTTTTGTATTCCTTTACTAATCATATTTTTAGAGTGAGAGAGAGAAAGTGAAATGCAAAATTTAGGGATAGTGTTTTTAGTGGATGAGATAGGTAAAGAAGCAAAACTGAAAAAGATTCAGACTAAAATGCGCATGAATGTCACGTCAAAAAAAGGAACAGCGGTTTGTGATGGGCACGTTGCTTCTTTAATCTTTTGAGATCATATTTGCCCCGACAAGTAGGACGCAGACAGCCGTCTATAACCAACGACTCCCTCCTGCTAAAGCCTGTGCTTCATGTCGCTCCTCAACCAATTATAAATTCTTAAAATTACTTTTACATTTATTCAAATCATTACAATAAAACCATTCTCCTCCATCGCCTTACCATGTATATAGATCATGTATATGATATAATAATAAAATTGTTAGTAAAAATTAAATAATTTGATTTTATAAGGAAATTGGTTTCTTGAATTGAAAGATGAGAAAAGATGATAATCTGTGACCAAAATCACTCTCTGTCTCTCATCCAGGTCCAGAGCATGCGTTGACGAGTGACGACTACAACAGGCATACACTTTTTATTTTTAATCCAAAAAAGCATGAAAACAAAAGATATATTTTTTACAAAAACACCCCTATTTTTAAAATATAAATAAAATAAGATCCCCTCTCACACACCCACACACTGCTTTCTTGGACCCACTTTCTCATACGGTGAACTCTATAAATACCACCCAAATCTCCTATCATTTTCTCACACAAGCTCTACATTTCACTCTCCGAACTACACTTCCGCAACCTGCCATCCACTTGTTTGTAGCCTTTTTGTTCTTTTTAGCATTCAAGCTGTTCAAATAGCGTCACAAATCAAAATGCATTATCAAGCCGAATCATGGGGTCCTTATTTCCCAACAAGAGCTGTTGGTGGCGACCCACTGGAGCGGATAGAGAGGCTGGCCTCAGAGAATGCAGTGGTGATCTTCAGCGTGAGCACGTGCTGCATGTGCCATGCCATCAAGAGACTCTTCTGTGGCATGGGTGTGAACCCGACTGTGTACGAGCTCGACGAAGACCCGAGAGGCAAAGAGACGGAGAAGGCTCTCATGAGGCTTCTGGGTAGCTCCTCCGCCGTCCCCGTTGTCTTCATAGGTGGCAAGCTGGTCGGGGCCATGGACAGAGTGATGGCCTCTCATATCAACGGCACTCTCGTGCCTCTCCTCAAAGAAGCTGGCGCTCTTTGGCTTTAAGCCACCTCTCTCCCGCTTCTTATAACAGATATTCCAAAATATCATGAACCGTATAGCAAAGGAAACCACAACGCAGAGGAAGAGGAGTTGTGTTTCACTTTATCGAATCTCCTCCATTTTGGACACACTGAGAGTTACTATCGTCTTTAGTTTCATTCCACTACTTCTTGTTTGTGTTTTTCGTTTGTTTTGTTTTGTTTTTTGTTTGGTTTGTGTTTTCACTAATCCTGGGCTTAGCAGCGAAATGTAATTGCTCCCTCCTCTGTATTATAGATAGAAAAATAGTTTAAAAAAAGAAAAGGTTTATCCTTTACAAAAATTCTCACTTTGTCAGTTAAAAAGATTTGCTTTTGCCGGAAAACTCGCCGAGTCAAAACCCACAAACGTGAATATGGAGATCTGGTTATGGTGTTCCTCACCACCATGACAGTCTTGTACATTTCATCATTAAGAGACGTCCACTCACTTACGGGTCCCACCTTTCATGTCGGGCTCACGTGTTGTTGATGGTACGTGATTTAACAGGGTCAGGGTAAGGGCCGCCTGGAAGAATAAAATTGAGTGGAAACTTTGCAAGTGTTTAAATAATTCAAGTGCCAAAAAATAATATTTTAGTGCAGTCTTATCAACGATTCTTCCGTACCACTGGGGTCCACCTATTTTCTCTTGTCGTGACACGTGGTTCTATTTAGAATGAGTGTTAACCCTGTTGTGCCACGTCGGATTTCGGACAGGAATTTGATCTCCGAAACGGTCGGTGCCGGTGGACGGTTGATACTCGATTTGTTGTTCTTGTTTTTTTAATTATTATTTCAATGATTTGCATTTCTTTTTTTAATACTCGACATTGTTCGTGCCACTGATATATGGCCACGTTAGTTCTGATTGTGACGAATCTCCGTATAATCTTGCCACGTCATTTCACATCTCACCCCATGGGCGTAACCATAATGTTGAGCCAACGGCAAGAAGAATTTGGATGACACCGAATCCAAACTGCTCTCATATTATATTTTGGGCAAATTGCACAAATTCCTTAAGATTTGATGAAATTGCATCAAAATGACGGATTCGACTGTAATACCATTAAGGCTATCTAATACTCTAAAGATACAATATAAATATTCTATGCTGTTAGAAAACTATTAGTTGATGACTCTCTTACACTAAAATCTATGTTTCTGGTGATAAAAACTCATTCAATTTTTAAAAAAAATTGTTTGTGGGTTGATGATGATAATTTTGGGTTGATAATCTTAGTTTGAGTTTTTTTTTTTTTTTTTTTTTGGGGGAGAGGGGGTTGGTGGGAATCTATATTTGTTAATTATTGATGAAGATTCGTCTAGGCCGTTGAGGTACATGAAGAGGCTCGGGTTTTAAGTGTATATGTTAAGGTTTTGGATAATTACAACTTGCAGGTGGTGATATTAGGTTTTGTAGGTTGTGAGGTTGGGTGGGTGTTTGATTTTGCAGATGAATAGGGATCTCGATTTGGGACTCCATCGTGATGATGGAGATCCAAAATCTGGGTCTTCATTGTGGTTGTTTGATTTTGCAATTGTGCAGTTGTGTGTTGTGGATGTTTATGTAGTTTGTGTATGATGAACTATGAAGATGGATGATGTTGCTGATGATGATTTTTGAGATTGTGGGAAGATGAGATGAGACGATGATGTTCATCTCTTTATTTATCTTTGTCTCCATCTCCAGATGGAGATACAGAGATAAACAATTGATAGAGATCCAATCCCAAATTGGATCTCTATCGTCCATGTTTAAATCATACGATGTTGGTGATGAATTGGCCAAATGCTAAAAATTGATGAAAGAGATGATAAAAGTTTAATTGAATTTTGTTATTAAATATTTTAAAAATGTATAAATTTGTTTGATTAAAATGATAAAAATAAGTTTGACCTTTCAAAGTTTAAGAGCATTTTAGTACTTGTGCTCAATTTGACTTTGACCATTTGTTTTCACTAATGACTCTTTACTTGTGGGAGATATTTGTGTTGTATTTTTTTAGTCTTAGATAACCTTAATGTCATTAAGACCAAACTTGTCATTTTGGTGCAATTTCATCAGATCTCGAGGGATTTATACAATTTGCCCTATTTGTTTTTTCTCCTTTTAGCATTCTCATACTACTTAGATTTAAAAACCAGTTGTCTCATGCCTTTGGCATGATTCTACACTCACAAGTCAGAAATAACAAGCTTCCTCACCTATATACATAGGTTGCCCTCCCACCTTCGTATGAGTCATTCCCTCACACCTATGTGTTGATGGATTCCTTCCCTATGGGAGCAACTCATCACCAGTGTTCACATCTTGATTGGCCTAAGTAGTTTCCTGCATCAATCGCAATTCTTAAAAAAAAAAAAAAAAAAAGTTTTAGAGGAGAATAAAAGAAAAAATAATTATATCAACCAAACAATAAAGAAGAAAAGATTGTATATTTTTTCCTTTGAAAGAAAGTAATTGATTGCATTTGAAAAGAGTATTTGACTATATATATACTATATAGAACTAGTATAATATAGGAATTAATAAAAGGAGGACAATGAGTTGATCCTAGAGTCTCATGAAAGTGAAAGCGAGCTTAAATCATAAGATTAAAACAAGTTAAGAATATTAGCTTTAAAGACACTTATCTTGAAGATAAATTGTTTTATACGAAATTCTCTTTTGCAAGATTCTTCCTAGAAAGAGGAAGCAGAATCAAATTAAAAGCAAACTTAATTATTTCATTAATTCTTAATACATCTAGGGGCCTAAAATCTGATGAGTTAATAAATCACCTTTCAAACTCTCAAAGGACAGAAGTGGTGGGCAGGCAGTGGAACATTCTTGTGATGATATTATAAACAAAGCAAGAAGGTTTTCCATCTTTGACATTCTTAATACTGATATTCTACAATACTTTTTTTCCATTAATAAAACGTTGCTTGAATGCAAGTTGATCTACTTATTGTAAAAGCATTATGATTGAAAAGTTTGACATTACAATTGGCTAAATACAATTTTTGGTCGGGCTATCCTCGATTGTTCGTGGTAGTGCAAATTTAGCACACCCGTACTATAAGATTACAATGATCAAATGTGTCAATACCATAGTATAGATTCTGTTCGTAAAATAATGGACTAAAGTAGTGATTAAGAAGATAATAATAATAAATAAATAAATAAGAAATTACACCCTCAACTAATCACTTTCAAACAAGCAGAAAAACCATTTTCCCACCAAACATTTGAATAAAGTTAAAATTTGTCATCTTTTAGTCCCATATCGCATTTATTTTTCTCATTATATATCACATTCTTATGATCACTATAACTTTTCGGTACTGAGGTATTCTAGTAATGTTAAGGATTCCATAGTTGCTCTCTTTTTGAAGGACTTTTCCATCTTACCTTATTTTCTATCTTTAGAACTTTTAATTTTTTAAAATTATTGGATGGAATATAACTATTTCAATAGCATAAACTTATACAAAATTTGTATGGCAATACAGCCGGATGGTGGGATATGTTAGCTACAAGTCATCCGGGACTTTAGAAGCATAATTTGGAAATGCAAATAAAAAAGAGAGAGAAAGTAAAATTATTTAAGCTCGAAGATTATCGGTTTTTTTTTTTTTTCTTCTGTTTTTGGAAAACTCTCGTAGATTATAGTTGAAACTGGAAAATTGTAATGTAACTTGTACTAGTGTTAGTTTCAAAATAAAAAATAAAAAAAACTTGCACTAGTGTTGGAGTAACTTCTTGGGCCAAACAGGAGGAATAAAAATATGTATGAAAATAAATTGAAGCCCATTACCTTCAGTACTGGTAGAGTGTCGATATTTCCACCCCTATAAAATTATTTGCACACCCCTGTTGTCAGTTCACTCTATTTCAGTTTAATGTGAGTCAAAGGTGAGTCATAATTATATAGAAGGATAAATTATATAAACAGCCTCAAGTTTAAGTGTAATTGTAGCTAAATGGGAACTTTGATTTTAATTATACAAATATCTATTACTGTTAGTTGATTTCCGTAAACTCAAATAATTGATCACCATTTCAATTTAAAATGACTACAATGCCCTTATATAAGAACAATTTGACAAAAATGTTAACACTTCAAGGGTAAAATAACATTTTTATATGTAAATTACCTTATCCAATTACAAATACTCACATTACACTTAAATGTATAAATAATTTAAGTAATTAATTATATAAAGTAATTTTTTAACCTCTAAAAAAATATATATTTTTTTCAATAAAATCTTTTAAGAAAATTCATATACAAAATAAACAAACTTTCTTGTTCTCCAATATTCAACAATCTTCATCAACACCAATCCATATCCTTTTGACACTCATATTCTTGTGGTTCAGATCAAACACTAAAAATTAAAATAACTTAATAAAAATTCTTAATGTATCTTCAATTAAATTGATTCAAACACAACAATCAATCTTCAACTACGATCAAAACCCCAACCTTCTACAACATTACAACAACCAAAACACCCATCAATTAAACTACTCCAAAACTATAATCTTCTTCTCCATCAACGGTACACAAATCAAACTACAATTAACTCAAAATAAATAAATCATCAATTTTGAAAAAAAAAAGATAAAAATATTTCAAAAAAAATAAAAAATAAAAAAGAGAAGACCTGGATGGAGATATTGCCCACATCTCTTGCTGTACAGAGATCACATTAGATATGATATAGGATGAGGTGACAGTTGAAGATTCGAAATAGCGATGACACTTAGAGCTTCAAACGGGTCAATGATAACTAAACCTTTAAATGAAGCAGTGCCACTTGAGCTTGAGACAACACAATCTTAATTGAAGCTTTAGAGACGACGACATTAGTGACGAATATGGTTTCAGGGTGAGTGCAGGTGTTGATGATGGTGAGGGTTTTGGAGGCAGAGAGTTATTTTGGGGGGAGGATTTGTTGGAGGTGGTTTTTTTTTATTTTTTTCTTATTTTTATTTATGATTTAAAAAATAAATTACTAGATCTCTAATGGAGATTTGTTATGAATCATATCTCTAATGTAGTTCTGCTCCATTAGATGAGCAAATTTGATCCATCATTAGTGGATATCCTAACCGACAGTGTTTTTGATTTATTTTCATTTTTTCAAAAGTTTTTAATATATTAAAATAATTTATTTTTATTATTAATTCTTAATTCACACATATGATACACATTGCTCTAAACTCATACAACAACTTCTATACAAACATGGATATGCTTTATTCCAAAAAATAAAAGTCATTCGATCCTCATCTTAATCGGTGTAAAGCCCATTTCAAAATGTGATGACTATTTATTGATACAATAATAAAGTAAAATAAAAATAAATTATAACCACCAGCTTTTTTTTTTTTTTGATATTACGAGTGCAATTACTATTGTTGAGATCTCTAAATATTGATTTAATGGACGTCCGAATCACAACATATTATTATACTCTACTTTTTTATTAAGAGGAAGAGAAAGACCCTATGCCGATTGGAAAAAAATTACTCTTACAAAAGGGGTTTAATGTATAATTTGCCTTCTTATAAATGGATTTATGTGTAAATTATCACATCGATGGATTTAGCTCTCCAATCTATGATGTTTGAATAGGAAGGTGCAGATGGTGTGTCCATCACAGCACGACACTTCGGAGTACAACCACCAAATATTTGATAAATTTCATGTTCAATGCATTTTTGTGACTCTCCGTTCACAGGCATGGATATTGCATCTTGACACGCCGACCTTGTCACCGACCACGACCCCGACAGCTTATCCCTCCCTCGAATGACCTCGAATGGTCAAACTCACGGAAGTCTATGGTTTGACCGATTTTAAAACAAACCAACAATGCCTTACCACGCTTGTTCCAAAAAAATAAAAAAAAAAACAAATGCCTTACCACGCGCCATTTCAACAATTATGAAATCCAAATTTTTTAAGATTTCATTAAAATCTGATTTATTCGATTCAATTTTGTTTCTTAAAGCTTACTCAATTTAATTATTTAAAAAATCAAAATAAATAAATTAAAAAATATATATTTTAAACAGGCCATTAATGTTCTGGATTTTCAAGTAGTGAATTTAGGATGATACTTTAAAAAAAGAAAAAAAATCTTAGAATCATATTTATGATGAATCATAGAATGATTTTGCATTAATGGTCTCTTAATTATGTATTTTTGAATTTCAAATCCCACCAAATATATATAAAGTTTGTTTAATCGGTTCGTGAAAGTAGAAGCAACGCGTACGAAAAATGTTTGATTTCAGCAGGTGCGATCAAACTTGTGATCCATTTGGTGTTAGTTTAAAAAAAAAAAAAAAACTCCTAATTGGCCAGCCCCATCTTAAAGCAGTGAAATTTCAGCAGAGAAGCAAAACCCGGAACGTAATGTACTGACAAAACTCGCCCAAGTTCTCAAAGTATTTACTGGCAAGATTCGGGCTCGAAATCTCACTCCATTTTTTTTTTCGACACGACAAAAAGAGAAAACATACAAAAAAGTAAAAAAAAAAAAAAAAGCCCGAAACAGAAAAACCAAAACCAATAAAATTAAAAAAAAAAAAAAAAAGAAAACGTAATCTTCTCCCAGAAAACCCGCATATATGAAACACTGTAAACTCCAAAAGCCAAAGTGACTAAGTGAGCGTCAAGATCGGGACCTACCCTCTAGGGTTTTCTTTCAGATTTATTGCTTCTTCAACGTTCCCGATTTGTTGTTGCACTGTCGATTTCTTCTCCAAAGGTAACTTTTCTTTTTTTCAAAGAAGTCTTTTTTGGTTCATGTTTAAAATGGTTTTAATAATTTTATATTTATTTGTTTATATTATGTTTTGCTGATAGAGTTTTGTTCTTTTGTTGTGATGCCACTGTTTGGTTGATTGCAGTGAATGTTAAGAAGCTTCACTTTTTTGGAATATTAAGTACTTAATTGAGTATAAATTAGAAGTTGAATTGGCTCAAATTAGTTGTGGTTTTTAGTTTTTAGTTTTTGGGCAATAAAAGGGGGAGTAAATTTGTTTAATTTGGAGTGTAGGATTGATTATAGGTGTTTTTTTGGTTGGCAACTTGGCAGATTTTTTTTTGAGAGGCATTGGCATGAAAGATATTTGTTTTTGTTTGTTTATTGTAGTTTCTTGGCAACCAAATTGAGTATTGATGTAATTGATGATTTGGTCAGGTTTGAATTGGGTTTCTTGGTAGTGGGTTGAGGTTGGAATATTTGGAAAGGAAGGTTTTGTGGAGTTTGAATTGATTAGTGGAAGAGGTGAAATGCCGGACGAAGACCTGGTAGAGCTGAAATTCCGGCTGTATGATGGATCCGATATTGGTCCATTCCGGTACTCGCCAGCCTCAACTGTGGCCATGCTAAAAGAAAGGATTCTTGTTGAGTGGCCAAAAGGTTAGTAGTTGAATATTGTCTTTTATAGTTTGTGTAATCGTTTGATGATTTTATCGATTGTTGTCGTCTATCTATGGTTTGTGAGTTATTATACTTTGCTGGATGCAATAAATATATGAATGGCCTCAATTAGTTTATACCCTTTTTGCATATTTGACCAGTGGTTTTGAGAACTTAACCAGTGGTTTTATACTTGTAACTTGATCGGTTGCGCCAACTTTGATTACATTTGACTAAAGGTACTTCCGACATGAAAATTGACGGACTCTTATCTTCCTACCAATGTGCGGTATAAGAAAAATTAATGAATTTTTCGTGTACTAACTGTTTCTATATTCAGAGCTAGAAAGTTTGTCATTCTTTCGCATTCATACAAGTGTTTTCTTTATTCTCCTTTGATATTGGTTATGATCTTTGTTAACCATTACTTATATGTGGATTTTTGTCAAATGATGTCATCTGCCTTATGTTAAATTAATACCAATGTGTTCTTTCCTATAGTATTCACCATGCTAAGAGGTAAGGAGGTACTTTTTAAGTACAAACATTGACGGAGAAAAACCGAGAGCTCATGACATTTTATTGAGATGGCGTATAAGATATTGTTACTGCAATTATTTATTTATTTATTTTATTTTTATCTAGGGTTGCATTTTTTGTAAAACCATGTGCCTCTGTATCCGTTATTTCAAATTTCTGCTTGCATTACCTTTGGTTTTCCTGTGGTCCTGCTATTACCAAAATAACTCCTTTTCAGGACTTGCCCTTGTCTTTGAATTTCACATGATGGTTGTGTCTTTGCTGATATAGACGTGTAGGTTTTGTTATCTTCTGTGGTGGCACATCAATTGTTTTTGATAGGAAATAGAAGAAGTCTTATTAAAAACTATCTCATTGCTAGGTGTCCATGAAAACTATCAGAAAATAGGCTTTATCTGGAATATCATAATACTATACGTATGAAACAAGAAACTTCTCCTACATTGTCTGCACACAAGAACAAGGCGTCCGCGAAAACTCTCAGAAAATAGGCTTTATCTGGAATATCATAATTCTGTACGTATGAAACTAGAAACTTCTCCTACATTCTCTGTACTAGAAGTCTGTCTTAGAGTCGGAGACTACATTATAAAATCTGTATAAGAAGATTCATATGGAGGGTAGGGGGCAAGTTGTGCTCCCCTTTCAATTTATGTCATCCTCCTTTCTTTCATTGGAATTACGTTATTTCTCTTTTGCCATCACTCACATTAGAGCTAGAATGCCTTCTATTCCTCTCATGGATGCAATTTATTTAATGTTTTTTCTTTTTCATTCTAGCACGCATTTTTGGGTTACCCTTATTTTAACCTGCATCCATTTGAAATTGATTAAAAACTTATTTTCTACCTTCAAACGTCTTGTTAGTCTTATTTAATGACACTACTTCATTGCATTTCTTAATGTTATGATTCTTTCTGTCAATTTAAGATACATACTTTATTAGACACCATGGGGGCATGCAGAGATGTATTCAAGCATTAAGCCACTATTTTGGTTGCCAAACCTCTGATTTGATTGCACCATCCTTTGGTTTTTGGTGTTCTTGCTGCTTTCAAAGGGTACATCACACTAGCTAGCATCACTTTTTAACTTCATCATTTAGGTAATTGTATATGAGGTAGCTCATTCGTTTCTCTGTGCAATGGTGTTCATTTTCCTACATTTTGGTTGCACTTCCAATTATTGTGTGCTTTTAGACATGTATGGAAACAAATCTGGAGATCACATGTTAATTTCCTTTCCTCTTCCACAGTTTTCATAAACACAGGCACGTACAGAAATTAGAATATTGCTGTTTTTGCCTAATTGACTGTCCTTGCTTCTATTGGTAAAATTATTTCCACTTTGTGAACGAAGTAGATCCAAAATTACTTTCCCATGTAGTGTATTTCTAGTTCTTACATTAAAAGCATCAGACAATTTAATTTAACAGCAAGGTCTGCTTCATATTTATAACTTATTGCGTCATTGATCTGGAGTTCATGACGCACCTAGGAAAGTGTTTGTCATCTAGTTGAGACATTTAAAATGTGGTTTTAGCTGGTGCTTATGAGTTTTGTGGAATAAATTGTATCTGTATTGTTATTAGGACGAGATACATTCTTTCAATTTTAGATGTTGCTTTCACTGATCTTTGGCTCTTTGCTTACATGTATGGCTTGTTCGCACTTTTATTAGTTATCATCTGGGCAGTTCTTGATGGTTATTATTTCTTCTCCTTTTCTAAATGTTCTTGCTTTTTAGTGTTGAGTGCTTCATAGATATAAAGCAATGTGATTTGTAAAGCTCCTACTTACCTGTGAGGTGATTGAAAAAATAAGAGGATTGGAACTAGTAAACCGCATGCTATTTTGTTATGACTTTTACCTATTGGCAAGAAATAGTTTGACACTTTAAAAAGTTGAGTTGAGTTGTTTGGTTTGGAGTATTACAGTCATGATGGATACTTGTGTCGCAAAGTTTCCTTTTAATCAAGAATCTCAAGCAAATAGGTGTAATTAAAAACTACACATGTAATACATTTCCTGTCTGAATAGAGATATGGCTTTAATCAACTCATTGGTTCTGTAAATTAAAGGGGGTATTCTTGCTGGGTGTGTTGATTTGACCATCTAATATGTGAACCAGATTATCAAAGTTTGGAGAATAGCAGGAGTATGAGTTAGTCATGTGTTGTTGATTTGGGTACCAATGAAAGCAAATTTGCAATATGGTGCCACCTTATGGATTTGTTGTAGCTAGATTAACAATTAGTCATGTATTTTTTTTTTTTTTTTTGGAGGGCCAGTGATTGCAAAGAAGCAATGTGGTGCCACCTGATAGATCTGTTGGTGTAATGATGATCAGGTCCTAACCTGTCCTTCAAGCACTGCTGTCTAGTTATGCAGCTTTGCAACTTTGGCTCCCGGTCGATTCATTTCATCTGAGACAATAGTGATATTAATTTTCTGTATGACTTCATCATTGTTTTGGTTACTGGTTGTATGACTGTTATTTTCTAACAGTAGATTTAAATGTTGTGAATTGTATTAGATAAAAAATTTGTACCTAAGGCAGCAAATGACATCAAACTGATTAGTGCTGGGAAAATATTGGAAAACAGCAAGACTGTTGGTCAGTGTAAAGTACCCTTTGGTGAGCTTCCAAAAGGGGCTATCACCATGCATGTTGTTGTTCAGCCACCAATGACAAAAGCAAAAGCAGGTAATTTTTGTGTCCTCAATTGCTAATATTGTCCATGTCTTTTTGCAAATTATTTATTTTTTGTCGGAAATCAGTGCTTGCAAACGAACCAGAATAATTGCAGCCTTTAGATCCCTTTTTCATATATCGGTGCAAGTTCATTTTTGCTTGTTGGTTTATCTAAACAGAGAAGAAGGTGGATGAAGCTCCAAGAAAGCATTTCTGCTCATGCACCATATTGTGAGAGAGTTGGTGTATATTCAGGGTGTAGCTTTTGAGGTGCCTTGAGATTTTCTAGGATCTCTTCGGCCACAAAAATGGGTAGCTGGAAGGAAGAAATAATTTATAAAACAGTATCATCCCCTCGTTGTTACATGTCTGTTGGAGGGCATTTCCTGTGTAACAGTGCATGACGGTGATGATGTATTTGTATTTTATAAAATGGCTGTTTGATGTATTTGGTGTTGGTGCAATCTTATTTTTTCTAAATATCTATTTTATTCAAGCCTCATGAATTTGATGATTGGAAGGATTTACATCGTTGTTTCTGCAAATTTTTGGATTTGCTGTTGACATTTTCTGATGGTATAATAGTCTGGCAATACGCTGTGGTCGTCTGGAATGCTGACTATAGACCCATCAGACAAATGGTTTGTAAAACGAAACTGGTGTTGTTTCTTAAATTGAGGTTGAGAGTGTTGTGGTTGATCAAGGCACCTGTAGAATCTAACTGGCGTTTGAATGTCTTCCGGTTTTAACTTATAATTTCTATATTTGATAAACCAGAAACTGAGTATGCAACAGCTTTTTGTCAACACCAGCAGTTGAACTGGGTGGTGGGTTTCTAATTGGATCGGACTGTTGTTAGCTAGCATTATGTTATAGAATACACAAATAATAGCTCTTGAAAATTTCAAACACTTGAAGAAAGTATATTTGATTTTAAATCTTCGGAGTAATTTTTTTTAAATACTAAATCAATATTTGAAAAACACTTTAAAATGTTTTAATAAGAGTACAAAACCCCATGAATATATCGCTTCAAAAATGAATTTATCATCTAATAACTGGTGTGCTTTCTGTCAATGTCAAGTGGCAAACTAATCTTTCAAAATGATTTCGCTTTCGCCCTATTTTATTCGTTGACATGGTAATAATTTGTAATTATAAAAAGGAAACCATAGCAAGTACATACCCTAACCATTTAATAATATCAAATATGGCATATAATATAGAAAATAGAGTCAATGGTAAATCGATTGATGAGGTAATAGCTCTCCATTAATCTGCCACATGTGGGCTCATCATTGATCGAACATTCACTATTAACAATGAATCACTTATTGATTCCTAAAAAAAAAAAAATCTAAAGAAATCATCAAATAACTTCTTCTTATTTAACACCAATCTTGAATTTGAGAAGAAACATTAAGTCCAATAGTTACGACATCAAAGACGGAAATCAAGTAATAATTGTAATGTGGATATTATGTGTACATATTATATATATATGCATGATATATAAATTAAACAAATATAATTGACCTTATCGTATAAGGTCATTTTCTACAAATCAAATATATGTCCATTTTACCTTTTCCTATTTTTTGGCGATAATTATCGCGTCCTTTTTTTCGCATGCCATTACCTTAGAGCTCTTACACAAATAAATATATAAAAATTAAATTTCTAATGATGAATATAAGACTAAAAATTAAAAATTTTTCAAGTAGGTACGTGAAAAAAAGTGATGAAAATGATAATAATAATGATCAGCATCGCCATGCAGATGCAGCAACTATGGCTCTATCTTGCCACCCCAAGAGCAAGCAACCTTTATCTTCTGTCAATCTATACCCATCACACGAATACAAACCCAGCAATATTTTTGACTGTGTCACTGCATTTGCACTCAAAGGAACCCCCCTGAATCCCTTCCCTTCCATTAATTTTCTCCACTTCTCTAACCTCTCGTGCCTCTCTATTCTCTCTGCTCCCTCACACGCTACTATGTTTCTGATCTCTGGTGCAAAGATGTACTGCTCTACTTTGGCTCTCTGGGCTGAATCTGGTGGAAACGTTGCGTCTAGTGAGTCAAAGATCGCGGAATAATAGTGCAGTGCTTCCAGGAACCGGCCTAGGAAGTAGGGTCCATTGTGGCTGGCTTCTTGTTCCACCAGGGTTACTATATTTGGTGCCTGGTCACGGATCATTGCCAGTAGGTTGCCTAGACAGTTACCGGGGACACGGTGGAGCCGGTTAACGGAGTTGACGGCGAGAGCCTCGCCGACCTGTCTGTTGAACATGTGGGGTTTCAGGTCTTCAAGTTCCTCACCAACTGGATGGAACTCGAATGGAACATGAAGGGAGTGAGCGAGTTCGGTCAAGCACCGACCCGTTTCCCTGACTGACTCGATGGAAGGTCCGACTCCGGTTATTCGGAGAAACGGAGCTCCCCCAGGTCTGGCCGCTAGGGCTTGCATGAAAGCTGGCCATTGGTATCCTTGGAGAATATCAAGGTCAATGACATGCACACGTTCTTCTGCTTCAAACGCTTCAAAGATGGCTTGATTGGCAGTGAAATGAGCGAATTTCACGTATGGACAGGCTTGGTAGACGATTTGGTAGATTTTGAGGACTTCTAGGGAGTTTGGTGGGAATGGAGAGAAGGTTTTTGGTGAAGAGGTGGTCGGTTTTGTGGTCAGGGTGGCTGCGAGTCTAGCACTAAGGGCTTCGGTGAAGCAGGAGGCGACACGTTGCATGGAATCACCTAAAGGTGACACCACTCGGTTTAGATGGTGAAGATATCTTCTAGCCAACATGTAGTCCTCTTTAGCCACTGCCTCTGCACAGGCTAGTAGCAGATGCACCAGTTGAAGTCCACTGTCTTGTTCCTATAGAAATTACAAATATAAATAATAATTTAATATACAAGCTAGCTCAAGCCGCCATTACTACTTCATTTTTTGTGCTTACTCTTAGACGTATATGTGAGAAAATATAAAAATTATTTTTGCTTTATTAAACAATTTGACAACAATGGAAAATGACTTGTATGAGAGAGAGTTGAACCTGTTCGGAGCTAATTGGAAGAGGGACCATCAAGCTATGGTTAATACTTTGCGTTTGGTTTTGTGTAGGCTGTCGTTGCTTGTCGTGTTGGCGCTCTTGTTGGAGTTGTTCAGATAATGGTGCAGTTGCATTAATGGTGCCCAATTGATATATATCATTCTCTTGGGTCAGTTGAGAACCACCAGCGCTTGATGATGATCCACTAACTGGTCCAGAGAACCTTGAAGAACTCGGCAATGTCAAGCAGTCCAACATTGCTGGCACCGAACTACGACTTTCAAACAGCTGGGACGAACTACTACTTGATATCCTCATCGGGGAGAACACCCCATATCCATCTTTTTGGTAGTCATCCAAGAAGTCTTCGATAGCCGGCAAAGCAAGGTTCTCTACAGGTTGCATGTATTGGTTGTTTGGAGAGTTAAACACCTTGTGAAGTGGGCTCTGCCCTTTGGCTCTGAAAGAGCTACTAAAAGCCCCCAGCTGCGCCGAGAAACGCGGAGGAGAACACCCTGAAAGACTACTCTGGCCTTGCATTGCTTGACCGAAGTTGTAATTGTAGTTGTAAGTTGAAGTCTGTGGAGAAGGCAAGTTCCTCACAGGAGACGACACCATGAAGTCACCACCATCCAAGTGATCCGAGAAAAACGTATCCCATAGCGCACTGTCCGGTGACTGAACTTCGACGTCTCCATCCAACTCGAATTTGACAGGTGGGAAGTTGAGGCTTGGTGGGGTCAAGCTGTTTTGCTCCAAGTCAGAAGAAGAAACCGTCTTCTTTAAGATCTCCGAGCAGCCTGAGTCGTTTGGAGAAGTTGATAGCAACTTGGTGCTTGAGTTCTCACTCTTAAGAGAACCCATGCTTCCACATAGAGAATTAATCATCTTCAGTCTCTCCTCTCCTCTCCTCACCTCAGAAACCAATATCAAGACTTCTGAGCTTCCAATATATCAAACTACTCTTTCTTTAATTTAATGTTTGTGTAGAGTGGAAGAAAATCTAGGGGACTAGTGTGTTTTTTCTCTCTTCTTATGCGGTTTGGAGCAGAATTTGTCAGTTTGTACACAGTCATAGAAAAATGAAAAAGCTCTGTGGACAAAAACCTAAACTAGTAGCATGTGATTGGAGTTTTATGGTTAATCACCTCCAGTGTAACACTTCTAACTATGCTTTAGTTGTTTTCTATAGGTGTAATTTGTCACATTTGCTTACCTTTTTTAACACTTTGTTTCTCAGCTTGAGTTTGGGCTAAAAGACAATTTTCACTGATGGGGACCACTTTCATTGGGCCGGCCCATTGGAGGAGAAGAAGGATCATTGGAAGTTTCAATTTCTTGTTATATAATATTAGAAATTATTGTGATTTTTTTGTATTTGAGATGGGGGATTGGCTAATAAAGAATAACTGAGAGAAGGAAATTAGTTATTAAAAAAGAGACGTGCAATGGTTCACATCAAACATGCCCAATTATGCAGAAAAGGACTTCAACAATGCACAATGACAAAACGGAAACTATTATTTTTACATTAACAAGCAGCAGGCCCCTGGCCCCATGTACCTTGCTTGTATCTATTGTGATTATTATTTCCTTTATCATTTTGGATCCTTTTGATTAAGTTGAATCACATAAATTAATTAGCTTGAGAAACTCGTTTAATGATAGACAAAGAATAATGAGACGGATAATAAACTTCAATGATATTCGTATTCGGCTTCTAGAGATAACACAAATATATATATTATAATTCAATTAATAAGTATAACTTGTGAGTTATTATGACTTATAAGTTATTACATATATATTCAACCGGATTTATCTAACTTTATTAAAAGTATAGTATATATCTATGATTTGTGATTCTTAAAACGACAATTTGCTCGTACCATCAAATTATTATCATGGGTTATTATCAATTATAATGGCCTTTGATACATGTATTGTCAAAATAATACATGTAGCTTTTCATTTTACTTATCTTTATAAGTTGAATTATATTTAATGGCTCCGGTAGAAAAGTACTATTAAGATGCCCTCTTATGTTAATCATTGTGCTAAGCACAAAGAGTTATACATAAGGCATAATACTTGAAAATAATAAAAATGAAAGAAATTATAAGAATATATCTCTACCATTGATGACACATGCTAGTAGGTTTATTGTAATCAATATAAAGATTAACATAAGAGCGAATCCTAATTCATATTCATGGTATACTTACATAAATTTAACTAACATGGATAACTTAATGAGTGATTACATACCTTTAGAATTATTGTTTTTTATTTTCATATAGATGACTTCAAGGATTCATTGTTAGAAAAAATTATATAATTCATAATTGTTGTCGACTGTGGTTAATTACGAAGTTATGCGTAGCTATCAAGTAAATGCTACACTTAAATCTTGACACATAAGTTCAAGGATTATATTACAAACAATTTCACCATCGCAGTAAATTTATGAAGGCAAGAAGCATTCACTGCTTGAAACAAATGATTGTTATTAAATTTGTAAAATTTCAATATAAATTATAATCTAACTATGGAGGTAAGTGGATTTGTGAAGTTAAATACTAACCACATAATTTTTTATATTAATAAAATCTTTCGAAGTATTTTCATACAAATTTTATACATTAGGAAAATAAAGGTAATTTATGAAAGTAATAAACTCAAAAGTGGCTACTATTATATCGGTTGGGTATCAACCTAAAATTAAGCCTGCATGGAATTGAGGAAATTCTAAGGGCAAAACGTGAGAAATAACAACGACAACAATAGTAAATTAGGAGGAGGAAGGAGATGGGAAGGTGATACTTGATAAAGGAAGAATCGAAGAGGTGGTGACAAATTAAGAGAAGAAAACAAAAAAGGAGACATAGCCAAAATCGTCGGATTTGGCGTCGGTGCCGCCGCCTACTCCTTGGATTTGCCAAAGGAATTAAGCGCTTGTCTCCAACCATTTTCACTACTTAATTAGGCGGCATCTCTCCCTCTCTCTCTCTCTCTCTGCTATTAATGATAAATTGATAATTATATTCTCTCATCATAAAATTAATTAATTTCAAAATTAAACAACGTTCTTGCACTGCATGTCCTTTTTACATGTTCATCAATTGGAGGCCATTAGCCACGTAAACTTACCACGTGCCACTTTCATGATTGTCGACCTTTGCCTATGACCTGGAAACATATATATATATATTGCGATACATGCCATTTCATGGAAATCAAAGCGAACTACTGCTTTCATATGCGTCATGCATGCCTCCATGGAAATTCCATTTTATGTACTAGTACGCGTGTTTGTATACTCCTTCAGTTTATTATACGTACTTTACGATTATTTTTGTGGTTGTAATGAATACTTAAATTTAGTTAATTTATTAATAGTCTGATATTACCAAAGATTTTTTTTTTTTTTTTTTGAAACTGATATTATCAAAGATTTTGTTCCTTGCCTTTGTTTCTTAACTAATATTGATGATACACTCAGTCATGCCTTACATTGTAGGATTTGATTTATCGAGTACTTCTTAAATTTTGACAAGGTTATTTGTTAGAGCAATTAATTGTTTGTAACCAAAGTAAGTTAGAAGGTCAAATCACCGAAGCCTTTTTTTTTTTTTTTTTTTTTTTTGAAGCGACCGAAACCTAAAATTAGTGGAACTAAAATAAAATACACTTTTTAGTATCATCTTATGATTTTTTTTTTTTTTAACTCTTATTTTAATTTTATTTTGGGGCAGGGGCGCTTGCCTCCACTGTGTTCCATTCCTGATTATTTCTATAGTTTTAAAAATTATTATTGATAACCGCACATATATCCTGCAGTGATTATAAATTAGCTTTGAAGTTGATCAGACCAACATCAAAAGCAATACGAAGATGACTGAAAATTAATTAAGATAAAAGCACAGGATCATGAGGAAGTGAAACGTCAACAGCTACATATAGTAGTGAGATTGCAAATTCCTAATAGGCCAATTTGAATATAAGCCAATACCATCTTCTTATAAAGTACTGCATATATTCTAACTTGAAATTAAGTGTTTTCATGAAGTTTATTTTTAATAAAGATTTTTTCTAAACAAATTATTCTAAAGCAAGCTATCATAAGCCTGACAGGGTGGTTAATTTAGGAATTTTTTTTCTTTCATTTTTGAGAAGAAAAAGACGTATTGCAACTTAAAAATTAAAACGAGTAATTTATGATTAATTTTAAGATGTAAATAAATTTATTTATTTTTTTTACACAATTTCTTGGCCTAAAAGATTGTTGATTAATTACATATTCACGGGTCAACAAGAAAATTAAGGGTGTCATCTGTTAATTATTTTAGCATCTATATTGTTCATGATACGTTAATTAACAACACAATATGAGAAGAAGTATTTTAATATGTCAAGTGTATATGTCCAAATTACTTAAAACCATATCATGCAATATGAATAATCGATCAAATGATTATTTAGAATCACACATCAAACATAGTAAGATTTTTCTCCAATAAAGAGTAGATGTTAGAAAATTTGACAAATGAGATCTTCTGTGATCACATAAGATTTTGACTTATATTATATTTGTTCGTATGAAGAGAGATAAAGGGAAAATAAGGGAAAGCTGCTCTACTCAGAGGCCCATTGTAAGTGTGTTTGTAGACGTTGGGGGGTCGAGATGCTTGCCAAATCTAATAGGCCTTTGTAGATAACGTGATTGATTAATTTCATGTGGTCCAGTCCAATTATCCCCACCCCAACCACCCCACCCTCACTCACACGCCCCCCACCCCCCAAACAAAATAAACAAAAGAGACAAACAAAACAAACAAAGAAAGCCATGTGGTCCAACCCCAATTGAATGGTTTTTTGCCTACTTGGCAGACAATTTGTTCCAATCCATTGACAATTGAAGCAGCTTTATTCGATTGTTGAGAATGACTAGACTTCTTGGACATTTTTATCCAATTTATTTTTTCAAAAAATTTTTGTTTAGACTCGCAGACATATTATTTTTCTGTATTTCATTACACAAGTAGTGAACATGTCAATAGATTTAATTGCATTTCTAATGTTTTTCTTTTCTTTCATAATAGATTTTTTAGAATGTTGAAATGGATTTTGTTGATTTAGGAAAAGTTTGAATGCCTTAAAATTTCACCTAAATTCATATTCAAATGATACAGTATTTGAGTTTTTAATACCATGAAAATTATTATATCATCTCTTTATTTATAAACGTTCACAACTTATAAGTAACATCATTTAAACATAAATTTGAGCAAAAGTTTTGGTCACCCTACCATTACTTAAAGAGTTTAAGGATCAAATTTCGACCATCGAAATTTCATTTGCGTTTAATCCAATTGAGAGGAGATGTTTAAAGAGCTATTTTACCTGAGGACGACACTAATTACTTTTTAAGCCAAAACTAGCAACTTTACCTCTTAACTACGGAGCCACATCCACTACCACGCTACTAAAGGAAAATTGTGAGAAAAAAAAGTGACAGAAATTCACTCAAATCTCATTTTCATTGCTGATTATGAGTTATGACCACTATATTCTATACCGGCTCTGCTTTCATCATTGAATAAGATGTGCTTTGGTGTCATTTTCCCTTATTTGGCATGTCCTTTCCTATTATAGCAACTCTAAATAAGGCATACAGTGCATGTGACTGCATTCACACCTCTAGTGCTCATCTATACCTATCCATCTGCTGCCTTACATTTGCTTCACAGGTACTACATTCCCTCATTTACTAAGAGATAACAGGTAAAATAGTGAAAGTTACAATTATAGCTGATGATATGTTTTTAATGCAATCAGAAGTGCTTTTGATATTGTTAAAAACAATTTTAAATGTTCAAAAACCACTTCTTTTCTTTCTTTTTTTTTTTCTTCTTTTTTTTTTTTTAAAAAAAAAATATGTTTAGAAAGAAAAAACGGATTGTTAGCTTTTTTTTTTAAAAAAAAAAAAAGTTTAACATGCATTTTTATATATACTCGAAATACACTTTCTTTTATGTAGAATGCTTTTAATTTATAACTCATGCATTTGATATTATACCATGCAAGATTGAGCACGAATTCAGATTAGTTTGATCTAACAAGTTATGAAGCTAAGAAATCAAGAAGAAGCCAATGGAGCCTGAATTTGAGCTGGTTCTTTAGACTGCATTGCTCCAGAATTTGAGAGGAGCTCCAGGTTAGTTAGTTAGTTAGCTAGAATAGTGTTTGGTAGGCATAGTAAAATCTACATTGCCCACAAAACAAGTCTTTTTCTCATGTGCCCCAAGTTGATGATCGATGATAAGTCAAAATAACCTACTCACATTTCAATACCATTAGAGCATTGAAGAGCACATGACAACATCAACACTTCTCTCTTGATCATGTGACAAGCTTCTTCATCTTCAATGCCTCATCAATCCTTGCAACCACCATACAGAGCATGCACAGACTGAATGAAGCAATAAATTCTCCGAAAAATGTTAAAGCCAATGTCTTCAATAGCATCAGTTTTTAACATTGTTTTAGTGCAGAGTGCAAACCCTACAGGAGAAAGAGATTGAACCATGTAACCAAAAAAAAAAAAAAAGATTATGGAATCTTTGAACACCATAGACCTCTCTTTTTAAGCTATTCTGGAGCTCAGTAGTCAAGACCTATAAAACAAAAAAGCCCCACATCAATGAATCTGACAAAAAAGAAATGCAATTCACCTCACCCTAATAAAGAATCTCACACACACACACACATTCACTCTCTCTCTCTATGCAATGCATGAATTCCACATCTGCCAAAGGACATTCACATGTCTTTGTTTTGTTGTGAAAAAAAGATAAATCTCCTGATAAACTCAACCTGTAATTGCTTACAGTTGGACCTCCACCAACTTACTGCTACTCTTTATCCACACAAAAAAGGCTCATCTTCCACTAGTATATGATAATGCTTTGTAAGCTACTGTGTAAAGCCAAACTATTCAAAAGAATGAGGAAATCCCTCTCTTATCTCCCAAAATCTGGTACCATGATTCCTATAATTTTGTTTCTTTTTTCATCTTTGTCTATTAGGACACTCTCTTTGGAAGTTGAGCCTGCAAATAAGAATGCTAGAATCAGTGTCATGGGATTTGTTTATTGTGACATCTGCTCCAACAACAGCTTCTCCAGACACAGCTACTTCTTACCAGGTAAAAGCCTTTCAACAGCTTATCAACAAAGTTCCAAGTTTTGTCTGCTTCTTACTTGTAAGAGAAGAAACTGATTACTCATAGTTTCCTTTTTATGTGTTATGTACAAACCAGGTGCAGAGGTCAAAATTGAATGCAAATTCAAAGCAATATCACCAAGGACAAGAGAGCAAATACAATTCTCAGTGAATAGAACTACAAACAGATATGGAGTCTACAAGCTGGAAATACCATCTGTGGATGGAATTGCATGCACAGAAGCAAATATTGCATCTTCTTGCCAGGCAAGTCTAATGTGGAGCTCATCTACTTCATGTAATGTTCCTGGCTACAAAACCACTACAGACCAGATAGCAATCAAGTCCAAGCAATTCAATCTCTGCATCTACAGCCTAAATGCACTCAATTTCAGACCATCAAAGAGAGATATCACACTTTGTGGGAACTAGAATTTAGAAAACAAACGACTTCTCACAATGTTCTCTGTTGTCAATATCTTCCCTTCCCTTCAATAACCATCCTTTCTGGATCTGCTTTCTTCAATAGTCCCTACTTCACTATTGCCCTGAAATTCAAAAGTACATGTAGTCCCTCCATCAACACCCCTCACCCACCTGACCCATCACCACGTCATGCTTTTATCTGCACATAATACGATAAATTGCAGTACCTTTTAGATATCTTTCGGCTTCTAGTCTAGTAGTTGCATGCCTTGCAAGAAAATAGAAGACATCCTTTATACTACTGTTGAACTTTTTTCACTATATTTGTGTATGTTGTGGGGTTCATTTGATCAGGCAAACTTGATTTTCAATTTTTAGAACATAAATTTATATTATATTTTAGTTGCATATCTCATGAAATTGATTTTTTTTTTTTTTTTTTAATTTTAAGGGCTAAACAAATTGAGTAATGCTATGCAACCCAAAAATAGATCCAAATTCATTGTCCAAATGATGTGATATAGTTATTTGTAGTTTTCACATTATCAATACATTATCGTATAATCGATATGATTACTACAAATCACTTTAACACATCACTTGGGTAAATTTTTAGGAAGTATAGCATTATTCAAACAAAGTTGTAAATATAATACCAACATGGTAAAATCTCATTAAATTGATGGTGTTAACTGCAAAGAGTGTTTGGTTTATAAAAATTGTACATAGCCTTTAATGCTTAAGCATAAACACATGGAATAAGTGCAGTGTCCATAGTGGTTCTGTGGTTGCAAGTACCATACATCTGGAAGGACTTGAGGGGGCAGATTAATAACAATGTTTAAAATAATGTTATTTTAACAATTGTCAATATCATGATTAATTGCATGGAAGGACTTTACAGATGATTTCTTGAAAACAAAAATAGACTATTTAGGCATCTTGAGATTATGAACTAGTCAAAGGGAGAAAAATGGATTCTCAGTGGAGTTATAGAAGTTTGTATCTGCCTTTGTGTTACACTGGAATTTTAATGCAGAACAAGTAAATAAATCATATATCATTATTCATCCAAAGCATATAAATTAATGAATAAATCATAAATATATTTTAAATCACATAAAGATACACAAATTATCCGTCAATACAGATTCCATGTAGATCCCAACCTCAGGTAGAAGAGAAAATAAAAAAGAAATAAATAGATAAACTTGCTGCAGTTTTAATGTAATTCCAAACAAAGCAATGAAGTTCTCCTTCAATTCTCATCAGAGGCCTTTTTCTGGAAGCTTGTCCCTTGTACCAAGTTTACCCCCTGATGGTGTCTGGCCATGCTTACACTGAATATAATATCGAACCACCAACAATAAAACATCTTGAAAAAAGAAAAGACAGCACAATAGAAATGATCTTCTCATGCTCTAGATATGCATAAGTTCTTGGAAGATGTTCATGGCAGAAGCTGGCAATCCCAGAAGCACATTTATGCTTCTCCTCTCTTTGCCATGAGACAGGAACAATATCACTTCCTTTTCTGGCAGTGCCACAGGCCCTGACAAAACAGGCTCTCCCCAACCAAAATCTGTAGTGTGGAAAGATAGCCTTGACCAAGTAGTGATCAAGAGTGTGGAAGCTAGAGAAGGCCTGAGTCTTGTTGCTTCAAAGTAATCGATGGCTGATCTCATGTAACCATCATCAACCATCTTGATTGCCTCTTGAACTTG
Source organism: Nephelium lappaceum (assembly GCA_021234005.1). NCBI lineage: Eukaryota > Viridiplantae > Streptophyta > Magnoliopsida > Sapindales > Sapindaceae > Nephelium > Nephelium lappaceum. The sequence goes on from CM038004.1 coordinate 5,804,260, forward strand.
CCCAACTGCAAATGATATTGGTTTTTCAATTAGCTCACCTGCTTGGCAGATGGAATTTGTCAACACAATTCCATTGCCAAAGTACCCTTTTGGCAGTGGTGGGTTGAATTTAGGCCTTCCATCGACAGCAAACAGTAGCTTTGTGGGTTGGTCAGGTAGGAATTTGAGTGCCTTGGTTCTAGCTCTCCACACAAATCCTGAGAGAGCTTCAAAAGTAGTGCACTTGTCAAGAGCTCCATGTTCCATGGCTTTGCTCTTAATTTTCTCTAGCTTTTCAGTGTCAAAACAGAAGGACCTGTAGAGCATTTCATCTTTGTAGAGGTCACTGGTGCCAGACTTGTCTTCTATCTCAGCAAATTCTTGGTGCAGGTACTCTGGCTTTGGCGGGTTCCGGGCTTTGAGGATGCTTCTGTCCAGGAATGGAGGCACATTTAGTGGCAAACCTCTGGCTGTCTCTCCCCATGAGTTCACAAATTCCATAGCACCAATGCCATCAAACATACAATGATTCATGCACAGCCCAAGAACAAACCCTCCACATTTGAACTTTGTCACCTGGAAAATTAAATTGTAGAGCGTTCCATTTAAGCTTCAAACTTGACAGGAAAAATTAAAAAATCATAGAACACTAGTTTTTGATATTTTGCTTGACTTGAACAATATCAATTCTTTCCACTTAATGGTAGTTCATGCTATTATTGCAGGCAATTAGAATTTAAATGCTATAAATAGATACTAATAAGTATAAAATCTGTGAAATATTTTAATTTAGTATAGCATCAGAGGTGTTTTTTTTTGACACATGTATAGCATCAGAGTTAGTTTTATAAGAAATCATGGAATCTAATATTCAAATGTTATTACACTTGTAGTGAAGTCTATACATAATTAATTTTGTTTAAGTGTCAACAGTCCCATTTGCATGCTAGCAAGAAATATCAACTCGAAGAGGAATATGTGAGGAGGAATTTAATTAATTAAAAAAACCTGAGCAACAAGAGGAGGCATCTCCAGGATGTTCTTTGCGCCAGGAATGTCATAAACTAGCTTCCCAAGAGTCTCAGGATCTGGCTTTGTGGTGTCTCCAATCTCTTCCAATGAACAATTTGCTTCTGCCTCAACAAAAACAGCCCCTTCCCCACTACAGTTTATGATAAGCTTCCCTTCTGCACTTATAGTCAGCCGGCCGGCAAGTGGATAATAATGAACAAGAACCTTTTTCAAGGCATCCTTGATCACTTCTCCAGCCTTCTCATTTCCTTTATCTTCTGACTTGAAACAATAAATAGTCCTGACGATCACCGCAATGTTTTGATCAAGGTTTGAGAGGAAGTAGAGACCCTTCTCTGTCTCCTCTGCTGGTGCTACAAGAGTTGGCTCACCTAGTTGTCTCACACTAAGTTGAAACATATTGCCATTGGAGTTGTTCATTGTGACAGAATCTTCAAACTCCAAAACCTGAAGACAAAAAATCAAGAATATGATATGATATATAATATATACGTATATGTCAAGAATGTTTAAAACAAAACATTGAATGTATAGTAAAACAAACCATGTTAACAAGCTGAAGGAGATGCAGGAAATTATTTTTTTTCTTTAAGGAAACTGAACAGGATGCTCAGGACACAGTGTCACAACTTTCCTGTAACCCAAAATTGATAATGGTGAGACACACACAAGGGTGGTTGTATACAAAATTTGAGTAGGGAATCAATGAGGGACAGGAGATATATATGGAAAGTGAGTGGCCCCTGAATCCAAATTTGTATAGCTTGTTTAAGAAAATGAAATTGGTATGAAAAGGGACAAGTGTTTGAGGGTGATTGGAGTTGGAAATGATGGAGGAAGAGATTTGTTTGAAAAATGTGTGAGTGATGGACATAGTCTTTGAGGATAGTTATAGTTTTGGTCGTATGATATGGGTGGGTTAGGCCACTAGTAATGGGACCACGGTTTGGTGAGGTTGGCATCCCAATTGCATACCAGATCGATGCTTTTTTATTATATATACATCATGGACATCAGAAGTATTACGTTACTTGCTTACTTGGTCCATTGCATACACCTCAGGAAGTTGTATCCAACTTCTAGAAATTAAACCGAACAAACAGAAATGACTTCACTATCAAACTTGGGTGGTACCTGGCTATTGGGAAGCCAAGGGTGTTTAGTTAATGTTCTAGTAATAAATCATATGATATATCTTTCTTTAATCTATCCTTGTTTCACAATACAATTTTGTTACAATAAATATTAATAAAATTGTTTTTTTTTTTCTAATATAAATGAATCATTAAATAAAATTTTACGGCTAAACTAGTAAGTACTCGTTATATAAATATGATTCAGAATTGGGTGTGATGACTACTAACCATAATTTCATCACATTATAGAATGGTTTAAGAAAAACTACCACCCATTGATCTGAGAAAAAAAATGGTTCATAAGAGACATGAGATATGAGAACGTCATTATCAGGAGATCACATGATAATAAATATATTATAATCCAATCATTTTCCAGTTCATGTACGGTTATTTGTACAAAAACTGTTTGATAATCTACAACCGTAGGTATTAGATTATAGTAGTCAAAACCAACTGCAAGTTTTCAGAGTCTATAAAAAGCACAAGTCTAGTATTTCTTGTTGATCTAATCGTGTGATTTACCCGGGAAAAAGCAGATTATTAATTGTGTCCAGCTCTTGATTGCAACATCTCAGCGGCATATGGTACAAGAAAACAATTCCTTAAAACAAACTTTTTAAAGAATTTGGTTTTATCTTTTATATTTTTATTGTTAACCAAAGGCAGAGAAAGTTGACGCTTTTGACACAAGAAATCTGAAAACTAATCAATAATTTAATGCCGTAAACGAGAAAGCGTACTGCTAAACCGTATTGTTTTCACAATGCATCGGCAATTGAATAAAACATGTGGGTTTTCCAGTTCCAACAAAAAAAAAAAAAAAAAGACAAATCGGTGGGTTTCCATCAAATTTAAAGCTTACGTGGAAGAAACAAATTAAATTTGAACTCTCATTTGAGTGAGACCATCTAACACCCATGAGAGTGAGACTACCCATGAGAACAAGACTATCTAACATCCTCCTCTCACGCATCGCATGTCCACTTGGTAACACCTACATTCATATAATTAAATTTGGACCATGAAACTTAGATAGAGTCCGATCCATCGTTGAAAAGACCTAGTTTTGATAACATATCAGAAAATGATCTTAAATCTAACTCCACCATAAAAGTTAACTCATGAGTGGAGATTTACACTTATCTTATAAACCAATACAAATTCATTTTTTTTAACTGATGTGAGACTATATAGCAATGATAACATAAGCAATTACAGTCCAGCAGAAAAAGCCTCCAGCCTAGTTTAAAAACACACAATTCAAAACATATTAGACAGGAAAGGTATATGAATATACAACATTATATCCCATCTTCATTTTTGAGTTTCCTGACAGTAAGGAAATAAAATGAAGCAATGGTCACGGCTACCACATCACTGAATCCTTCCATGGGCTGCAGCACAGCAACAGAATACACCCAAAAGAAATTCTGACTGCTGAGTATAGCCATCCTATAACATATTGGTGTCTCTCTCAAGAATTCGCCTTTAGATAACATTATTATTGGAAAGAATCAAACAGATAGCACACTGCCTTAGAAACTAAGCCTGACCACATTTGCTCAGACAAGCAAGTCCTTCTTCCATATAATCTTCTCTGTTAATCCAAAACTCAGGTGCATCCTGCAAGAGTTCATTCACCACGTTCATTTTGTTTTCTTTCCGGATGATTTAATGTTTGGAAGAAAATATGCTGGGAATTTCTTTGCATTTCATCACAACCAAGTTTTATAACTTGTACATTTGCTTTTATGTGTACAGTGCATGTGAGAGTGAGAAAGAAAGAGAGATATGTACCTTCATAATTCCTGCAAGAACTGCTCCTCCGAGATACACCATATGCTTTCTTCTTGGTGGATCCTCAATGCGCAAACGCAATTTCTGTTCACAAGGTATAGGATAAAACAAAATAATTTAGAGACTGGGCTCTTACATGTATTGCCACTCCTGTTTACAACCAGATGTTGATAAAATGTAGGGAGCTTCCCTATATTAATTTCTATATTCTGTTTATTCTGTCAAATGACTTAATAAAGTATAAACATGAATGACTCATTGGCATAACATCAAATTTGTCCTGTAATAATACAAATAATAATAATAAATCATTTGTAACACATAGGACTAGATCTCACCTTCAATCCATCTTTATTTCCCTTTAGAACGACATCAAGATATCGATCCAAGATTTCTTTTTCCAGGCTGAATCAAAAAATAAAGTCGAAGTCCAATATTAAATTGCATAACCACGCTAAAAGGTGTGCCCTCAGGAATGCCAGACACACTTTTCATCTAGTATCAAACACGGTAGAAACTTTATATATATATATATATATATCCAAATCTCAACACGTTTCATTATAAGTAGTAACTCAACCAAAACAACTAAAAGAAGTGGATTTATGTTTCACACAAGTTGAATCAAACAACACCTTACAGTGATCATCCCATGCCTAATTGCTAACACTCATAGATATAAAATATATAGGAAAGACGGGAAGGGGTGATATACAATCAAATTTCATGAATACTCTAATCCTCTTAAGACTGTATGACAGAGACATGGAGCAGCCGATCCTCTCATATCCCAACAGCAAATGTGGCAAGACAAGTTAACATATTCAACGATTGCTCAGGCAGTCATGCATAATAATTAAGAAAATTTATCTAAGTTCTGAGATGAGAAACAGTGAAGACAAACTTCACACTGATAAATCAAATATAGCAGAAGCTAATAAATCTATGTAAAGTATAAATGAAGCAGACCAAATCTAAGTATTATAATTCGGTCAAGATTACAGGAAAAGCGAAAAAGAGTTCAAATAGTACCGACTAGGTAGTCCAGGATACATAGTGCTCCCTCCACTTAAAACTATATGCTGGTATAGCTGCAAAGATAAAATCAAATTCAATCTATAGATGAGCTAGCTGGAGGTCACACACTTACCAAATTAAACAGAAAATACTTAGGAATGGAACCAAGATTTAGCTGGGTGTCCCACCAAGCTGCAAGCATTTGTTTATCAATCTCATATAATCTTGTCAATGAATATTAGCATGCTGGTTTATTAAGAAAAAGCACAAAAAACAATTCTAACAATTGATCAACCACACCACTAGAACCATAGAGAATAACTTCATTGTTGAAGCAAATGAAAAAAATAAAACAAAGGGAATGGGGAAAGCCTTTTGAATTAAAATCAGAAGCATGACAGAACAATTACTTCAGAGATGTGTTGATAACCAAACATAGGATTAATCTCATAGGCCCAGAATACCATCCAATATATGGCCGGTGTGTGCAACTTACAGAAAACAGACAATGTAAACTCAAAACTATTATAAAAGAAAAAAGGAGAACAATAGTGCCAATAATCATTAAATTTTTTATTATTGTAAAAAAAGTCAAGTTTCTGTAGCATTGTTGTCAATGAGAAAAGATAATTTACATCCTCACAAAAATTACTTTTAATAATTCCATCCTTGCAAACATATATTCATTAGGCTTTAATAACTAGAGTAAAAAAGAACAAGGAAAGCAAAATATTTTAGAAAACATTAAGTACCATCATACGGTTGTCTATATCCATTTCCTGAATGCAGCGAAAAACCATGTCAGCCATCCCATCACCTTCAACATCTATAAGTTCCTGCAAGTAGGAAGCATTACCTAAGTTCACAATCTTCAAAGTATTCAACATATATGCATGCCAGTTTGATTATGACAAAATGATTAACTGCTCTTCTATAACTTTTATAGCCAATCAGGTTCTTCATTTACTATTTAAACAACCTGTGCAACTTGCATCATTTTGCAATCTCACAATAAAGTGATAATAAATAGATTGCACAATTGGTTTTATCCTCCCACAACCGAATAGAAATCATCATAGAATGAGCCAAGTAGCAAGGAATTTCAATTAAACTGCAAATATAATGCACCAATGGACTCCAACAGGCTAATAGCAAATTCAGCTGACCCAGAAAATATGTAGCACAAAAAGGATTAAGCATATAGATCACATTATCAAAGAAAATTACAGGCTTACTGGAGTGAAAAGAGCTTCAGGGGCCTGAAATCTTTCAGTTCCTACTTTAATGACCCTTCCATCTGGCAGCTGATTAAGAAAACATAGACATATGTTAATACATTACAACAACATAAATATTGAAGTTGCAATGTTTTAGAGAACAAAGAAACTCAAGAAAGACAGACCAAATTTCAGACCAATATAAATTTTTTTTTTGTATTTTCCCTCCTTTTTTGGTTTGGATGAAGGTATATAAATGTAAAAACTGCATACAGAAACTCGAGGAAGACAACCAAAACCCCAGACCAATATAGATCTTTGTTTTATTTTCTTTTCCTTTTTTTCTTTTTTTCCTTTTTTTTATTCATTTGGATGAAGGTAATACATGTAAAAACTGATACCATGCAGCATGACTATTGCAGATTATTACTTAAGTGGGTAGCTGGTAGCTGTTGCTGTTATTGCTATTGCTATAGTTATATAATAGGTAAGCAGATGATGAACATTGCTTATATACCATTTACTTGAGATTCCTAAATAAAGCCAGGTCTATAAGTTTAAAAATTAAGCATTTATACGGAATAACTATAAAAAGAATTATAAAAATACTAAGAAAATCAACTTACAGTATAATTCTTAACAAGGATGGTGGTCTCAAGTCCCAACTGATATTCTCTTTTGTAATCATAACTGCAAGAAGATATATTATATATTATACCGCAATGCAAAAGTCCCTCACATATCAACAAAATTATGCCACAGCATGAAATTGTTGGCTCACCTAATATAGCATAGTCTCTCTTTGATTTCCCTAACAGTCTCAAAATCAGCATTCTTATTCATTGCGTATCTGCAGGACAGAAGTTTTAATCATCAACAAACAAAGTATCCTAAAACATACTGATATTACTAACTTATTTGGCATAGAATTAGTCCTCACCCTCGTCGTGAGAGTAAATCAACAAGATAAGATGTTATGTGCCGACCAGCTACATTCATTCGCTTTGTCAAATGAGGGAATGAGTAACCATCGACAACTGGAACCTGGGGAGAAAAGATGAAGTCATTATGGTTTAGAATAACCCTGCACACAAATGCCAGCAGGGCACTTTAAATGGTGTCATAAAGCTGTAAAATCATTTCTAGCGTTTACTTTCATCTCTGTCCCAGACTACCAGAATGATATTTTCAAGCCTTTTTTAAAAAAAAAAAATAAAAAAAAAATCAAATATTAACATACCAGGCCACTCTATGGTTGCATGATATGCTTTCAATAGTTTTGGATTAAATATGTTATGCAAGATTCACATATGGACTCTCAAGTAGGGAAAAAAAAAACAAGTATAAAGGTTAAGGATACTTATTTATTTCAAGAAATCGCTTGATGTAGCAAACTGAAAATTCATGATGCATCGGGCATTCCAAAAAGGGGAATATTTATTATGTTTCCAAGATAGAGAATAAAAAGAAACAGTCATCTTGATAGTCTTCACCGGCAGTAAAATTAAAGCTATGATTTGATATGAAATTTCAACAAGACAGAATGACTTCACTCCACATGCCCATGAAAGCAATAGATTGAAAAAATGGAAAAATAAAGTAAGAATGGGCCGTTAGAATCTCCCAAGGAAAACTGTAAAACCAATGGTGAAGAAGTTTACCACATGAGTGACACCATCACCAGAGTCAATAACTAGGCCTGTCAGCAAACCTGTAACAATTCAAAATAATTCTAAGCAAATGCGCGAGGAGAAAGAGAAAAAAATCAGACTACTGGCAACCGTTGCAGGTTCAAAAAATAAAGAAAATCTAAAAGTCGCCATTAAATGGTTATCATATGGTTTCCAAGGTTTTCAACAATCACAATAACATTAACTTAGACTTCTGTTAGTGTGGATAAATGCAAGTGTGAGTCTGTTTGTAATCTGAATCGGTAAATGAAATTTAAACCTTCAAACATCTTCATAAGCACCTTGAGCATACAAAGTTAAAACAGCTTGGATTTGGATGAAGACACCAGCAAAGTTATACTTCTCAAACATGGTCTCAACCTGCAGCACCAAGGCCGGACAAATCAAAACATGTTAATTTTGATGCAAATGACTGGACTAATTACAATTTACACATGATACTAATCATACAAACCATTTTCTCACGATTTTTGGAGGGATTTAGAGGTGGGTCTGTGAGTAAAATCTTACATTCTGTTGGGTCGATCTGTTCGTAGAGATATAGAACAGTTAGCTACAATCTACAGTAAATTACAGTAAAGAAAAAAATAATGATAACAATAATAAAGATCTAAGCCATCTATAATCACATCAAGCAGAAGCTTCATAAAGCTTACTTTTAATTCACTGAAAAACGCATGGTCCCACACATGACCCATATCATCCCAGTTTTGCACTATACCATTGTTAACGGGATAAGATATATCTAGTTGATGCCGCAACTCTGAACATGCTGCTCCAACAATGATATCCTAAATGAATTTGATATAACAAATAACAATGCCTTTCAGAATGAAGTTATATGTTGTTACTTGTGAAATAAATATAAAATAAAATAATGCCTCCACAGAAGTAATATATATTGACTTTTTACATAATTGATAACAACAACATGACACACATAATCGTTTCAAAAAAAAAAACATGACACACATAAGTAAACTAAGATGAATTTACACAAGTATCCTCAAAAAACAAGCACAATTCCGCAAAAGAAAAGCACAGTTTCACCTTGAGCTCTTGTTCCATGAGCGATTCTTCATACCGTAACATGGGCCTCCCCACCACACAAGGAAATACCGAGGTAGGAAAATTCTCTCCCGCAAATCCGCACTTGACATACTGCATCAAGTAATTCAATTCTAGTTACATAAACTAATAATACAATAACAAATGAAAACAGAAAACAACATCAGGCAATCAACAAATGCCTATATGACACACTTCTAAAACAAGGATGAGATATTGAAATTGTTAAGCATTTATTTACATTAATAATTTTACAGTAAAAAAAGGCTATAAAAGCATACAATAATGATCCCTATCACTCTTCGACCTATTCACGGAACAATCAAACAATTTAGGTCTAGAATATTACAAATTCCCTCTCTTTTATTCTCTAACATTAATTTTCCCAACCAAAAAATGAAAATGGTGTTTCTTCTTCAGTGAACAAGTTCTATACAAGCATCAAGAGAACTATAAGTCGAAGAATCTCTTTAAAAATTTTACTACAACAATGTAATTGACCAAAACTGACATCGCATGCGAATACACAATTAAACATAGCAGAATCTGATATTTGGGTAGATCTAAACAGTAGTAACCACAGAGAATAAAAATCACACGATTTTGAGGATTTGCTGATATTTCAAAATCGATTGCATTTACAATGTTTTAGATTATTTATTGAACAGTGTGATAAAAATACGAGATAAGGAGGGAATGGAGTAAAAAGAGAGGTGTACCCCGGTCCCATTGTCGCAGACGACGACGTTTCTGCTGTCCATGATGTGGTGGTGCTATTGGTTTGTAGCAGGGCTGTTACTGAATTCTGCTTTCTTCATCAACCAGCTTTTCTTCAACTGCAGGTGGCGTCTAATTGCAGGAAAGTATTCGTTACAGCAGACGACACTATACGACGTCGTTGCAGCTTCTTTTGGGATGTTGAGTGGAACGCTGTCGTTTGAGCACCTTGTCCGTTGCAACGAAAATTCTGGTGTTAATAGATCATTTCAGTCCTTTGAAATGTTTTGTTTCCTATTTTGATTCCCTGAATTGTTGTTTCTTACAGTATAGCCCCCAAGTATGAAATTTTGGCTTCACCCGACATTAAAGGAGAAAATTTTCAGTGTATTCCCATTTTGGCGCAATTCACCTTAACCAAAAGAATCATGTTATGTAGTATAAATAATTAATCAAATAAATCTTTGTTATCATATGGTATACTGACACTAGTTTTTTTTTTTTTTTTTCTTTTGATGTATGGTATGATAATACTAGTTGAATGTAATATATAGGTCCATCTTTGTAAAAAGGAGTTTAAGGTTTTACTCATTAAAATTATGTGTGAGGTGATATCCTCTTCTTTGTGAAAATAGTTATATGGATCGTAGTTGTAGTTAATAATATAGGTAGATCATTACAAAATCAAAATATGGTGTTTTGCGTAAAAGGAAAAATGATGAAAAGGTAAATTCATAAAAGAGAAATTTATTATTTCCTTTTGGTATGAGTAATACCATACTACATAAATAATATATAGATAAGTTGTATCTAACACATTATCCATGATATAATTTTATGATTACATGGTTATAACATTACTTAGGTAGCAGTTGAAAATTTTTCGTAGTGGGCAAAAACCCTGATGAAACAATGTTGTGTAAAAATAAAAGGTCCATAAGTTGTTAACTTTTTTTCCTAGAGAAGCAATGATAGTATAGCTAGAGAATGAGCATCGATTGACTCTATGCAAGTAGCTATAGTGATATGGAGATAGCATAGCTAAAGAATAAGCATCGATTGACTCTATGCAAGTAACTATAGTGATATGGAGGATGCAATCGTTATCTAAAATGATTGGGTGTAAAACATATGTAAGTGACTTTTTAAGTTCGTTGTCAAATCGCAAGGCTCAACCTAGTATAGGTGGAAAGTATCAAGTTGAAGTATGGTATGAGTAGGAGAATTTATGCATTAGCATTCTCTACTACCATACGACAATAACAGAGAAAGTTGCAAGTATGAGAAAATGACAATGGTTTTTAATTTCTTAATCTAAAATAACTTCATATTTTAAAGATTTTCTCTTTAATAAACAAATTAATTACAACTGATAAAGACTTTGCTAAAAATTGTCATTGATTTTTAGCAAAATCACACTAGATCAATCAAGAAACCTTGAAATATTTTCAACTTGATTAATATCTATTAAGTAAGTTTAGCAATATGTACTTCATGAAGAAAAAATTCAGTTTGTAACTAATATTTCCTATTAACATCTTAATCAAACCCCTAGAGCTTATTCTTTATTTTTTACTTCTTATAAGAAGAAATGACACATTTCACTTGTCTATGTCTCCCATACTCCTAGGAGTGTGTGTCACGCTCCAAGTCTAAGTATATGAATAAAATATTAAATTAAATGGGAAAAAAAGAATATACTGAAAATTCTCTACAATGAAACTTATATTTTCAAATAAAATCCATTCTTACAAAAATTCGGTAGAGTTATTAGTGTAACTTAATATTAATAGATATAATTGGTGGAATTTTTGTGAAGTTAGATGAATGAGAATCTATATTCAGTTTAGAGTTATTAATATTATAAATTTGGAGATATACGTAATGATTTAAGTCCTAAGGATGTCTTGTAGAGTGATGAAGTCTTTGTTTGTGTTGGATTTTATTGTGAAGTTGATAAATTAAAAATGGATGGTGAATTAAATTTTTGAAAAAAAATTCAAAAAACAGGGGAAAATTGTTGTAAAAATTGAAGTGGTTTTGAGTTTAAAGTCATGGAAAAAAAGTTTTCAAATTCACTTGATCAAATTTTGTTAAAAAAATTAAAGTTAAATCACGCACTTGAAATTTGGGTTATGATAGTGTGTTTGTTATGCTTTTTTATGAAAAACTTTTACAAATAGATATTGTAGAATGGAGCAATGTTAAATCTTATTATTATCTTATATGGAATTTTGAAGTGCTAAGGAGTTTCTAAGTTTGAGTTAAAAAAAATCACTAAAAAATATAATTTTATTTACATAAAAACATGAGTTTTATCTTGCATTAATTAAAACTTTAATTATACCCTTTAAAGAATGGTGTATTATTAATCTTCTTTTCAAAATATACATATATATATGTATATAATACTGGAGAAAGATATTCTTATGGACATAAATATGACACATTTATCATTATAACATTTTCACTATCATTCAAATTAATACTTTCTATATCAAAATGAATTTTTTAGTCCTTTTATAGAATCTATTACTTAACACATAAACCCCCCCACCCCTCCTCTCCTCTCCTCTCCTCTCTCCTTTCCCTAACCACCACCACCACCCCCCCCCCCCCCCTTCTTTTAAAAACAAGATTTATGTTAATCATGTACTAACAAATAGTTGAAATCCAATAAATTTCAATTGAGGGTTCAAATATATCAAAAGTTTTTCAAAATAAATAAATTAAAAACGTTATAATCGCTTTATAACATAGAGTAATTACATAATAACAATAGTAAGAAAATTCATGGATGTAAAAATTAATAAAAATTCACACATAATATCTTTTAAAAATTGTCATCATTCATTATGACTTGATAGTATAAAATACTCATATAATCTTATGATGCTTTCATTTTGAGTAAGTGATATTAAAAAAAGGGTTAATCGCACAAACATGCTTGCCTTTAGGTGAGATTGCACTTTAGGGGATTTTGGTATTTTTAGTTTTCCAATGTAATAAAATGTTATATATAATAGAAGTCAGCAATTCTCATGAGAGGTTTGATGAAGTTATTAAAATATTAAATACAAATATATATAAATTTTAAAAAATAATAAATACAAAACACAAAAGATGACAACTTTTATAAAAAAACAGCTACCATCAACTGTCTCCTCGATAGAAGTAGGCTCATGGCCTTTACCTGGATTTAGAAGAAGGCCGCATGACCTCCTTATAATAGAAGATATGCAATGTCTTTTCCATGTGAAGGAGGAGGCAGACACATGCCCTTAGATTTGGAGGAGGCATCATGCATCCTTTTTCACATCTTAACCTATCCATGTGAAAAAAGCTCACACCCTCCTCCTAAATCTGGGGAGAGACCGCAAGCTTCCTCCACCAAATTTTGTTGCCACTGTAACATTGTTGACGGTGATAATGAAAGGAAAAAACAAATATATGACTTATGGTGAATTATAATTTTTATAACTTGTAAGATTATTTTATATTTTTTATTGTGGTAGATCTATAATTGTTGAAATACTTTGACTCATCTAAGATTTTTTTTCTTTGTTTTAAAAATATTTCATGAGTGAAAAATAATTTTACCCTGTTAGTCAACCGTTCACATGGAAGTTTGCGTAGTAAAAGAAAAAGTTACCTAAGAGTGAAATTTTACCTAAAATCTGGATGTTTGTGCAATTATAGCGTAAAAGATACCTTTCAAAAAAAAAAAAATCCATCAAATCGTAGGCCGTTTCAAGTCAACCTTAAAAGACCTAACGACATCGTTTTGGTAATGCAAATATAAAATGAGCCCAAGAAGTAGGGTTTTGGCTATTGCATCAAAAGCAGAGCCGAGCCAGAGAAACAGCTGTGTCGTCGTAAACGCATCTGCTCAAAAATGGTGAGACGGACCTCTTCCCCTTATCTCTCTCTTTATCATGTTTAAACGATCATGTCGAGAAAACTATTTACATCTTGTTTTCTTAATGGCTAGGCACCAAAACGAGGTGTTAAAGCTCCAGTTGTTGCGTCGAAGAAGAAACAGGTATACGCTCTAGTAGATGCTTCTTGGCCTCTGTTCTTGTTCTTTTCTCAACTGTGTCTTGTTTAGTTTTAACGGTGATATATGTTGCGTTTTATAAAGGAGAAGGTGGTGAACCCGTTGTTCGAGAAGCGACTGAAGCAGTATGGAATAGGAGGCGCATTGCCGCCAAAGAAGGATCTGACTCGGTTCGTGAGGTGGCCCAAAAATGTCAACATTCAGAGGAAGAAGAGGATTCTCAAAATGCGGCTTAAGGTCCCACCTTCCTTGAATCAGTTCACCAAGACCCTCGACAAGAACCTCGGTATATATATCCTCTCTATGTTTTTGGATTTTCAGTTTCTGTATTTATAGATATATGCTTTCACATTTAGTAATATGTAGATGTTGGTTCGCTAAGTTGGCTGAATAATTAAGATGCTTATGGGTTTTGTTCACAAAAATCATTTAACTGGCCTCAAAATGGTTCGGTTGCGTGAGATTTCTTTTGCTGTTTATTAGTTTGTTGTTGTATTCTTTTCATTATGGATTTCAGAATTTGTTTTACCTGCTTTCTTCATTTTTCGCTAATTTGTTATTGCAAGAATGTGATTATTGCAGTTAATAGTACTGGATAACGGTGCTCTTTCTCATGTGATCTACGTGGTTTGTCTGAATGATCATGTTCCTTCTTGATGCGAGTGTCTTATTAGTTACTGGGATTAGATTGAACTATAGTGTTCCTCTTGGTGTGAGTGTTTTATTGGTTACTGGGATTAGAGGATGTAATGACTTTGTGTACGAGTACATTTTGTCATAATCTTTGTGTTATACATTGATATTGTGGCCTCATAATATATGAGTAACCAATGTGTGATGAGGCAATGGCAATGCAATGCAAGGCTAGGTAGCTTTGTCATTCTACCTTCATATGTCATCTTCTCTCTCTGTTTTTGCCCTTTAAAATTAATATAATTTATTATATTCCACTCTTGTTGTAGACATGGTTAAACAAAACAATTATTAAACACTCTTTGGGACATTGTACTGCATCTACTGGTTAACTCTTTTGCTTGAACTTCTGAGTTATTACATGCCATATGAATTTTACACAGTTGTTTGTCACAATATGATTTTCTGTGTTGAATTTTATTTTACCTTCCTTTGCAGAAGATTTGTGTTTCTTTAAAATCAAAAACTCTTTCTGAATGTATATTTTTTGGATCTTCTATGCAGCATCGAACCTGTTCAAGATGCTTCTTAAGTACAGACCTGAGGACAAAGCAGCAAAGAAGGAGCGACTTTTGAAAAAGGCACAGGCAGAGGCTGAAGGAAAACCTATTGAGTCTAAGAAGCCTATTGTCGTGAAATATGGCCTCAACCATGTCACCTATCTTATCGAGCAGGTAGTTTACCAGCATGTGTCTAATCTTGCTCAATTTCTGTTGGACTTACTTCCCTGCCTAACTGATCCCCCAATTACATTTTCCTTGCAGAACAAGGCACAATTGGTGGTTATTGCTCATGATGTGGACCCTATAGAGTTGGTTGTTTGGCTACCAGCATTGTGCAGGAAGCTGGAAATCCCATACTGTATTGTGAAGGGAAAAGCACGCTTGGGATCGGTAACTATGCCTGTTATATTTTATGTTCAGAAGTTGTCACTACAAAAACTATAGATGGAGAACTAAGTCATTTTGTTTTTTCTGGTAGATTGTCCACAAGAAAACTGCATCAGTTTTGTGCTTGACAACAGTCAAGAATGAAGACAAATTGGAGTTCAGCAAAATCTTGGAGGCTATCAAGGTAGTTGAAGTTTAATCTTTCACAAATTGTATAACATTTGGGATTTCATGGGTAATTTGGCTTGATCCTTATGTTTCTCTTTGCTGTCTCAGGCAAATTTCAATGACAAGTACGACGAGTACAGGAAAAAGTGGGGTGGTGGTATTATGGGATCAAAATCACAAGCTAAGACCAAGGCTAGAGAAAAGGTGCTTGCTAAGGAAGCTGCTCAAAGGATGACCTAAGAGCCAGTACTGTGCAATTTTTGTTACCTAGGATCTGACTGTCTGAGGTTATTCACCTCTGAGGTTTTTGTTTTTCACATGGTTATTTTGGTTGATTACAGAGGTTTTGTTTCTTTTAAAGGCAGATTAAATTGATCAAGAGGTAGTGCTGGGTGTTTAAAAGGACTGTTTTTCTTGTTACATCTGTTAAAGTTTTAGAATGCAATGCATGATTCTCTTTTTAATCTTTGCAGTTCGTGACACCATTTTACATGTGAAAACAGCAACAGCATTGTTTTATTACTTTGTGGGAAAGCTCGCAGTGAGTCCATTTTTTTTAAAGCATACATCGAAAGTTAATACTACCTTTTGAACACGCATGTGGTTGGAGAAAATGTTAAAGATTCCAACAAAAAGTTCTGGTTACTTTATTGTTGATCAATGTTTGTCTTATCTCAAGTTTGTTTTTAATTTAACCTGAACCTTTTGCGTTTAAATGAATAAGTACGGCTGGTAACCGTGACTGTAGGTCTCTGTTGTGCATATTTTCTGGCCCCTTCACTTACTATTAAACATTTCTCAGGTGGGAAATATTGGCGAGTCTCGAGATGACAAGGTATCTAGGCCAACTCTATGTATTTCAAACAGTTATTTTGTTGCCTGAAGGATCTTACAAGCCCATTAACACTCTAACCTGGCAATCTACTAATCGTTCAAAGCTTGTTCGGAAATGATTTAATTGTCGTGGATTCTAAAGGTTGATCTATTAAGTAACAAAATTTAGAACTAACCAATGTTTTTTAAACTAGAACTCACCAATTTTATGAAATGTGAAACTGTGATATTTAGCGTGTACCCTGTATGACTGGAGATAACAAGCCAATCCGCTATATAAGAAACAAACAAACAAGATTTGAAAATGCTACTTTAGATCACCATGGAATTATGCAACAGCTAAAAAAATTGTTGAACAAGACAGAATTCTTTCTGGAACCGATGGAGCAGAAAGAGGTATCTATCTTGGTGGGTTAATCTTTTAATAGATTAGCTAGTTTGGTTCGTGTTGCCTATGTCAACTTATTCGACATCGTCACTTGAAACAGTAACTAGATTAATTATTAGTTAATAGCCCATCAACCCTGCTCTTTTTCTTCAATAAGCACTTGGCTTCAGTTCGGTTTCGCTTTTGTTTGCAATGCCTACTTGAATAACCCAAGCGAGGGGTAATTACATCAAATATACATATATGCGTCCGTGGACCTTTTATATGATCTTTTTCAAAAATTGAGCTTTCTACTCTTTTGTTTTTTTTTTTTTAAACTCCCATTAATTAAATTAACCTTCAAATTCACATTAAACTAACATATATTTTAAATTTAATTTAAATAATGTCCTCATTTTTTATACTTCCCACCAAACTTCCTCCCTCACACAATAATAAAAAGTAAGGCATACGAAAAAGCAAATAAATTAAAAATTCACTCAAACGATGGAAATACAAAATAACTTTTCAAGTGTTTTTTGGTTTTTTGATTTAAAAATTAAATAGTCGACAAATAAAGAAATCCCCGTAGCATACATAGATGTTGTACATTTTTGGGCAAGCTCTCTGTTAAAACCGTAACAAAAAATAAAAAAAGAAAAAGAAAAAGAAAAAGAAAAATCACTCACTCTCTCTCTCTCTCTCTCTCTCTCTCTCAAACTCTGCGATTCATCAAACCCTAGCAATCTCTCTCGCTCTCTCTCTCTCTCACTTTCGTTTTCTCGCTCGCTTTCTCTATCAATCTGATCTATTCCTATCAATTTCTGCGAATTTCGGTGATGGCTGACGGAAAGCTTGATCTGCCGGACGATCTCCTCTCCTCCAAGACGATCGTCGATCAACACTCCTCCGTTAAAGGTACTCGTTGTCTTCCTCTTCTTTTATTAATCTGAATTTACTTTCATTTAATGTCATTGTCGTGAAAAAAGAAAAAAAATCTTCAATAGCGTATCTGATTGATCTACGTTATCTATGTACCTCCGCCTATTGTCAATCGTGAGTGACCTGTTTAGTCATCATTTGTTTATATTTGTGTATAATATTTTTTTAAGATTCTTTTTATATACTCTTCTCGTCGAATGTCACCGCAACAGAATTTAAGATTCTGTTTATTTTTTATTCATTTTGGTATGGTACTTGAAATTTTTTTTTTCTGGTTGGTTTAAAGTTGTTGCTTTTGTTGGATCATTGTTTTTATAATTGATGTTGAATGAATGATATTGATTTGTTATGTGTGTTAATGATTTGGTTTTTGTGTTTTGTTAGATGAAGCTTGGGGAGGAACTGGTGAGGAGAAGTCACTCATGGGGTTACTTGATGAGTCAAAAGGTGGTTATTTTCATTTGAAGTTGTGCTTGTTTCAAGAATTTAGTTCCGCAATCATATATGCTAGTGCTTTTGATAGGTGTTTACATGTTCATATCTGACTTTTTTCTTTCTAAGTGTTTGCGTTTACGTATGTGCACATTGAATTGGCGGCAAAGTTATTATAGTATTGTTTTATTTTGGTTGTAATTGCAGATCAAGTAACTTCGGAGAGTAGCATACCTCTGTCTCCGCAGTGGCTTTATGCTAAACCAGTTGATTCTAAGATATTGACTACGGGAATGTCAGGGGTAAGAAATTTTTTATTACTTTTAGGGTTTGATATATGTGCCGTGGTTAGGGCATTTTGTTACCATGCAAGGGGTAGGCAGGCATGTTTCTAATTATGTTTGCCAATAAATGGTAAACTGGAATTTGACGTTACAAATTTATTGTTCACAAGGCATTTTATTGCTTTATATTTTCAAAGTAAAAAAAAAATATGTATAAACTGATGGTGCTGGCATGCTGGATTTTCAGGATCTTGTTATGTCATACCTCAGTGTTATTGTCGTATTCTGCTTTTGTAAATTTGAAATCCATTTTATGCATCTGCCTTGGAAGAAATGAACTTTGTTTTGTTGAAATAAGGAGTCGGATTTTGCATCTATGAACCATGTTTACTTGAAATAATGATCCTGAATTCTTTTTTTTTTTTAAATTATTGCTTCATTGTATAATTGATCTTTTTCAATTTATTACTGTATACCAGTCTTTTCTTGATGCTCACCTGGAAAATATTCATATTGTTATACATTCTCATGATTGTGCAATATGTTATGATAACTACTAAGTTTGTTTATAAAGTTTGGGTGCTTGATGTCACGTTTCAGAATCTTTCCTTTTTTGCCATGGACCCACAACACGTTGCAACATGTTGCTGTGTTTGTTTGTGTCTCTTTCATCAGTCAGTGGTTTGTTGGGTCATGTTCCTGAGCTAGAGCCTCTACAAAATTCTGAGTTTTTAGAATTGGAAGAAAAATATTAATGCTTATTCATTTACAGTTAATTACAATTACATTATTGAACCCAGTTTATTAGTGTAATGGTTTTGAAATATTTCTTGTGAGAGAGTTCTGGCTAATTATTCTTCTTTATAACCTCTTCTATCAAACTGTCGGAGATTGAAATATTTAGTGACGTATTATCCTGTCTGTAGACCTATGGATAGTCTCTTCAGTGGAAATAATTTAGTCAGTTTGTTATAATTTACTACGTGCTTAATAGGTGATGAATAATGGTGATCAGTCCTTTTTGAGCATTGTATCTGTTTTATTTAGTTTATTGAATTCTTTATTTTAGGTTAGGTTAATACCATTGAGTTTTCACTAGGGTAATGATAATTTCTTTCAGTATGTTGCTCGCTTTATAATTTCTTTCTGTACCAAAACAAATGGCAGGATGTGCGTGCACCGAATCCTTTGCCTCATGGAAGTATCACTGATCCTACTCTGAAAGACAGTTGGCGTTTGGATGGGTCTCAGGATAAGAGAGACTGGAGGAAGACTGCATCAGATGTTGAAATCAGTCGCCGCTGGCGCGAAGAGGAGAGAGAAACAGGCTTACTTGGTAGAAGAGACCGCAGAAAGGGTGTCGATGCCAATTCGTCTAGGGATATTTCTGAAAATAGGGCTTTGTCTTCTGCAGATCGTTGGCATGATTCTAGTAACCGTAATTCTGGGCATGAGTCCCGGAGAGACAGCAAGTGGTCTTCCAGGTGGGGTCCTGAAGATAAAGAGAGGGATTCTCGAACTGATAAGAGGACAGAGGCTGAGAAGGAAGATACTCAGGTTGACAGACAATCCTTTGTCAGTGCCAACCGCACAGCTTCTGAGCGTGACAATGATTCTCGTGATAAGTGGAGACCACGCCACCGTATGGAAGTTCATGCAGGTGGGTCGGCTGCATACCGCTCTGCTCCAGGATTTGGACCAGACCGGGGACGAGTGGAGGGCTCAAATGTTCGATTTGCTCCAGGACGTGGAAGGTCTACTATTAATGGGAACTTACAAATCGGCAAACCCCCCTCTGTGTCTGTTATTGGTTCTGTTCCTGGAGATAAATTATCTGGCTCCTCGGCTGCAAGTATGTATTGCTATCCCAGGGGAAAGCTTCTTGACATTTATCGTAAGAAAAAGACACTTCCAACTTTTGATGCCGTACCTGATGAAATGGATCATGTATCACCTATAACACTCGTAGATGCTGTGGAGCCTTTGGCTTTTGTTGCTCCTGATGCTGAGGAAGAGGTATATTTATTGTTTTATATTTTATAATACCTTTGTATTTATTATGGTCGCCTCAAAGGAATTATTGGTTCTTGCAGGTTGTTCTTGGGGATATATGGAAAGGGAAAATTAGAGGCAGTGCAGTTTTGCAGAATTCTTTCAGGGAAAAAAATGTGGCATCAAATGATAATAATTATACTGGTAATTGCAGTTGCATTTCCTTTACTTATTACCTAATAAACTGTTTCAATTATGTGTCTGATATAGATTTATCATTTATACAGGCTTTGGTGATAAGAATTTCATTGAGGAGAAGTTAAGTTCTTCTGTCAACACCAATGAAGGTATTAAATCATTGGAAAAGGCTACTGTAAATAGTACTTCTCAAGATGATGGTGTTGGGGCAGTATATACATCTGATCCCCAGGCATTTATTGCCAAGGGTAAGGAAATTCTGTTTCCTATATTTGATCCGTGCTAGTTAATTTATTTAGAATGATTATATTATTGCCGTTTTTTGTATACGTATGACCTTTTCTGTTCTTCGTTTCAGAAACGGATGGTTTTAAAGAAGGTGAAGAGACATTTATGACAGTGAGGAATGATGTGTTGATACGTGATGGCTTTATACCTTCAGTCATCAAGAAACATGATGTCTCCAATTTAGGGGAGATTGGTAGTTCCGATAATAGAGTTAATGAACTCGAATTTTCTAAAAATCAACAAGTGGGAAATTTGATTTCTTCGAAGCACTCGGTGGCAGATATAGAGCCAACTACTACTTTTCAAGTTGGTAACCAGCTTCCTGATGATTCAAGTGCTCTATTTGATTTTACATCAGTGCAGCAAATTTCAAATCAGGATCTACTTCATTTAAAAAGAAATGATGAGGGTCATATTGTTATACCACCAGAGGATTTAAGCTTGTCCTATCTTGATCCTCAAGGAGTAATTCAGGGACCATATATGGGGATTGACATCATTAGATGGTTTGAGCAAGGCTATTTTGGAACTGATTTACCAGTTCGTTTGTCGGATGCCCCTGCTGGATCTCCTTTTCAGGAACTTGGCGAAGTCATGCCACATTTAAAAGTTGAATCTGGATCTGCTCCCAGCACCAATTTGGTTACCACATTGCAGCTATCTGATGCTGCTGCTGGCACCTTGGAAGAGAGTGTAGCCTCACCTGTTCCTGGTCCGGACTTTAAGGGGTCTGCCATTGTGAATAATCAACACTTGGTTTCAAGTGGTTTGGAGGCTACTTCAAGTGTTAATTTTCAGTCAAGAGTATCTAATCATGATTTTCATTCAGAACTTAAGTTTTCTGATGATCAATGCTACCAAAATTTGGCTGCTCAAGATGAAGGTATGTTATGTGTTACATGACTTGGTCTTGACATTAACTTTTTATCTTTTTGTCTGTTATGATACTAGTTCAATTGTGTATCTTTATCTGTTTCAGAAATTGTCTTTCCTGGAAGGCCTGGAAGCAGCAGTGCTAACCATTCAAGGAAATCTGCAGCTGATATTCACAGTTCATTTTCCAGTCCTGCTAGCCACTATGCCCTTACAAATGAATTTTCAGACGCTAGCATGTCCAGACATCAGGATGATGATAAATTGCATCCTTTTGGCTTGTTGATGTCTGAACTCAGAGACAGCTCTCACTTGAGGCGCTCACAATCTTCCAATATGGCTTCAAGCATAGGTGATCAGGGTCTCTTTATGGATTCTTTGCTTGAGAAAGATGCCACATTTGTCAACCAGAGCTCATTGGGTACAATGATTGATCAACCCTCCTATGGAGAGATTTGGTCTGAGGATCAACTGAAAAACGCAGTTTCTAAACCTAATATTCAGCGTGTTTCTTCAGATGCTCACCAGTTATTTCGAAGGGAGCAAGAATTGAATGCTTTCGACTTGGGAGAGCACCTGATGTCACAAAAGTTGAAAAAGGAACAGCTTCAGCAGAAAAATTATCTGTCTCATCCTTTTTCACATACAACTGAACTGGGGATAGAACAAGTTCCAGGTTTTGCTCTTTCTCGGAGCAAGAACCTCAATATGCAGCAGTCAGTTCATCATCCCGTAGCAAATATGGAACTACTTTTGGAACTTCAGTTTCAAGAGCAGCGGCATCTTGAGCTTCAACAACAGCGGCATCTTGAGCTTCAACAACAACGGCATCTTGAGCTTCAGCAACAGCGGCATCTTGAGCTTCAGCAACAGAGGCTTCTTGAGCTTCAGCAGCAGCGGCAGCTTGAGCTTCAGCAGCAGCGGCAGCTTGAGCTTCAGCAGCAGCGGCAGCTTGAGCTTCAGCAGCAGCGGCAGCTTGAGCTTCAGCAGCAGCGGCAGCTTGAGCTTCAGCAGCAGCGGCAGCTTGAGCTTCAGCAGCAGCGGCAGCATCTTGAGCTTCAGCAACAGCGGCATCTTGAGCTTCAGCAGCATCGATTGATGCAGCAACGGCAGCAGCAACAACAGTTGCTGCTTGAACAAATACTGCAGCATCAAATGTCTGAACCTGGTTACGGGCAGTTGAAGGTGGATCCTATGGGGGAGAATCTCCTTGATCAGGTGCAGTTAAGAATGCATCTTCTGCATGAACTCCAACAGAATTCTCAGTCCAGGCACATTGATCCATCGCTGGAACAGATTATACAAGCAAAGATTAGCCAGAGTGCACTCCAAGGACATCCAGCTGATTTATTGGACCTCATATCACAGGCTAAGCATGGGAATATGCTTTCTGCAGAACAGCAACTGCATTTTCAACAAGAATCTTTGCAGGCACGACATTTATCCATGGGTTTGAGGCAGCAGTTTGGGATGGAGGGGGAAAGGCATATTCCTGGGCCATGGTCCGTTGATGAGGCTGGTCAGTTTGCTAGAACTTCTTCTGGTCAGCAGCAGGCTCCTTCTGCAGGCTCTGGTGCATCTGATTTTTACCAGCAACAGCAGAGGCATTCCTCACATGAGGAGCAGTTCGGCCATCATAATTGGAATCATGCTATACAGGAACGACACCAGCGAGGGTTTTATGAGCCTAGCTCTATGGCATTGGACAGGTCAATGTCTCATCCTTCTGCTGTCAATCCTGGAATGAACTTGGACAATATAAATGCTCGTACCCAAGGTCCAGATTTTCCAGATCGACATCTTTATATGCACTCCAGTAGCCAGCTGGGTTCTTTTTCTTCGGATATCCTTGTCTCACTCCCGACAAGTCTCTGATGAGTTTTTTGCTTCTAATCCAGATATGACCAAGAGCCACTCCTATGGAAACAATGGGCTGCTAGAAAATAGCTGGATGGAAACACAGATGCAACAATTGAATCTGAAAGCCGAACGACAAAGACAGGAGCCAGAAGTCAATAAGACTTGTGCAGATTCAAGTAGATGGTCATCTGCTGGAGGTGATGAAGAGCATCCGAACCAAATTCTGATGGACCTCCGCCAGAACTTGGGCATGCAATCAATGCAGTCATCAGAAGTTGATTATCAACATCTTATGCCATCTTCTAAAACTCCGGAAAGCTTTTGGCCAATTTCTGAGACACAGCCTTTAAATCATCCTTTTAATCATCTCGCAGAACTAGAAGTTGGTTTGAACGATTCTTTCATGGAAGGGCATCAAAATTCCAATTCAAGTGCACACTTTAAGCATTCAGGAAACACTTCGCTGCTAGGATCTAATTCTGGAGTAACGATAGAACAGTCACTCTTGTCAGGCACTGTAGAACATTCTAGTTCTATTGCCAAATCAGCTACAGATAAAGAATTGTCAGAGCATGAAGGACCGAAGGTGAAGAGACTTGGGTCCAAAGGCACAAGCAAGTCAGCTTCCGAAATCAAGGATGATGTAGTTGTACAAGCAGAAAATACTCTGGATGTTGGAGAGCTACCGATTAATGCCCATAGTAGGCATAGGTTTTTAGTTTCTGCTGGTAATTTGTCAAACATCTATAGATCTCATTTTCGTTTGAATGAATGTTGAATTCACTAGGAAATTGTGCAGGTGAAATGGGAGGTTCATACAACTACGAGATTGGATTAGAAAAGTCACTTGGAGAAATTTCTAATGATAGGTATGGTTCTCTCGTGCAGTGGTTGGCATTATGTGTAGTACCATAGTTGAGAGCTGTGAGCAACTAATCTTGTTGAAAAATTATGCTTAGCTAATGTGTGAAGTAGTGAATAAGGTTTTGTTTTTGCATCATTTATTTTCTTATCTATCTTTTTTAAAAGATCTTCTGCTTTTGAAAGGCTGCCTGCTGTATTCCCCAAAGGGCATGACAATGATTTGAACAAACGGCCACCTGTATCAAGAGCTTCATCTTTCCAGGATGTTTTGCCTCAACCAACTCCTGCTTCATTTGTCAAGCAAAAAAGTTCAATGACCACCCTTGCATGTGATGGTAGAATTCTTGTATTCCTTTTCCTTTTTTGGCCTTGATTGTGGGTTGTGAATATATTAGTTTGTTTACCATGCTTCTGTGGTAATTTTCAGAAGAAAAGCGCAACTGTGTTAGTATTCCTGTGGAATCCCATGTCTCCGAAACTCAGGCATCTGGCAAGAAAGATCTGCGTTTTAGAAGGACCTCATCTTGCAGTGATGCTGCTGTCTCAGAAACATCGTTTATAGACATGCTTAAGAAACCAGTTCCTCTAGAATCTGATCCATCAAATGGAGGAGTTGGTTTGGAGTCATGTGACGGTGGTGCTCCAGCAGGACGAAGTGGGAAAAAGAAAGGGAAGAAAGGAAGGCAGATAGATCCTGCACTCCTTGGCTTTAAAGTTTCAAGCAACCGGATCATGATGGGTGAGATCCAGCGCCTTGAGGATTAACCTGCACACAAGTTGTACATTGCTTGTAAATTTCTCTCCGTTTTTTCTTACGTAGATTTTGTATAGTATTTAAGTGGCATGGTTCTTTTAGAAGTCCACGCTTTTCATTTTTGGTGCTTTAGTTGCGACAAAGCTCTTATGATTTTGTTTTAAATTCCTGTTTGCAAATTGCAATTCACCATGTTACTTGTATATTGTAGAAGGGGGAGATGAGAGGAGCCTTTTTTTAAAGAAAAAATAGAGATGAGAGGTGCTTTGTGTAGGCGGGATAGGTAGATTTTTTGTAGGATTATGTACATTAATAAAAGAAACGATTACAGAGAGCTGTCCTTTTTCTATTTTTGTTATTTCATTTTTGTAACGATATATGCTCATGAAATAAAAAAATCGTATGATCATGGATTCTTTCCTTGGTAAAGCAGTTTCTTTATTGGCATCATATATTTGGCTGTGTATCATAAATTAGATTGTCTATTAAATAAAAGATCAAAAGGAATCGATCCTTTTATTGCGGGCCATCAAAACATGGTTAATCTCTACCAGTTAAACTTGCACTTGTTTCTCCAACCACCTCTCACTGTTTCTCCCCACATTGCATTCAGCCATGAATCATGACGATACTGCAGCACTACTTGGCTATGGAACCTGATGATATCATCAATTACGCCAATCAAACTGGCAACTTGACAACAATTTGCTATGCTTGCAGAAAGATGCATAAAATTGGTGTATTCTGGAACTCAAATCCTCTTGAATATCCCTACTCTCTGCCTGTTGTTGCAATTGACTTTGTCTTCTGCCGTCATTATCTTTATCTCCTGAGTCCTCAAGCTTCTTGGCCAGCCTCTTTACGTCTCCCAGTTCTTTGTAAGTTCTCCCCTCTCTATTGTTTTTCAATTTCCTATTACAATAAATATGATGTTTTTCGTCTCAGAAATGTAACTGCAACGATTGTTCATTTGTCTACCAGGGTGGTCTATTGTTAGGTCCATCTTTTTTTGGAGAGACTTTCAAAGATTATCTTGACACAATATTCCCTCTGAGAAGTTTCATTTTGTTTGATGTAATTGCTTCCTTTTCATTAATATTTTACTTCTTTCTCCTTGGAATACAAATGGATCCATCGAGTATCAAGAGCATAAACAAACGTACATTTTCCATAGGTTTTTTCACCGTTGCATTGCCTATGATCCTAAGCACCGGCTGTGCTGTTTTCTTGGCTGGCTTTCTTACAGAAGCAGAAGCAGCATCATTGCCTGTGGTTGCGCAAGCACTGTCTGTGGTCTCCTTCCCTATGATAGCTTATTTCCTTACTGAGCTCATAATTCTGAACTCTGAGTTTGGAAGGGTGGCATTATCTTCCTCGATAGTGAGCAACCTGCGCAGTTTCTTTGTGACAACAACTGCTATGCTTGTGCATGGATCAGCAGGTGAACACGTGAAAATTTTAACACTACTCTGCAATAGTTTTGTCTTAATATCTGCGATTTGGGTCAGTCGACCTGCATTTATGTGGATGATACGGTAAAACCCAGTTGGAGAGCCATTGCAAGTGAACTACACAATTGTGCTACTCGTAGCGATCCTTGTTACAGGGTTCTGTAGTCATGCTATGGGTTTACATATCTACTCCGGCCCTTTTGTTCTCGGCTTAGTTCTACCAGCAGGACCACCAGTAGGTTCAACAGTAACGGAGAGGCTTTATCTGATCACTACTTGGATATTTATGCCACTATATTTTGTCAAAACTGGATTGGTGATAGATATCTCTAGAATTAAGTTGAAAAATTATCTTGTAGTTCAAGCCATTGTCCTTGTCGCTGTTGTTGGAAAGTTCATGGGAGGCTTTTTGGTTTCACTTTTTTGCCAATTACCAACAAGAGATGCTCTCTGCCTTGGCCTGGTCATGACTTTCCAGGGAGTTGTTGAGCTTGGCATGTTCAAATTGATGAAGAAAAATGAAGTATGTTCAAACTCTAATTCTATTTCGTGTTTAAGTATAACAAATGATCTATCGGTAACCTTTTTCCAATTGCTTGCAAAGAATAGACGACACATCTTTTACAGTCATGTGCATCTTTGTGGTGCTTGTAGCAGGCGGTATCACACCCATCATAAAAGCAGTTTATGATCCTTCAAGGAGGTATGTAGTTAACAAGAAAAGAAGTGTGTTGCATTCACAACCCAACACTGAACTTCGAACACTCGTCTCTATACACGACCAAGAGAGTGTTCCGGCTACTATAAACATCCTGGAGGCTTTAAATTCTACCAAGCAAAGCCCTCTTACCGTCTACTTGCTCCACCTTGTTGAGCTCGCTGGTAGTGCAAGCCCAATTCTCATACACCACAAGCTAAAAAAAAGTGGCTCTTCTGAAGCCAATGCCTCAGATAAAGTTATCAAAGCATTCACATACTTTGAGCGAAGCAATCAGGAGGGTCTGGTCTCTGTTTTTCCCTTCACAGCAATAGCTCCAGTTGCAACAATGCATGAAGATCTATGCAGTATAGCGCTTCACAGACTGACGTCTTTCGTTATCGTTCCTTTCTACGAGAGGTATTGAGCTGATGGTAGAGTGGAGTCAACTAAAACAGCCATCAAGATCACCAACAGTAACGTGCTCGAAAAGGCACCTTGCTCTGTTGCAATCCTTGTAGATAGAGGGCAGCTCAAGATGTCAAGGTCTATTAGCAAAAGCCGGTATGAGTATCGTGTTGCCGTTCTCTTCTTGGGTGGAGATGATGATCATGAGACTCTAGCTATAGCTACAAGGATGGCTGGACACCCCAGTGTCCACTTGACAGTTATTCGGCTTCTTGAAAAAGAAAATGTTGGTAAAGATGGTGCCGCGGATGCTAGGCTTGATAACCGTGTAGTGGATGTGTTTAGGACCACTATGGTAGACAATTATAGGGTGACTTATAGAGAGGAAATGGTCATGGATGGTTCAGGGACTGTAGCTGTGCTTCGATCAATGGAGAGCCAATTTGAACTTATAATGGTGGGAAGGAATCATGATAATCAAAAACCATTCCTTTCAGGCCCCACCATGTGGAATGAGGACACTGAGTTGGGAGTAGTTGGGGATATTTTGGCTTCAACAGATTTCTTGGGCAGTACAACACTCTTGGTGGTGCAACAACACAACGTTGTACACACTGCAGACCAATTCAATCATATGAGATACTTTGCCAACCAAAAGCAAGTAGTGGATGAAGCAGAAGATAAGCCAATTCATAGCATTTCACAGTACTCGATTAAAAGCCGAAATTAAGTTATGTACAATGTACATGTTAATCAGTTTGGCCCTTTATTTTTACATTTTTTACTCTTTTTGTAGAGTTATGAAGTAGGGATGGCAATGGAGCAAATAAGAGATGAATATCTCAATCTCCATATGAATTGTATTTAGTTCTATCTATCCCCGATTTTAAGTAATCAGGACAAATTTAGGAAATATTTGTATTGAGGTAGGATAGGAATATCAACCATTACATCCAAATAATAAAAAAAAAAAAATTAAGTTTGCGCATTTTACATAAAAATATGCAATTAAAGTGTATAATCTATGATGATATCTGGAGGGAGAAATGGAATTTCAATGATATTAACAACTTTCTAATCATGGATACTTTTATCATCCTTATTTTCGAGTTGCAATAAAATTACTTTGTTAGCAAAGTATATAATATTAAGTTTGCGTAGAAGAGTATTTTGAAATTATGTTAATAATTCAAATTTGCCTTTTGGAGTTGGCTTCCTATGTTTTTCAATGTAATCATTGTTTACAGTTCTCACCTAGAATAAATGCAAATCGTGATGCTGTAGTCATGTAGACCATTATTTTCTTCTATACATCCTCCTCCAACAACATTATAAGTACGATGGGGTTGGAAAAAAACAACATAAGACAGCAGGAAATCTGCATTTGGTTAGCCTTTATTAGTCACATCAATGATCGCAAAACTAGCAAACTATACTTGAGCACCAGAGACCACTAAATTGTTTGCTACTGTCCAGTGTGTGGTCTGCTACATCTTTCCTGCACTGCCTGTAGCAACTGTACAATGGACCTGGGTTGAGAACATAAAGAAACAGGAGCTAATAGTTCCTTAGAAATAACTTCCGACATTGAAGTCGAGTTTTCGTGAATCCACTTGATATGTTCAATGGCAGTTTGAACCTCGTTAGCCTTAGCTAAAAATTTCAGAAAAATAACATGCGAGTCTGAATGTACTATATCGGATGCAAGACCGCGTAGCAACTTAGCAGCAGCAAGAAAATGACCTGCATGGAACATAAATGAGAAAGATATATAGTTAAACTTCAAGTGCATATAATATACAAAGATAACTAACTGCTCATAAAGAAAATCCGCATATAATAAATCAACTCCAACGATATTCGGTATAATCAAATCCCAGAGCAAATTCAATAGTATACCTTTTCTACAGAGAGAAAGTATAAATGAGCTCAATATGTTATGTGCAAGCTTTGTATCCTGGTTAACAGACTCATCGAATACTTCAAAAGCATCTTGGAGTTTAGTTTCTTGACAAAGTCCTTCGAGGAGGGACGTGTAAGTTATTGCATCGGGTGTCACCCCTTTCTCCAACATATGATGGAAAAGCCTAACAGCATCTTCAACTTCACCCACTTCCGAGAACTTCCTAATAAGTACATTGTAGGTCTTCAAATTCGTGGCACACCCACTAGCAAACATCTCATCCCACAATTTTTTAGCAGGACGTAATAGATCTTCCCGACAGCATGCTTCCATGAGAGAATTATAAAATGAGACATCCGGGGAAAACCCTTTCCTCTTCATCTCTTGAAGAACCCCATAAGCCTCTCTTACTCGTCCTGCCTTGCACAAGAACGAAACCATCACATTATAACTTTCCACATCCATAAAATAGTCATTTACGGACAAAACCTTATAAATCTCCACCAATTCATCACCCTTGCCAAGCTTACATAAATTCCTACTCAAATTACTCAATGTTAACAAAGTCGGTACTCTCCCTTTTTCGATCATAAAATTGAAAAACGCAATTGCAGAACTAGGATCACTGCCCGACACTGATCCTATCAACGCGTTTAAAACATCATCATCTATGGGGAAATTCCCACTAACAATCACTTCACCTAATTGTTTTGCTTCAACTATCCTTCTCTCTGAAATCAAACCTAATATAAACTCCCTATAATCACTACTTCTAGGAGCAACACCTACCTTTCTTTTCTTCTTCAAAACTGCTTCTCTTTCAACCACAGCCCCCATTAATTTAAACTCTTCAGCCACAATCCTATATGCAATAAAATCAGGTTTGCACTCTCTAATCCTCAACTCATCCAATACTCTATATGCATCTTCCACTTTTTTAGCTTCACACAGCCCATGAACTATCAAAACCGCCATAACTGACCCATTAACAATTGAATATTGACTCTTTTTAACGTCATCTAGCATACTTAAAACTTGACCCAGATCAACATTTCTACAAAATCTCCATATAAACACACCAAAACCAATAGTACTAAAGCCAACACCTCTCTGAGACATTTCATCAAACACCTTTAAAGCACTATCAAAATACCCATCCGAAGCTAGAGCAGCTAATAGAGAGTTGCAAATTTCAACCCCAAGTTCTTCACTTTTCAACTTCACTTCATCAAAAACCAAAAAAGCTTTCTGGGTATTTTTTCCTCGAATCAAAGAACCGATCACAAGGCCATACACTGAAGAATCCAGAGAGATTTTATTCAATTTAACTTGTTTTAGAAGAGAGTCAATGGCATTGAAATGGCGGGAAAGAGAAAGAGATTTGAGAATTGATTGATAAGAAACAGAGGAGTGATTGAAATTAGGCTGTTGAGAGGCCCAGTTGAAGAAGCCAAGAGCGAGAGAGTGGTGACTCAAGAGATACGGGTCAATGACTCGAGCAACCAGTGATGGACTCAGTGAGTCGCGGAGACCCATTTGATGGAGGGTTTGTTCAAGTGACGGTGTCCATATTCGTGTAGGTTTTGTGTGGTTCGACGCCGAGATAAGTGCTCGGCTTATCCGAGTTGCTAAGACAATCGCCGGTCTCATCAACTCCATAGACAAAGAGAGAGTTGACAACTTAAACGCAGCGTTTTGTGGCATCCATCTGTTGAGATGTATGCCACAAATGCTGTGGGGTAGATTATTTCTCAGCGTGATTTGTGGGGTGATAGTAGTTTTATTGTTGAGGATATTAAGGAGTTGTGTGTTGTGACAGGTATGGTGGTGTGACAAGCCGTCCCTAGGGTTAGGAAACCGTTTGGCGCATAAACTTATCTCAATCGCCTTGTCCTCAAATGAGGTCCGTCAGTGGCGGGAAGTCACTGAAAGTTGTATTTTGTCTTTTGCGGGTTAATATATATTGAGTTAAAAAAAAAAAAAAAAAAAAAAAATCATGCAAGAAGCAAAAATACACAATTTGAAGTATATGTAATATCCACATGATTTTGTTCCTTTTTTTCTTTTTTCTTTTTTTTTTTTCACATTAAGCTGAAATATTTATATACAAACTTCTAGTTTTCGTACAACACAAACCATGTAACATTACACTGTACAGGTATAGACAAAATATATAAAGCACCACCTTATATGGTATTCACAATATGAAGCTGGCATCCGGGGCTTGTTTTGATAACAATAACACTTGATATATACATATGTACAGTGTGTTTCCTTCCCCATGTATTTCTGCTGAGTTATTAACATATGTATCTGATGTTTCTGTACAAGAGATTTACTTGTAAAAAAATTGTACGAACAGATTATGAGTAGGATCTAATCAACTTAAAATTTTGAAAAGATCGAACTTTGAAGAAATTCCCCAGGAAAAACCCTGTTGTTGTTTCTTGAGGTGGCTTCATTGCAACCATTGAGTTGCGCTTCACTTGCAGTTTGGTAAGTCCAATTTGCCGGCGGATTGAATCGATAATCTTGGGATCAACGGGGTTGCCAGTCACATCTGTCACATAGAATGTGTCTTTAACCTTCCCACCTTTTGTTGAAATCTCTGCTCTCTTGATGCACATACTATTTTCACGAAATATCCGGGTGATGTCTGAAAGGAGTCCAACGCGATCTTCTGTGCACAGTTCTAGCTCCAGTCCCTGCATATGATCATGCTACAATGTTTAGATTGCAAATCTTAGCATGCCCACCATGATTTCATCTTCTGAAAAGTTATTGCATATACCTCAGATGCCCGCCTTTCAATGGCTGCTTCAAGACACTTTATGATGCGTTCTCGCTCAGCTTCTGAGCTCACGGGGAGCCCATCAACATGTCGAATATAGAATTCCTACAAAACAGAAATGCCATTGATTTTATTAAAATGAGGAAATCATTATTGTTGTCGACCTTTCAGTCGTGCCCTATCCACCAGATCAATACCATTCTACAGGTTGTGATTATTGGCTAGTACAAAATGTCATTATATTCATCTTGGTCCAGTCTTCAAAGAATTTAAGGGTCAATTATCATCTAATAAAAGCAATTTCAATGCCTTACCTGGTAAGCTTCCATCCTCCCTGTGTGAACCGTTCCATGAAAGACCACATACTGCATGTCTGTTAGAGTGCAAACGATGTCAAACAACAGTTTTGGGCGATCTTTCGTTCTCATAGTTATCACCGTGTAATCTTTCTCAATATTCAACACAGTAACTTGGGGTCTTGAACTCGCATCCTGAACTATCCCTACAGCACTCTCAACTCTTTCATAGTCCCTATCATCAAACATAATCTGGTGCAGCCTTCTCTCCCTATTCATAACACCAGGAGGTGAAAGCGTCGTCTTTGCTGTTTTGAAGTCATTGTCTAATTTAAGGACATTGCAAAGCAATTCTTTTATTAATGAGAGCCGTTTTGGATCTTTAATTGCACACCTCGTGGAACTGTCTGTGACATGAACTACGGCTGCAGCTCTAGCATTGTGTGTCCATATCTCAGCATTTACCACGTTGCATTTAAGGTCTGCAAGAACTGCACATACTTCTGACAATAAACCAGGCCTGTCAGTGCCAGTGAGTTCAATTGAGGTGTGCTCTTCTGAAGGCATCACCCCGACTGAGCCTCTCAATGACGGCGCCAAGCTAGCATCAGTTTCAAGCCTCTGCAGAGAGAGATCAGTCAAATGACGAGCTCATTCAACATCTTAGCGACTCAAGGGACTGTATTAGCAGATGACAGCAAATTGGAAAATGGAGAGTGTAATAATTAGAAATCTTAACATGGTAGATTGACTTAAAAATCCATTGTCTCTTAAATTTGCTTAAAATGATAAGCAGGACAAGGAAATGCATGACCAAGGAATAGATCAAATTGCTCAAAAGAGCGAACAAAAAATAAGTTGTCATATATGATTATGATGCCAATTCAAAGTTCATTACTAGTAGGTTTAAAATTACTGATATGCAGGGGAAAAGAAAGAATTCAAACTTCTAGGTCTCAAAACTTCCATAAGATCTAAGAGAACAGAAAACTCCATTTCGCTTATAGCAACAAAACCACACACAGGAGATGATATAATTTCCAGGTGTTCGATATTTAAATTGCAAATAGATACAGAAGACTTCTTACCCTTTGAATATGGTTAATGACTTCCTTATCTCTAATTTTGTTCCCATCATGATCGATCACATTAAACACTGAAACCAAAATCACAACATGAATATAAGAAACAGAGAGACGCGCTCTCAACTCTTTTACAATTCAAGCAACTGAAGAAGAAACTTTACCATCCATAAACCATCCGCCATCAGACGATATGTAAGCTTTGGTTATCACAAGGTTCATATCGTTAAGCACTTGAATAACTTGCAGGAGGATTCCATGCTTGTTAACACTATCTACCTGAACACACAATCCAGTTCAATCAAAGTTCTTCAAAACCCGCATTTGAAGAGAAACAGAGAAATTAAAACAGCTAACCAACAAATCAAAACAACCCCTGTCCTATCTATTTCAACCTACTTCCTGGTAAAACAAAACCAAATCAACTAGAAAAGATAGAGCTTGATTACCTGAATAACAGTGGCATCCTTACAACTATCATTGTCAATCACAACTCTGCAACAACAAGCCATAGAATGAAAATCACCATACTATCAGTGCCCACCCATATAAATGGAATCAAAATAAAGGCAAATAATAACAATAATAATAATAATAATCAAAGTAAGCTCAGGGTTTCTACCTTATTTACAAGGGAAAAATATATATATATGAGTTAAAAATCGAACCTTTGTTTTTTCTCATTGAAGCTAAAAAATTTGCTTATACAATTATATAACAAAAAGTTTAATAAAAATATGTCTATTTTGAAAGATAAAAAGGGGGTTAAAATCTTCTTTATAGACACTTTTTCTATGATATCACAACAACCAAATGGAGAAAAATTAATAATTCAAGAAAACCAACACAGCAAAAGAAAAGAACATGAAAAAGAACTCACAAAAAAAAGAAAAGAAAAAGTGTAACTTGCAAATACTGTAAAAATTAAAACTTGAAGAAAAAGATAGAAATGAAAATATCTTTTGAAATACAAAAACTTAAACCCCACAGACCAAAAACATAAATTCAAAACAACAACAACATAAAAATCAACCAAAAATTCACAAACAGAAACAAAAAAGAAAAAAGAAATAGAGAGATTACCTGGGCGGGTTCATCCTCCTGATCAACTTAGCATACTCATCATCCATTTCTTGAAGTTCTTTTTCAATAATAACAAAACCACCCAAAACACTCAAAAACCAACCAGAAATTATATTTTAAAAAGTAACCAAACAAGAAGAGTTTTCTCAAAATCAAATATAAAAAGAAATTTTTTTGAAAGAAAAAAATAAAAATTATTCCCAGCTTTGAGTTTACAATACGACGATGCTTCGTCCCATAATCAAGGAAAATAAAACAGAGAGAGAGTGTGTGTGAGTTGGAGGGAGCGGAACAAAACGTAGTATAAAAAGTCAAGTATGGGACCTTAGCGTCCACGAAACAAAACACAACTATAATAGAAACGATTCATGTGACGTGGCGACTTGTAATTGGGTAGATGGGCGGTTAAAAATGAAAGTAGATGCCGGTCGATGGATTGGACGGTGGAGGGAAAGTTACAAAAGGAGTGTAGTTTTGACGATTTCGGGTCAATGGGCGGGCACGTGGCGGCTGCAGAGTGGTCATGTATTTTGGGCGGCCATTCCAGCGTGACCTTAACCCTCATTTTTAGCCCACGGTATCTAACATTCACTGCTTAACTGCTCCCTCTCTTACAGGCTGTCTCTTCTCTTTTATCGGTTTGTGTAAGAATTTCACTTTGCATCTCGCGTTTGTTTGTCGCGAAGATTTTACGTTTGTTATGGGTTCGAATTTGACAGTTTGCATTTGTTGACGTGTCTAAAATTATCATATTTATTTTATATACAGATCTCAAAAATCCTTGTTCATATGGTATTAAATTTAATAAGGGTTATTTCAAAAAATAATAATATAATAATAAGGTTTGTGCTAGCATATGAAACTGTAAATATACCTGAGTTGTTTAGATCTCTTAAATTATATAACCAAGGATATTCATATCACTCAATTTATTAGGTCATGAATTTATAAGATTTAAAATTTTGTTATTATTTAACAAAAGTGTGAGTTTTAAAAGTAACACTGAAATTTTTAACATTATTAATATTTGTGAATTGTAGTTCGCAAACAAAAATAATAATTTACACAGTTTGTACTCTTCATTCACAAAATATGTTATTTATTCACGAATAATAGCTTATAAACATTGATTGACCTAAAAAACTGATTTCAATTATCTAGTATTATTTTTTAAATTCACTTTTTTCCCCCTTTAGTCATTTGCTGATTTTTTTTCTATTTAGTGTTGGTATAACCCAAGATTAGCTGAAATATACTACTATAATCATGGATGTAAGTTAAACATCATATATTCTTGTATCACCTAGAACAATATTTATGTAGCTCATTCCTTATATTAAAATTCTTATTTTTAAGTTAGTAATTTATAACTATCATCAAAATTATTAGACACGATAATTATAAATTACTTTCCATTAGTTTAGTTTGGAATTTATCGAAAGAAAATTTGAGATACATATTTCTCCTTTAAATTTAATTTTAATTTTGCAATAAAAATAGAAGTACCCATACTTAAAAATAGTAATAAAAGCACAACCTCTTTTAACTCAAACGGCATATGTATATTCATGCTGTCTGTGGAAATAGATTTCTTTGATATCAGTTTGATTAGATAAACTTCTTCCTGGTTCTGCACTAAATTTCTTAATCGGTTGTTTGTGGAAGTAAATTTCTTTGATAATGGACTTCTCACTAGTTCGTTATTGATTTTTAGAAAAAAAGGGTAATGGAAAACGACTCCAGAACGCTCTCCAATGCTGTGTGTCCACTTACCCTGGTAATCTTCAACTAACCAAATGGGAATGTTCTTGAGTTGCTTTGACTCTTGGACTGGTTGGCTAGTTGGCCTAATATAACCACTAAAGGTTGTTCAAACAAAACTAAACAGATTTCTTTTCCCACAGATTTTTCGTCCCCTTGAATTATTCAACCTAGTCACCTGTTAAGAAACAAATGTCACCAGCTGCTTTCAAATTGTTAACAAAGACCGCGTCTCAATAATTGATTCTTCCGTAAAACTCAGTGACAGTACATTGAAAATGAAATCTGAGTTTTGCGTGCGTATTGTTCTTAAACACTCCACGTTTCTGGCTTCTGTATCACTCTTATGGTTTATGCCTCCGTGTTTATGGATAAGCTACAGAGATTATACGTCATATAACAACGTATTTTTTAACATTTTGTGAATATATATATATCTAAATCTAATGCCAATTAAGTTAATCTTAATAAGACTTACTAAGATTAAGTACCTGTATTCATAATTTGGATATTCACTTCTATAATTTGAAAGATTTACTCTCATAATAATGAAAAATTAGCTATCCTTACATAACTTTAAATATATAATATGAAATTTGAACCGTATCATAAAATGCAAGGGATTAGATTATACACAATTCTGATAGCGATAATGAGTTCTATTATGATATTTTTTATTTTTTTGGTTTTATTTTTATTTTAAAAAAGCATTTTTATATTCATATTACAAAATCTAAGTGAAAAGTAAACATTAAAATTGTAACACACCAAGAAGGCCTTGCTTCCACCAAGGCATTGGGTCTTTGCTCAAATTAAGTATACTTTTTATCATGGTACTGGTAAATTTGTGAAATTGAATCAAATCTGGGTGTGTGAACACACTAAGCAGGCCTTGCTTCCACCAAGGCATTAGGCCTTTGCTCAAATTAAGTATATTTTTTATCGTTGTGTTGGTAAATTTATGAAATTCCAACTCATACTAGCTAAAGGACAAAAATACATAAAGTTTACCAATCAATACATTTCGAAGGAAATTTGGACAGCATCCTAGAAAATAAAAATATTGGTAGATATTAAGTCATGGCATCCTTTACTTCAAAATAAAAAAATAAAAAAATAAAAGAAGAAGTCATGGCATCCTAAGAAAATCTAGGTGGGTTTTATCAATGGGAGAACAATAGTTTGACAATCCCTTGTGAAGTCTGGTCAGTGGTCACCATTCACATGGGTCGCTATAAGGAAAATGGCATCGACTCATCCATTTGCCTCGTGTCACGTGTCCTCACTACAAAATATCTGACCAAAAAGGGTTCGGTTTTTGGTGGGAATAAAGACTAAAAAGAAAGCTTTTGGGACACTTGGCAGCCGATCCAAGTAAGAGCCGCCCCCTTGGGCAAGGGTCCCCAACCCAACTCGATAGTTACGGTCACTTGGGGTTGCCTTAATACCTACCCAAATTGAAGAAATTTTGGAGTACACCAGGTACATTGTATCACCTTTTTAGAATAAAGTTTGGTTGATGATGTAATTATTCCATTCAAATCATAATATATTATTAAAAATAATTAATTTCACGTATAATTATGGTAATAAGTAACATAATTTATTTTGGAATAGGTAGATAATTATGTCTATCCAACCTTTTTTTTTTTTAAAGCCTTTTGATGTAGTGCTTACTATTTTCTATTTGTCCAACCAGATTTAAAATTTTGAAGTCATTTATAAGATACATCCATCTTGTATCCACATATCAATTTACAATTTAACACATATAATACAACATAAAAGAAATAAATTTTATTCTTCAGTTTCATGCTATAAAAATCAACGATTCTAAATATTCTGATTTACATTTTTAGCTTAGAAAAATATGATTTTAGTTCAAATAACATGAAATAACTAAAGTGATGAATGTATACATGTTATTTGCATTAAAATTAGTGACTCATAAGTTTTAATATAAT
The DNA here is from genome assembly GCA_021234005.1 of Nephelium lappaceum. Classification (NCBI taxonomy): domain Eukaryota; kingdom Viridiplantae; phylum Streptophyta; class Magnoliopsida; order Sapindales; family Sapindaceae; genus Nephelium; species Nephelium lappaceum. Next base: position 5,842,849 of record CM038004.1, read on the forward strand.
TACAAGATAATTGAGAATTTATTGACATCATTAGTTATAAATTTATCGAGATTAAAAGCAATATATATAACCTAAAAATCCATGTTTGTAACATCATAAGAATCGATTCCTATAATATGAGTGCGTATTAAATCCTAATGTAAAATAAAAACAGACTAATCAATTAGATTAAGCGTAAATGTTTAGATTCTACCACTGTGACAAGGCTAGACACTAATATTACTGCAAGAAATAATCCTTTTTTTGGTCGAAATCTTAACTAACGTACAATTGTGATTTGATGGGCGCATCAGAATCTAACCGTGTAGCCTACAACTCATGATCAACATGGGAAACTTGAAACACCATGGAATTTCTTAACGGGATAAATGGAACAAAATGTGGGTCCCGAAACTCTTATGTTGGAATAATATATAAGGGAAATGAGAGGTCTCAAACTTGACAGCAGCAGGAGTGTGAACGCTTAATTAAAATTATACTTTGTGGAACGTGGTGGGAATTTTGAAAGAAAAAGCAATTAAAATGCACTTTTTACCTTTTTAATGTATTCCATTGATATGAGACTTGGCTTCCTTGGATCGTCCACTTGGCTTGGTGGGGGGCTAATTAAATATCCATTACGTGTTTAAGTGCACCAATATTTCTTGACTTAAAAAGATGTAGACTTTAGAACTAATAATTGAGACTTTGGATGTCGTGAATGCTAATTTTGTATTGATAAGAATGGTAAGATTCATTTGTGTCTTTTACTACGTAATCAGATTGTTTATGGTATCCAATGAATTCTTTTTCTACTTTAACTTTATTGGTGATCCATTAAAAAAGTATATATATGATCAATTTTGATAATTTCTACTATATATTCTATAGGTTTGAATTTTCGTAGCTTTGAATATGTTCCAGTGTGAAGGAAAATATCGTCCGTATCTAAGTTTTGATTAAAAAATGTTAAAAAGAAGAAGAAAAAAGTTTGAATATATATTAAAAAAAAACAAATTTATAATTGAGAATAGTTTAGCCATGTACAAAATTATTTACTTATCTATTTATTTTTACATAACTTACAGTGTAGTCATTTGAATCTAGTTCATTATCAAGATAAATAAGGATTCTCTACCACCAAGACACATTAGACTATAGTTTTGCTTATTTTATTAAATAATATTATACCATATTATTGATTATACGACTCGTATTTATATATAATATGTGAGGCTAGTTGAAGGAGCGAAATGGACAAGATTAGGGTTTGATATAAATAACTGATGTAATTTTGTTAAAAGTTTAGTGAAATTTTTCAACCGTACTAAAATAGATGTAGACGCATACCGTCGAGCCACTATATTTTTTTTTGTTATTTTATTTTTTCTTCATAGTTTATTATTTGTATTTCTATTGTATAACACATACGATATAAATAATTAATAAAATTTATGTTTTAGAACATAACTAAAACGAAAAATAGAATAAAATGAAATCATCTCAATGTTTGATATTTCAATTGAAAGCATGAATTATCAAATAGTTATGCTTAGCGCTTGAGGAGAATCCACTTTGTGGTCTCCAATTATCGGGAGGGCTTATCACTTGTTCAAGACAAATCAAAAGGCAACATCTAGTAGATTCTATTCACTAATTTTGTGATACTTAAAAAAGTGGCCCGTAAAAAATAAAATTTAATTTTTAACCTAAAAAATTATCCCTTTTTTTATTTAGATAAAACTTCAATCATTTTTATTTGTTTCACATATAATGTTGCGCATAAATGTTTCAATGGGTTGAAAATGGCAATTAAAGGGTTTTTTTTAAAAAATATATATATATATATAGAAAATGGAGATTAAAGTTTTGTTAGCACTAAAAATAAAAAACATTTATTTTGGGTCAAAAGTAAGTTTTTTTTTTTTTTTTTCAATTTGGATTACTTGTGAATTTATATTTAGCATTTAATTTCAAATATATATTTCTAGCTACTATTCCAAAATTGTTATTCTAATTAAAAATGTTACATATATATATATATATTAAGTTAACACCGAATAGGTTAGAAGTATGTAAAAACCTGCTGGGTTTAAATAGTACTTGTGTGGTTCATATATTTACTTCCATAAATAAGAGATAATTACTTTTATAATAGGAGAAGAAAGCTTATGTAACTTTTGTGGTTTATATATCTACTCTCATAAATATGAGACAATTATTTCAATAATAGGAGGAAAAAATTATCTACATAAGTTGTAATATATATTTTATGAGAATCAAATTCTAACTTTTCAAAGAATTACTAGAGATGTACATAACCACTTATACTAAAAGAAGATGTAAAATAATGCATAATGGAGTTAACATATAGTGGTATAACTTATAGACTTTATTAGTTTGAGAAAATAATCGATGTCATTTTAAAAAAATAATAATATTATTATTATTATTTGTGATGTAATCACTCAAATTTAATTTATTGTCAAATTGTATAAGAATTTTTTACCCCCAAGTCATTGTTGGATGATGATATAAGTGGTTTAACTCATGGCTGTGAACATATCAATATGAAAATATTAAAGTAACAGTTGAGAATTGTAGTAATATTCCAGCATTCTAGTATGCATACCTTTACTCTTGCTTTGGACTTCTTGTCAAATTATCTCTTTAGTAATTTTGTTACTCCACGAAAGAGCTGTGATTGGGTAACATAGAATAGAACAAATTTAATCTGAAACCGTTTTTATAAGATATACATATGTTTGAATGAAAATGTCTATTTAAATAAATGTTCATGAAATATTTGAAATATTCGCGCATATTTAAAAAAAAAAAAAAAAACAATTAAGAAGGTACATGCAAATGCAGAGTAGAGGTTCGCTGATCAATAAGCCCCTAACTTTCAATTTGATATCACTTAAAAGAACAACATTAATGATTTTTTTTTTTTTAATGAGGTCTCAAGTAATTTGTATAGTTTTCTTATTCATTTAAAATTTATGATAAAGATTTGAGTCTCATAACTATTTATCAGATTATACAATATTATTAAAATTAAAAATCACGAAGTATGGAGAGTCTCCTTCCTAATAATGAAATATGTTTTCCAAATTATATTTTGGTTGAGTCTGGACGAACCAGACCAAGGCCGGGCGTCAAAAATAAAAGGATAAAATGCATAAGGTATATTGAAAAATGGGATAAGAGCCACATATGACTTGATCTTGATGTCATCCGAAATTGTTACTTCTTGAACAAGATTTGAGTTTGGTCGATAGACTCTACTCCCAACTAGTCTACTTGCAGCACTTGAGACTTCTAAAACCTAAAAACATAAAAAAAAAAAAAAAAAAAATTGGATGGTATAACTCGGACGCTGACTGGTGACTACTATGTTGCAATTTGCAAGTCATTTACATTGTTTAATCGATGTTATCGCTATGCCTACTTGGTATTTATTATTATTATTATTATTTATAGAGGTTCCGTGGAATATTCTAGTTCATTATTTAAGAATATAATTGACAAGAAATAGAACAAATTAACAGTGACATTTCATTATATATAAATACTGACATTCCATTTCACACAACTTGAGACAGGTGGAAAATTTCATAAGAATAAATTTACGGATGGAAAATTTCATAAGAATGAATTTTAGGGCAGAATACACAAACACGCCAACAATTGCCATAATTACACAAAAATGACTACTTTGACCCTTTTTACACTAATGATCACTTGAGGTATCATAAAATTTCATAAACTCAACAAAAACATCCTAACCATTAGTTGACTAACTGTTGACCACATTTTGAAATAATCATTCAAAGACAATTTGGTCCTTTTATGTTATATTATAAAAAATCAACGAATTAAAATTCGCCACATCACCATCCATTAAAGATAATTTTGTCTTTTAACACTGTAATATTATTTAAAACAAAAAAAAAAAAAAAAAAACACACCAATTCAAGGTCATGTCTTTACAACCTTAATTTAACCAAAGCTTCCACCTTTTTCAAACAACCGTGTTTCAATTCATGACTATACTTACCATGAACACAATTAGGATTGTATGTATAGAGGAAAGGAGATTTATTGAAACTATACATCTTAGCAAAACCCCTCTTCCCAAACTTCGTCATCTTGTATATCCCAAGCTTCCCTCTCATTGCTCTTAGCACCAACTCATCATCCAAATCATACCCATCTCCATAATCATCATTATAGATGTTCTCCTCATCCTCATCCACCATCATTATAACCTACATAGCCCACTTCTTATTGGTCATCAAAATGGGTGTTTTCGATGTGAGTGATTGAATAACCGTGATGAAACTTGAGGCTTTGAAGAGGAGGGGATTGATGGCCTTGTCATTGTCTTTGAAGTGAGGGGAGCAATGAGACTAGTGAAGGGGTCATCGCTTTCAATCTCTAGTTTGATCAGCATGGTTGCGGCTGACGCTATTTCAATGGTAAACGATTAACCCCACTAACTTTTTTGCAAGATTGAAGACGGTGATTGATGTTCTCCGGTTTTGGGTCTCTATGACGGTTCAATGTGGGATTTTAATAGGTTGTGATTGAAGACAAAAGTGAAGAGTGGAGAAAAACATACAACCTACCTTCATGGTTATTTAGAGAGACCAAACTGAGTCTTCATCTAGGTCCAACGATAAAGACTCTAGATAGGTCTCCAACTTGGGTCTCCATTGTTAGAGACCAAGTTCGAGTCTTCATCGTAGAAACCTAAAACCTAGTTTCTCCCAGTTGTGGGCTCCATCATGGATACTCGAACTAGGTCTCCATTATCGGAGACTTAATTTTGAGTCTCTAATGATGGAGACTCAAATCCTAGATCTTCAACAGAGGCCCATATAATTTTATTTTTCTTTGTTTTCACTTGATTTTTTGTTTAGCTTGAGATGGATTTTTTTGTGATGGAGATGGATATGATGATGAAAAAAGAGGAATGGAGATGATGAGGTTGATTGATGATAAGGATGATAAAGAAGGGTGAGGTTGCTCGATGATGAAAAAGGAGATGATGATGAATGAAGAAAATATGAAATTTTTTAAATTATTTTTTATAGTTTAATTAATTTTAAAAACAATATAATGGTGTATTAAGCCTAAAATAATGATAAATTAATTACTTTTATTATTTTTAAAATAAAATAATGATATATTAATGATAAAATAATGAGAAATTAATTAATTTCATTAATTTTTTAAATAAAATAATGATATATTAACTATAAAATAAAGGTAAATAGTCTTTATAATTTTGTAATTAATAATATTTATCAAGGTAAAAAACTCTTTGTACTTGTTAACACAAATAAGTCTAACCATCCCATGTCATCCGTTATATCAATTAATTTTTTCTTTTTCAACTTTAAGGGAATTTCAGTCATTCCATATATCTTTTGATGTTAACAGAATTGATCTAACTATAAGGGATGTTTCTCTTGCGTCTTTCAAAGTTCAATGCACGTTAGTGCAAAAAAGTTCAAAATTGCCAGTTTTATGTAATTACGGTAAACATCGCCTGTGTTCTGTATTTTGCCCTAAATTTTATTAATCCTAATTATGTGACTTTCTTTATAAAAAAAAATGATTTTTTTTTTTTAAACAGTTACTCTTGATCGCTTTATGTTCTTAATTGTCATACACGTTATCATTACTACTCATATATTAACATGATATTTTACTGTTCTTGCAACATAAATATGTCAAATCAATAAAGATGAATGCTTTTAATTTTGAATCATCTTTGTTTTATTACATACAAATTATAATCAATAATTTTACCTATATGCCATTTGCTAGTACAGTTGGTTAAATATTTCCTCTCTGCATGTGTGATTGAGAGTTCAATCCTCACAAGTGAGCCTTAATAAAAAATTACCTTAATATCTCACATTAAAAATTAAACAAAAAAAAAGGGAACAATATTTAGGTTGTTGCCATTTGTTTCAGCTATATTAAATCTGTTTATAATTCAAGTTATTAGTATACTCAATATTCACATATGTGATAAGGGTTTGATTTTCATCCAATGACGACGGACCCACTATGGGCAAGGGGGAGCGCGTCCCTCCACTTCAAATATTGAAAAAAATATGTATTATATTGTTTTTAAAATTAAAAGTTTAATTGATATTTATTTTCTCAATAATATTTTTATGTATCTATTAATTTTTTATTCTCTATTTTTTCTCATACAATAACGTATTTATACTTTTATTGGTAAAAATTAGTAAATTTTTATTTTTTTAATTAAATTATTACACTCTATTGTTACATTTTTTTTTAATTTTTAATTTTTGTAAATTGTATATTTCTAAATTTAACCAACTTTCAATTTGTGAACTTTCCTCATCTGATTTTATAAAATCAAAATTATCATATTCAGATATTTCAATTATTTTTTATCTCTCATTTTTTTTTTTTAACGATAGTGTTGATTTTGTTATTTTATTGATTTATTTTTTAAAAATATTTTAATTACAATATAAGGGTAATATTATCTATGTTCATTGATCAAGTGTGTTATTTCGATTTGATAAAAACTTTCTCATTCAATACTTTGTTTTTTTTAAATCATGTATATTATACTATGATAATAGTTTTTTAATATTATAATTATTATTTGTACTAAATAGTAATACTATAAAATTCAATAGTGAGGTAACTTATTCATTCATTAGAAATTTACATCTACTCATACCTCAGGAGATTAATGCACTTTTCATTCATGCATGTTTATGGATATGTGCAGGGAGTTTTTTACCTTTATTGTGGGAGTTTCATAATGCTATAGGAGTTAATTTCCGAGTGTAGAATATAGTGTTTAAGTTTGGTAAGTTTTAATAGATTATTGGTGTGAATAATTTATAATTATATACATTATTACAAAGTAATCACATTAATAGGTAGAGTTTGTTAAAACCTGTTAAGATTAATATATACATGTAGTTTAATATGTATTGGTACCTCAATTAATAGTAGTTATATCATATTTGGATTTTAGAATTATTGTGCTATATTTTATTACAACGCTCCCTCTCATATAAGTCTCTAGTCTGCCACTTCTTTCATCATACGTATTTTTAGTATATGTGGAGAAATTTATTTTATTTTTATTATGAAATTAGTAATATTTTGATATGAAAATAAACTTTCAAGCTACACCTAATATTTAATATCCATATGCCATGCATATCATTTTCTACTAAAGGTGGTTGGACACTTTTCATTAATTGTCCCATACCATGTAATTGGTGGTTAATTTGGACAAGTATGTTCCGAGTTCGGATAACTTTCGATGTCTTTATTCCTTTAATTTTTTTCCCTTTCAAATGTCTTTCTTTTTTTTTTTTTTTTTATGGAAAATAAAAAGTCACAATCCAAAGATTTTAAATTGAACCGACCCCTCAAAATCAAATTCAAGCTCCGTAACAAGGAAGTTTGATTCGATACGATGGCCACCAGCTGTGTGAACAACACTTGAGTCAGCCAATGGCCTCTGGTGATTATCCAATTATTGGGCCCCATTTTCCATTTATATATATACATATTTCAAAATATCTGACTGGATGAGACCAAATCCTTGTGTGAGAGAGAATCATTTTTCATTTAATATTTGTGTTAATGGATTGGATTATCGAAGACTTGTGGAAGGGGAAACCCTGCGCCAAGCCACTAACCAAAAGTATTAGTATCATAATCTTATTATTATTATTATTTTTTGTAAAAGTATTAGTATCATAATCTTATTTTTTTATTTGATCATTATATCATTTTCAGTAGCATGGAATCGGGTCATTTGTTGGTACATGTATAAAATATTGTATTTTTGCAACAATCATTAATTTTTTAAATCTAAAGTTTTCTTTTTATATATAAAATAAAGAGAATGCCCACCAGAAATAATCTGTATAAATAATTAAAAATAAAAGTAAACCTCCACGCCGCCACGTGTGCTTTGTATGGTATTCAGGTATTGTCGGTAATTAATACTTATAAACGTTGTAGTCTACAAATGGGAACGCAAATCTCTTGAAAACGTAAGAGGCATGATCACATTAATTTTTATTTCTTTTAAATATCATCATGATTCATGACTTGTGAATTTTTAAAATAAGATAAACTAAGTATTCTTTTATTTTAGATGTATGAAAGTTTTGGCACGTACCTCATGAGTATATTATTTTTTAAATATTATTTATGATATAATAATTTAAACATAAAATACTATCAAATTGAATGAATTTTTTTCAGCCAACCACCGTCGCATAATAGATGAAGATTTTTTGATATTGAGTTGAGATCAATGGCTTTTTTCCATTGAGTTATGATCATTCTTTAAAATACGTTCTGTGTATTGACTTTTTTCTTTTCTTTTCTTTTTTTTTTTTCATTTTAAATAAATTATTTATAAAGAATACTACTTATCTACATGTTGTGCTATGAGAATAAAATTAATACGTCATGTCATGTTTTATATGGTAGTAAAAATTACACATTTTATGTATATATATGTTAAGGGATTTATTAACTTATTGGTTGGATAAAATTATCTAATAATTATTATTAGTGAGTAATTTTATCCAATTAGTAAAATAGTCAAACTCACATTTTAATGATGGGGGAGAGAATTAAATTCAAATATTACTACCCACACCTTATATTTTAAAATAAAGAACCTTTGACATTTTAAAATTAAGAGAAATATTCAACCACTCCTAAGAATCATATACAAATTCACAAACTACACTATTTAAACATATATTTAAGAAAAATATTTTAATACTCTAACATTACTCCTTTCTCACAAATAAAAAGAGATTTGCTAACGTACCATTTAATCATGTTGTAGTGGGACCGTGGGAGGGACGCGGTGGTGTGCATGATTATTGTTATCATATTTATAATTTGTTTTATAATAATTATGTTACGATCTAACTATATATAGTGTAATATCACTTATACTAAACATAGTAAATGTAATTAGAATACTTAAAAAAAAAAAAGCAGTTGCTAACCAAGAGAATTTAATCAATCTAATCTCATGCCTAACTGAAAATACTATAAGATACATAATTTAACTGTCTCAGGTCTTAATTTAACCAGTTATCACCTATTTTAGCCATTTCATTTTTCAAGGCTAACTAACGTATTATGAAGCAATTACTATTATTGATAAGAACCCAGAAAATAATTATTTAAAAGCTTTAAATAATATAATAAAATCCCAAATGACAAATTATATATTGGGCTTGTAGAAGATTTTCATCTTGAGAAAGAGTAGGGTGGGCTTTCTTTTCTAGAGAAGATAATCAGGTGGATAGTGGTTTAACTGTCTACTAGTTCTTCAGCTGAGATGGGCCTGACCAATCATACAAACAAAATTGTTCCTTCTCTTTGTTGATCATTTTCTCTTAGCAAGCCACCAAATTGTATGTGGTTGACCCAACAAAAATATAATAATCAGTTTATAATATTTTCAACGTTGTTCACTTCTATTTTTCAGTTTTTGTTAGCTGGGCAAGTGCCGAGTTACTTGGACAAGTTCAATGAAAACATTCTATTTAATTTTTAAAAATTATTAAAGCTTCAAGCTATTAAGGTTATATATATATATGAATTATATTTATATTATATTATAATATATGTTTTTCCCAAGATTAATAAATATATATATTCTTATCTTCTTAATTAACACATATCAGTTTAAACTAATTTAAGTACACACTGAGGCAATATTATTTTTACTTTTATAAAATTTGATAAAAAAATATATTTTCAACAATTTCATCAAAATGTATATTATAATATTATTAATCAGTATAAATTTTTTTTCTCAAAATACTATTATTAATTATTGCTGTTAGAGTATCTTGACATCCAAAAAATATGAAAATTATTTTTTGAAAAAACAAGAATTGAGAAAATAGAAAATGAACAATGAAAGCATTGCATAAACTCTATTGTTTTTCTTTTTAGTAATGCTTTTTTTTGTTTTCAAAAGAAATTAATAATATAAGGAGTTATGATAAAATTAATAGTTTTGAATCAATTATGGCATAGACAGGATAAAAAATGTGAAGGATAATTTTAGACAGGGATGTCAACTCCAGCCCCAAAATAATTATTTACCCCGAACCCGATAATGGAAAACCGGGTCGGGGTAAGGATTTTTGGGGCCGGGGGATGCGAACCCACCCTCGCCTGCCCTCTTCACTACTCCATCTCGACTACTTTATTTTATATATGAATTTTATAAAACTTCTGCATATTCAATCATAATGTTTTAATAAAAAGAAATAATTATATTTTAAAGAAGCTGAATACCAACATATATATATATATATATATAATTTAAATACTCAAAAACTAACATCTTTGGCTGAGAAGCTGTGATAACTTAAATGCACATCCATTTAATTTATGATTCACTACAACATCTTTCATGATATCGCTTCACTTTTTTAGCGTGTACCCTCCATGAATTACTCCATGTCCTACTTCATGTCTTGTAGTTGCTTCGAATTCAATGACAATACATGACTTATATGGTTTTGTCTCATCTTTTATACACATATTCATACCTGCGCATGGAACTTCCATGTTCTTCACAACCCGTTGCATGCTTGCATTCATTGATCATTCACATTATCTACTCATCTGAATTGAATTACCCCCTATGTTTTTCCTTTCTCGTTCCGGTTTCAGGAATTTGGATTTTCTGTTTAAAGAATCTTTCGACACATGATCATGTTATCAATATAATATTGTATTTGTTCATGTGAAAAGAAAATAGGCTACCACCTACGAACTATGTTCCTTGAGCCAGTTCTAAGTGGTTCATTATAGTTCATGATGTGTGTGATAAAGCCTCTCTCTAACCCTCTTTAAATTCTCTCATTGTTATATTTATTTACCCGTTTGAGGGTTGGAGTGATTCTTTTGGATGCATCAAACAAGAGAAAAACAACAAGGATTTGCAGAGACATGACACCATCACCATGCATATAGAATTCCAAGATTTTTTGTTTTCTATTGGATTGTATCACGTAGGTCAAACAGTAACATGACAAGTGACAAATGAAATGGCTATCTTTTTCTCGTGAATTACACTCCAATATACACATGATTGTTAGGATAATCAATTAAGAACTTTCCTGGAAATAACAGCCCCATGATAGAGACTAATGCACCTTCAACAGTTCAACTTCAGCTGCTGCTTTTACACACATATGTCAACAAGACTGGTTTCAAGACAGCTTTAATAATTTCAATAAATCCACATCGTAAAAACAAATGGGAGCTGTGTCCCAAATAGAAACCAAAACAAAGTGATGATATTCAAATTAAACAGATGGTTACTGCCAAAAGCAACATTGATAGATTATAAGAATATATATGCAACAATTAATGATGTGACAGTGATGCAATCTTTAGAATCTTAATGTTCATATTTTAGACACATTACGATTGCTTTCATTTTCAGATTGTTTAGATAAGATACTTGAAATTACTAAAAGTGAAAATGGAATCAAGTGGAGAAATCATTCGAAAATGCAGTGGACAACAATTTAAATGGAATTAAAGGGGAGTGGGGACGATGGGTCTAAGAAACTTTTAAACAAGATAATTATGTTGGATCTGAAATACGACACGGATTAAAAGGTGATGGCTTCCTCAAAGGCATATGTGCTAGGAGAAAACCATAATACAAACACAATAAAGCTGTCGAATAAAGCTTTTACAATTCTGTGGTCATGGCTGATTGCATTCTGTTGGGAGGCAGCAACAACTACATTATTTAAATGCTCAACTATGGAAGCGTAATTCTGCTTACACACATGTTAACAATTTTAAGAGCAGTAGGAAGAAAACAACCAAGGTAATTCCTATTGTAGCAAGAAAAGAAGATTGCAAAGAACTGAATCATTTATATAGATGCAAAAGTTCAAACTGCTGGACATTTGATATTTTATTAGAAAATTAGGTTCAAGATTGAGTCTATATGATTTTTGTTATGACATTTAGTATGTAATTTGAGTTTAATTAGACAGACTAATTTGGCTAGGTTGATTTAGTAGTGTGGATCGATTGTCAAAAGAGGGTGAGTGGAAAAATTATACCAGCAAGTGTTACATCAAGTAAACAGCAATCACCAGGTTCACAGGATCTTGTGTCATGGAAAGCAGAGAGTGATAATAAACGAGAAAGTGCAAAAATAGGCAGAAAGGTACTATACTAAGAAAAACAGTTTAAGGACAGAGACTCCATGGCAGAAAACCAATAAAGTTAATTATAGATTTGAATACCTTAGATGTTGATCTCAAAACAACCCAACAGCCCTTTAAGTTCTCTATGTTTGAATTTTATCACAATATGAGATCTGATTAACACTGTTCACCAAAAATTTCTCTCATTTTTCTACATATTTGACAATATAGCTATTGTTGTATCTTGCCAAAACCTTTTCTTCTCTCTCAAACTTACATTTTTGTCTTCAGAATTGACATGTTTCCAGCTAAGTTTGATTTATAGTTAGGAAACTGTTTTATTTTTATGCAGATGTACGAGTCATTATTGATTATACTAAAAAGTGAGACCTTGCTATATTTTCAGAGCTATGGGTGGATGACAGCAAAACTGGACACTGTATATTTAGTTCACAAACTAACGATACAAAAAATATTAGATCATGTTCATTCTCAGTCGGTGACACTTGAAAGAAAAATGCTATGACACTCTGCAATGATGACCTGAACCACCATGATCATGCTTCCACTTGATACTTCCAGCTCAAGGAGTGATACATACAGTACACCATCGGTCCATTATGCACAAATCCAAATCAGTTGAATTTTAAAATAAGCTTGAATTCTGAAATTCAGTGGACTGTCCTTGGTCAATCTATGAACACCTGCGCACTCACCCCTGGGGCATATATTTAGGCAATGGTAGTTGGGAAAAAGGATTTGTTGGGTTCATATCAATCAATAAGTTAATTGCGGGATAATTCTTTGGCAGCTCTAAGTAACAGATTTATTAATGACAAACTTAGGACAATGCAAAGTTCAAATTGCAAGATATGTCCCCCGGGAAGCCTAAGTGGCATCATTATTCATTCCAGCCTCCGAGAGAATTAACTTTGGCAGCTTCTGGTAGCAGAAAGAAGCTTCTTGGTACTATGTGAGAAGCAGGCACTTGGAAGGACTAAAATTCACAAGTACTAGTTCTTCATAAGATCATGAAGGGTACTCAACCAATACTATCACTAGTGCTATGGAGTCGAAAGCAAGGCTATTCACAGAGGTTTTGAGGTCTAATTGAGGAAGAAAACCTAAATTATGACAGTCCATGACGAGTGTTTCAATTCACCGGTACAGTTATAAGAACATAGAACAAAATATGAAATCATACAAACAAGTATGACATTGAACTGAATTTATATGAAAATTCCCTTTCTATGCAAGGCACACTTTTAAAAACTCTTACTAGATGCAAGAAGCAACTGGAGAAGTATGACTATAAAATTTTCTGTTTAATTAACAAACAAACTGATCATCACTCCATCCAGACCTACAAAAGAACCAAAACAATTAAAGATGACTTAAAAACTATAATCAACACACCTCTGAATTAAACAAGCAGTTAAGCCCAAACTCAAGCTATTTGGCTGTGCATAGTTCCACCTGTACATTCCACAACACCAAAACCAACACTATAACAATTAAGAACTCAGCAAAATATATATATATATACATACAACCAAAACTAATATATCCAAAATGGCCCAAAAGCAGCACCTGTATAACGGGTACTTTGGTGTTGACGCAGTGGAGAAGATCAAAGAAGGGACAAGCCAAATCCATTCCCTATGAATTCTCTCTCAAGTATGAATTTTTTTTTTCTTTCTTTTTTTCCCCAATTTATACAATACTTTAAAAGCATTACAAAAAGAAAACACTGGAGCCATTGAAATGCTACTGTCCAGAGCCTTGAGAATCATCCTTATTAGGAGGAGGTTGTTGCTGGTGCTGGTGCTGTTGCACCCTAGCCTGACCCATTTGCTGATAAATTTGAGTCAAAGCTTGTGGGTTCAAGACCCCAATATGACCATCTTGAGAGAGACCAAGCTCCAAGCCAGGTAACTGCTGGCTACTAGCACCACCCAGAATGGAGGTAAAACTCATAGGACCCATATTAGTCCCAGGCAAGTCAAATCCAGGAAAGGCCATTTTTTGCAAGTAAGTTGAATTTTCACTGCCTAAATTTGCTGTGGATGGACCAGAGGATGATGACTGGAAACCAAAGCCACTCACAGTTGGGGGCCATAAACCAGTGGGCACATGATGAGGCCTGCCTAAATTACCACCAACCATTGACCAACTGGTCCTACTAGAGCCACCAATACCGGACCCTCCTAAATCATCTATCTTTTGGTGCAAACCAGCAGTCAGAGACGCTCCTTGTTGAGAAACAGAACCACCAGCAGCTGCTAAAGCTGATGCTGGTATGGTTCCAGTCCCTGTGGCAGCTATTATGGATGGCTCAGCTTGCTGTAACAACCACTGGATGGTCTCACCATCAGATTTGTGACCCAATTCTCTTGTCAACTGGAAGATTCTAGCTGCACATAGAGCTGGCATCCTGATTCTCCTCCCTCTCCCTTCCACTTTGGTGTGTCTGTCTTTGTTTGAGCTTCTCTTTGGAGCCAACTGTTTCTTGCTTCCTTCTTCTTTGTCTGCTATCACAATCTGGAAATCTTTGATCTCTGCTGGCTTATTCTCACCCATATTAACAAGCTGTTGTTGTTGTTGCTGCTGCTGCTGTTGTTGTGGTAAACTCAAGAAGTTGGGTACTTGTTGTTGTTGATGATGTTGTTGTTGTTGCTGTTGTGGTGACTGCTTAGAACCCTTGGGATCCATGAACAGGTGGGTTTGATGGGGAGGGTGCAAAAACAAGAAAATACCAGAAAACAAAACAAAAAAAAAAAAAAACCCAAAAAAAAAAACAAACAAACAAACAAACCAAAACAAAACAAAACAAAAGGGTCCTCGTTGATTGAAGAGGCTGAGGTGAAAAGTCGTCCTACACTTTCATCAGTTTTCACTGTTTTTAGCCAAGAATGACACACAAACCACATTATAGTATTCATTTCCCAATTCTACCCATTCTCTCTATTTGTTTTTTCAACTTTGGTTTACTTGCTTGCTTTTTAGTTTTCACTTACAACAGACATTCATTGCGACTTTCTTGTACTTGCTTTTCTTTTCTTTTTACCTCTTGTGGTGTTTCTTTTTTACCCTGTTCAGGTTTTGACTTGCATTTTTTGTGAATGAAAGCAATTTTAACCTCCCATTTCACCGCCGGACACATACGTCAATCTTGTTCTTACACATTCCATGGTTTCTATTAATTTCTTACTTAACTAAATTAAATAAATATTTCGTTAATTGATTTGACTTTTTTTTAGATACCTAATGTAAGAGATTGAATGAAATTTTTTTACCATTCAATCGCATTAGGATTAATTTACACCCATAAAAATATATTAACCCCATACAATCTAATTAAATTAAATTATTGAATGTGAGTTCTAAGTTTATACTTTTCTTTTCGGTTCCTTAAATGTTATTATAGCATCTCCACCACGGCATGTTATTATAACACTGACCAACATATGATGATGACGATGCCATATTATCTTGTAAGGGACTCAATATAATATATATATATATATATTCGCTTGGATGCTTGATATGTTGACACGTGGCAAACCAAGAATGGTTTAGTGGGCTTGCTTCTAACCCACTCTTCGGACCATCCTTTGTGCTATAATTAAAAATCACAATTAAAGAAGAAAAATTCATCATGGAATCAGCAGAGCAAACAGAAGTAAAATTGGTGAAGTTGCATGTAAAAGAGGTGAGGGTGATAGCATCAGAGTGGACCCCTTGTGGACTCGAAGTCAAGTGATCTAATCTGACAGTTGATGGGCCAGTCTATAAAATCTTCCAATTGTAATGCGACAATGAATTCTTCTAAGGATTTTTCATGTCTTCATGCAATTGAAAACTTTCTGGTCATGTTTTACACTTACGGAAATGTAACAACATTTTTAGAAATTTGTAGGGAAGAAAAGAAAAAGATGCATGCGTTTCTGCAGAAACATTTGCAAGATACCGTCACTCCCAATAACTTGGAGGACTTGTTTGGTACTAACAAAAGTATAATTTGTTTTTTAAGAAAATCAAAATAGTTGTGAGTGAAGTAATCAATCACTAGCTAAGATGTATTAGTTCTAACAAAAATCCGAACGCTCAACGTCATATATTGTATCTTGTATCCGGTATTACAAGAAAAAAGTGAAAATATAAAATAAGTTTCATCTTATTTATATTTTGTTAAAATTAAAAAAAAAAAAAAAAGATTTCCTAGATAGAAGAGATAATAATATTATCAACTAATGTAATTTAATGAATAAGAACATTCCTTCAATTTAAGGATATCTAAATCTAAATTGTATTAAATGAATAATACTACACATCGCATTTAGTATCCGAACTTTAATCTCAATATCAAATGATAAATGGGCTCTTATTAATAAAATATTTATATTTTATTTAAAAAGGTTATTTATATATTATGAACTTGGATATAAAAGGTGGAGGGAAAGTAGTGGAAGCATACATAATTAAACAATGGGAAGACAAATGATGAAAAATTGAACACTTGTCAAAGAAATCAAAGGCCTAGAGCATGAGTGGATAAAATCAGAGGAAAGGAAAAAGACAGCGAAGTGGCTTCATTTCTTCAATGACAAAGATGCCCAATTTCTTTAAAACGGTAATCCATTTTATAATTGTCTTTTGAAAGCGATTTTTTTATGTCCCATTCTCCATTATTTATATTATAAAGTTTATATTTATATGATGATTAATATTCAACCAAACAAGAGAGAATAATTATTGCTGAGGTAGGTGTGCATGTGTTTGGGTGATCCCTTTGTACTGTTTATATAATTTGTTTTTTAATTACTTGTAACATGCATAATTGAAAGAATATATTCAATCCAATCCATATATTAACGTTTGGCCACCGATATTCAAATCCCAATGAAACAAGTAACCAATAATCAAACATAGTATTGATCCCAACTAGCTAGCTTACACGGTGTGTTTATAATTAATTATTTCCTAATCTACGAGTTTAACTTTATTTCTATACCCATTCAATATAATCCACCTTTTGCTAAAATTCAATTCGATCTTGGATAAAACTTTACTTTCGTAATATGATTTTTAATTAAGGAATTGAATATCATATCATGTCTTAAATATGACATCATATTAAATATCATATATATAAATATTATAATTTATTTGGAGGTGATCAATGTAAAGAAATATCTCCAAATATTCATGATATTATAAGATTATTCTCGATATTTTTTATACTTTTATCAATATTTTTATAAAGATAGATCATCAATAATATCGTTAATATTGTTAATTAAAATTTTATTTTCAAATATAATACCGTAAATTATTATTTTATTTTAAAAAAATAAAAACGTCATTAGATTGGATGTTAAGATTATTAATTAATTTTTATCTACTTTAATATTAGGTTAAGAAGACAATTAACCTGCACTTATCAAATAGATTATTTACTTTAAGTGGTAAGTGATATAAAAGATCCAAAATCTTTCTATCCTAAATTAGCTGAAATACTAAAAATTATAAATAAGTTGGAAAGAGTATCATCCATTAAAATGGTAGAAAGAAATGAGGAAAAAAAAATCTTTATAATTTTATATCAAACGTTTTAAATCAAAATATAATAATTAAATTAAATTCCTAATGTTTGACTTATTCTCCTTTTTTATAGGAATTGGCATGGAATTTGTGCTTCATGTTACTTGTAATCGTTGTATGAATAATAGTGGAATGGAATGTCTGAATTACTTCATGATGTAGGGTTTACTTTTGCCTTTTTTTTTTTTTTTTTGTTTTTTAATATTATTTGCAATGTAACAATTTGAACATAGATCATAACTAGGTTAAAGTCATCAAACCACGTTATTAGGTTTTCTTGTTCCATTAATATCCCTAAAATTGTTTGGTTTTTTAACAGTATGAGTGATGAGTGAAACACATACATTAAATCAAGCTTGTTTTCTTTAAAACTTGTCAGTTTTGTTATAATTTTAACATGGATTCTTATAAAAAAATATCGGATTAGATTTAAACTTGAACAAATTACGAGCAGAATCTACATCTATAAAATTAAATGCTTATTTATGTTGTTTTGTATGAGTTCTACAGTATATTATGTGAAGTTTAAGCATTAACTAATGCTTAATATTTGAACGTTAACTTACTATTGTTGTAAAGTTCACATAATTAAAAATAAGTTTGTGATGTCTTAATTTGAACTGGTGGACATTACACTGTATAAAACTATGATTTCGAACCAATCGACAAAGTAAGAAATAAGTATATGAGTTTGTGACATCCTAATTTTGAATTAGCAGACATTGTACTGTAGATTACTATGATTTTGAAACCAATCCAGAAGAATGAATTACTTGGGGGGATAGATAATGGTCCAAAGCACCTTTAAATTTTCAAAAATTTCAAAAGTTGGCAGGTTGGTATGATTATTATGTTTACTTTCACTATTCAAGCTACGATTAATTCTAAAGGCTAAAGGGAGAGACACCAAGGAAATTCAACTGATTAAGTAAGCATTTTCACGAAAATCACTCCCATGATAAAGACACACGAAATTTCCATATTATCAACAAGTATCAAGATCACAAGAGAGACATCAAGAAAAAAATTATTTAAAAAAACAGACCATCAAAACAGTAGGTCATCAAATTCTTTGACTTCCGTTGCTTGAAAAATGCATGCAGTTCTTGGTCACCATAGTGGGGATCCTTGCATGTAGATTTCTTCTAAGTTTCACTAAGTTTCCCTTTATTAATTTTTTTTTTTATCGTTCTTCTCAACTTGATCACAAAGCAACAACTTTAGGATTTGGCATGAATCAACAGGGGATTTTTTTTTTCTTCTCTTTTATTATTATTGTTATTATTATTTAAAAAAAAAAAGGTTTGCTTTGATGCGGGAGAAGACCAATTTCCTTTGTTGTGTGGTGATAATAATGGTGCGAATGGTATGTGTGTGTTGGTGATTGAATTGGCAGTCACATTTGCTTCCCATCATGGAGACAAAGGAGGCCCCCCTTTGAAAGCTAGCTGTTGAAATATCATACCCAAGCTCACATGAATTCAAAGCTTGAATGGGAAAGGATCTTGCTTTTACATTGGTTCTTTTTTTTTTTAAATAATAATAATAATAATAATAAAAATTATTTGCCATAAGAGATAAGATTGGATCCATGTTTTGTTTAATCATTTTAAGCCTTCCCAATCCCTATCTTTTTCAAAAGTTAAGATTTGAGTATTTTGAATGGCGAAGGCTTCTATCAACCCCAACAAAAGTTTAGATAATTGCTATCAAATCCATGGAGTTTTGAGTGGATTTGATTATATGATTATTACTAATTTTATTTGTAATTTTCATTTTTGCTTTTTATTTTGTTATTAAGGTATCATTTATTAGAGTAACGTTAAACTTTCCAATAGTTTATCCGAATAATTGACTTATTAACATCATATAAATTATGAAATGACGTGATAATTAATATAACGATAATAAATTATATATCATGTCGTTTGAATATGAATTTAAATAAAAAATTTTGAAAAGTTTTCTATTATCCTATTTATTATTGAACAGGCAACGAAGAGAATTTAGTATCTTTCATTAATTGCCTTGACCCAAAGCAAAAGGAACCAATTCGGCAACCCATCGTTCCTAGTCTGATTCACACGGCACAAACTCATTCTAATAGATATTGATGACTTACAATAAGATTGGATGTTTGGTCAATTAATCTTTTCTACAAAAATATTTGTTAAAAAACTTCAACAATTTCAAGAGAAAGTTTTGACTCAATTTTAACATAAGAGTTATAATTTGTAACAAATCTAATTGTATCAATAAGGTTTTTGTTTTTATTTTTATTTTTTATGTATTATTGAATATAAATAAATACTGCTTTTACATTTTATTAAATAGTACCATTTAATTAACCAAAAATAGATTCCATTATAATGGACAAACACTTCATTTTCCTTTCACAGTGAAAACATCCATGGATGGATTACTTGCTTAAACAGACACAAAATAATAGAAAAGTTTGGTTAAACCCATTGTCTGCTCAACCATGGCAACTACTTTTAATAAATGTCAGGTCTTGCATAGAGAATATTCAAATCTTTTCTTTGGTGATGACTTGATTAATGTACGTTAAATAATGTCAGTTGGCCTAACACTCGTTTGCCTATAGACTCCAGTGTAAGCTGCCATAAATGCATGTGTTTTGTCACATCTTTCTGCTATAAATTTCATTCATTCATTCATTTTTATTTTTATTTATTTGTTTATTTTTTTTATCATTCTCTGGACTCATTTCCAATTTACAGCACTCAGGTATCCAAACAAAGGTTTACTTCAAAAAAAAAAAAAAGTATCCAAACGAAGGTTAAGACAAAAAATTATTGTGACGCATTTACTTCAATGAATTAACTTCGGACATGAATGGTCACGTTAATTTGTTGGCTTACTTTTATTAAGGGTAACAGAGATCGAGGTTTGAATTTAAAGCTCTCCAAATAATAATAATTATTCTGTCTAAAGATCAAACTAAAGTTACATGAAATTAAAATCTAAATATACTTTTATATGGTGCTTTTTATAATCAAAACATCATAACTTTAAAAAGTAAGGAACAACCAATCAAATTCATCTATTGCATTATCTTTCCTAAAATAAATTCTCTATCCTATTTAATTCAAATATAATTGGTGAATTTGATTGAATGGTCATTACTTTTTAAAGTTAAAACGTTCCGATTATAAAAGTCCTCCAATTTTATATACTATATATATATATTTTATGACTATTACTTAAGCTCAGAAGATGGTCAAGATTAGTAAAGATACGACTCTGAGGTATGATCTGAGGAACAACTCTCAAGATGGAAGGAAATAACTCATATTGAGTGGGGACACAACCCACATAGAAGCCCATATATTATGGTATGAGAAACAACTCTCAGATGGAATGAAGTAACTCCTATTGAGTGGGGGCACAACCCACATAGAAGCCCACATATTGTGGGATGAGATATCAAAAGAGACAGCAGCGTAGTGATAAAGAATCGCATCCCATTTCCTTTCTTGAGATTATGGTTTTTGGTGGTGGGGGTGTCGAAACCATAACTTCAAGAGAAGAAGAGGGGGCGGTGCTTTACCACTAAGCTGCTGCCTCTTTTAACACCCCAACCTCCACAATATATTATACACTTTTGTATTTGTGTTTTACTAAGCTGCTGCCTCTTTTAACACCCCAACCTCCACAATATATTATACACTTTTGTATTTGTGTTTAATGTCAAAGTATCTAACCTTAATTTGCATAATTAGGAATACTTCAAAGTTCAACTTTGCAACGCATTAAGTGGCTTGTTAATTAATTTCATATTTAGATCACCGATGGGAACACGTATATTAAGTAAGCGATTAATTAATCTTTTGAGTGTTTACAGATACTTTAAATTATTATGTCTATAATATTTACTGTAGTTTGCTGCTGCTGAATTGAATCTTATACTCACAAAAACGAGATTAAAAGTTTGAAATTTAACCTCAATTTTTAAATTTGTAACAAATGGATACTATATTATTACTCAACTTGAAACAAAATTCACTTTCATATTAAGTCTAATTAATATACTATTTGTATTTAGAACATTGTACGAACATTAGACACCACAAATATGCAATATATTCACTTCATAATCAATATTGGCTCATATTATATTATATTAATATTTTATTATTTTATCAAATTTTACATTATATATAATCGACAGTTACTCAATAACATTAAATTATTATAATTCTCTATCTTATATATTAAGTCATATTTGAATTATGTAATGACTTGAACATTACTTTGATGTTTCATTGAATGCAATCCTTATTTTTATCATTTGAATCACCTTTTTCATGTATGTAATTATTAAGTAGTTTGGTAGTAATTATGAATTCTCACAATCTAATTTAAATTCATTTAAAGGAGGGAACGCTGATAAATTAAAAGTGTTGTTAATTGAAGAGTAAATCATGAAGCACATATACACGCATACATACATGTACACAAATGTAAGAGATGCCCTAGTCTATGCGCATTAAAATGATAATTCTATGATTAATGAAATCAAGGTAGGGATTAGAAGGAATTAAATTAGGGAGAAAAAGGAGTAGCGGCACTACAATAAATAGGAGCCACACCTACCAATTGCTGAGCTCCAGTAAAGTCAGAATCTCTAACTGAATGCTTTCTTTTGATAAGATGGACCTCACCATTATCCTCATGTCACATCTCCACCTTATGACTCTACCCTCTTCTCTCTCTCTCCTCTCTCCCTTCTTTTTACAATATTTTTTTTTATTTGATTTATTTATTTCATTTTATTTATGTGATATTATCTTTTTGTAATGATAATTCTGTGAAGTTAAATGTTAAATTTATAATAATTTTATCATTTTTGGTGTCAAAGTTAATGCAAATTCGATCAATTATGAAAACATTATAGGTACAAAATTGTAGCATATGGTTTTTTGTTTCAATTGGATTTATAATTTGAGGTTGAAATGATCATTCTTGATTTCTTTGAATTAAAACTTGGAGGGATCATATACAACAACAGCTACTGTCATTGGGAAAATGTTGCATAAATAGTTAGAGATAATTAGCAAAGAAATGAGTGGTTTAGATATACATCAAATTATAACAAATTTTAAAATGGATAGGATTCAAAATGGAGCGTTAGTGGTCCCACAAATAATGGTTCATAGTCTACACCATGTGCCTGAAGTGCAAAAAATTTTGTGTGGTGTCACAGGGTGAGCTTTTGGAGAATTAAGATTTCCCTTTCACATAAAGAATCTAAAATGTTATGGTTGTTTGAGACTAGTGACTTCTCAATCATTTGCAAAAACATAAAAAAAAATACTCTTGTTTTTACATTCTCCCTTCTTTCTCTTTCTATGGCACCATGAATGCCACCATTTATGCCTCAAATTTCTCCCCCACCAAAACACCACACCTTCTCAAGAGAATCTCCGCATTTTTGCTCAAAATTCTTAAAGATGGAAATATTTATCTTTTTTTAAACTGTAGGTTGATTAGTGTCTAGCAGGAGACAACATAATATTTTATTCGAATTGTCTTATAGTTATCTAAAAAGAAGTCTTGTGTATATATAGTTTATATGAACGACATGTCAAAGTCTTGAGTTAGATTTCCTTCCTCATGATTTTAAACATATACACTGTGATTATGAAAGCAAATCAGGTACCATGATTGTGTACTTGGTTGAGTTAATAAAGTCCCACTTGTCTTATCTCAAAAATGAATCCAATTAAAAAAATCTTAATGTGATGAAAAGAAATAATTGGAATAAACAGATTGATATAAAAATATTAGATTCCATGTGGAAGACATATTGGCGCTCGATGGTGCTCCATGATAGAAGGGGCAAACCCAACTATTCTAGAAATTTTCAAGTAAGCTTTTGAAAAAGCAAGAGTGTATGTATGTATTTTCTATAACTAGGCTTGGATGCTTTTAAAGTTGTTACTTTAGCAAACGATGTTTGGTCGGCATTTACTAGATTTTAATACAGCATCTTATGTAAGAAACCCATTACTGTTGCACTACATTTGGGAAGAAAATATGAGGGTCTGCATCAAACAAATTGAAAAAGCCTTTTGCATGCTATAAACTATTTGGTAAGCCCAACAACTCTGTTCTTTTAAGCTTTTGTTACATGAAGTTCCAATCATCTTAAAAAGAAGTTTGATTTTGGTTGTATTTATTCCTTGGAGAAGAATTATAGAATAACTGGCTTGTCCATTCTTTTTTATTAACAAGATATTTTGAACCCTTTACATTTTTTTCTTTTAATTTCCTAAGCTTTATGAATAACAGGGAGTCACCTGTGGATACAAGATATCCCTTGTTCAAATAACTGATGAGAGTTTGGTTATAATACGAAAATTCTCGAGTTCAAACCTGCCCCCATTAAAGTGGAGACTGGAGTGGTAAGTGGTTTATTTATTATAATAGACAGATAAAATAAGATAAACATTAAGACAATAATTAACCAACCATTTGTTCTGCAATTAGAATAAGCAAATTTAAATTCTGTGCATTTGAGCTAAAGCCCATTCTTACTGATTGTGCTTAGAGTTGGTGATTAATTGCTGCTATCTTGCAACCACTTGGTGTCTGTGTGACCAATTCGGTCATAATAAACAACATAGTTATTTACAGAATTCAATGAACAGTCCAGTTCATGGGACGTAATAATACAACATAGCCACATATTTCGCTGCTCAGCGACTCAAGGAAGGTCCGAAGTACATGCAGATGGGTGGGTTGATCTTAAAAATGGAGAGGATTGCAGATGGTACTGTCCATATCCCGTCACCACATATTAAACCTGATGCAACTGCCCCAGCAAAATCCTCTGAATCCTTCCGGTTTATTTTCTCCCATACAAACAATATCACTGTCCCAACGAACATGTCAATTGCAAAGTATGCTCCAATATAAAACGGAACTGCCATAGCCATTGGAATAGGAATGAACTGAGAGACGTTCTTCGGAGTCACATCTCTCAAGAGGTTGATAACAAGAGCGGCAACAAAAAATCCACAGCATATGGCGAGACAGTGCTTGGGCAGCTCTGAGAAGCCCTCGATACCTAGAATGGCCATCTCCCTAAATATCACAGCATATGGTGCTTTGTATGGACCATCAGGGGACCCAATATCAAAAGCAGTCCAGAACAACCAGAATGTGAGTGGAGCAATAACACAACCCATGGCTGTTCCCACTAACTGGCTCACAAACATAGACTTGGCTGATGATAGGGTGAGGTAACCTGTTTTAAAATCCTGCATGAGATCAGCCGCAGTGGAGACAATGGACATCATAACACCGCAGGCAGCTAATCCAGCAACAACCCCACCATCACTTCCAACCAATGAAGCAATGATGAATAGACCGATCTTTCCATAAGTCGAAGCCAAACTCCAGTCTGTAAGTCCAGTTCCATAAGAGTTGCAGAAGGCTAGGGCTGGGGCAATAACATATGAGCTTAGAACCAAATACCACTTGAGAGGGGGAAAGATCATTGGAATCGTTGCTGTTGATAAAGCTGCAAGGCCCACATATCCAGACGCAGCAATCCAGGAGGGTATCCTGTCCTTTAAAAATATTTCATCTCTCTTTTTGTGCTCCACTAACAATTTGGAAGTCTCAGTATCTGTAAAAGCATAAATCAGCAAAATTAATTCCCAGAAGAAAGCAGGCTTCACCCAGAAGAAATAAAAAATGCTTAATTCCATAAGCATTTTGGAAACAGAGGTCCTCATATTTTTAGAGAGTTTCGACAGAAAAATTTAACCAATTAGAATTAAAAACATTTATAAATTAGATATAGCTGTTAATAAAGTAACATGTTAGCAATAACTGTAGGTGTGGTCACTATCTGATTAGATTGAGACTAAACTCCCTCTATAAACATCAGAATCTGTTTCTAAAGACAGCATAAATTTCTATTTGAAGTCTCACGCCCATTATATCATACTTATCAAATTTTAGACAATATACCAGTCATAGGACATGACATATTTGCAAAATTTCGTGAATCACTAGGCAGACCCAATCAGCTTGATATTAATTAAATTATTGCCACTATTAAAAAGAAACATATAACAACATAAGCATGTCATCAATCCAGCCAAAATGATGAGAAGAAATATAAAGGCCATCATAAGCTAAAAGACAATGTTGGTAGTATATAACACGATACATGGTTAGGCAAATTGTTCAACCAATTTTTACAAGCAAGAAAATTTGCCCACATTTCCATAGACAATTACTAACTGCATATCCTCACCTTGAACCTCATTGACAATAGGAAGATTGCTATTTTTGGTGTCTTTGTTAGACACTTCCTTCACAGTTATAGCTATTATCTTGATCAGATTGTAGAGACCATCCCCAAGGATAAGGGATATAGCTATAAATACCTGCAAAAAATTGATGGTGAGAGGAGTAATTTAGATCAGTGTAATAAGAGAGAGCTGATTCTCAAGGTCACAAGGGCAAGAAAGAGGGGCAGAGACAGAATAGGTGTAATTGGTTTACAGGCACATCTCCAGATGCAAGACAAAACCCCACTTCAACAACTATGTAACTGGCTTAGAGGGAAGAAAAAGATGATTCAAATACTACTTGTGTTACTGTACCTTATATCCATAAAGACCCTTGAAATCGTTGCTGCCAAGGTCAGCTGGATACCAGTCCCCGGTGTGTCTGGAGATTAAGGGCCACAGAAATCCCCATGATATTATAGCCCCAAGAAGCACCGAGCAGTTGACAATATGAGGACAAATAAGACCACATCCAACATAAGTTGGACTGAAATCAAAATAAAACCTGTATAAAGCAAAACAGAGAAACAAAGAAACAAATTAGTAGCAAAATCGTAAATGCAAATCAATTTTGAAATCATCAACATGGCACTTACCTTACTAAAGAAAAAAGGCATATGTGATATGACAATTTAACAGACGATATCAACCATACATATAGTAAGAACTTTTACTTACTGCATATGCTGTATGACAAAAATTAACAGACAACTTTAACCATACATATAGTCAGAACTTTTGCTCACTGCATAACTCTCTAACAAGAATACAACTTAAGGGTGGGGTTCCAGGGGAGAGTGAGAAATACCAAAGAAAACTAAATTCACAAGAACCTTACGTGTTTTTGAATAGAGTCAAGCCAAGGCTGGGAAAATTATCAAATCCACATGAATCCCCAATGCCACTGAAGAACCACTTAAAGCAGCTCCAAACTAAACTTAAGCTCAAATATTTTCCAAGACACTTGACTTGCTTCCTGTAATAAAAATCAAACCAAAAACAGATATATATAATTTCAAAAACCAGACATGTAATAAAGGAATATGATTTATTATTAGCTATTCTTTATTCTTAGTCATAGCCTTCAATCACACTCTGTTGTTATTACTGCAAACAAATAGACCTATCATTCTACATCAACACTGTTTTCGTATAATTTTCCCTATCAATTCAATCCCTTTTAGCAACCTCTCCTCAGTTCTTTCATATCAAAGGTAACAACATCAACACCTTAGAAAAAAAAAAAAAAATTACCCTGCAAGCTCAGCTCCTGAGTTGGTGTGAAAACTATTAATCAACATTGCGGTGGCCGTCCCACTAGGATATGTAAGTTTATAATCCAAAACCATAACCTGATAACAAACATATATAGACTGAATTAAACACCCTAAAAACAAAACAGGAATCATAATCATCAATGGGCATGCTAAGGCTCAGTAGCAATATACGCAAAAGAGTTCAAATCAAACAACCCTCAGTTCTTTAGCAGTAAAAAAAAACTACCTTTCGAAGTGGAACAAGACTGAAAAGGCCAAGGAAGCTGACAACAAACAAAAAGCCAATCATCCACCACAAGCCTGGGTTCTTCACATCCTCGGCCCTGTTACCCGGATAATCAGGACCAATCAGTCCATACGTTCTCTCATCCATTGCAAGCAAATACGAACCGAATCCCCCTGTCAACACTCTCACAATCACAAATTGATTGAAATAAATAAACGATCAAATGAACCGATTTTTAGTTTGTTTACCGCTAAAAGCGAGGCCATAGCAAGCGACGACACAGGTCTGAATAACGGTGTTCTCTTGTTTAGTGAAAGGCTTGACAGAGAACCCTAGCTTGGACAACAAACCGGTCCACGACTTCACGGAAAAGAACCCGAGCAAACCGGCCGCCACGTTCAACGATGGGATGATACCCACCGTCAGATTCAGCTTGTGCGTTATGATGCAGAAGAGCGCCCCCATCAAGGCGCTCACCACCAGCCCTCTCACCGTTATCTGGTCTTTCCATTCCGGCACCTGATCCTCCTCCGCCCCCTTCTCCGCCGCCGAAATCAACGGCTCCGATATTTCCACCTGGGTTCCCATGATCTTGGTGATTCGAGGAGTTTGATTGACACAGAGGAGGCTGTGATTGGGCGTCGAATGGTGGCAGAGAAAATTATTGAAAGTTTGTTGAAAATTTCGATGAATTCTGACGGAGTGGTAGTTGGCTGGCCCAGTGCATCGTTAACACGTCTTTCCAACGTCAATTCTACTTTTGTCTTAGTTTAATGGTAGATAACGTCAATATACATTTTTACGGCTGTTGTTGCTGTCGTCGTTGTAATTTTACTCGGTTCGCGCCAAATAGAAGTATGTCATGTCAATGTCAGCACCCGATGTGAAAATAAATTATTTACGCCCTTTGATATTGTGGAGAGTATTACAAGTGGAGCTCATTAAATAATTACTCAAATTATGTTATTTTGTGAAGTTGGCATGGATTCGTATCATTGTTAGTGATTCTACTAACCGAAACCTTTTATTAATAAAAACTAAAAAATTACACACTTGTACCGTTTGAGGGTAAAGACCACTGATTTAGAAGTGTGTATTAAATCCATTAAAATTTAAAGTATTTTAAAATTTTCTATGTATTCAATCCATTTTGATTGAATTTCATCGACATTCAAATGTATTAAATTCATATTTATATGAAATCTATTAAAATTTAGGTATATTCAATTAAGATTTATGTTGAATTCAACAAAATCTAATTATATTAAAAAATTTATTAGTTTTACAGATTTCATTTAAGTAATGAATTTGAATAGATTGTAAAATGATTTTTTTTTTAGAAAAAAAGAAAGTGTTGAATAAACCTTACCAACGTCTTAAAGATTTCATTTAATTTCTTAAAAAATCATAATAAAATCAATATGGAGGCTATATAATCTATAAATCCCATTAAAATCTATTATTAAAAAAATTCCATCAAACTCTAATAAAATTTGGATTGAATACACCCTCTAATTTGACAATAATGCAATACAAGTCACTCCCATCATATTTGATATTTCAAAAAAGGAAATAGATAATTAATTTGACCTATTTCCAAACTCTTATCGATAAAGTTAGCAAATCCATGTGAAGGAAAACTTAAACATTTTCAAGTGATTTTGAATGCGTAACTACCCTACATATTTTAAACTCGTGAGATAAATTCATGTCAGTTACAAATACAAACAAATTGCTTACCCAATTATATTTAGACAAGAGTTTAGTATCAGTTTGTAAAAATATAGAATATACAGTATCATTTTGTCGCTTACATATATTTCGATCTTGTTTTTAAAGATTTTCTGACATATCAAAATCATCGTTAATGGCTTTCCTTTGGTTTTTTTTGTAACAATTAATCACAATATTCAAAAAAGCTGTGATTGTAAAATGTATAGTTATTAACAAAAGTCCAATAGCAACTCCTGACATCTATATCTATTATGAGATTCTAAATAGTCATTCTCTCTTAATTTCCAAATTTATAATGGATAAAAAATTAAATAAAAAAATGCAAAGAAAAAAACAAATGAAAACACTTATTTTTGGGCGTGGAATCCTGTTTTGGTCTTCTTCAATATAAGCCGATACAAGCCTATTTGTATCTCAGATGGCTACAGGCTTGGCCACTTGGATTAGGCCTCTTACTGGGCCTCCAAGATACCATATTTAGGTCCAGCAATATGACTCATTCTTCTCATTTATTTCAGATTCTCCATTCCTTCACAAGTTTTCAGGTAGATTGAATAGCACATTAATGGAAATTATTTCTTTTTTTTTTCATTTATAAATTGCCACATCTTAATTGGAATACAAGTGAGATATAAAATATAGATGTCCAACAGTATTGTTGGACAACACACGAAAAAAACAGGGCTATTCAATTAAACATGAATATACATATTCACAAAATTAAGTCAACCTCCAACGTAGTATGTTTAACACAAGTCGAATTTGTAACTTCCAGAAATCCCATGTATCCATCAGCTGAATATTTTTATGTCTTGCATTCACCTTTTACTAATAATAAATCTGCTGTAAATATTGGATTCTCACCTAAAACTAGGTACACCGAACACTCTTGAATTTGACGTGACACCCCAAATAAATGGCGTTTCTAAATTAACTGGCAATCTTGGAGCGAAGTCTATTAAATAAAAGAAAATAATAGCGAAAAAACATTGTATCGAACATCTTTCAAATATATGAAGGTGACCAATATGGCCCCCCATAATGCTGATTAAATCTCAGTTGATACACTAGTACAAAAGTGGGACCAAATCCAGAATTCAGTACTTACACCTCAATAATAAAAAACCTATCAGCTAACTCTAAGAAAGAATAGTCTAAAGTCATCAGCAAACTCAGAAAAAACATGTTCTTTCACACTCTTACAGTTTTGATGATTGGTGTTTTCTGAGCCAAGAAACGAGTTGCCAGCCACTCGGACAGTCTTCGTCTCCACGTGAAATTCACATGTTTCACTATCAAGCCATCCAATGGACTAATCAAGGGCCCCACCATGACTCACACCTTTGCAGGTTTTGTGTTTGTCCTAGTATAGATTTTAGAGGAGCGGGTGATTCTCTTGTCTCTACTCCTTGAAAAAGGTGCAATTATTCTAGCGTTTTATAGTTGTTTGTTGGCTAGCTAAAAATGAGGATGCCTACTAATACCTTCTGAAACCTCTTAAGGTAATCTTGATAGATTTGGTAAGCTTGTCTCAACTTAATCATGATAGCAATTCATGGTGTTTAAGAGCTTGCGCACTTGCATAAAATACCAAGAAACCTAGATAAAGTTTTCAATTATTTTTTAGAGATGGTGAAAACAGAAAAAAATCTTGCAAGATATTCTCAGCAAAGACAAGGAGAATGGTCCATATATGTGAGGAAAGTTACAGTTAAAACTGGCACCAGTAAAGCAATTAAAATCCATTATTATCATCTGATGTCATGTTCATCAATCAATCCAACAAAAAGTGATTGAATAAGCATCTTAACAATCATGCAATTATAGAATTCATATATTAGTTTAATCATACTTGCTTAAATAGTGTACTCCACAAATATTTATATCATATTGAGGTAGATTGAGAGCTGGGAATAAATTATTGCTCACAACCATAATACATCATAAAACTGTTGCAAGTTCCTTAATTTTTGAACTAGCTATCAAAAGTTGAAAGCTACAGAAGATGGAAGTGTCACTATCCTCGTGTAGAACCAAGAACCACATTGATGTTAATTGACAATAAACAAAATTTTAGGTAATTATTAATCACCACACATCCGGAGATTGGCACTAGAATCTTAGCATGGGATTAGTTGCAAGTTGAACACATTGGATCAAAGCGTGCAGACAAGAAGCATAAAAGTACTCCCATCTTCTGTCAAGACTACTTACTTTAGCTGCTGTGCTTCAATCATAAAACCCCACTTGTTGAAACGTGTCTCAAATTGAAAATGTCTGCGTGGCTTTTGTCTCTAACCCTACAACAGCTTCTTTCTTAGCTTAACGCAATTTCCATAGATGCTCGTGGGGCATGTATATATAAAAGGACCGGCATTTCTATCTCGATGGGCTCCTCATTGGAAAAATTCTATACATGGAAAAAAAGGCATTTTCGAGAAGGCAACCTTTAACTGCTGAAAGATGTCATAGTCATGCCTGCAACAAATGTACGGTTTCATGATAAGTAGCAGAACAAATCATGGCTAAATTGCTTTGATGCCCTTATTACATGGCAAAAGACTTGCAATAGCTGGAAGGGGAAATATAGCGTTGTGTAATAATAATGCTTTGGAATAAAATTGCGAGATAAAAAAGAAAAGCAAAATTGCTGCTATATTAGGATAAATGTTGAGGTATTAAAATCAATATGCACAAAATACCCTGAGCATTTTACATTCAGTTTCAGTAATACAGCAAGATAGCAGGAGAGATTCATGGCAATTTTTGCAGTTTCTGAGAACCTTGCTCTCCTGTCACAATATAATTTAGAAAAGCGATAAACTATAACTCGAGAAGATATTTCAGCATTAAGGTTACTTTATACTCCTGAATATCAAGGTGTCAAACAAAATAAAAGCACAAAAAGAAACATTCCAAACATCAAGATTAGCAGTGCTACACAGACATCTGAGATGTTACAAACACTGTTATGTTTCTGGAATCCTAAAAGGATGGTCACATAACCAAGAATGGAGAAACAGGTAATCAACTTCCCAGACGAAAACAGAATTGGAAAAGATTTGAATAGAAAAATGTATAAGAAAAAGAAGAATTAGAGTATATCATAAAAGTTTAACTCAGATGGCAAGGCAAATAGTTATCACTTCCCAATCATTATGTACTAAATGCAAAAATAATTAGATAGGGTGACCACATTTACATTATTCCCCCAAGCACTACCTACCTCCACCCAGAGTTAAGAAATTTCAACCAGTCCCTTAGGGATTGATGATGAATAATATATCTCATTATTTAATTTTTAATAGTGTACTGACACATTCAACGAAAATATTTATTTTTGCATGGAGGGCCATCTCACACACACAAGGTACCTCGTAAATAATCGGAATGTAGGATGATATGACACAATATTATTTCATGCAATGTAAACACATATAGAAATATGAATTTACTACTCTGCCGCATTTCACTTTTTTATTTGTCTACTAGCAAATGAAAGTGTTTACAAACTTTACATGGACACACATATACATTAGTGTAGATCGATACGGCTGACACAATGGTAGATTTGTATCTGAGGCTTAATACCTGTGATGATCACTGGCTAACTGTGAAAACCTTCTTGTACCAGTGCAACCTAACCTACTCCAAGCAACACATACAGTCATACACACATGGAAACCATGCACCACCAACTTGTGGGTCTTGAAACCACTCTCCAGTTTATCCACATGATTTGAACTTGACAAAGAACAGCCAACTAGAATCTTGTATCTTTCTAATTGTCTCTCTATTGACATCTATCTCAGGCTATTCTAGCAACATTTGACTTCCCTCAGTCATAATGAAAAGATCCTCATTATTTTGATATTTAAGTCCCATTCCCCTTACATGTCTAATTATATCTATGTATATGTCTCTTTAAGAATCAAAGCAATCTAACATCAAGCCTTCCAAAGTGAGATCAAAATGAAGGTAAGTTCCAATTCTACAAAATTTTCAGAATATCAAAGTTGTTTGAAATCCTATAACTTCATTTGCCTGTCATTGTAACAGCTACTGGGCTGGATGCACCGCAAAATACGGCAAAATAGCTGCGAACCATTCAAGGATTTTACAATCGGTATCCCATCTACCTCATATAGAATTCTTTTTCTTGAGGGAAAAAAAACAAAAAAATCCTTTAGGCATGCACAAATTACAAAGGATATTTGCATCATTCAGTCCTAATGCAGGTTACTAAGATAATTGATTTTGTCTCTCTATGTTTAATCTAACAAAGCATATCAGCTAGAGTTCTTTTCTGCTTGCTTACACTAGTAAGTTTTAGGAACTACTAGGACAGAAATTTTTCCACCTTAACCGAAAATGAAAACAAGTGATCCTAAGATCACCAAGGACGGGTGACTCAAAGCCAGATAGTTGTTTCCACAATCATCTCATTTTTCAGATATTCCACAAAGCTGCCTCCACCAAAACTGGTGGAGACCACCCATCTCCTGTGGTAATGGAACTGCTGTTCTCTCTCCACATGGAGACACCGTTGATTCAGTAATTCAACCAAGTATTAAGGCCATCTAATTGTACAAGTTCATTTCAAATACTACAAGGTTATTGCAGAAATCATCACCCTCACACTACCATTGTCACACATCTGAAAGTGGTGCACCCACAAATTAGGTCCATGTTATCCTTTTTCAGTGAACAAAAGAAAAAAGGCATTTAGCTTTACAATTAGGTCCACAAATAGCATCTCCCCAATAATTGTTGATGTCCTGATTTTTCTTGAGACTCTAATTTCAGGGAACTACTGTAATTGCCTTACAGCTCAGTCAACCCTGGATGACCAAGACTACTATTCAAAGACAAGCTTTGGCTCAATATGTGGATCTCTGTCCTCCAAGCTGTCCAAACAGGAATTTGAAAACCCTATTTCTGAAATTGAAGCCAAGGGGGTGGATGAAAGCTTCAATGAAGAAGCATCTGCAGTTATCTCCGAGTTATTCCATGGCTTTCTAGCCATAGGAACACTTGGCTCAGAACCAAACATCAGTGAGCCCGCAACACCAACATTTGCCACATCAGTGGAGAACATAACTGAAGAGAAAACTGAGGTGACAAAGTACGACTTGAAAATTATCAATAATGAACTAGAGAAGTTCCTTGAGGCCGAAGCTGAAGAAGAAAGGAGCAATGAATCGTCAAGAAGAAACAGCTATGTTAGCATTGTTACACTTAGTGAAAAGCCACTGGAAGGAGCCAATTCCGAAGACTATGGAAAGATGCAGGTATGTCCACTCCAAGGATATCTATTTGGGTCTTCAATTGAATTGCCAGAAACATTAATTGAGGTAAAGAAGGAAAAGGCATCACTTGCAGAACTGTTTCATAGGACAAAGGTAATAGACGAACAGTCCATGAAAAAAAGTGGAGAAGAGGAGATACTGGCCAAGCAAGCAAGTAAACCTGCCAAGCATCTTGTCAAGAAGATGCTGAGAATGTTTCATGCTTCTTCAAGAAGCCGTACTTCTAGCGATAACAGTCCTGCTTCATCCAAGAAAAGGCTCAATAAGGTGCGCCTCTAGGCCTAGTTCAAAGAGCCATTAGCTTACCAATTGTTTGCATATAAACCCTCACATCAATATCACTAAATCTTGCAAAAAAGCTGAATGCTTCACTTCACCAAGCACACAGACACAGCCAGGGCATCAAGGACATATAAAAACTCAACAAAAATTAGTAAATAAAGTAGAATGTTTTATTTTATTTTTAGTTTTAACCAAAGGAATTTAAACTGAAAATATCAATGGCGGTTTTTTATGCATAATGGTACTCACATAGATGATGGTTTAGACAAGGTCGAACATTGAAATCATAGCAAACTGTTGTAAAGGATATTTTGTGTTATATTATTCAGATTTTATGTTTCAAACTATCCATTTGAAGAAGGATCATATCACAGGGTTAGATCATCTTCTAGTTTCATCGCAGCGTTAGATCATCTTTTGGTTTCAACATATATAGTATGACCTTTAGTAATCATTGCTACAAAGGTACAAATGGGATAGCATACAAGAAAGTTACATACTCCATTACCTATTACATTATTTAGGGTCATTATTTTTTAGACAGGAACGTTAATAATCGCATAACATATTTCATCCATAACTTTTGCGGCATGCAGGTCATACAAATGTTTCACAGAAAAATCCACCCTGAAAACACTGCAGCTGAAAAAGAATTTGCCAAGTCCCACCAAAAAAAGACCATCACTCCCTATGACAATGGTTATCGGGTTGGAGGTCTGATGCACTCGGACAAAGAGAACAAAAGCTTTCCTCAGGGATCTAAGTCAAAACAATGGACACAATATTGCAAAAACAACAAAAAGGTGCCGCAAGATGGGCACAGTTGCAGTAACTCAAGTGGAAACAAGGAGCACTGGATCAAAACGGATGCAGACTGTAAGTATTAAAAATATGAAACATGTTTTCTCTTCACTGACCAAATAATAGTTACGCAAACAAGCAGGATAGAACCTGTGCTTTCACCCCACACTGACTTTTATAGAAAATGTAGATGTTATTAGGCTAATAAGTTGATTCATATGCACCAACATGACAGTGCAACTCAACCTCTACCAACTATTGCATTCAATTGTGATTGTTTTAGTTATCAATACCAGAGTAGGCATCATAGTTAATATCTCTCAGAAAAAGATGCATTACAGAATATAAATGATAAATTATGTTTTAGTTGATTCATCAGTTCTGAAAACACAAACATGTTGTAGAGATGTCACCATTAAAAATTGTTTAACATAATTATTTTATTTTATTTTTAAGAAAACATAATCATGAACAAAAGACTAAATGAATGATGTTACAAGAATTTCTAAGAGAAATAAAATGAAGTAGAATAAAAATTTGGTACACAGAAACATAGACAAAAAGTGTGGGTCATACACAGGGGTAAAAGGTCTCCAAATGAATATGTAAAAAAAAATTTCCCCAATAATTTCGAATTCAAATTTTTCTTTCAAATTGAAATGTGACATTAAAGCTCAATATAAGATGAAACAATTAGAAATACAGAACATGACGCCATCACCAACCCATCTCCACCATATGGTATAATGTCTAATCCATTTATGTATGTCACTTTCTTCTTCTTCTTCTATTTTTGTGTGCACATGCACGCTATCATTCATAGCAATAGATAATGACTCATACAATCTATTATAGATGAAAAAATGTTTAATATCATTTCTTTAATTCTTGTTTGTTAGACAACAAATTTCAAAAATCAATAGTTCCCTTATAATTTTTTATTTATTATATACTATCTAATCATAAAAGCTTATACTTCTTTCATTCCATAAAATCGAAAACTACAACTACTCTTAGAATGAATTTCACAACGAGTTTTCTGTACAAATTTATAAACATCACTGGCATATGTAAATTTATAGTTTTTACTTGCAAATTTCACATCGGATGATCAAAACTATTGACATACTACTTAATTTTTTTCACTTGAAAAGAGTTAGATCACACAGAAATGATGACAACCCATTGACATTACATACATTATTAATTATACCAATATGAAACATTCCAACTTGATTGAAAAATCATCCTCAAGCCAACTGTCAAAACCATTAAGATAACTATATTATTTCTCATGTTTTCCCTCTAGGCAACTACCTATGGACCATATTGTGGCTCTCAATATTGAGTACTAAGATCATTACGTGTACTAACTTATGTGTACTAACAATCTCTTCTGACTTTTCTTCTACTCCTGGCAATTTAGACTTGGTGTTGGAGCTCTAGTGAAGATGCTGAAGGACAAGCATTAGCTGCCGTTCTTTCTGAGTAAGAAGTGTGGAAGATGTGTTCTATTATATCATCTATGTTCTTATAAATTGTGAGTATAATCGTGGTGAGGTCTTGAGAGACAGAAGAATTATCCCTCTTATCTTCCTCAGTGTAATAATAAGCTGTGGCACTAAGTTTCTTGTGAGCTTCTTAATTAGTAGAGCATGATGTTGATTGTTTGTGAATGTCATTTGAGTTCTTGCATAGTTCATTTTCATCTAGACACCTGACACATATGGTTATTTGGTTTAAACAATTACAATCAACCTGGTTCAATCTTCTTGTATATAACTTCATACCACAATCAGCCCTTGTAAATGGTGAACAATTAGTTGAATATGGGTTTTATCACTTTACAGCTTTTGGACAGAAGTGTTGATACACCTAACATCCATGCTAAACATTTCTATGTTTGTGTTGTTGGTCAACATCAAGCTATCTGATAACTTAAGCAGAAGTAGATTTGAGAGTCCACCCAAAAAATTGATTTATCTCAACTTTAACAAATAAGAACCAAGAGAATCATTGCTTATTGATAGGATATTCGTAGTGGAGTCGCATTCTGGTTCTAGTTCTTTGTTTTGGTATATTTATTCGTGAAAAATTTCATGTTCAAGAAAAAGGGCTAGAAGTATCAAGGCCCCACCTCATAGCATTGCGTTTTGATGAGGCAGGCAATTTGTGTAGGGCCAACTTATATTGGTAGAGGCTCTTCCATCAGTACTCCGCCCATATCCATCCTCCAAGATCGATCAACTAGAGACACCAACTCTCTGCAAGAAAAACACCAGAAGCTCCTTGAGCAAAAAGTACAAATGTATTCCTATTATCAAACTGAAAACAAGTGAAGTGAACATAAAAATTCAGTGTTATAAAATAGGATAAGGCTCAGATGTTTAGACTCTGGACGTCATCAATCTAAATG
The DNA here is from genome assembly GCA_021234005.1 of Nephelium lappaceum. Lineage (NCBI taxonomy): Eukaryota > Viridiplantae > Streptophyta > Magnoliopsida > Sapindales > Sapindaceae > Nephelium > Nephelium lappaceum. Next base: position 5,881,055 of record CM038004.1, read on the forward strand.
GTACTGACTACTGAGTTCAGTGAAAACAATTTTCACTTTAAACCTCAAGAAAACAGATTGGTTTACATTGAAGTTAAAAGTGTCTTTTAGATTTTGGATACGCAAGTGTTAGTTTGCTTTATTTTACAACATAGTAGACTTGTATGAAATAATTGAATTCAAGGATGCAATTAGACACACCTATATATTTCTTCAAAAGAAGAGATAGAACTACATCGCATGGCTGACTGAAAAAAAAGAACTCAAGAAAAGATACACTAATATATGCAGATATAGAACATAGATGGAAGAAAATGGATATCAAAAGGTGTCCTGAGTCTATGATTTGAGTATTTGGCATAATTGACTCTTTTTGTTCAACTAGTTCTACCCATAATCACGAATTAGAGTTGATCTTTATGATTAGAAAGATTGGATCCAATTTCTTCTGACATTCAGGCTCTCTACAGTAAACTGATTTTTGTCATTGGGCAAGGACAGCTAAATTATAAATTATGATTCTCAAAATGGGGAGTAGAAATTACTATGAGTGTTCTCATATTCTACTAAGGCAACAAGTGGTGAAGATTAAAATGCAAAAATAACAATAATTTTAAAGAGAATTGAAAAGAAAGATTTACTTGAGGTCATGACTGACAACAAGTATGGTTAATTCTTTCTTCAGATGCTTCAAGAGCTTCACAACATCTGCACGTGCTTTCCAGTCTGCTTTCCAGAATTCCATACACAATATTTAGTTAAAAATGGCTTGCACCATTAGAAAAACATGATGCTAAATGAGAAGTCAAACAAGTAACCTAAAACTGATTTGGCAATTTCAGCCAATACCACCATGATGGCCAAAAAAGCATGAAGAAGCCTTTCTTAAATACTAGAGCTCAAAGATGTAGTGAAAGCAGTCTACAAACATAAAAGTGCATTGATGGCATGGAGTTTGCATTGTATGAAGTTTCGGTGCGGGTTTGATTCCCTTCCACTTCCAAAATTGATGTACTGAAGCAGTCTAGAAAGAGAATGGTACACAATTACAGGGATTGCATGTGCTTAACTGTTGAATTTAATTTTAATGAAGTCAAGATCTATAAAGTTACACAAAGTGCATGAAAATCGTTTCTGCAGAAAATGAAATACAACGAACAAGATATCATACCAAGACCAGCAAGAGGTTCATCCAATATCAATAAATCTGGAATTTTTAACCTGAAGAATAAATTTAATCAAAATTAAGTATCAACTCAACTCATGCCACACGTATGCGCAGCTAAATAGCAAACTTCTAAAACCAAGGCCAAATATGAAAAAAATAAAGTAACTTCTACATCCATGTGTTTTCAGCAACTTAATCAGTATATGTTGCTTGCAATTTTCTGCGTCTATGAAATAGGGGTAATTACAAGTTCTCACCAGTTGAATTGCCAAGCAAGACGACGTTTATAACCACCACTTAGAGACCGTGGATCCTTATCCAAAGAGACCCCACTCAATCCAACCTAAGGTCATCAATTAAAATTCCATTCTTTAGTGTTGCAAATACATATAACACAACAACCAAGTCAAATAATCACAAGAATTTGAAGGGAGGGAGGGTTTGTATTGTTAGGATGAAAGGAGGTAAAGCGATACAGAGGAGGGAAAAAATAAACACAGGGAGAAACATTAAAAACAGTGGAAAGATTATAAATACCCAATTGATAGCTCTTTGGAGATTCAAAGCAAGGTACTCCTTCAATTGATGGTCACCACTTCGCCTTGGCCACCCAAATATAACTTCATCAAGCACGTTATCTGCCACGAATACCTATCTAGCAGCACATTCCATTCTTAAAACCTTGTCATTGCAACCCACCATGATACGTTAATAAGACATATATCTAGATGAGAGGCACATTCTTAAGAAGTGACTAGTGAGAAACAATGCAGTCAAAAGTATGACAATGTTGTTACAAGCACACTCTCCCTTAACACGGAAATGAGAACAGACTAGTAGATATCAAAAGCAAACATAAGCGATTGAAAAAAGATGTAACATATCAAATTTAGTATGACATCATAACAAAAACATTCCACAGAGGACCGGAGTAGAACTTTGTGGGGATACCAGATTAGAAAAATACAAATTTCTAAACCCTTGACATCTCCGGTCATAAATGAAGAAGCAAAACAGTTTATTGGTTTCAGATACCTCTCTGGAACTGAAGACAATGCCCACGTCTTTCTGCGGCAAGGGGTACAGGAGACCTATTAGGTTTGCCATCATCCCCATATCTTTGAACAAGAATGGAACCTGTAGTAGGTGTCGCTTAGGCCCTGCAAGAAGGCTGAGAGATGAAGAAAAGAGAAAACACTTACAAGATAAGAACTCAAGGAAAATTAACAAATGAACATTATAAGCCATTATCATAAAAACCAAATACAATATAAGCTTCCATAAGGGAACTGATCAACCTGCAAGAGAGTAGTTTTTCCGAGCTTCCACTTTGTCAAATATTAAGCCAAAACTGCAGCAATTGACACAAATATTAGGTTCCATTGCGATACAGATATTCAACAGTCTACCACTAGCGTAAACACAATTAAACGAATAGAAACTAGGAGATGAAACAGAATGCCTCAAAGTCCTATCCCCAACTTTATAAAACTTTCCAGACAATTTCATCTAAATTAATACCACACATTATCCATTTCATTAGTATTGCTGACTATACAGATACAACAAGTGATTAAGAAATACTTGTTGAAAAACTATCTTCCAACAGTAACACCTAAGCAACAACAAAAAATGTAGATGAAAACTCACACCACAGCATTTTCAATTGCTATAATGACCACAAATACATACCTTTTCTCAGGAAGTGGAAAAAACTAACTCCATTTAAGATGTGAGCTGTGTTCCCGAAGGTCGATAGTAGACATCCCTAACCTTGAAGTAACAAATAACATTGGTTCAGTAACTTCAGCACTTTCAGCTTCACATTCAATTATGGGCAAACAAACTGTCATACACTTACTCCCGGAGCGTATAAAACATTGTAAATTCCCTCACAAGTAAATACTTTATACTCCCAATAATATCAAATCCAAACCATCCATTTCATATTACCCACATAAATTTCTAATTAATTAGGATCCATGCAATGTACGCAACACATTGTAGATAATATAATCTCCAAGCTTCAATACACAATCGCTAAAAGCAAGAACAAACAACAAACTGGCACTACTATGAAATCTTTGTTCATTTACTACTATATTACATTCACAAGTTTTACTAACAAACAAATAAGTGAATTTCACATACATTATAAATAAAATATACAATTTAAACATCTAAATTCAATCAGCATTTCACAAATCTATCCTTTCAACAAAACCACTCTTCAACCTTATTTCAACTCCCATACATTAAACATTTTAACTAGCTCCCAATCAATCACCTCCTTAGTATAATTTAAACAAATCAAATGTCAACTCCGTTAATCAATTTGAATTCAACAAACTGAACAGTGAAAAACAAAGCCATTGAAAAAACAAAGCCATTCTCGATAACCTGATTAAAATTTCAAAACATAAACACGTAACAATATATTTAAACAAAATTATTAAAAAAAAAAAAAAAAAAGACTCACTTCAACACAAGAATGATCACAGGAGATCACAACACCAGCCTGAACTCTTCTAAAAGTGACTCTGTGAAAAGCAAATTAATCGAAATTACTTCAAAATTGAACATCAATTAAACAAGTCAAATAAGATTATAAAAGTATTATCAGTTCAAAATTATTTAGACCTGGAACGTGATTCTCGTGAAACGAAGCTGGAGAATTCAAATTTTGTACAGCGAAGTGGAGACGACGCGAGAGCCACGGAGCTCATCATGACAACAACACTCTACAGGTGAATGAAAAAAGATATTTGACTATTTGTTTGTTTCGCGTCCTTGACCTTGGTTTTGAGGAGCGCATGGAAATCACGTGACGATAATCCAAGAATTCGGGTCACGTGCCTTACTTGATGTTGTTAGTTATTGTAGGGGTAGGTTGAGGTTTCACATTTTATGGGTCCAGACGATGTCAACGTGAAACTTGAGGCTTTTGTTAGAAAATATAGTCACGGATTTTTTTATCATTTTCATGTGTTTCATAAGTATACAGGATCTTTTGTGTTTAGATTTTTTTTTTTAATTATTGTTATTGATTTTGCTTTTCAATCACATTATTTACTTCTTACTTTTACTATTGTACTCATTATTTCCACGTTTATATATATTGAATTCTACATAATACCCTTGCGGGAATAATTATGTGATTCACGTGAAACACATCAAACACAATTAGAATTATAACTTCATGGGTTATAAAAGGTGTATTAAATTTATGTATTGTTAATAATGAATAAAAATTTACCAGGAAAAAGAGTAATGACAACTGAATTTTGAAACAAAACAATACCTAATTTAAGGGAAAACTTATTTTAGTCCCTGAGATTTTCGAAAATATCAAAATTTCAAATATCTTTGAAAAACGGTTTTTTTTATCCCTAACTTTTCCAAAACTCTTCAAAAATATCCAAACCGTTAGTCAACTAATGGCCAATGGTGACAGAAAACTTGAATGAGAAGGGTAAAATGGTCTTTTCATATGAGAGGTTAAGATCGTGACACATGGATGATTACGATTTTAAACATTAAAAAAATTAATTTAAATAATTATTATATATTTTAAATTAATTTGATAAAAAAATTGAAAAATAAATTTGAATCTCCACCGTCCATCCATTATGATGGACGGTGGCGAACTAATCTGGTGGATTTCCACCATCTTCAACACATCTTCATCTCTACCATCAAACTAGTTTAAATCCAGTTCATCAATCTAGTGGATCTCCACCATCTTCAATACATCAAGTCAATCAACCCAACCCAGTTCATCAATATCATCTCCTATAGTATTCAACATCATCAACAATGTCACAATATCATCAACATCATCTCCCTTAATAAAGAAATCATCAGCAACAGTAAGAGCAAAAAAAAAAAATTCAAACTATTTCACAAAAAAAAAAAAAGCAAAACAGGGCACTACTGGGTTTGACAAATCTAGAACCACAGAGGTTCAACCCAGAAACAAAGGTTTTTTGGTTCTATGCGAACCCAGAACCAGAGGTTTCTGGGTTCGATCGAACCCAGGAATAGAGGTTTCTGGGTTCGATCAACCAGATCCACAACATCACAAAAAAAAATAAAATAAATTGAAGAAGATGAGAAAGAAAGAGAGAGATAGGGGTTGCTACAACTTGTTGTCGATGGCGGTTGTTGGGCTCGTCGACGGCGATAGAGATGGTGCCAGGAAGGAGACAGTGAGAGAAAGAGAGATAGAGGAGAGAGATGTGAGTTTGATAAATGGTGATCGGTTTTTATTTTTAGGGTTTTTATTTTTTTTTTAATTATTGTTTAATTGAAAACATAATAATAATCATTTAAAATTGGTTAAAAAATATGTAATATTTTGATTTTATTAGGGGCAAAACGGTCATTTTGAGTGTTGAGGGTAATTAAGTCTTTTTATTTTTTTGTTTAATTTGACCGTCAATTGACCGACGATTTGGACTATTTTGAAAAGTTTTGGAAAAGTTAAGGATTAAAAAGAGCTGTTTCCAAAAGAATGTTTAAAATTTTGATATTTTCAAAAATCTCAGGGACTAAAATGAAGTTTCTCCTAAATTTAAACTACATAATTTTACCGTCTCCAATGATATAATGAACTTCATTAATATATTGGTAATAATTGAGTTATTGTAAGTTTGTAACTCATTACCGTTCAATTTGAGAAAATAAACTTAAGAGTTTGTATTGTGGTAATACATTCTCAACTTAAGTTTTAAAAATAAACAAAAAAGTAAAAAAGAAAAAGGAAAATTCTCGAGTGGATGAGAGAAATCGGGTGGTTTGATTAGAATTTAGTTGATAGAAAAATACTTAATCATTTTAACTTCATATACTTAAAGCATTGTATTGAGTATAGTTCAAATTTAAATAACTCTCGAGCGAAAGAAAATAGTTTGAATATGATAAATGATCAATTAGTTAACAATTCCAAAAGAATGATGACATTGATTACACGCCTGATTATATAAACAAATAGTTTATTGAATTTGTGAGAATAAACATTTTGCCTCATGAATGAAGGTGAGCGGACTATGGATTTGTTTTTGCTTGTGAGCATGGCATCGGTATTTGATTGCGCCAATCAATCAAAACCAAATAAGCATGTAATATGTATAAACATGGGTCTATCCACTTGTATGGGCATGTTTGGCACATAAGATTCCACCTGTGACAAATCAGTGTATTTTCTACTCTGCTCATTATGTGCATTTGGTAGGCATTTTCTTTTTCCACTTTAAAAAAATAAAAATAAAGTTCTTATATTTTGTTTTTGAATTATGGAAAATATATGCAGTAATATATGCTAAAAATAGCATTTAAAAGTAACAACTGAAAAATGCTTTTGGTATTAAACATTAAAAATATTTATGTTTTTGAAAAAAAAATCATTTATTTAATCAAATTAATTAAATTCTAATGGACTTATGTCATTTATATGTAACTAACCTTATATAGTAGCATCCACCAGTTTTTGTTGTTTACACTTAACATTTAAAATTATTATTATTAAAATATATTTTATTGTTATATTAAACAATATAAAATATAGTTAAATAATAATAATAATTAATAATGCATAAAACATCATGGAAACAATAATATACAGTAAAATAATAAGAAATGATGAGATGTGATTTATTCGATAGTATGACTTTTACCTAATAGCGGAGGGAGTTTAGGCCTGGTGTGGGATCCCCTTAAAAAATTAATAAATAAATAAACTTAGTTTAGGACCTTAAATTTGGTTAAAACCCAAAGGTGAGAGATTTTATTGTAGTAAGTCCTATATAAATCCTTAAAAATTCCAAAATAAATATTTGGTTCAAGACTTTAAGCCTCAAACCAAAGATTAAAAGTTTGGTATAACATATCATCATCTAATATGGTATGATTTTTAAAAGTATTTATTCAATCCGATAATTATCCAATTTAAATTGTATAATATACCATCATTAAATATAGTATGGTTAGTGTTAATCCAAGTTTGAGTCAGTATGGGTGATATCTAAAAAAAAAGGTTAATTACAATATAGTGAACTACAAAACCATATCTAATTGCCACCTATTGTTTTGACAACCACTAAAATACTAATGAACATCAAAATTTGAGGTTAATACATTTACTAAAATTTTTATATTTATCATTACTTGGAACAAACCTCTCCTCCTATGACATTGCTTTTATCCATATCAATGAATTTATGTATTCAACTAAAGTTCGTCTTCCCTGACACCCCTAATCACAATAATAAATAAATAAATGGAAACAAAAGAAGATGTAATTGTTGAAACCAAATTTTATCTCCTTATTTATAAGTCCCTTCAACATGTGCTATAATCCTACAGTCTGTAATATTGAATTAACTCGCAAGTCAGTTGTCTTGGTGGTAAGCCACTACATCTGGTGTTAACTGTGCGCATGACTAGGTTTCGAATATCATCTACGACAAACACGGACAATTACAATTACGTCGCTCATGTGAAAAGGACCAACTTACGTTTAAGTCCTTTTGGTAGTTCGGCTACGAAGGGCAATTTTCTCATGAATATGAGTTTTTCTCTGCTGATTATTTGGGAGTAGAGTTAAGCTGTTAAGGTTCAGGTCATTCGTTTCACTATCATATGATCCTGACAATTATATTGATGTATTTGAAACAATTAATATACATATATAATATATAATTGAATTAACATATGTCTTATTGTTAAAAAGAGAAAATTAATAACCATATTTTGAATATATATTTTTTCCCCCTGAAATTTAGGATTGACTCATTTTCCTCATATAATTTAAACTAATACTCAGAATTCCCATTTTTTACTAGTAATAAAGGGAATTTTGAATATCAATCAAACTAAGGGGCGAAAACACTATTTTTCCTAAAATTTAAACGTATACCATAGACTAAAAATGTGCATAAAACAAAAGAAAATTATATGTATATCGATAATTTAATGAAAATCTATAATATTTGATACTTTTGATGATCATATGATTTTTTTTTTTTTTATGGTGGGGGAGGAGGGATTAAATTAATAAATTACTATCCATATCTTGTGCTTTATAATAAGAGTGAAACCTGAACCTTTGATCTCTTAGGATCAGAAAAAGTGTTCAACCATTTCTATTAAGCGGTAATGTTCAAAATTAAAGTAAAAGAAGAAATAAAAAAGTAGGTATACAAGTTCAAAATCAATCAAGTCGTAGGTCAATTAGATCAAATTTTGAATATTTAGTCAAAAAATATGTATAACATTAATACTTGAATGAAGATTACTGAAATTTTAATACATAATTTTAATGATATCAATTTATATTAACTGCAATTTGAGAAAACAAATTCCAAAGTAAAAGAAGAAAATGGAAAAAAGAAAAAAATATTTGTGAAAAATCCAAAGTCATAATGTACACAAGTCTGAATATTTCAAGAAAAAAAAACATATGATATTGATATTTGAATGAATATCTATAATATTTTAATATTTAATGTTGATGATAAAAACAATAACTATGAATTGAGAAAAAAAAAAACGAAGCGAAAGAAGAAAAGTAAAAATTGGAAAATTTAAAGTCAATTAAATCAGAGGTATCAAATTTTGAATATTTAACCAAAAAATATATAATATCAATACTTAAATTAAGATTTCTGGTATTTTAATATTTAATGTTGATGATATGAATTTAAAATTAATTGTGATTTAAGGAAAAAAATCCAAAGTAAAAGAAAAATAAAAAATTATATAGAAATCCAAAGGTAGTTAAGTCGGCTGAGTAGGTGGAGTTGGGTTTTGATATTTGAGCGAAAAAATTTGTTGATATTTGAATGAAATATTTATAGTATTTTCATACTTAATGTTGATGATAAGCACTTATATTAATTGTAATATAAATAAACAATCAAAGTAAAAGATGAAAAAAAAAAATTGGGGAAATTCAAGATCAGGAACATTAGTTGAATTGAAATTTAAATATTTATTAAAAAAAATGTATAACGTTAGTACTTAAACGAAGCTATATGATAGTTTGATACTTAATATCGAGGATATAAATTTAATTATGATTTTGGCAAAGAATTTGAAGACAAAGAATATATATATATATATATATATATATTGAATTTTGTTAAATAATAGAATAAAATTACGCTATATCAGTTGCCATCAGTCTATTATGAGAGAATGCTGTCACTCTCGTAAGTTTGTTGACTGTTTTATTCTTTTGAAGTAAACTAAGCACCCTCTAAACCAAGACTATTCGAGAGACATGCTGCCACACTAGTTCACTTATTGAAGAGAAGGCTGCAGCAGCCAAAATATGGGCCAATACGTTCTCACCCTATGATTGTTGACCGTTTATATTAGCTAAATCTGCGAACTATCATTTGAGTCAGCGCGTGTATCTGCCACACTACTTCTCTTTTTGAAGAGAAGGCTACGGAAGCCAAATCATTGGCCAATAAATTTATGTGTTTGTTGACCGTTTATAATAAGATCAAATTATAATTTAGTTATCCAATTCAAACTCTAATTTGAGCAGGACAACACTTTCAGATTTATTACAATTTACCTCATGTTATAGCAATTTCTTCGTTAAAATTAACTAACTAAGAGGCAAATTGATCTTTTGACCTCATTTTAAAACTTAAATAATTTAAAAAATTAGTAAAAAATTTAAAATTTAAATTCAAATAAAAAAATCATCAAATCTCTATCATCTATCTTAAGATGGATAGTGAAGATCAACTGATTAAAAAAAAAAAATCTCTCATTTCTTCTCTCTAACTTCAATAGCCTTCTCACTCTCTTTCTGTCACTACCAATCTCCACTTTTTCTTCTTTCTCCATTGCCAACCTACTCCTTTTCTTTTTCCCCATCTGTTGCCGTTTGACCTCTTCTTCTTCCCCATCTGCCGCCGTTTGATGTTTGATTGATGTGTTTGATAGATGGATGTGGTGGGTCGCCATCCATGGATTTGTCTAGAGTTTTTGGTTGCTGTCCATGATGTTGGTGATTGAACATTTTTTTCTTTTATTTCATTTCGATTTTGGGTTTCCACTAGAAACACATAATTGGGTGTTTGAACATTTTTTTTTCTTGTTAAAGTTGAGAGTGACGAGAATTTGAAGATGAATTTTCTTTTTTTTTTTTTTTTTTGAAATTTTTGTGTTTTTTTTTTTTAAATTTTTGTTTTTAGGGTATTTTAGTGATTAAACACTTATTTGAAGATTTTTTGGTTGAAGATAAAAGTAAGGAGATGTTGAAGATGATTTCCAGCTGATGAAGATGATGAAAGTGTTGATTTTTTGGGTTGAAGATGTTCTGGGTTGATAAAGATGATGAATGTATTTATTTAAAAATTAATTTTGTATATTTCAAATTTTAATTTAACTTTTTATTTTTTCACATATAATTAAAAATAAATTTATTTAATTTTAATTTTTATTGTTTTTTTTTTAAAATTAATCTCCATCACCCATCTTGAGATGGACGGTGAAGATCTAATTAAATTTTTTTATTGAATTTTTAGTTCTTAATTATTTTTATTTTTTATTCGGTCAATTGGTTAATTTCAACCACTAAGGGCAATTTCATCTTTTCATTATTTTGATACTGGGTACAATCAAATGTAATGGAACCTTACTAACGACCAGATGATAAATTACAAGAATATTGAAAGTGTTACTTTGCTCGAATTAAAGTGTAAACTGGATAGTTAAATTATATTTTGCTCTTATAATAATTAAATGTGCGAACTATCATTTGCATCACTGCATGTATATATATATATGCTGCACTAAGTTCTCTTATGGAAGTGACAGGCTGGATAAGCCAAATTACAGGCCAATACATTCCCACCCCATGTTTTTTGACCGTTTATGATAATTAAATGTGCAAGCTATCATTTGCGTCATTGCACGCGCGTGTGTATATATATAGAGCATCATTGCGCGCGCGTATATATATATATAGATGGGATATTATGAAAAACCCCCCTGAATGAAAACTAATAGAAATTTATCCCTCGTTTTTAAATTATTAGGTAAACTACCCCCTGCCGTTAACTTTCCGTCCAAAATATTAACATTTTCCATCCGAAATAGTAAAATGACCAAAATACCCTTACCATATCCGATAAAATTCCTCTTATACCCTTCAAACTTATGAAAGGATTAAAATATCCTTTAAATTATTAATTAATTAAAATATTAAATAAATAATAAAAGATTTTAAAAAAAAATTTCTTCACACAAAATCTCTCTCACTCCACTCTCTCTTCTTTTTCTTCTACTTCTGCTCTTCTTCTTCTTTTGCTCATCTTCTTCTACTCTTGTTCTTCTCAGGGTTCAATTATTCTTCTTTTGCTCTTCTTCTGCTTGCTCTTCTTCTTCTTTGTCTTCTGCTCTTCTACTTCTTTAGGTTCGATTCGAACCCAGTTTTTGGGTTCCTTCGAACCCAGTTCTAGGTTCGTTGGAACCCAGAACTGGGTTCGTATTGGAACCCAGATCTAGGCTTCTTTGAACCCAGAAATTGGGTTCGAATCGAACCCATAAACTTGGTTCCAACTCTGGGTTCATTGGAACCCAATTTCTGGGTTCGAAGGAGCCCAGATCTGGGTTCCAATACGAACCCAGAAACTGGGTTCGTTGGAACCCAGTTTCTGGGTTCCATTGGAACCCAGATCTGGGTTCGATTCGAACTCAGAGAAGAAGAATAAGAAGAAAAGAAGAAGAAGACGAGCAGAAGAAGAGCAAAAGAAGAATAATCGAACCCTGAGAAGAAGATGAGCAAAGAAGAAGAAAAAGAAGAAGAAGAGCAGAAGCAAAAGAAGAAGAAGAGAGAGTGGAGTGAGAGGGATTTTGTGTGAAGAATTTTTTTTTTTAAATCTTTTATTTTTATTTAATATTTTAATTAATTAATAATTTAAATGACATTTTAGTCCTTTCATAAGTTTGAAGGGTATAAGAGGAATTTTATAGGATATGGTAAGAGTATTTTGGTCATTTTACTATTTGGGATGGAAAATATTAACATTTTGGACGGAAAGTTAACGGCAAGGGGTAGTTTACCTAATAATTTAAAAATGGGAGGTAAATTTCCATTAGTTTTCATTCCAGGGGGGTTTTTCATATTATCCCTATAGGGATATTATCAATTTGCCCCCTAAAAATAAAAATAATGTCAAACCACCACTAGTTTTGAAAATATTAGCCAAAAAGGTCCGACCATCAATTGAAATAGTGAAACAGTTAGGAAAGTGACAGATCCATTAATATTAAGGGTAAAAACGTAATTGAATGTTATCATAAGTAATAGAATACAGCTGACATATAATAAATAATTTTTTAATTAAATAAAGAATAAATAAATAAAAACAATTGAAAATAAATTAAAAGAAAAAAAATAAAAAACACTCTCTTACCCTCTCTCTCTCTCTCTCACAAACGCGCCCCCCCCCCCCCCCCCCTCTATTCTCTCTCCATCATTCCATCCTCTCTCTTTCTTTATGTCGTAGACACCCTTCCTCTCTCTCTTTATCATTCCATCTCAATCTTTCTTATCTTCCGCTCACCCTCTCTCTTTGTCTCTGTCACTCATCCCCCTCTTTCTCTATTGCTCCAGTCTCAGTCTTTTTCTCTCGTCCGATCGGTCACCCTCTCTCTTTCTCTCTCTCTCTATCACTCCATCTCACCCGGTTCTCTTTCTTTCTTATGCCGTCCGGTAACCAGTCGATGATGGAAGAGGAAGGAGATCTGGTTTTGCGATGTCGAGCGGTGCGGCGGTGCGGAGATCATAGGAGAAGACGGTGAGGAATGGCAGGCTGTGTGTTGCGGCGTCGAGCGGTGCGACGGTGCAGAGATGGATCAGATCGTGTGGACGCTGTTCGTGAAGAAGATGGAGAGCATAGTAAGGAACAACGGACTGTGTGCTGTCGTCGTGGAGCGGCGTGGAGGTTTGGCGGTGGATCTGCGCATCTGAAATATGAGTTTTTATGTAATTAATGAAATCTGTGTGTTGTTTTTGTGACTTGTTGTATCTTGATCTGGGTTTGGGTTGTTGTAAGGTCAGGAACTAGGCTTGTTGGATATGTATGTATGTTCTTGGTTGCTTTTTTTGGACCTGGGATGTGTTTGTATTATCTTCAAACAAATCCAGTGCCTCAAACAAACCCAAGCACTAGATCTGTTTGTTTTTTGTGAGTTAATTTAATTTAATTTATTTATTTAGTTTTTATTTAAATTTAATTTATTTAATTCCTTAATTGTTTTAAATTAATCTCCACCATCCATCTTTAAAGATGGATAGTGGAGAGTAATTCGAAAAAAGTATTTAATTTTTATTTATATTTTACTTTTATTTTATCAAATTTATTTAATTTTTTAGGTTTTTTAAATTAATTTATTATTTATTTATTTTTTTTAAATTTTGGTTATGAAAGGATAGGATGATAATTGAGTAATTGTTTGTTTTTTATTTTTTAATGTTTTAATATTATAAGGGTATTTTGGTCTTTTACTTGTTTTTATTACAAAACCACAAAAAACCTGGATGAAAAACCGCTTTTGGGATACGGTAGGGGGGTTTTTGGCTAATATTTTCAAAAAGTGGGGTGAATTGATATTATTTTCGTTTTCAGGGTTTTTTTTGGATTTTTTCCCATATATATATATATAAGTGATTGGAGATATAATTTTTGACATAATACTTAACACGGTTTGGTAATCCTTGAATTGATGAGATTTTGACGGCTTAGATTTAATAAGTTTATTTTTCATTTTTTTCCCCATCCATTATTATTCATTTTTTCTCTTATCCATCATTAATTAATTTTATTCACTTCCTCCTCCCTCTTATACTCAATTTATCTAAATTTAATTTATTTTTTTCTCTCTCGCACACCTTAATTCCCTCTTGCTTATATCTCTTCTCCTCTCTTAAACAATACAATAATTTTTTTTCTTTCTTAATTTATTTCCACAACAACATGATGCAATTTTTTTTTAAAATTAACATGATGCTTTTAACAACTAATTACATACAAATATAAGTTTTAATTGAAATAATGTTTATATTTAGAATCTAATCATTTGATTTTTTAAAGCATTTTTTTTTTCAATGATGAAAGATCCAGAGAATGATGGAGCTAGCTTTAGTGATGAACATGTAGCATGATATTTATCAAGTTGGATATTTATGTGTAATCCGTTTCATGTTGATGTTTTTCCTTTTTTTGAAAAATAAACCAACATCATGTTAATGGTGAAAACAAATTAAAAAGAGAATAGATTATTGTATTAGTACATGGAGCATATAAAATGTATGAAGAAGAGCAAATTAAGGTATGAGAGAGAAAGAAATAAATTAGACTCAATTAGATTTAGAAAATAGAATATAAGGGAGAGGAAAGAGTGAATAAAATTAATTAATGATGGATAAGAGGAAAAAAAAAAAAGAAAAATTATTAAATCCAAACCATCCAAATTTATTAGATTTAATGGCTCCAAAATCGTGTCAAATATTGTGTCAAAAACTGTGTCAACTTAATCCCTTCCTACATAAATAAATATTTATATATTAATGGAATGAAATTTCGTTGAATCATTGGAACACGATTTTGCTAAATCAGGTTGCTGTCATTGCAGCTGCTAGACAATGCTATCGCTCTCATTGTGTTTGTTAAATTTTGTCCTAGTAATTAAATGTACATATCATTTGTACAAGTCAATTTCAATAACATATTGATTATTATAAATTAAGTTATAAGATTATGTGATAATATCTATTAGAAGATAATTTTGATAAATTTAAGCATAATACAACTTTAAATATTAGACAATATAAAATTGAGTTAATGATAAGTCTCTCATATCTATATTTTTAAGTTTATGAACCTCAGTCATATTTTATTTTTAAAACACCGTTCAATTATAATATTAAAAGAAAAAAAATCTGTAATCATAGTCTAAAATACTCCATTGACATTAGACTTGGACCGGCTCCTTCCCCACATAAAAAGTTTCAAAACAGGCCCAGGCAACGATCAAACTGAAACACGAAGAAATTGTCTCGATTGGGGTTGACTAATCGAGAAGTTTGAACACAGAATAAATAAACTTCAGTCTCCGGTCCAGTCTTTGTGAACTCGATCTGAGAAGTGATCAACCGAGAAAATTCATGTAACATTCCATACGACCCACGCCACCAGCGTTTTGATTCGTGGAGTGCGTGGCTTTTGGGTTTTGACTAGATTACTTTTAAAGCCAACAACCACATTACCTCCAATGTGCTTACTAAATCTCATGAACAAAATGTTTCAGCCACTCAATTCGGGCCATTAAAGTTAAGAAACGCCATAGCCACCCCACAAATTTATTGCTTTGGGCCCCGCCCCTGCAATAAACAAACAGCAAATGCTGAATGGTTGAGGAGGTCCCCTTTTGGTTCCAACTGTTTGTGGTACAATCATTCAACAAAATGTATGTCAAAACAAAAAAAAAAAAACAAAACAAACAAAAAATGTCATCCAACAAAACCTAGTGGGGGAAGTTTCTGTCCATTATAAGTCATCGTCCTGTCCTGGACCCCCGGCACTCTTACGTTAACAAACAACAATATCCACGAGTTTCACAATTTGCTTACATCACTTAATAATTTATTATAATAATATGTAATCGGGCAATATATGAAATGATATACGTCTTCAAAGGTGTTATTTTTTTGTTTTCTTAATTATATATCTATAAAAAAATATTGTAGTTCACGGATTGGGAGTTTGGACCACCTAAAATGATTTAATTGGGTATTGTAAGGTGAACATTATCAAGAAGATCGACGAGGCGTGGCATTAGCTGTAGTCACCAGTGCAGTGGGAGACATGTGGCCGGCGGACAAGTTTGATGTTACGATTTGGTGGTGTTTGGCTCTTGTCTGGAGGGATCCGTGTGAAAATGCAGAAGGGACGTTACGTATATGAAAATGCTTCTTCGGTAGTTGATATCATGTTTTTTTTTTAAAAACTCATGGGTAATATACATATTAACATATATGGTTAAATTCTCTTTTATTATGAGAATATTTCTCCATGATTATTGAAATAGATAATTTTTTCCTCTTATCATGAATTTTTTTGTTATTAGATTAGATTTTCGTATAATATAACTGATAATTAATCTCAAACCTTCTATGGAAGTAGATATTAGATTGTGTTTGGTATGACTTTTCAAAAAAAAATTTTATCGGTGGTTTTTTGGAAGTAAAGCTCTCATAAAATATAATTTCTAGCAAGAAGTTTAATGTTATTTGGTTGTGTATTTTCAAATTGACAGATAATTTTAAAAAATTACAAAAAAGTGTTTGAGAAATAAAATGGAGTTTTGTGTTGAAAAGGAATTTCTTAAAATTCATAAGATTAAGTAAGAGTATTTCATGTATCGAAAAAAAAAAAAAAAGAGTATTTAAGACAGTTTGTTTCTTAAAAAAAAAAAAAAAGCTTAAAATAAGCTAATATTTGATCCTCTCATGATAGATGTAAAAAAGCTTTTTAATAGAGATAATTCTATTTTCACTCTTATAGTTTGATATAACGTTAAAATCTCTCATATTTTTAGAAATCGCTGATTTTCTCTGTTAATTTATAAAATTGATCAAATGTCTCATGTAATATATAAAAATATTAAAAAAAAAACCCTTATAGTTAAAATTGATGTTAAAAATCAAAGTTTGATCGTTAAAATGGAAAAACAAGATTATAAGGACACTTTGATCATTTCAATAATTTCAATAACAATAACAACGATCGAAAGTGAAATGGGATTTCCCAAAACTACATATTACGTCAATTTATAAGAGGAAAATGAGATTATCCTTTTTTAATTTTAATATTATAAAAACTCTTCTTTAATTGATGCCAAATAACTAAGAAAAAATAAAATGAGTTTCTAACATTGAAAAAAAAAAAAAAGCTATAGAAAAACCATATCAAATATACTCCAAACATTTTTTTTTTTATGATGGGAGAAAGATATTGAATTTATAGAAAACTATTCACACATTTGATAAGAATGAGATTTGAATATTTAACATTTTAGGATTAAGAAAGATATTAAATAATTTATTTAAAATTTCTTTTTTAATTTCGTCCATTAGAGAATGATGTCAGACACATTTAGATAGAGCTAAAAATAACTTTTTGGTACACGTATTTGTTTTTTGTACTAGTGTTGAAAAGAAGAAACAATATGACAAACTAATATGTCACGTTACTGTCGTGACATTAAGCCAAGAAAATAACATGTAATTTCCCTCTATAAATTCCTACCACCACTGCTCATTAATTCCAAACACGCAAGATTCTCATCTCGCTTCCGCTTCATTACAAGGTGAAGTTACCTTGTATCTTCTCCTCTCTCTCTAGGCAATTCACTATTCGTGTCCCTCTTGGATTGATCGAGGAGTGTAATATTTGATTTTGATTGGATCATGCAGCCTGGTTTTTTGGTTGAGAATGGGAAATCCAGTGAAGAAAGTGTTGCTGACATCTGACGGGGACGAGATTTCGCTGAACATTGCTTTCCATTTAGCCAAACAAGGATGCAGGTCCATCCATCCATCCTCACACTCCTCCTGTTTTCATTTTCTTTTATGGGAGTGTTTTGGTTTCTCACACAGCAAAGAAATCTAGGAAGGGAATCAGATTTTCATGTTATTGTATTGTTTATGTCTTCTTTTCCATTTCCATTGTTCAAATCTTTGTTTGTTTATGAGCAGATTGGTTTTGATGGGAAAGGAGAGCCGGCTTCGAAGCTTTGCAGAGAAAATAGCAGGTTTGGTGAAGGGAGTAGGGGCAGTGGATGTGGTTGGGTTGGATATGGAGGAGGAAAGAGAAGCAGTTTTTGATGAAGCAGTGGATAAGGCATCCAAGATACTGGGAAATTTGGATGCTTTCGTGCATTGTTATACTTATGAAGGTATTATTACTTATTGTGGATATAGAATGTTAACGGGGTCAATTTTTATTTAGTGTCAAGTAAACAGTATTTGAGACATATAAAACTATAACTCTTGTTTTAGTTGACTGTGGGACTTTCAGTTATGAGTTTGTAATAATAAACAGTGTTTGGAGTCCTTATCAAAACTTTTGTCTTACATGTCATGGGATACACCTGGATTTTGGGATGAAGAATGCTAGTGAAGAAACATCTTTATAGTTTTCGAAGACTTGGCATCCTGCACTTCGAAGATGTATAGGGCTCTCTAGGCTGTTATCAAAAGGTAGTTGAAAATTAAAGAAACCTTTCAAGATTGTACCTGATTTCGGATCTCTAGACTGACACTAAATGGAGAAGCAAATGGACATGTTTTTTTATAAGAAAAAAAGTACTTTTGGCATTGACTACTGGGCGCAGGGGAAAGAGTCAAAATTTGGTGTCTAATTCCCAGTGCATGTGATTGCATATTTCCTAAAAATTAAGTCTCCTTTCGTAGTCTTGTATGCCGAGGGTGAGGGTTGTAGCAATTATTCCAGTTTTTTGGTCATGGTGATGATGTTGTATTGGGAAAAAACATCCACTGGGTCACAGCAAAAATCAAGAAAAAAAAAAAATTGCATCTGAGTGCTGATAATGCAGACCTTTTCAATTCCCAACTTCTATAAATTCACCATCAAGTGGTGGACAAAAGTGAACTCATGTATCGTGGCCGCAGCTGTGAAAAAGGCGAAAAGTAACAATTTTTTAGTTAGTGGTGATTATATATGTCAATGGAAAGATAATGTTCATCTGTACTATAATCTTTCTGAAGTTCAATTGATAGCAAATTTTCTGAAGTTCATCTCATAGGAAGATGCCTCAGGATTAAGAATATTATGTGCTTATCTTAAATGAATTTTTATGTTTATTCAAATCTTTTGGTATTGTATTTGATTATATCATGCCAGATGCATACTTGAAAGGTAGACAAACTTATCATTTCTGGTTATGTGAAACAGGAAAGATGCAAGATCCTTTGGAATTGGCTGAGGATGAGTTCAAAAAATTGGCAAAAATTAATTTTATGGCCGCATGGTTTCTATTAAAGGCTGTTGGCAGAAGAATGCGGGACTATAAGGCTGGAGGTTCCATCATATTCTTGACCTCGATAATGGGGGCTGAGAGAGGACTTTATCCGGGAGCTGCTGCCTATGGTGCATGTTCTGCAGGTGTGCAGCAGTTAGCTAGGGTAAGTATATGTTATCAGAATTTGAGTTCATAGACACACCTGTTATTTTTGCGAACATATATTGATGCACATCAAAGCTCATTATATTAAGGATGCTGACCATCATGAACTCTGCTAAAGCCTTTGTAGTACACTAGCCGCATTTAGAAATA
The DNA here is from genome assembly GCA_021234005.1 of Nephelium lappaceum. NCBI lineage: Eukaryota > Viridiplantae > Streptophyta > Magnoliopsida > Sapindales > Sapindaceae > Nephelium > Nephelium lappaceum. Next base: position 5,900,586 of record CM038004.1, read on the forward strand.
GTGTGAATCTTGTTGTTAAACTAGGTTGCTTTGACATAGCTATTGAAACATGGTGGTTTGATAAGGTGTGTTGCAAATCTCCTTTAAGGACTGGTAAATGAAGCCAAAAGCATGATATTTTCAGATCATGGGACTTCTAACTTGAGATTGTTGAATTGTAGTTTATACTTCCACAATTTTGGTCACACAAGACCTAAGGTTTTGCTTCCTTAATGTTTGATGATGACTGAAGTGTTTGCTATGCAGCATTTGGTGCCAATTTATTCAAAATGATCATATTTTGTTTGTTTATTTTTCGATCACGTTTCTGTCATGTGATGAGCAACTGGTTATTCTTTCCGTTACGTAGTCATTAAATTTGGCTTAATTGCAGGAATAGTAGAATACAGGTACAGACAGCATATGAAGTGCACGCATCTTTTTAAGTATCTAAAGTTAGAACAAATTTTAACTGGGCAACAGAAGTCAATGAAATGGTTGGAACTAATGATTGAACGATAAGTAATAATGTGACTTTAGAAAGAGGAAGATCCAATTACAATGGAAGCGTGGTTGTGATTGTAAGGGAAGACACATATAGGTCTTTGATTGGACAGAGTGTTTACTTTCGGTGAATTGATTTGCTGTTCAGGAGTAACTGTCTTTCAAAAGTTGAAGTGGGCTTGGTTAAGAATTCTTTTACCATCTTGAACTATCTTTTGATTGCTTGAACTAAATGATCATGAAATCGTCATACTTGATGTTGTAAAAGAACTGCCATGATTACTTCGTTGGCAAAATGGATGACTTCTGAAAGGGCTTTTTCTTTTATTAGTTGTCTCCTGGTTGTTGAAAATGGCTTTATTTGTGATTGTGAATGTCACCTAATCTCTGCTTTGTACATATGTACAAGTCATGTGCGACAGCAATGGCATTTCAAGGGCAGGTTCAAAGATTATGCTTTTTGCATTTCCTGAGTTTAGTCTTATTATGGGCTCTGCTTGCGTGTAGTGAAGACATTTTAAAAATTATAATATAGCCATGTAATGTTTTCCATAATTTGCAATTCTTCTTTGCTAGAGCATTGAACTAACTATGCCAACATATCTGATTTTGCTAATTCCAGACAGCGGCTTTGGAGATTGGAAAATACAAGATAAGGGTTAATGCCATTGCCCGTGGCTTGCACATACAAGATGAATATCCTAAGTCAGTGGGGAAGGAGAGGGCAGAGAAGCTGGTCAAGGAGGCAGCACCGCTGCACAGATGGATGGACGTCAAAAATGATCTAGCTTCTACCGTTATCTATTTAATCAGTGATGGTTCACGCTATATGACTGGAACAACCATATTTGTTGATGGGGCACAGTCTCTAACCAGACCCCGGATGCGTTCTTTTATGTGACTCTTACTAATCTATTACATCAATTCAACAAGGCCTGCCCAATTGAGTAGCATTTGTTTCTTGTGAAAATGGAAAAATGAAACTAGTAAGTTGATTGACCACAACAGAAGATGTTCTGACTGTTTAAGGTACAATAAGGTTAGATGATTGTATGAGACATTAATAAAATGGAAGACACATTCTTAACGTGATGTTCTGAATTATTGACTAAAACTCTGTCTATTCAGGAGATACATAAATTGAAAAATGTCATTGATTGCGTCATCTACAATCTCTAGATATAGGCTATTGTTCAAACATGAATCACATGATCGCTACTGCTTAGAATCCTAGACAAATACAACCGGCGATCGATATCATTCAACTAAAGAGTACTCGAAGACACAACACAAATGAGACATTTATCCTCAACGTCTTTAAATTCAACAGAGAAAAAGCAGACAGGAGATTTCTAAAATGCGTTTTGACCTTTTGTCACTATATTCATCTTAGATATTTTTTAGCAATGCTTTTAGTAGAGAGGAGATGGAGATTGTATCTATCGTAGCTCTTAGTGGTTTGCAAATAAAATAAAACGAAAGAGTATGGGTATTATTCGACCAAGTGAGCAATGATTTTGTAAATAATGTAAAAATGTCAAAAATCTAGAATTATCTCAATCACGTTATATTAATTTTTTTTCTTTTTTAAATTTTGGAATATCAAATATTTGTCCTACATATATATGCACAGAACCTATTAAACAGCATTATTAATAGTGGACTTTATTAAAATGTCCCTAAAAATAGTTTATATTGGTTTTTGACTCGAAAAAAGTTTAATTGTTTTTCACCATAAATAAAAGTTCAATCGTATTTTGTCAATTATATAAAATGTTAGATAGAATTCAAATAGATTATACACAATTGAAGTTTCATTTTGAAGTAAAAAAAAAACAATTAACTCTGCAAAAAAACACAACTAACTCTTTTTATGTAAAAGTGAATTTTCATTTTTTATTTTTGTTTATTATAAATTTGTCCCATACTTGTGTAAAATAATATCTAGATCAAATCCGTACTTCAATTCCATATATAATATAATAAACTTGTTCAATTCGACAGTTAATCATTTGATCTCTATTCTAGAAATACGAAGCCAGTATACGAAACACTTCTTTGAAATATAATATAATTGTCCGTTAGAGCCCTGTATGGTCGAATGTTGTGTGCTATGAATTTTTTTTTTCTTAATTTATGCACGGACAGTACTTTGTGCGCTTAATTTATTGTATATAGAGTGATAAGTTCAAAAGACGTCAATATATTGAAGAAGATATATGCATGAGACGCAAACTTGTCGAATTCAAAAACCTATATATTAACTAAAGATACTTGCAAATTATAATTATAAGAAGGTTGATTAGACCTACCTGTCTTTATTTTTCAATACAAATTATTGACGCAGAAGTCGATTAATTTTTTTTCCTTTATTAATCTTGACTGCAAACGCAATGTATAAAATACTCAAAACAGGATTTGATTAATTTAATATGGTGGGCCCTTGAAAATCGTTTATTGATCATATTTCTTTAACTCGTGAAATTTTATTATCAGTTTTTACATAATAAGACAATTCTGTTTTTAAAAATTAGTATTATGTTCATCAGTGAAATAAAAGTTGTAATCAAATCTTTCATGATATTAACTAATCTTGATCCACTTTCAACACCCTAAGTTTTGCTCAAGACTTTCATATTATGATCAAAGCGTAGTAGAGACTAGATATTAAGCAAGAAAAACCAGAACGATCAATCCCATGTTTAAAAATTAAAATATGAAAACTAATATAAGAGTATATATAGATACTACAACTCAATTAACTAATTTTTCGGGTTATAAGAGAATTCATGACATTACAAATAAAAATAATAATAATTGTGAAAATTTAACATGATATTACAGCATTTAACAAACATCTTGATGATTTAAGCGAGCTTTATCAAAAATGGCAACTCACATAAAATATATATATATATATATATATATGGTAATCAATTAAAGAGTCAACCTGAGTTCACATGTGAGTGAGATTTTTTATTTTTTATTTTTTTAAGAAACCATTTATGATGACAACTCTAATTTGAAATTTTGTTAAACTGAATAAATACTTTTTGCTATCATATCACATTATGAGATTTAAAGAGGCTCATATATAAAATAAAATAATAGAATGAATCTCATATTAAAAACATAAAAATAATTGAATGGTAATAAATATCAATCTAATAAACTAATCTTTTAGGTTATAAGATCACCCACCATTATATGTCATTTTTAAAAACGACATAAAAAATCACAATTACAAAAATTAACACAGCAGGTATTGGTTGTTATTAATAGGGAGATAAAAGGCTCCGTATGAATATAAAAACAAAACCACAAATTCTCTAGATTGGGGGTGTATTTAATTCAAACTTTTAATGACTTTTATAGAATTTAAAAGTTTGGGTGTATTCAATAAAAACTTTTAAAGACTCTATAAAAGTAATGTGGTATTCAATATAGACTTTTAATGATTTTTAAAAAGTCTATAAAAATTATGAGGTATTTAATTAAAACTTTTGAAGAGTTTATAAAAGTTATGGGGTATCCAAAATGTTAATGACTTTAATGGAATTTTAAATTTTAATAATTTTTGGAGATTTTTATCGACTTTTATGTTAAATTTATAATAATCAAACTCTATAAATTTTCTCTCACTCCCCTCAAAAACTTTTATAGACTTTTGTTATTGATTATAAAAAGCAAATCTCTTTTCATCCAAAAAAACAAAAAACAAAAAAAAACAAAAAAACCTTGCAATTTCTTTTACATTTAGGGGGGTGTATTCAATTCAAACTTTTAATGACTTTTATAGAATTTAAAAGTTTGAGTGTATTCAATAAAGACTTTTAAAGACTCTATGAAAGTAATGTGATATTCAATATAGACTTTTAATGATTTTTAAAAAGTCTATAAAAATTATGAGGTATTTAATTAAAACTTTTGAAGAGTTTATAAAAGTTATGGGGTATCCAAAATGTTAATGACTTTTATAGAATTTTAAATTTTAATAATTTTTGGAGATTTTTATCGACTTTTATGTTAAATTTATAATAATCAAACTTTATAAATTCTCTCCCACTCCCCTCAAAAAATTTTATAGACTTTTGTTATTGATTATAAAAAGCAAATCTCTTTTCATCCAAAAAAAAACAAAAAAACAAAAAAACAAAAAAGCAAAAAAAAAAAACAAACCTTACAATTTCTTTTACATTTACATCTCCTCAAACTCAATGATAGTCATAAAAATATTTCACTTATTATTTTTTTTTAAAACACACAAATATATATATATATATATGTATATTTCACTCATATTTTATTGTGAATTATAATGGTCAATATTTTTTTCCTATATTTAAATTGTTAGCTTTTTAGTTTTTGAATCTTATTAGGCCCATTTTTTTTCAAAGGACATCAATTTATTATTTTGTAGAAAATTTCAAGTTTGAAAAGTTGAGGAGTTGGATGCCAACAAAATAGATTTAAGAAATGAAACATTTTATAATTTATATTTATATATATAAAATACCCCCAAAAAAATCTCTAGATAGATATTGATTCAAATTATCTTATTATTCTTATGATAAATAGTATAACTGTTATTAACGATTGTGTTGTAAGCTAATAGATTAACATTTCTTATTTACAAATAATGAAAATAGAACACAAAAATGTCTAAATGAAAATTTTCATTACTTTAAAATCGATGAAATTAATAAATGAAATCTTTACTTTTTATACAAAAAAAAAAAAGGAAAAACCTATATTTTAAATTAAAAAAAAAAACTAATATTTGAAGATTTTTCAGCTAGTGGTTTATTTAAAAAAATTAAAATTTTAAATTTGATTGTTTAATTGTATCTATACATGTGATATTTTTTTCAACTTTTATTCTTATTATATGTTGGAGAATTTCTTGAACTTTTACTTTTGATTAGTTAATTTGATTAGTATAGTAATCAATTTTGATATTTGTAATATATCATAAAATTAATCAGCTTGAATTTTGTAAAATATCAGTTTTGATAGTTGTCTTTTACAAGTTTGTTTACATTATGTCAAAAAAATATTTTTTTATTGAAATGAGAAATATAACTTACAAAAAGTATAATTTGCAGCACGAGCTTGTCAAAGGAATATATTGTTATTTTAGAAGTAAATGAAAATCTACAAAAATTTATCAGTATTTACAAATCTTCATCATCTTCATCATTATTAGTTAATGAAATGACGATTTTAACTCATTTCTTAAGACTCAAGAGCAACAAAAAGAGTATGCTAATAAATGGAAGACTGTTATAGCTGTTGATATATGAAGTAATGTTGAGATTATTGATAAAATATTAGAGATTTCATTTTTTATAGAAGACATAAAATAAATAATAAAATGTATAAAATACTTGGTATTTTGTTTATCAATTTCTATAATTAAGGTGATTTTACTTTTATTTTATGTATCATACTTTTTCATTATTATTGATACGATAAATATAGTTTTATTAATTTAGAAAGTGTATATTGTATTAAAAGTTAGTGAAAGGTTGGTCTATGAAAGTATGTAGAAGTCTATAAAAGCCTATGAAAGTTTATAAAAGTTTTTCATAATTTTTTTTGAAAGTTTATTGAAGTTAATGAAAGTCATTTAAAAAAGAGTTTATAAAAGTCTGTGAGAGTATTTTATGAATCTGTAAAGTCATTAGAAATCTATAAAATTCTATAAAAGTCATTCATTGAAAAAAGTCTTTGAAAGTTTTTCAAAATCATAAATGAATACACCCCACTAAGATTCTATAAAACAAAATCAAATCGAATTCAGCGGGTAGGCATGAATTTTCCCTAGTGTGATGTAAACGATGGTGACTTTTTTGGGAGTTGACGTGATGCATGAGAAGGAAATGGGAAGCTTATAATGTAGCGGAAGGCTCTTGCCAACTAACATACATACAAAACCGAAGCATGTGGCTTTTGACGTTTCAAACTAAGTTTGAAAAATCTAAGCAAAATTTGGACATTCAAACAAAAACCATAGCTTTTTCAAATTAATGAAGAAGGGCTGCGCGGACTCCAAACCTCCCTTCTCTCACAGGCCATGCATATACAGACTTAATTTGTCCAAATTCAAATCCACATGCTCTCTCTTGATCAGATTGGTCTTTGTCCACATGTTTGTCTGTGCATGTGAGTACCAGGTATGTTCATTTTTCTTTATCTGTGTTAAACCTAAAAACAATTATCCATTTGATTTGATTGTAACTTGGCTCCATTATTGACTCACATATTTTGGATTCTGGTGATAATAATGTGAAATTCTCATATATGCATGTGTAATGTTTGTATGAATAATATAGGTCAAATTCTGAACAATTAATATAGATTATTGACATACATACATATCCATGTTAAGGAATAGAGTGTATAAGTCTATGGACAAATAAGATTACACAGGAATAATCTTATTTAAAGAGAAAGAGTCAATATTGTAGTTTTATTAATTTTTAATGTATAGGTCTTCAACTATATTTTTTTATTTATTCAAACAAATTAATATTTTTTTTCCTGAGAAAAAAATATATATTGAATTGCTTTTTGATTATTTGTTATCTCTTAATTTGTTTTCACAGTTTTCCATTATATAAACACTTGTCTCAATTCTCAAAGTCTATATTCTATATATATCTTTTGAAGAATTTCTGTGATTTTTTAATTTTTAGGTGGCACAATTGAGAAAGAATTTTGTAATTAGATACCAAGTTAATAAAATACGGAAACAACAGGGGATTATAATGTTGGTAGGCAATTATTAAAAAAGAATAGTTCTTTTAAATTTTTAACTTCTTATATTTTTTAAACATTTGATTTTGTGATTTATTATATATGAAATCCAATAGCTAATTTTCATCTTAACTATATCGTTAGTTCAACCAAGATAGTATGATATAAATAATGTACAGTATTTTAGAGTTTCAGACATGATCATATATAGTTTTTTTTTTTTTTTCTTGATTGTCTTTGAGAATATATATCTTACGACTATTTTCATTTGTTCAAATGTCAAAAGCCAATCAAAACGATCAAGATAGTTCAAATTGGTAGGTTTAAGAAATTTTGATGATTTGAACACTAGAAATCGCACATTTGTTTTTGAATTAATCTGCTGGCAGATTCCCTAGCAAAAATTCTTGAAAATGTAGCCAGATATTTTATTATATATACACACATTTAATACTCTCTTAAAAGTCACATAGAGACCATGCATGTGTTAACTGAGCATTCGATGCTTTTATATTATTTATAACCTGTTTTCTTTAGTTGCATTCGTACTATACAGTTACACAAAATACACAAACCCCCTAGTCTATATGTGCATGTTTAATTGAATAGTGAAAGCCTCAAAATTTGAATTTAGATACATAAAAAGCATATTCAATATCGTTTCAGAGGAAAAAAAAAGCATATTCAATATTCAAAAAGATGATTTGGTAGCAATTATGAAGTAAAGAGAGAAGACTGATAGTATCAGGGTGTCATTTGTTTTTTTATTTAAAATTTAATAGTGTTCAATTATACATATTAAATTATTTTTATTTGTTCTTTTAAGTAGTTAAATCACTTAAATCTGTCTAAAATCAACTGAAAAAATTAAATAAAAATTTTTAATTTTTTATTTAATTGTAAATCACTTAATGATATTTAAAAATTTTTATTTCAAATCTATCCTCTTTAAAATAATATAATTTCAAATTTATCATAATTTTATATTACATAAATTTTATTTTCTTTTCCTTTCTTTTATTTTTCCTTGATACTTACCAAAAATATATTTGAAAAGAAAAGCCTAAATATACTCATCTCAAATTGTCTTAGAATTAAACTAATATAATTTAATTTATAATTTAAATATTTATTTTTTAGTTGTTTTCTTAAATATATTAATATATTTAAATATATAAATATGATTAATACTACTATATTTTATTTTTAATCATATTTTAATTATGAATAAAATATTATTAATATGTACATAAAAATGTTTTACAATTTATTAAATTATTTATTTTCAAATTTTTGTATTAAATTAATTAAAATTACATAACAACAAATAGTTAAAAATGTATAAATATCAAATTACTAGTTTTTAAATAATTTTAACTTTAAAAAATAAGTTTACAATATATTCACAGGTAAAGAGAAAAAAACACAAATATATTATTTAGATTTCAGGTTTCGGTCACTATTCAGTTTTCAGTAACATTGTTCAGTCTTTAGACAAAAAAAAAAAAAACAAACGATCCGTAGCTCCGTGAGATGTTGACAAAGTCAATATTTCTTTCTCAACTTCAATTTTAGGGATGATTTAAAAAAAAAATTAAAAGATTTTATAATACGTGATTATTACGTAAAGAATATATATAATACAAAATTCAACCTAATATTCTTAGGATCAACTATCTCAAGCATTCATTATATTATCTCTTCTAAAAAAATAAAAATCCCTCTTATTAAATATAGATACAATGAATGGTTGAAATAATTGATCCTAACAATTTAAAAATTATGACACATTAATCGTTGAAACTCTAATGTATATGTATATATAAAAGAGATTAAAATGCAAATATATAAATAAATTTTTCACTAGAAGACACGAACCCACAATTGGATTTTTGTTAGCAATCACTATCTTTGCCGAATAGGAGAAGAAAACACATTAATTAGCAAGGAAAGTCATGTATGGTATCAATCAGCTGATGAAGATCACTCATTACTTTTGGAAGAAACAAAAAGAACTTGGCCAAATACATGCACCAATAAGGTTGATTATTATCCTGCTCTTTCATGGAAACTGAGCTAGGCAGCACCCGCATTCGCGCAGCCCTTCCCACTCCCATAATTTACTTTATTTTGATCCCCACATTCCTACAACAAAAATACCAAAATCATTTTCATCTCTGTTGTGTCGAATTTAAAATAAAAAATCGCTTTAGATAGCAAAAATATATATCTCGCAAAGCAAAAACTTTTTATTTATATAAGTATTAATCTAATAATTATATATTATTAAGTGATTTCATAGAAAACACTTTGAAATCACATTTTGGAAACATTATGTTGGACATATCTAATCAACAGTCAATGGAAAGGTACACGTGCGAAGTTAATCTAGATAGTCCAAATTAAGGCAACTGGTTTTAGTCAAAGCTGACAGTAATTCCCAGTATCGATCCCATCACCAACTTTGCAAATTAATAAGCGGTTTTCGTGCCAGAACTTTCTCCAGCAACAATTCTATTTGATGATTACATATTATTGGTGGCATCAATTTTTTTTCTTTTTTTTTTTTACCATGATTAACCAATGAAGATAATATATACAGATGATCATAAAATGATAACATATATATCAATATAGTCCAATTAATTAACATTGGATCCAATAATAATATATATAACTATAACTATTACTATTATTTGTTTATGGTTATATATTAGGCGATCGCTAATGTCTTCTTTCTAATGATGGAGCCGCCTTCATTTTTCCAACTTTACTTTTCCTAATCAATCCGCTGATGAAGCCATTTTCTTCCTCTTGGAAAATTTTCGTGCCGTCTACGACACCTTCAAATCTATATATACTGTCCATTTCTCTACTATTTTTATATATATTCTTCGTACGTTTATGGTTTTATGTTGATTTTTTAGACACAAACAACACTTCTTCTACACTTCTTCTTCTTTGTGCGATAGAGCTGCCTTTTTGTGTGTATATATATAGAGGAAATGGAAAATTACCAAATGTTTTTTCCTATTTCATCTATTGGGCAATCACCTTATCCTGTGACAACAAACATGGCAAATTCTCATGCTCTTAGTGGCTTTAATAATGGAGATAGCTCAAGTGGGTTTTTGGGGATGAAGACAGAAAACTTTGTGCCCAAATCAGAAGTTAGAGACTCTATTACTCACAGTAGTACTGGCGGCTTTGTTGGGGGTGAAGATGAGACAAAACCAAACAAGAAAATCAAGGGAGAAAAGAAGGCAAGAAAGCCTAGATTTGCTTTCCAAACAAGGAGTCAAGTTGATATACTCGACGATGGTTATCGATGGAGGAAGTATGGTCAAAAAGCAGTCAAGAACAACAAATTTCCCAGGTAATTATATTATTACTTAGATATTCTTCCTTTTTCTTTTTTCTCTTTCCATGTGATCTTTGATGTATCCATATATCACGTCGAAGATTTGATTTTATCTATACAACCACCAAATATTACGGCTTGGCCGCAAAGTGAGAGATCATGATCATTTGACTGCCCTCTTAAATAAATAGAAACCTTGTTCAATTTGCTTGCATTTTATTCATTTTAGACTATAATGAATCGAATATTGAAGGAAGACTAATATATCTAAAACCAGTGCATGCTTCCTTCTGCATGAGTGTGTGATTCAGTGTTTACAATTTAAAAAGATGGGAGTTCACTTGTGCTAGGGTTTTCATCAATTTTATAATCACGTCTCTCTCTCTCTCTCCGATGCTTGAATTATATCAAGAAATATGAGCATAACAAAAAGTCTCTTTTAGTTTTCCACTGAGAGAGAAAAATGTCTAGGGTTTCTATAAACAGTACATGTATATGTGTATGTGTCTCCGTGCAATAATTGGACATACAAAGATTTGAGAAATCCCAATTGCGTGATGATTACGATCAATTATATCACTAACAATTTTGAAATGAAATCACATCAAAATGTAGGGCAACAATGGAACAAAAGTGTTTTTTTTTTTTTTTTTTCCAGTAGTTAATCAAACAAATTAAGTATTTAAATTGTAATTTGATGCAGCAAAAAATGATTTGGGTATATGAACTAAGAATCAACAACTAAGATGTATGAACACTAGCTATAAGTTTGTGCGATATCATCGATTTATTGATCAATCAATACAAACTCGTAGCTATCATTTAATTATTCTTCTTATCATCATTATTACTCAAGTTTTCTCTTTTTAATTGAATTATTGGCAATATATAGGAGGTATCCAAAATCATTGATATCAATTCATACCAAATGCTTTTCTTATATTCGTGTGCAGAAGCTACTATCGGTGTACACATCAAGGGTGCAACGTAAAGAAGCAAGTTCAACGACTAACCAAAGATGAAGGCATTGTACTGACAACTTATGAAGGGATGCACTCTCATCTAATTGAGAAGCCTACCGATAATTTTGAACATATCTTGAGTCAGATGCAAATTTACCCTCCCCTTTGAAGTTTAATATAACTATATATGTATTGGTATCCTAGTTTCTATATGTAGAAAATTATAACACTTTCAGAATTTTATTTATCCCTTAATGTGGAAATAAGGTCGAATTTGTAAAATAGCAGCAGATGTTCCTACTTCTATTATGAAAGAATTCTTGGCTCTATTAGACATTGTAAAATGTTATATTTTTGGATGGTGAACTGGAATCAAAATTGTATGAGTTCAGTGTCATGTGATATTGATCAAATAATTGCTTGCTCTATACAATTAGAAGGTCTATAATTAAAATCTAGTAACACTAATTTCAGCAAATATTGTGGGAGAATAAATTATTTACACACGAATCATAGATTTTCTTTTGCTATCTGTACGATCAGATATGAAGATTAGGCTAATAGAGAGTCTGAATTAACTCCAATTCTCAGTGTGCCCTAAACTGATGCACGTTATAGCAAGCGAATTCATAATTCTAGCTGGTTGTAATAATAATTCTTCTACGACAACTACAAAGAGTGTTTTTTTTTTTTTTTTCTTTTTTTTTTAATGCAGAAGAAATATACTGAAATTTGACACAATTGCAACTACTTATATACAATAATAATAATAATAATAAGGTTTTATTGCAACTACAAGTACTATTATAAAATCCCTTTTTGTCATACATTATATATCGGCATCAAATCACTTAAACCGATGGCAGAAAACACAAATTTTTATTATTTGTCATATACTTTTATCCACTGAAAAAAAGTTGTAGCAGTTTTTCAAAAAAAAAAAAAAAAAAGAAAGAAAGAAAGTTATCAAATATGACATTTTCTTGTAGTGAATATGGCTTATATATTTGCAGTTTCCGAAAATAGCTACCGTCGGCGGAAACACAAATTTCAATATATGTACTTTTTACCCACTACAAAGAACGAAGAAAATAAAAGAATAGTTGCGGCAAGTATTTTAAATTTTCTTGCAGTGAGTATCCCTCTATAATTGGCAGAACCCAAAAATTGCCCTAACCAATGAGATTATACATTTTTAAATTAAATATGACATCTGATTTTATTTTTCCATTTTTCCCATCTATATTGACTTAAGATCCTAATCAGGATTTGAACAACAATAAAATGATACTTTTTTCGTCAGCAAAAAGTTTAAAGGACTTTTAGAGAAGCCATTCTTTGTAGGTGTCGGCATAGAGCCTTCAACAATTTAATTACAGAGAAAATATTATTTTTGAGAAAAAGAAAAGTTAAGCAAAGACTTCCCATGCTTAAGTACTACATTATATACCTCACAATGTTAGATGATCAGTACGTTAACATAATATATAATATATATATGTATAATCATTAATAATTATGATGACTTTATTACCTAAAATGATTTTGTTAAATTGCTCATGTAAACCCAAAACAATAGAATTTAAAAGAATGAAATTCTGTCCAATGGAGAATCTAAAATATTTTTAATAACGACAATAGTAGGTTAATTAATGTTAGATAGAGATAGTTTCAAATTATACATTCCCAAATGCCTTATTTCAAATTAACTTGTGGTATGATTGGATAACCTGGAAAGTGGAAAACCTTGGCCTGTGGCCGCTCCCATGGTTGTTGTCGGTCCCAATCAATGAGAGTGTTAGGAGGAGAATTGGTAGTAGCTTTATAAATTTCCTCATGTACCATTCTGGGATCGATGTTGATAGCTTATCTAAAATGCGGTGGTGGGCGGTAGTGATGAGCTTTTGTGACAGAAAATGATAAGCGTTATCTATCTTCATAACACATTTAAAGACTGAAAAGAATATAAAGTTAATAGTGATTTCGTCATTTTGTGTTGTGCATTAGTTCTTTTCTTGTATGATCTGCAATTGCATGGGCAAAATTTATACGGTTAGCCATAAACAAATTCCAGATTTTAAATATATTTGTCCCTAATCAATCATATATTTTCTTTTTCTAGGATTAAGTTCTGAATATATAGGGGGTTGTGTCGAGACCTTTGTAATATAAGAGTCTTAAGTGCAATCCACATAGCTAACACTTCTTTTTTGTGAAGAAAAAAAAAAAAAAAAACTTCTTTTTATCAAACCCCACTAGGCAAGGAGGGGAAGTACAAAACCGAGGCTTGGATTGATTTGGTACTTAATTGAAATTTACCTGAACATTTTCTCTAATTTGACGACACGTAAGGGTGAAACACGTTGTGTGGTTCGTATACGGTTTCTTTCTTCTTCCCATACTGCCAAGTGTTTCGTTCAAACTCAAACACTTTTAAAGAAAACCCAAACGACACTCTACCATGACCAGATACAAAAGTCATCCAAATTCATGTGACAAATTCCACCAACTAAGGGGTTGTTTGTTTATTTGTTTTTACTTAATGGATCTGAATTATATCTATTAAGTGATTTTTATTTATATTTTTAATTGGTCAAACCATTTAAAACTATTTAAAAATTTTTATAAATAAAAAGTTATATTTTTTTACTTTTTACAAAATATCAAATCAATTAATGATTTTTTAAATATATTATTTAAAACTTATCATTCTTAAAATAATATATTTCTAAATTCGTTCTAATTTTACATAATACATATTACTTTTAAATGTAATTAATGAAATATTACAATAACTAAAATATATATTACTTTATAATTTTAATTTTTATTGTAATAGTAATTCAATTTAAAAATATTTTATTTGCTTTTATTTAAATATATCAATTTAATTTAATTTATTATAATAATTTATGTATGTGCATATATATATTTTAAAAAATTATTTTACTATAATAATTAATTATATTTTAATTATGAATAAAAATATTATTAATATATACATAAAATATTTTAGTATTTATTAAATAATTTATTATAATTATTTATATTATATTAAATGAAGCTACATAGCAACTAGTAATAAAATGATTTAAATATCAAATTATTAGTTTTAAATAATTTTAATTTTAAAAAACAAATAAGATTACTATACATTTAAAGATAAGGAAAAAAAAAATAAAAATATCATTCAGATTTTAGATTTTAATCATTATTTAGTGTTTAATGTTCAGTAGTACTATTTAGCCTTCAGACAAAAAAATAAACGATTCTTAAAAGTTATTATATTCAATGTTGTAGTTTTAAGATATCTCAAATGTGTAACAATTTTTAACATTTACTATGACGTGTATTATGAGATTATCCACTTTATATAATATAATACCATAAAAAATATGATTATTATAAATGAGCTGTCACAATATAAGTTTTGAATTGGATGTTATAAATTTTTTCAACAGGGTGTCTGCAGACAAAAATTCTATTTGTAGGCAAGGTTGTAGTGTGAAATGAGAGCTTTCATGTATCTGTACGTGGGGTTAGGATTAAGACGCTTTCTGCCGTCTATCTTTCTCCATTATTTGGAAATTACTTTCACATAAGTATAATACTAAAACGTTTTCAAGTTCATATTCTTATATATTTTTATATATATTAAATTCATTTGCATATATATATATATATATATATATATATATAGAGTCAAGCATGGAACCTTCTAAACTTAGTGGTCTGAACATGTTTAATATGACCTGAAAGTAGAGTCTGACTTGCTAACCTTGACTATTCAAGTTGCTATATGATAATGGTATTAAAAAAATTGTGTAATAAACAGCAAAAAACGGCTATATCTGTAATTATTTTTAAATCGATAGGTTAAATTGTAATTTGTTCTAAAAGATTTAAAGAAATAAGCATATTAAAAATTGATTACTTTTTTATTACTGAATTTCTTGAGTTGATCAACTACCAGTCACTATTTGTGTAAAAACCCTAATTTTCAAAGGACTCGGGAACATGATTGTTTATTGATCTTAACCTATAATTATGAATACATTGCTTAGTCTATAAACTTTTATTGATTTTGTTAGAATTTTTAAGAAATCCAATGAAAGCATAAGCATAATGGTAAAATTTGTTATAAATTTTTTTCTTCATAAAAATCACTTAAAACTCCATCCAAATCTATCACTTAAATGAAATTAATAAAGTGAATGACATTTTTAATACACTTAGATTTTATTGAATTTCATATAAATCTAAATGGAATAAATCTAAGGGGGGGTGTATTCAATTTAAACTTTTAATGACTTTTGTAGAATTTAAAAGTCTGGATATATCTAATATAGACTTTTTAAATACTCTATAAAAGTTGTGTGATATTCAATATATAGACTTTTGATGATTTTTAAAAAGTATATAAAAGTTATGAGGTATTCAATCAAAACTTTTTAAGAGTTTATAAAAGTTATGAAATATTCAAAATATCAATGACTTTTATAAAATTTAAAATTTTAATGATTTTGGTAGACTTTTAGAGATTTTGATGTTAAATTTATAATTATCAAACTCTACAAATTCTCTCACACTCCCTTAAAAAACTTTTGTAGACTTTTGTTGTTAATTATAAAAAAGCAAACCTCATAATCTTTTTTACATTTGAATCTCCTCAAACTTAATAATAGTTATAAGTAAAAATATTTCACTTATTTTAAAAATACACACACATATTTCACTCCTATTTTATAATAAATTATAATGGTCAATATATTTTTTTTCCTATGTTCAAATTTAGTTTTTGAATCATGTTAGATCTCTTCTTTTCCGAAAGACATAAGTTTATTATTTTGTTGAAGATTTCAAGTTTGAATCAAATGTCTAGATGGATGTCTATATTTATATAAAAACAAATGTCTAGATGGATATTAATCCAAATCATCTCATTTAAAAATCTCATTGCTTTAAAATCAATGAAATCAATCAACAGAATCTTTATTTTTTATGGTAAAAAATAAGAGAAAAAACCTCTATTTCAAATAAAAAAGAAAAAAAAATAATATTTGAAGATTTTTTTTAGCTAGTGGTTTATTAAAAACCAATAAATTTTTAAAATTGATTGTTTAATTATGTCTATACATGTGATTTTTTTTTTTCAACTTTTATTCCTATTACATACTTGTTAGGAAATTTTTTAAACTTTTACTTTTGATAGTTGTTTTTCACCGGTTTATTTATATCATGTCAAAAAAGATGAGAAATATAACTAACAAAATATATAATTTGTACGAGCTTGTTAAAAGAATATACTTTTATTTTAGAAGTAAATGAAAATCTATAAAAATCTATCAATATCTATAAATTTTCATCATTTTCATCATTACTAGTTAATGAACTATGACGATTTTAACTCATTTATTGAGACTCAAGAGCAACAAAGATAGTATGTTAATGAGTGAAAGACTGCTATAACTATTGAAATATGGAGCGATATTGAGATTATTGATAATAATAGATATTTAAGATTTTATTTTTCATAGAAAATATAGAATGAATAATAAAACGTTTAAAATACTTAGTGTTTTGATTATCAATTTATGTAATTGAGATAATTTTACTTTTATTTTATGTGTCATGCTTTTTTATGATTATTGACATAATAAATATAGTTTTATTGACTTATTATAAGTTAGTGAAAGTTTGGTCTATGAAACTATGTGAAAGTCTATAAAAGTTTATGAAAGTTTATGAAAGTTTTTCATATTTTTTTGTAAAAATTTATCAAAGTTAATGAAAGTCTTCTAAAAAAAGAATTTATAAAAGTCTATGAGAGTTTTTAATGAATCTGTAAAGTTATTAGAAGTTTATAAAATTCTACAAACGTTATTTAATGAAAAAAATATGTGAAAGTTTTTTAAAGTCATAATTGAATACAACCCCTTAAACTATTTGGATCTAATATAAATTGGAATTGAATACATCTAAATTTTAATCAATATTATATAAATCTGAATTAAATACACTCAAACTTTTAAAATCCTTTAAATTACAATGAATTTTTAGATTGAATACACTCACTTGTATTTACAAATAAAATCTCTGAACCTTATTACCATTTTCCATGATTGTTCCCTTCATTTTGTATACCTTCGCTTCCTGCAGTAACAATAAATTTCTTTGTCTTCGTCCAGAATAAATTCCAAAATATTATATACGATCTTCTTAACCACGTGCAGTAGGTACAGGTCTCTTGCATTAATTAATCAAGGATTTATGTTGTTGGTTTTAGTTTGAAAAAAATTCCAGTGCTTTCACTATAGAATGATCGTTAATTTGACTAAAATCTTCACACAAATTCAAGATTGAAAAATGAATCAACGAATCTAAGTGGTAACAGAGGAAAAAATATTCGGTACACTGTATTGTGCAACACAAATAACTAATCAAATGTATTTTTCTAACCAAATGTAATTTTCATGGAGAAAAAATGATCTCATTAATTGAATTGATACATCAAGATCCGTTGACGATTTTCTTTGCAGATTTTATGAGGAACGAGATCTTTAGCGATCCAGATGTGAATTGAGGCATAGCATTTAATTGATTGAATCCATATACTAAGGTGCGTCGAAGATTTTCTTTGGAGATTTTATGAGGAGATCATTAGTGGTCCAAATGGGATAGCGTGTGGTGAGTTGGGATCTTTTTCCCTTCAGGGAATGTCAGCCATAATTCAAGCGAAAATCTTGAATATGACATGCCAAAAATAATTTTGCAGCAGCCTCAATTTGAAACTTGACTGCGCATTCCATTGGACGTGCGTACATTCTCAATTGCTTTCATTGCAAATTGACTCCACTGAATCAACAGATATAATAGAAAATTTATGGAAACAAGTTACTCCATATTTGCCTTTGAATTAATATCGCAACAAATCCTAATTCCCTGACAATGATGTTCTGTAATTTCAATATGAAAACAGGAGCAACTATAAAGTCAGCTAAAAAGATTTCAAGTATGGGCCTAAATAAAAAGAAAAATGACAGAGGGATACATCAATAAGAAGAAAACAAATTTAAGCACTGATTTTCAATCTCCCATCCCTTTTTTCTTCTTCGATTTGAAACATATTAGTGAGCTAAACTCAGTTTTTCTACCAGAATTTGCACTGACTTTTGGTAATGGCCACGGATCACGACTTGTCCAATTTTTCACTTTGAATTTGAGTATAAATTAAAGTTAGTCTTTCATTCTCTCATCATTTAATTATTATAAGTTTCAATCTTGGACTTTGATGAGAAAACTTCTTCGACTATGGACACATGATGCCCCAAAGAAACTCGGCCGAAAGGTCACAGATAGACTCTTAACATAACCCTGCTCTTTACTGTTGTCCCATAATAGTGATTCAAATTCATAATGGATCAAACTATGAAAGAACAAAGCACTTTTGTGGATCAGTTATGGCAGATTTGCAGCTTGAAATAGCTTTTCAAGATCATGTATGCTTCACAATCACGACCGCGATCCCATCTGCTAGACTTGTTCTGATCAGCAGGACGGTTAGGTCTACATTTTATATTCAAAGGTATCAGCATCTCTAAAATGCAATGGTCCACATATTTATACAACCATTAGCCTTCTAGAGTTGGGCTGTGGTTGCTGAAACTTAACAGAAGCTACACTTGCATGTTTTGGATCAACCAAGCCCTCCAAGTACCACAAGCATTATCATTTATCAGTGAAAAAAGGAAGCAAGCAGCCTTTTTTTTTTTGAAAGAAAGCAAGCAGCCTTTGTTGCAAGCAAATGCCCCTATACATGCAAGATAAGGGAGAACAACTTCAATAGGACGGACATACCAAACATGTTCGAATCATCTCAAGCCATGTGGCATAACCAATCATATTCTGAACCCACACATGATTTTAGATGGGCACTATGCCCAAGCACCTGGTCCTTAGTTGCAACAATTCCCCAGCTACTTTCCACCTCTCAGAATAAAAGTTCTATCTAAGCAAGAAAAATTAATAGGATAAATAAATGATTTCTGTTTCAATCTGCTGCCTTATGCCAACATCAGCAGATTAGTTCCATAATTAAGGAATAAAGTCAACAACCTTTGCATTCAAATACCAGGCAATTTCTACATTCATGATGTTGCTAGTGGACTTTGGAGGGAAGATCATAACAAAATGTAACTACCTGGAAGAACTTTAAAAAATAATAATAAAAAATAAAAAATAAAAAATAAAATAAAAACAGAAATTGTTGTTCATTCTGATGGTTCTTATGACATGCAGCTGAGCTAACATCAACTTCCTGAGTTTTTGATGGACTGTGTAGTATTGCGGAAATAACAAAGTAAACTGTAAACAAATTAGATATGTACCATGCTTCCAATATTCCCAAGGGGCCAATTCACAGTTGTAATCACTCGGTGGTAATAATTTTAAAAGCGAGTACCATAAGAAGTTAAAAATGCAACGTGATATTTCATTCAACAAAGCATAGAACTTGTATCTGCATGTTGGCAAAACAATGGGTGACACATGGCATGGAAATCAAGTGCATTGGTTTGAATGAGATTTCAGTGGTAGAAAATATTAAAGCTGAGGACCAAAAGGAGGTTTGAATAACCTCTCGAAAATCATGTAGATATATCATTTAAAAAATGAACATAAAAGTAATACAAAATAAGTATATGATTTTATTGGTAATTACTTATCATGTACTAGAACAGCTGAAGGGCGAACAAAAAACAAATGTAAGCAATTTTGCTGCAAGCATATCAGGAATTCTAAATTAACATTCACAAAAGTTAAAGGACAACTACAAACTCATTAATCAACCCAGGTTCTCTCTTATTATGTTAGTCCTTGTCCTTTGGAATGTCTTTCTCTGGAACCTTTGACTCCAATTCCTTGGGCTTTACTTTCTCCCCAGCCCTGAAACGACCATCCAAAAGTATTTTAGAATGAATCTATAGATGATGCAACCTAAACATGGTTAAAAACCATTTGTAAATAAAGAATGCAAAGTAAACAGCAGAAATGGTGGTATTTACCACCGGCCTCAGATGTACAATTCAGTGAGGCCATGCAGAAGAGTGAAGTTAAAAGTTCTTCTCTAAGAAATAGTCAGAATCATGACATTTGAGTTCAGAGGCCATTCTTCCTATTACTCAAAATAATCACAATAAGTATTATTATGACCAAGCAATTACATATAGCCTTTACGGTTCGATCTTCTCTACTCAATCATTTGATGACAGATCATCCAAGTTTATTCTAAAATGATGTTTGACAGAGCACCTTGAGTGAGAATCACTAATAGTCTCAACCCCAACCTCCGGGTTGTAATAACAATGGAATCAAAAGCCCAATTTAGTCTAGGTGGACACAATATGACAACCCGCCCACATTTAAAAAATGTCATCCTCAAAATTCAGTACCAAATAAAAATAAAAATAGATAAATAAATAGAAGAAAAAAAAACCATTAAGGAATTTAATCAGCATTCCCCGTAACTTTTAATCACTTACAACTCAAACCCAAGTCATAAAAAATTCAACAAGTAATCAAGAATCCAAACAAATCAATTCACACGCAAGTCTAAACAAAACAACAAAATGCTAATAACCACTAAATAAACATCAGGAGTACTTCTGTACAAGCATCTTCCACAACATCAAAACTGCAAGCCAGATATGTTGAATCAAGCAACCATAACCTTCTTCAAAGCATGAAAACAAACTAATTTACCATCCTTGGCTTGCCTGCCATTAAGCAGAGACTACAAGGATATACTCCCCGATACCATAAATGACCTAAAATACTCATTCAATACCAATATCCAATCATAACCAGTGTCAAAAAACACAAAGCCACCACAATATTATCAGTTTTTTAACAGTCAATTCACAGTGGTGTGCAGCTCCAATCATCGATCCATTTTCACTCAACCGCACATAACCATAAATAAACAAAACGCATATTCTAAAATTCAACCACTTAGGGGTTTACTCCATCAAAGGGCCATATGCCAGCAACAGAAATCATAACCTAAAATTCACAATAAAAACAAAAAATCGCAATACAAAGATAACCTCAACACCACAAAAAGGATTCAAAATTTACTGCTTTTACATGAAATTAAAGACATCATCAAAATAGGAGGCAAATTATCGAACTTGATTATGCATATGAAGAGGAAAGCAGAAGGCAAGGTAGAAATAGGAAGATGGAGAGGAAAGTTACTTGGAGGCAGCGGCGGATTCTTCTTCGAGCCAATTACGAATATGTTTGACGTTGCGTCTGAAAATGGCAGCCGATTGCTTGACATCGCTCCTCATTAGCAGTACCACCGCGCTCACCCCAGCCACTGTCAGTATGAAGTTCGTCAACGCCATTTTCTTCTCTTCCTTCTCGATCTGTATCTTCCCCAAAGATTTTGAAACTCAATTTTTGCTGTGTGTCGAGTCTTTGATGCGAGGGTTTTAGAGATTTGCAGGTTTAAAAGAATTTCTTTCCTGTATTTTTATAATCGCTGAAAAACGACAGGCTTCGAAATTATTCGTATTATTGACAAATGACACTTTTACCCTTATGATATATATATAAATAAAAGCTAATCGAATGAGTGATAGGAAAGATATACAATTACCTATAGTAGAACGTGGTGTGTAATTTAATATAATAATTTTTTAGCTAAAACTTATAATTTTAAATAAATAATATATTCTGTAAAAGTAAAACGGATGATAGTAATGTTGTAATTAAAACAATGTTTGATAAGCAAATTTTATTGCATAATCAAAACCAAGAGTGAAAACTTAGAAATCATGTAGGATGAATTCTTCCCTTGTAATTTGTAAAGGATGGCTTTGGATTGGGAGTTTGGATTATATGACAAGTTGTGTGGAACTCGTTAGGGTAAATTTTATCTTCAAAGGGTAAAAAGGTATTTTAATCCGAAGTATGGTTAGATTATGATTTTTTTTTATTTTTTATGGTCATTTCATTACGCTTTTTTTGTTCTGGGGTAGGCCCATATAAGATTCTCTTCGAGCCTAAGAAGCACGTGGTGTATTGGGCTCATTCGGAAGATAAATTTGGGCCCGGACATTGGGTCTCACTAATGTTTTCTAATTCACATTAGAGTGGAGACATTAACTCCCCTCAAAACCTGTATGTACACCCCTTTCATATAATAACATTCCATTAAAAATTTAAAATTTTTAGTTTGTAGATAAATCCTATTTAATGCCAAAAATATCCCTTCCCATTTAATATAAGGGCAATGACGATGAGCGCATGTCAGATGGTGAAAATGGAGCTGCAGGTTCGAATGGATAGATTACTGCGTCGAATGATGTTGATGCATATAACCAGATTGTTGTTGCTGTGGATAAGAAGTACTATCCAACTGCACAAGAGGTTTATGGTGAAGACGTTGGAGACTTCGGTTATGGATGAGGATGAGCAGTCCCACATTTTTTAATTTAAGTAAATTATAATTATAAATTTAAATTTTCTAAAATAATTTTTAATAAAATGTACTTACAAAAAGGGTACATATACAATTTTAATACGTAAATATCGTTACTTATAATTAAATCATTTGAAAATCATGTAATCAAGAATAAATAGTTATTTAATTTGATAATATCTTAAATTCAAATCACTGCACCATATATTATATATTTTTTTTTTAAAAAAAAACTATTTAAGAATAAATACTTATTAAAAGAAGTCATAACATGTTCAGATTTTTTTTTTTCTAAAAAGCTGACTTTTTTTTTTTTTTTTTTTGTCAACAACTATAATCCAAGTGCACCTCCATATTAAATGTTAAGCTACGGAGTTCAAATCTCTGCTCTTGAATTACAACTCAATTGGTACTAGCTGTTTCAAGAGCCCATATTTTTTGAAAAAACAAATGTATATGAAATTAAATTTAAATGTATAAAACCTTATTATACCTTCCTAAAGATTTAATTTTTTTCTTATCAAATTAGATATAAATTATTGATTTATAATGGTAGCTAAATATATTTATTTTTCTTATCTTACGTTCAATCAAATTTAAAACAAGCATGCCTAAATACTGACAACTTCTTGGTTTTTGTTGGTATTCAATGAATTATTTGTTTTGAGCTCTATTTTTGTATAAAAAATAATAATAAATATTTATTGTAGCCCTTAAATGGAACATTGTCGTTTGGATCACAAAAACATACCAAAGTCAATATTCTTTTAGGATTATTAGGTATGATTTCACTTTCGAATCTCTATTTTACATATGAGAAAGCTCTATCATATATTAATTTGAGACTTTTATTTTGTTTTTTCTTTTCTTTTATCATGACTTTAAATTATGACATAATTAAATAAAATCTATTCTCATAAAAATTCCTCAGGTTTATTTTGGCTCCACCAACTTCAGTCTTTTGGTTCCGCTCTCGAGTGGTTTAAAATCTATACAACATGCCTATTGAACAAATGTTTTATAATTTTATATTATAATGGTTAATGGACATCTACTTTTCATATTATTAGAATGTGGGCTTGGATTAATTTGTTGCTTGAAAAATTTTTCTTATGTTTAAAAGTTTATTATAAAAAACTCTAAAATTTATCAAAAATCTTTTTACGATCACTTAAAATTTGTTAAAATCTATTTTACGATAAAACCTCCACTATAGAGTAAATAAATAAAATAGTAGAAAAGAGGATAATAAGTCAAAAGTAAAACACATTAGACAGTAGTACAAAATAACTATTATATCATTCCATAATGTGAAAATAGATAATATACATATCAACTCTTTATCGTCTGAGTTACATTTTGTTGACTTTTTACCACTCGCATCAAGGTTATCTACGTTAGGTAGCCAAAGAAGAATTGATTTGATTGTAGTCGGTTGCAACTTGCCAAAGAATATCAACCCCAATAATTTAAATTATTTATAGCTAGCATCAGATAATTTGTTAGTAAGGCTCCCTTTTAAAATAGCATTAGTTTTCGAACAGGATCTAACAAACAAAATGAGTTATTTTAGCACTAACAATATTTATAAATAAAAGCAATAGTTCACAAACACAGAACCGTAAGAGATTATAATTCACAGAATTTATTTGTGAACTATTGTCTCTATTTATGAACATTTTGTTTGCTAGCATTAATGTTACTAATAAATGCACAATTTTTCTGCTAATTAATTAAAAAATTTACACTTTTTTTTTCAGTTTTAGTTTTTTGAATTTTCGAATCTTTTATTTGTGAGCTGTTGTCTTTCTTTGAGAACATTTTGTTCATGAACACTGATAATACTAATAAAATGCCTTTTTTTCGCTAATTAATTTGAAAATTTATGTCTTTTTTTTTCAATTTTATTTTCTGGAATTTTCTCTTTGTTAATATAACAAAGAGATATTTTATTAACTAGCATTATTTATCGAATGACTTTTCAAAATATCACCAAATTAATAATTTAAGTTTAGACGACACCTATTTCATGTTTTGGGTCAAATTGTTTTTATAGAAGGGAAACAAAACTTCAACAAGCAGAATAGATTGAGAGAGAAAGAGAGAGGGGGGTAAGTGAGAAAGAGAAAGAAGAAGAAAGCGACCAAGAAACTCACAATTGATCAATGATGACGGTGGAAGACGATAATGAAAGGACAGTCGATGGTGACAGAGAAGAATTCATTCAAGTTTGACATTATGAAATGAGTTGATTAATTTGATTGATAAAGTTAGAATTATTATGTTAAGGTTTATGAAATGGGAAAAGGAAATAGAAATGAGTAAGGTTCAAACCAACAGCTAATGGTTTGAGACCTACACTGATAGATTATTTATGTTAAACTTAATGAATAAGTCATGTTAAATCTAATGAATATGTTCCGTATTTATAATAATTCAAGACCTCAAACTTAGGACCCATTTTTCCTAATTTAGGATCCACTTTTTCTTTATTCATAGACAAAAAAGATGACAGATAAGTGTTTTCCCTTTTAAATTGATAAACAAGTGTTATTTCCTTCCATATTTACATTTGCAACAAATGATCATATAAATTGAGCTTGAAGTAATCTCAATTTCCTGATTAATTGAATAACACAACCATTATGTCAAATCAATATTTTATCTTGTAATTTACTTAATGTGAAAAAAAGGTAAAAAAGGTGAAAAAAAAAAAAAAAAAGCGGTATCTAATGTGAACAACCAATTATTTATGCAAAATCACAAAAACAAAAAGGTCAATATTTTAGAGTATCAATTTTGATTTCTTTCCTTGTATCTAATCATATAAATTATATTTTAGATAATGAAGAAAAAGATGTGCAAGAATTGGACGTTTGTTATTTGGAAGTTGATGATTTGTTCATATTCCTTTCCCATTCTTCTTTATCCAAAATTTTATATATAATAATAATAATAATAAAGACGTCCTGTTAAAATTTGTGAATGTCTAAGTACTAGACAATTATATATATATATACTTATAATACCATTTATGTGGTGGGATGACTCAAATTTGTATCATGGTCCAGCCCAATTTGCTCTAACACTCAGCCACATTGGGTCGTGGTTATCCATGATTATAATGTTAGATGGTTTTTGCAAGTATTTATACAGATGTTTCACAAAAAAGTATTTATACAGATATTAGTTCTATTAATTTGAAATTGTATTGAAACCATACCTCGACATCATACTGTTTATGAAAGTTAACATCTTATCGCACAACTTTATATAATTTTTTCTGCAATCTTCCGTTTTTTCTGATGATTACACTATTCATATTTCAATATTAAACATGAATGAGTAAATTAATAAAATGAAATAGATTAACTTTCTTCTCATTTTGACAAAAATGAAAACTTTGAATACAAGTGATTATAAAATTTATGGTGCACCTTTTCAAAAAAAACAAAAAATTATGGTCCACACCTAGGGTCTGTGGATTTTTATTTTTTATTTTTTTATAAAAAAAATACGTTGATTTAATTGAATAGTTATCTACCCCCTCTTTTATATTTATTTGTAATAAAGGTTTATATCCCATTTTAGTAGTAAAATTACGAGTGCAGAGATACCTCTCTCTTATGTGATATTTCATTTGTATGGTAGAAATAATTATATGAAATGTGAGTGTAGTGATTGGTCTTGTCGCATGCCAATAGATTGTTGATCTGAACAGTGACAATTTCTTTTATTAAAAATAAGTAATTTAATAATTTTTTATTTTATATATATATATATATATATATAGTGAGACTTTCAAGGAGGAGAGATCACAACTGATCAAATTCTTAATTCAGATTTTAGAGGGGAGCACAACTCAAACCCATAGCCTTATAATTGGTGTTGATACGAATGATATACCAACTCATAACTGAGAAATGTAGAGCTTAGAAAGATTAAATTTGCTATATACTATTAAAAAATTAAAATTAATTTCTGTATGTTTTATAGAATATAATCCCTAAATAAGTACATGATTTCATATCATACGGCAAAAAAAAGTGAAAAATATATGTTTCTATTTATACGTTGAAATGTTTTTTTACTTGTAAATGACAATTAAATAACCGGTTTTATGTGAACTATCGTTAGGCTTCAGTATGACTATTAAACTCATAAATATTGCCGCAAACTATACAACAACAAACACTAAACTAAAAAGAACATGAATCATGGATCAAAGCTTCTTGGTTTCAGTTAAATATCATTAATGAATGGAAAGATCGGATCATAACTCTAATATTAACCAGTTTAATTGGAGCCCTATTTTTTTTTTTTTTAAGATAGAACCCTAGTGATATTTGTAATTATTATTATTATTTTTTTGGAATTCAATGCATAACCCTTCAATTAGTTATGTAAAACAATAATAATAATGAAAGAAACGATTATATGATATTGACGCGGCTCAATCAGACTAAAGAACTTGATGTCGATTACCATTAAGAGCTTTAATTTGATTGTGCCGGGCCAACATCAAAGTTTATTTTCTTCCAATAAGTTGAAAAGATAACATGCATGAAGATGACTGAATATATTAAGGTCATGAGTTCTTGCATAGACGAAACAAGAGGAAAAAAAACAAGAAGAAAAATAGAGATGAAGAAGAAAAAAAGAAACAAAATAATGATTTTGAGGAAAACTAGTATGGAGTCTGTGCCAGAAGAATGGTTTGGGATGTAAAATAAGTTGCCTTATATATAAAAATAGAGTGAGCTGTAAATTGAGTGAAGAAATTTTAGATCTACTATTTCACCTAATATTGCTAGCCTATACTCAACATTTATAGGAAGATTTTTCAAAATTAAATTAAAAAAAAAAATGATTTCTTAAAATTAATCGTAGATTTTGCTTTCGGGCGTTTCCGCTGTGTATTTCTTTATTTTCTAGTTTCTTCTTTATTATTGTCATGACAGCATCATCCTATATTATAGCTGATCTGGTTTAGTTTGAACTAAAACATCTCTATTAAAATCGACTGTCGGGGAGATTTAACTTAAATACAAGGGAAAAGCCTAAAAAGCTAGAAATAGAAAATAACGTCAATTTATCCCAACTTTTTAAAGTATTAACTAAAATTTCCTTACCGATGGCTAAAAACAATTTTCATCTAAAATTTTAATAATTTTATGATAAAAATAATATTGAATATAAATAATTATTTAAAATAATTAAATTTAAATAATAATAATAATAATAACTATAACAAATAATTATAATTAATTAAAAATTAACTATATCTTAAAAAATTAAAAATTAATTAAGTTAAATTACTTCATATTTAATATATAAAACAATTAAAATTAAAAAATGGTGGTGTATCTTCACAATTAAAAAAATAATAAAATTTTTTGAAACAAAAAAGAAAATTTAAAATTAAAATTAAAGAAAAAAAGGTATAACCATAAACCCTTAACAACAGCCAAGCAACCAATCATGATTATCCATCACAATTTATCCATCATCAAAGTCCACGTATACAGGCCCATCATCACCGTTCCTCATAGATTCCGCCCCCTGATTACCATCGTCCACGAGAACCCCTCATCACCACCGTCACTCATCCACATCACCAAACTAAACATCACTCAATATTTTTTTTAACAAATTAAAATCATTCTTAACATTTTTTAAAAATGGAGGTGGAGAATCTGGGATCTCAGATCCCAGCCTGCTAGAAACATAAAAAAATAAAAATAAATATTATTGCCGATGGAGATTGATCTGGGTGAGGGTGATATGGGTATGTACACATGATCGGTGGAGGAGAGGGTGACCGATTTATGAACTACAAACTCACCGGTTGTAAAAGCTCACTGATTTATGAACGGTGGAGGAGAGGGGGATATGGGTATGTATACATGAACCAGTAAAGGAGAGCGTGATCTGAGTTTGTAGATCCGAGCGAAAGAAACAATCGGTGGAGGAGACGGTCCGGAAACAACCGGTGGAGGGTAAGGAAACGGTCGGTGAAGGAGGCGGTTGAGATGGAGGGTGAGGGTTAGGTGAGCGAAGTAGACGGCTGACATGGAGTCGGTCCGTGAAACAGTGAGAGAGAGAGAGAGGCATCTGAGAGAGAGGCTGAGACTTGAGAGAGAGAGAGGTATCCGTGAGAGTAACAGAGAGAGAGAGAGAGAGAGAGAGAGACTGTGAGAGGCGACTGCTAGAATTAGGTTTTTGAGAGTCATTTATTGTTTTAATTTTATGCACGTGTCAAACTCTCATTCGTTCAATTACCGTTTTTAATGTGATTGAAAATTATTCTAACTCTCTATGACTTTTTTATCCTCCAAATTGACAGGCCCTTAATTTTTTGACGGAATTATTATATTATCTAACTGTTAAACTGTTTTAACTATTATTCTTAATACTAGAAGTAGTTTGATATTATTTTTAATTTCAATGAGCAAAATAATAATAACCCTAAATATAACAACCAATTTGACCATGATATCAATTCTGCTACAACTTTGTGGTAGAAAACCTTTGTTTAGTTTGATAATGATTTAAATTCGAATTACTTTATCGTAAATAGTATTAAAAAAGTACTACTAATAAAGTGGTAAATGTTATACACCATCTCTCAACATAAGTAAATATATCTCTCTATTGTCTAAAAGGATGAGGGTTTAATTTCTGCAAAACATATATTATAACTTTTGTGAGTAGTTTTCCTTCTTTATTGTAGAAATAGTTTTAGTGAGTAGTTTTTTCTCTTTATTATAGAAGTAGTTATTTTCTGTTTATAAAAGTTCACAAATTTTTTGAAAATGATAAATGTTGAATGATTATGATTATAATAATTATTATTATTTAGAAAGGAGCTAATCCTCTAAATGTTGCTATCTCTCATTTTATTCTGATGCTTTTTCTTCAGCATTTTTGTGTAAGTAAAAAAGTTTTATTTGATTTTTTACTTCTCTAATTTATATTGATATTATATCTATATGAATACACATGGATAGATATTCATAAGAAAATCAATTCTTATTTTTGTGTAGCTAAAAAGTATAATGAAAAATAAAAAAAATCCTCAAATTTTTTCCCATAGATATTTGTATTAGAGAAAATATTTATATATATATACGTATGTGTGTATGTATATACTAAGGGAAGGAAAACAATTGTGCCATAATCTATAGATAGAAGGAAACATATGAGTAGCTAATAACGAAACAGAATTGATCACGGAGGCAGGACAAACCACATGTATTGAATGCATTCCTTAAAAAACCATGGTAAGGATTCGAAATCAACCTGCCTTTTCACAGCTCTCATAAGGACTGGGGAATTTGTGAACCCAACCTTCCTTACCTTAATCAATAGATAGGTTTAGTCAAGTCAGTTGTAATTACACAAACACCCTAGGTGGAAGCACAATTCCATGTATAAGAATAAGAGCTTTTTATTCAAAATTGCATAAATCTACTAATTGTTTACCAAAGTTTTTGAATGAAATCTCTAAAATACCATTGATTCCTTATTTTGTCATTTATTAAATATCCTTAAAATAACAATTACATAAATTTTTGAAATTAAAAATAAAAATAAATAAAGAAGTTTTTCTCCATCTGATCTAATTAGATGGTGAAAACATTGCTAATAATACAATTAAAAGATCTTTTTTTTTAAAAAAAAAAAAAATTTGAAGAGATCCATCGCCCATGGCAAATTAACTAGTGGTGGGTCACTCATGTAGGAGCAAATTGCTCCTCCATGATGAGCAGTTCTTTGCTCTACTTATGGATGAGCGGTCACGCCTCCTTCGTAAGTAGCTTTTTGCTCTGGTCATCGAGGAGCCGACTTTCCACAACATTGATGGAGTAGATATGCTCCATCTTTGTTAGCAATGGAGATAAAACATTTATCATTTTTTCGAGTTTTTCCTTTTATAAATTGTATTTATTATTTATTTATGAAATTAATTTTATTTGGATGGAGTAGATGAATGATTGATGGAGAAGATTAATGGAGGAGATTACATCTTCTCCATCCATTTTATTTTTTAATTTAAAATATTTAAATAATAAATGAGTATTTTATATTTAAATAAAGTCAAAAAGATAAGTTTACCCCTCTACCATTAACTTCTCTCTACTAATGATAAGGGAGGTTTGTGTAAGTTTAAATAAAAAGTTCATATACATGAAATTCTGTCTAAATTTTTGGAATGTTTGTGGCTTTGTGCAATTACCCCAAATTTAAACTACACTTACCCCTTACGTAACATGTTTTTTGAAATATGTTTCCCTACTCTTCAAATTAGTTGAATGAAGTTATGGAGTGGGAAAGGCCAAAAGTCTTTCCTATTAACTAACAAAAGCCCAAAACTTTTGACTATTTCCACTCCCCCCACAATGCAATCCAGCAACAATTTCCATCAGTCTTTGGGCCCAGTTGTGAGCCACTCTGCTTAAATGGGTCTTTGAACCCACCCTTGCAAATAATGGCACTCACAAAGATGTGTCAAGACTCAAAAATATTAAGTTTCAAAAAAAAAAAAAAAAACTCAAAAATATTAAAAAGAAGGAAGAAGAGTTAGAAACACTTATACATTTATTATTCAATAACAAAAATGAAAAAGAATCAAATTTGATTGGGCATAACATCTGAAAAGAAAATTTAATTCCTTACGTGGGAGGGGAATTGAGTTCCTTTTCTAGCTGAAACTTAATTCCTAACCGGTTTTAGCTACAATGTAATCACAAATTTTGAATTCAATTCTTTTTTTCCTCATAATTTTTTTTTTAGTAAATACACAAGAAGAAAGAAGAATCTCCAAATTAAATTTGTTTTATTCATCTACACAACTTCACAAACTGATACAACATCTATCTCTTATCTAAAAACTTAAATTTATTTTATTGAGTAATCATTTAATACAGTATCAAAGTATATGTAATCTAGCAGCTTGAGTTTGATAGAGGAAGCCCATATGAATCCACAGAGCTATGTGTCAACATATGTGAGGGTTTTAAAAAATAGTGTATTAGCGTTGTTGTCTAAGCTCTAAAAATTTAGATAATTTAATGTATAGATTATAAAATGATGTAATAATTATAAATTTCTAACCATGTAATCACATCTTTTATAATAAAATTTTAGTAGATGAAACTGGGCTGTGTATGGCATTATTGTTGGTCTAATAATTGAACCTTCACTGAGGATGAATTGAAGCTCATTGGTGTAGCCCATGTGGTGACAAATGGTTTTGGTCCTTTGAACTTTGAAATACAAGGGGCTGGTTGTCATTGTCAATATATGTATCTAAGCACCATATTCATTTTCACTCTATCGGCACCAAAAGATTTAACGGTCGTGATTTCTTGTATGGCAAGATTGATCAAAAGCAGGTTGATATTAGTATATAGTATCATGGGGAACATTGGCGGGTCATGATGGTCAATGGAATTCCACATTGATAGAGACCAAACAGCGGCTGCCACACAGATATCAATGAGTGAAATACTGTTGACGCAAATTTCGTCATTTTTTGGAACCCAATTCCAAAAAAATCTTCAAAATCCTGAAATTTTGGATAAAAAGAAAATGCACTTTTGGCCCATACAAATATTCTCGGCAATATCATTCTACACTTCGAAAGCACTGTACAGAGATTTAAAGCAAGGACATGGAGTACTACTACATTTACACTATTTACGTATATACTACAATTAATTTCCATCAAATATGGAAATAATTATAAAATTAGAGATATTTTTTAGGGATAATCCCAATTTCCCCCTGTAGTTTGATGAAATAGCCAAAATCCCCCTTTACTTTAAAAAATCGCTAATATCCCCCTGTTGATTTACAAAATGGATAAAAAACCCCCTGTAGTTTATTAAAATATCCAAAAAAACCCCTACCGTCAAGTTAAACGTTAAAAATCAACAGTTGATCGTTAATATGGAAGGGCAAAACCGTCCAAGTTAAATAAAATATAAAAAATATAAAAATTTAATAAAATAATAATTTAATATTTAAAAATTGAAAACAATCACCACCGTCCATCTTTAAAATGGACGGTGGTGATCAAAACTATTAAAAAATTTAAAAAATTAAAAAAAACTCCACTCTCTCTCTTCCTCTCTTTCTTCTTTTTCTTCTTCTTCCTTTCTCTCTTTCTCTCTCTCTTCTTCTTCTTCTTCTTCTTCTTCTTCTCTCTCGGCAGTATCCATACGGAGCTGGGTTTCTGCGTCCGGAAACCCAGCTCGGATCTGGGTCTCCGATCTGGGTTCCCGACGCGGGAACCCAGATCTGGGTTCCCGCAGCGGAACCCAGATCCGATCTGGGTTCCCGCAACGGGAACCCAGTCCGATCTGGGTTCCCGCTGCGGGAACGAAAACCCAGATCGATCTGGGTTCCCGCTGTGAAACCCAGATCGGATCTGTGGAAACCCAGATCCCCGCCCAGATCGGGATTTCCAACAGAGGAAACCCAGATCCGATCTGGGTTCCGACGCGGAAACCTCGGATCTAGGTTTCTTACGATTGAAGGGCAGTTTGGTGTTGAGGGGCAGTTTGGTCTTTTCGCTCACTATTATAGTCAGAAATCAATTCCCACTAACAGAGTTAACAGAATGGGTAAAATAGGATTTTCAAAAATTACAGGGGGAAATTAGTGATTACGTTAAACTACAGGAGGAAACTAGGATTTTCCCTATTTTTTATGAGATAATATAAAGAAAATACGATTTGATGGTGTAAATTTGTGATTCGTGTGTGCCAGGTTTGGTTTGTGATATAAAACAAAAAACCAATAAAATTATTTTAGTAAAGAACAGCATCACAAGAAACAGCAACTTCCGATGGTGCGGTGTGCGACTTGACTTGTCAATTAGGTGGAATATCTTGTCCATGGCTTTATATAGATTATTAATTTAATTTTTAATTTTTAATTTTGATTTTTTTTTTCAAAAGTGACTTTATATAATTTTTAGTGATAATCCCAAAAAACCCATTATAATTCATAAAAATACCAATTTTATTATTATGATTTCATTTTTGTCCAAAATCTCATCTGATGTTAAAAAATTAACAAAAAATAATTATTTTATCCCCTATGACTTCATCATCAATTTGTAATTATCGGTTTTATTGCCGTTCTTTTACACATTTTCAAAGAGTATTTTGGATATTTTTATTAACGTTATAGGTGATTTTGAATAAAAATAAAATTATAGGTTGTAAAATTGATAATTTTACAAACTATAATAGATTTTTTGAAATTATCCCTATTTTAATTTCTATATCATGGAACTTTTTATTGTATAGTACATGTCTGAATAAAGCAAACCGAGCCAACTTGAAGGAATTCTGATGTAGTATCCTTAACAGTAGCTTCTTCCATCGTATTCATCTAGCGAACAGAAAGCTGTACATAGATATATGCTGGTTTTAAACTTTTAATTGAAAAACAAAAAAAAAAAAAATGATTGCTGTCAAAGCATAAACGTACTTTTCTATTTAATAATAATTTACATCAATTACCTTTTAGAAAATATATAACATACTACTATTGCAACGTTACCTACATTAATCTTAATAGTGAGAATGTGACATTGAAGATCATCGTAATTATATTGATTAAGTTTACAACACACCAAAATGAACATGTGTTTGGAGATAGAGTACGTAAGTATTGTTGTAGGGGAGTTAAACCAAAATAGATTTTGAGTCAACGAAAAAGAGACTCAGGGAAGACCCATCCACTAGTCTTTTGGTGCTTATCTTGTATCCAATCTTTATATATAAAAGCTTATCTTGAAAAATGTGAATGCGTGTACAATAGATGTAAAAATATGTACTTAACTTGGATGTATCCTATAATAAATTTGCATTTGTTCTTGCTTCTAACATGAAAAGTTGTGCTATTGTATTCGTCCAAAAATTTTCCTCAAATGCAAGACTTGAATTTGAAGCCCTTGAAAAAGATATTGTTCTTATCCATATCACGCATATGCCCCGCTTTAGATCAAGTTTTACTTTCTAATACAGGAATTTGATAGCGTACATAAACAAGCATGCACATCAATAAATATAGAACGGAACAGAGCGAAATACAATCAAGTTGGTCGATCAAAAGTGTACCATCTATTACATGTAGATAGGCAAAAGTGGAAATTTAAAAAACTATCCCTATTTCAAAACTACAAATCGATTTTACTCTTTTCAAAGTAAAATTTATTTTTGATCCTTCAAACAAATAAATTATATCCAATATCCCATGATTCTCAAATACCCTTGTTAATAAAATTTTAAATGTACTGCGACAAGAGGAGCATGACCGGAGACTCTCCCATCATGTTTGCCTCGCGTCATGCCCAAACATGACTATACGCTCTTCCGTCATGCCCAAGCATGACAGGAGATTCTCTCAGGCATAACGAAAGGTTCTCTTATCATGCTCAAGGATATTTTGGTCAGTAGGGGGTACTGGATGCAATTAGTATGTTTGAGGGACTAAAAACTAATTTTCCCTTGGAATGAGTTAAAAATGATTTTTTTTTTTTGAAAATTTGACTTTTTCTATAGATATAAACCATATATATATGTATATATATATATGTATTGATTGCTAGCTATTACTTGTCATATAAGTTACATGTTTATTTTCCAAGTTGATCTACTTGATTTTGAGGTGCATCCTATAGCCATAAGGACCACAAAATAATAAAGTCAATAATACTAAACATTTTCACTTAGTTGTGTTCTAATTTGTATCCCAAATTTATGAGATATCTTTTCTTATTTAATTGACATTATTACAGTTATTTGAAATATTATTACAATTAATGTCAATTAATAATGAAATGAAACCCCACCAAATTGTGATATATATTAGGACGTATAATATTACTATACAATTAAGTTTTTGTATTAAATATTCAGGTGAGAATCTTAAAAAAATACTTATAATTATAGTATTTTTTGGTCATTTTTGTTTGGAAATTATTTTCATTGTTAACGAAAACTATGACGTTAAAAAAATTCATTTAACCTTTTCGACGTTAGTTTCAAAATTTATATTTCTTTCAGGATATTAGAAAAACAAGAAACCTATTATCAATAAATATATCTAGTATAATCATTTGTTGAGCTATATTTAATATAACAATAAGAAAATGATTATTCTGTTGTGGCATGCTGTTTCTCCTTTCTCCATTCAAGTGAAGCAATGTTAGGTGGTCCTCAGTGGTTACAATTAGTCCATTTCACAAAAAAAGAGAATAATGTTATACCCTCAATTATGTTTCTGAAAAATTGATGGAAATGGGGCCAAATGAAGTGAAATGAAGCTTTGAAGTTACACACAATCACTCCATGCCTATTATAATTATAATATTCCAGCTAGCTACCCTATGCAAAGTGGCTGATTTAGAAAGATATGGGGCCTTAATTCTGAACCTAATGAAACTTATAACTTACAAAATACAGATCCATATATATGCTAATATGCTCCTAAACTTTTAATTAGTATCCTTAATTTTATAGTGTTTAGAGAGCTCCAATGATAGATATCAAGTGTGAGGAAAATTAACAAACTAATTATTTTGCTTTTAGTAGGATGCGAGCTCTTTATGGCTTAACTGATAAATAACTCTTCGTCTTTCAGGGATTTGATTCCCTTAATTAATTATTAACACTTAGACAAAACATAAAATATATA
Organism: Nephelium lappaceum; assembly: GCA_021234005.1. Taxonomy (NCBI): domain Eukaryota; kingdom Viridiplantae; phylum Streptophyta; class Magnoliopsida; order Sapindales; family Sapindaceae; genus Nephelium; species Nephelium lappaceum. The sequence continues at coordinate 5,937,352 of CM038004.1, forward strand.
ACAAATCCCACGTTAATTTCGCTGCCATGTTATTGTATATAATACACAATAATCTATTGGTTCCTGTAGCATATCTTGGAAAAGCACTTTAAAGCTAGCTGTTATTAACTCAAAATTAAAATATATATATCTAAACCTATACACAAAGTCTTAAAATTAAAGCTAAAGAAAGTGATTATGCATCTATGCTTCCTCAAATATCAGCCTGAGGGACCACAGCTATTCTCTCAACCTATCAAAGATTCAACTCTATCTCTAAACAAAACCTCTCACAAACCTCCAACAGACTAGTATATATAGACACTCTCTTTTCTCTCAAACACTCACCAAGTTTTGATATTACTACAAGACTCTCTTTGAGGTATTTGGGGATATTTATAAAACATTAATGGAGTCTAATCGCAAGCGCAGAGTCTCAGGGTTCGTGAAGGGGAAGTTGATACCACTCTATCGAGTAGCCAGGCCTTCCTCCACCATGCAATACACTAGCAAGGTCAAGCCAAGCCAGTCAGCTGCAACGGCTTCGGTTGGTTATGTGGTCCACCAGGACTACATGGTTGCTCAGCCGAAGCAAAAGGTTTCTTTTATTGTTCCCGAGAATAATAACATTAACAATCGTGAGAAGTTTAGCCAGTTTGAGAACATTTTTGGTGTGCCTGGTGATGAGAGTGTGGATATCAAAGCTGATACATATATCTCTTCCGTTCAAGAACGTTTCAAGCTTGAACGTGTCAACTCTGAGAGAATGCAATAGCGAAATAGCTATACACACACACATATATATAGCTAGCTAGCGAGCTCGCTTACATATGTATATATATGTATCAACTTATCATTCCTGCTATTAGGGATTGATCTAGTTCTTTTTCCTTTTTGTTTTTCTTATGAGGTTTATATTTGTTTTGTGTATCTTTTTGAGTCTAGCCTTTGTCTTGGGCTAGAGGTTTGAATGTTGCATGCATGAAGTTGCTAATTGATGTTGGTTAATTAGTGAAACCAAGATTTTACTTATACTCCTTTTCAACATTATTATATATATAAGTAAGTGGAAAGGAGGGAAACTGTTACCAAAGTTTTTATTTCTTGTAAAAAAATCATTGAGACTAACAGTTTGAATTTTAATATCACCTAAAATATGAACGGTCCAAAATAGCTTTAATGAAAGTTTTTAACCTGTTGACTTCTTTTTCCCTGTTATTTTCCCACTTTCATCTGGCGGCAATTTTCTTTTGAATCCAAGCTGAAATAACTCTCAAATCTACTTTAATTTCAGCTCAACACAGTCCAACTTATTCTTTTTCTTTCAGCTACCGCCGCTCTCTGTTCTTTCCCGAAGCTGCCGCTACGACATTTCACAATCAAGTGAGAGGCAAAAGCAAATGTCAAAACAAAGAAATTTTCAAACACAAAAGAAGGATGTATGTACAGGTGAGGTGGCAGTGGCAAACCATCTACAATTCGTCACCTCTCCCTTGTGTTTAGTTCATTAATAATCTAAGTTAACAAGAAGAAAACATGCCTATAAAAATCTGTTACTTTTCTTCTCCATATTCTAAAACCTCCCCACTTTCTCTCTCTCCTAGGCCTAACTATAAAAAAGGGAAGAAACTATTTCTTCTCTTCACCAGAAAAATAAGTGTTGAATTTGAGTACACCAGTGAACAGAGCTCTGTTTTTGGCAGAAGAGAGAGAGGCGAAAGTCTGTGAGATGGCAGAATTTTATTTTATTTTATTTTATTTATGCAAAGACAAATTTGTACTCAAATTATTAACCCCATGATATTTTCCAAATCCAAAAAAACTCCCCCGTTAAGTAATTATAAGGTTAATTTCTTTTCACGAATAGAAAACAGACACATTGGTATATATGTAAACATGCATGATCAATTTGATGGTCCAGGAAGAAAATGGTTTCCAGGGTTGATGTGTATAGATATTTTATCTTTGAATAAATTCTCTATCGATTGATGCAAGAAAGAAGAGGACCGAAAAAGGTGTAAGTTTAAAAATAACATAGATGAATTGAGGCAAGTTTTTTAGTATTATCACTGTTCATAAACTATAGTTCGCAAATAAATATTACTGCTATATTTAAATTCACAAAAAATATATCTTTGCTCCAACTGCTGCCCCATAAAGAGGATAGGCTGGGCTTGCTTGAAGAGCTTCTTCTCGAGAAAATAAATTCACGATTCTGTGTGAACTATACAAATTATTTTCATTATTCGCGAATGCCAATAAAGTTAAAAAAAAATAAAAAAACTCAATTTTATTTTTCAGTAATTTTTTCAAAACTCAAGTTTTATTGTGTTTGAACAGAAAGATCCCACTTGTAAAATAATTTGAAACATAAAGATGAAAAATGATTGTCTACGTGAATGTGACATAATTAGAATATCCCTTCCTTAACTATAATTTCTTTCAAAAATATTTCAGTGCCTAGCTTCTTTATCCAATTTTTTTTTTTTTAAAAAAAAGAATGAAGAGATCTAGTTCCTCTTAGTGCGCGCAAGTTCACAAACTATACATACATGCATATATACATATATATATATATATATATCTCTCTCTCTCAAAGAGAGAAAAGGAAAAAGGTTTTAGCTAGTGTTTGGGGAGTAAATCTTCACTTTCGTGCACTGAAGATTTATTCGTGTTTTTGGCATCACTCTTGGCATATCCAGTTGCAGGATGGCAACATATTCCATCAACCTTTTTTTGTTGGTTTTTTAAGCTATAAACGAAGCAGATCAATCAAACGAATGATTAACCTGGAGTTGAAATATTATTGACATTAATACTGATATATATAATACCTAACTGCCTACTTTAATTTACAATGTTCCAGGGATGCACTTGGATAAATGTCATTTTGTCCCAAATGCCCGAATCATTCGACAATAGTCGCAGTAACTTATTTACTTATTTGGTTTTAATTTAATTATAACCCAGAAGAAGGGATGTCTAATTGATTGCATGAATTTAGAAAGATTTGAAGGATATTCTTAAATTAGACATAACTTCTTCTAATATTCCCTCCACGGGGTGTGTGAAACAAAGTTACTTTTGTACTGTAGGCTGTCTGTGATTCAAGAGGAGTACATGAAGCACTCAGATTCTGACTGAATTCGTCCACATATTTTGGGAAAGAGTTAAATGTAATTTCGGATTTGACATGATTTCCACATTATTTTCTTACATAAGTATACAAAACATAAAAAACAATCATAATATGTTGGATATTTTCTTACATAAGTATACAAAACATAAAAAACAATCATAATATGTTGAATATTTTCTTAAAACATAAGTTGTTTGAATGAAGGTTAATGCTACTATACAAGTTTAGTATGAATACATATATAGTAGATGGATCGTTATTGGACTGTAATCGAGGGTTTATAAAATTCAAGGGGTTGAAAATTTCTAAAAATGAAAAAGAAAAAAATTAAAATAGAAAGGTCTCTAGTAGTAGCTAAACCTTAGATTTAGATGCCAAATATTTAATCCTAATGTGCCAACTGCAATTTATTCAAGAATCAAAATTCTCTACCGATTTAAATTGGTTTGCATATTCAATGGAATGAGAAAGATATAATGGTAGTGGGTAATAAAACCAAACTATGAGATAGTTACAGGCAATAAAATAACATTAACTCAATTTCAAGCTGGATTCCTCCTGCAGTGGGGAGTCTGAAACAGAATTCAGATGCAACCTTGCGTCCAGGTCATGTTGCTGGATTAGGGGCTGTTATAAGAGACTACAATGGTTTTGTGGTGGTTGCAGTTTCTATACCTTGGGCAGCTCCTCTTAGTCCTGAGATTGGGGAGCTGACTTCACTAGAGAAGATTAATTTGAATATGATTCGATCATTGAATCTCCTAAGTTAGAGAGATTGAAGTGGATGCTAAAATGTAGCTTCTCATATCAATTCAAGTAGTACTTTTTGTGGAGAAGTTAGTATCTTTGTAGAAGATATAAAATCTCTTTATAAGGAAGTAGATGTTTATAAGTGTCAGGTCATTTCTCGAAATAAGAATAGTCTTATACATAAATCTTATTTCTTTGACTCTGTCCTCGTTAGAGATCCTTAGTTTGCAAGATCTTCATGTATTATGTATATTTCCATCCGTTATTTATTTATAAAAGTATGTTTATTTCAATATATATATATTTACATATTTATTTCAATACATATATATATATATGATCAAACAAACTCTTTGAAATCAACCTGATCATCAAATCATCTTTATGTAATCAGCATATAACCATCCACACATCAAAATTTAAAATGACTTAATCATACATCGTGTAAGATAAACTTGGGTTGGATTATGAAGATTGGTCAGGCTTAATTTAAAATGGGTCTACACGAGTGGGCCCAATTAAGTTCAAGCCCAGTTTGTGCTCACAGAGTGACACCACAACACAGCCACGGGCCTCTTCTCCGTCAAACTCTCGTCTCTGTCACACTACAGCCAAAACTTATCCTTAAAACAAACAAAAAATGACGCAGCTACCTCAACTGTAAATCATGACAGCTGAAGAACATCAGCAGCAGCAAACCAGAGCATTCTACCAACTCTGCTACATGATCCTCAACATTCTCAAGCCCATACCTGACCCTCACTTGGTAACTGGACCCTCCTCTTCAAGACGTACGGAGACCCTCTCGTAGCTTTCTCCGGTTGCTTTTGCATCTTGGTTTCTTGGGATATCACTGGCTTTGATGCTCTTTGGTTCTATCACGTTTGTTGTTGGCTTCGTTTTGATGCCTTGGGTTCTTGGGTTGGTTTTCTTGCTCTATTTACGGGTTTCGTTCCAGGTTTGTCTGAAATGGGTCGCTCCTTCTTCTATTCCACGGATGTACCCGGTAAGGCTCTCTCTTCTTCATGGTTTAGCGTCTGAGCTGAGACTGATACAGGCTTGTGTTGTAATGAATGTGCTGTTCTTGTTTGAATTATCTTGAGTTGGAATTCTCTCTTTGTTATATTTGTAGTTTGTAGTTTATATGTGTCGTGAACGAACGATAATTTGGTTAATTATGTATGGAAAAATCATGACCATGTCTTGAACATTTTTATGATTTGTTGATACATTAAAAAAAAGAAAAAAATCTACTGTATAAAGCTATATCAGCACACTATGTTTGGAACTAGAAGAAAACTTAAGAGAGTGTTTAATATTCGTGTTATTTTGCTACTACTTGAGACTGGTTCGCTCATTATTAGTTTCCTGTGTCTCTAATGATACATACACTAGGTCTATTTCAATAATCGAGTAACGAAGATTAAAATTTCTCCACTCCATGGTTTTGTAGTTTAAGAGCTCTTATAGTTACTACAACAAAGACTGGGTGTGTCTTTTAAGAAACAAAAATCCATTTGAAAGGAAGATTTTTCCTTCTATGTCTGTGCCTCTAGTCAGGGTTTAGATGGGAGGATAGGCTCTGTAGCTCATAGTTTTCAAGTTATTTGTTTTCGAATACTTGTGGCCGTTGATGCATTATGTCCTAGAGTATTTTGCCGGCTCTTTAATAATTCCAAGACTCTCACTTCTCTATGTGTTTTCTTTTGAAATTCTCTGTTCTTTGATTGGAAGTGTTCAGGACTTCATACCTTTTATGATAAAATCATTATAATAAAATATAAGCCCTATTTCATTATTTGTCTCCCAGCATGGATTTTTTCACAAAGCTGAGGCTTAAAAATCGTTGAAGCATGTAGAGCTAGAAAGAAGAATACATTGAAGCATGTAGACAAGTAAATTTAGACTAGTATCTTCCTGCCACTTGTGAAAATTTCCTCCTCTTCGTAGTTGTTTACTGTTATCTCATTACTGTTGTATCTGCGTTGAACAGCTAAAGGAATTTTTGTTCCCCTAGTTATTTGAGATGTGACAATCTAAAAATTGTGCAAATAACCATTTCTGTACTCAAATAACCCTGCATAAGAAAAATTGTGCAGTCCTGATTCCTGAAATCATAAAACTCCCTCAATGAATTGTTGCAACTTATGCTGTGTAGCACAAACTATAGCAAGTGCATATAGATCACATATGCATAAATGGTCTCTAATACTGGAAAACAAAGTAGATCATTTGTAGTAAAGAATTATGAATAAGACGCTAATTGTCTAAAATATCTTAAGCTTTCTGCAATGCTTATGATAACTAAACGATGTTTTGATCATTCCAATATGATTTCACTCATCAAATCATTTCACAATCTAAACACAAATTAATTCCAAACTGTGTATAACACTGATACCATCTCTAAACATTCAAGTTAACAAAAAATACTACAAACGTACCAAAATCTAATGCATATAACAAAACCAAATAAAAAGAGGAATAGACAACTAGAGTTGCAGATTGGTACCCCCTTAGTGATGCGGACTTGCTCCCACTGGAGACCAAATGACTCAAATCAAATCAAGTGAGAAAACCTGAGATCTGATACTCGTAGATGGAAACAAGCAGCAGCAGCTAGATGGGGTGTGCTATTATATTATCCAGTGTAGATATGAACACCAATAGCAATGAGGAAAATGGTGATGAGGCCGAAGTAAATGATGGTGTGGACAAAGATGGAGACTCCACTGGTTTGCATGTTATTAAACTCCACCACCCTGCCTTTGGCCGGCAGCTGGAACAGCAGACCTGGAGTCAGCAACACAAACAGCACGGTGGCTATGACTACAGGCCCCCAATCTGCCATTTTGTTATCAGTAAAAGAGAGAGGATGATAAAGTGAGTGAAAAGGCAATGGGAAGATGTGTGTGGATTTTAGATAAGATAGAGCCAACCAACTAAATCATTACAAAGGGTAAGTGAGGGGTGCTAAAGTAGCTAGGTAATGACAAAAGGAGGTAAATGGGGACAAGGACAAACACTAGATGGTGAAGAAAAAGTCGAAGTTGGCATTGGACGCTACGTAACTTTGATGGCTCTGGGCGGCATGTTGTGGGACGTTTTGTTTTTCTGGGCGGTTGTTCCTCACTTTGCTTGTTTTATTTATTCATGTTCACAAGATTGATCCAAGTGGTTTGTGGCCGTTGTGGATTTGTACTTGGACTCCTCGAGGGACAAGTTCAGCCCAAATAGTGTAGATCCCATGATGTGGAATAGGAAGTGGCCTCATTTGTATGCGTATTTCAGCTAAAGTGGCAACGTAGTGATGTAGGGTGTTTGCTTTTTAGGCTTTTAGCTCTATGAAATGCGAGTTAGACCCATTTTGATTTTATTCACAAACTAGCGAGTTAGACCCATTTTGATTTTATTCACAAAGTACCATTTTACCTTTTTAAAGGCAAAGATATAACAATTTTGACACTTTTTCTTTTCTTTTTCAAACTAAATTGAATCTACATTCAACGGAAAATGGAAAAATATGATCGAGACTTACTACCGCCTAACTCAACTCTCCTCTTAAGGAGAAAGCTAAAGCTGCCAGGTGATGAGCCACACTGTTACCTGAACGGGGTATAGCATGACATTTACAACTGCCTACAACGTTACATAAGGTTAAAACATCCTGTCTAATGAAGCTAGCAGAATTGTTAGAAGCAAACCTATCCTGTAGAGCGTCCACAACCTGCCTAGCGTCAGTTTCAGCTACTGAAATTGAAAGATTCAATTTCTAAGCCAGCAATAGGCCCTCTCTCAAAGCAAGCCACTGTCCAATTTCAACAGAGAACGAGCCTGCGAGGGTCTTCGATACAGCAGCAATTATTATATTGTTGTAGGATTATATGGAAATCATTTGCAGTACCTCAAATTATATTTTATTTCTTAAAGATAGTTTTGGCATGGCAGATTAAAGTCCCTTGGAAACTTTATACCTAATAGTTTCATGCCCTTTGAGTTTGTGTACAAAGCCCAGCTCAAGACTAGCATTTTGCTATATTCTCAAAGAAGGTAGACAAAAAGCGGAGGCTTCCCAAAACACCAAGCCTTAAAACCTCTTTTAATTACTCATGCATGATGCACTTGCTTTTTGTTGTTTTGTCTGTAATCACATCTTTAATAAAGCCCTCCACCACCTTCTATATCATCAATCTCTAAAGCACGCAAAAAGAAGCCTTCAAGTGAACAATTATTGGAAATCAAATTCATTAACAATGAAGAAAAAAAAAAAAAAACGCGTTTTTCTTTTCATCGTCATAAAGCAAACCCATTATAGTTAGCATACCTTTCCTCCTCTTTAAGCACACCTATCATCTTCCACACCAAGTTTTGCATCACCATCTCCTTCACCACCAAGAAAATCACCTCATTTAGTCTCCTACAAATAGGAATGAGCATCATTGTCTTCTCTAATTTGGAGTTCAAGAGAAACTCTCTGCTCTTCGTACATCCCCTTTGAAAAAAAGAAAAAAAACAAAAAACAAAGCGAGGACAAGAGAGAGAGAGAGAGATAGACAAGGATGAGCGCAGATTGGGGGCCAGTTGTTGTCGCGGTGGTTATGTTCATTCTATTGTCACCGGGACTTCTCTTCCAGGTACCGGCAAGATCCAGGGTGGTTGAGTTTGGCAACATGTATACAAGTGGGATAGCCATCCTAGTTCATGCAATCATATACTTCGCCGTATACACTATCTTGATTATAGCAGTTGGCATTCACATACACTTCGATTGATCAACTGGGTGGTTGTTTTTTATTGTTCTTCTTTTTTTTGGTTTTCAATCATATATGATTTTCTTTTTCTGTTTAAAACAAAGCTGGTGCTTCCAATTTTATTTTTCCTCTTACTTTCTTGAGGGCTCACCTGATGATATGTTGTTGTGAGGCTGCCTGGTCTATTGGGTTAAACATGAAAAGAAATGTGTAACGAATCCTCTATAAACATGTTTGTCAATTCTACATCAAATCTCTATGCTTAATTTCCCATATGTTTATGATCTATTGCATTCCTATTTGCACAAGCATTTACAAGATTGATGAATGATGCCTATAACCAGGATTTGGTTGTATCATTAAGCTAACATGATGTCACCGTGACCCGACTAGAGAATTTATTCCATAGCAAATCGCATTATTAAAATTTATATTTTATTCTCTTTTATTAATTCGTCCAAAAATGAGCAATAACTAAAGCTGCTACTTTCCCCAACTACGATTCCAAACAATGAACATCAGTAAAGTATTTGCAGCAGGAAAATTAACAATTCAATGGCTTTCGGTTAGGCTGATCAAATTTTCAATGTCAACATTAAATGTATAATGCCTAATTTAGAAAAGCTCCATATTCCACCGACCCCATCCACCATGTGGCACTATTGTCTTCTCTTCAGTTTATCAGCGGCTCTTTTTTGTATTCTTTATTTTGACTAATACCTGGCACCACTTAGTAGACCATATCGTTTCCTTCAAAAACTTTAACTCACTAAACTTATATATAAATATAAGCTGTGCTTTCTAAATTTTTTTGGGTCTAAATTTACGTTCAAATGTTGTATATAAATTATTGATATTTTATTAATTGTCACGTAATCTCTTAGCTTACCATTCACATGTCCTGTCATTACCATAGATTTGAGGGGAAAATTTGAAAAAGCCAGCATTACTCATAAATTTAACACAAATAGCCATAAATTGATATGATTAACAAACCTCTAATATGGACTAATAACTACTAGCTGCATCAAAACTTACAGTGAATACTTATAAAATACAGCCAATCCGAGACTACCATAACTCAAGAGATCAAAGTTTCCATTTCTTTCTTTTTCTTTTTCCTCAAAGGGGTGCCTAAATTTACAACTCAAGAGACTACCATAACTCAAGAGATCATGCAATTTAAAACCAAAATACAACACACCCACATACAGATCTGTGCTGACAAGATGATCCAAAACAAGAACTTGACCCATTACAAGCAACAAAAACATGCACAGTCGCAGACCTTTAAGAGTGAATTTGTTTTATCCAGTGTAGATGTGGACATGGACGGCCAAGATGAGGATAGCGTAGAGAGCGAAGAAGATAAGAGTGTGGACAGCAATGGCCTTGCCGTTCGTCTTCATGCTACCAAACTCTAACTGCTTGTTGTTCCCTGGAAAAGAGAACAGAAGCCCTGGTTGGAGCAGCACGAACAGCACCACCCCGATAAGCACTGGACCCCAGTCAGCCATTTTTGTTGCTCCAAGATCTACTCTTCAGGTGAAATGACAAGAAAACGAAACAGAGGAGATTTGGTTTTATTTAGCGTTCGAGAGATAAAAAGTCGGTTCACAAGTGATAGGGATAGTTGTGGAATTATAAAATTTTGTAAGCACTAGAAAGACATGTGACTCACTTGTAGGTGTGGGTTGTCTGTACCTTGTTAATTGGTTATGGATGCACGTGACTGATGTGAGACCATGGGTCTTGGTTTTTATTTAAATTACCAATACGCCCATCTGTCGATAAATTTGACTTAATTGCTGGTTGAACTAAATAATTCATGACACTAATTTTTATCATTATTATTAATATATGAAAGTTCCTACATAAAATATTTTCAATTAAAAATAAAAGAAAGTTACTGCATAAAATATTTTTATATCTAAATTAAAGTCAAATAATGTATAATTAATTATATCATACGCAACACGCATGACATTTAAAAATGACTTTTGTATAAAGCAAATGTCCTTAAAATACTGATTATTATATACATTTTCAAATTAGGTTTTTGTAATTACTGTTTTGCATTGTATTGAAATTTGAAGTCACCTATGCAATTTGTCACAAACACAGAACCAAATCCAAATAAAACATTAATTTTATTTGATTCATAAGTTTTAAAATTTCATACATCTATGAATTTATTTGACAAGATAAGAATGACCAATTAATATGTACTTTACATTTATATTTAAGAAATGATAAGTTTGAATTATATTTCTATTTTTTAAACTCAATTTAACGAATAATAATAAAAATTAATTTTAAGCTAGATCGATGTACACTACTAATATGATATTTGTTCATTCCATAATTTCGAGCTTAAGATCAAGCAAGTGAGTTAAATAAAAAATAATAATCAGTACTCACTAGTTAGTTGGAGCTTAACTATTAATTTAAATAAATTGTCTCGAGGGAATGATGAAAATATATTACTTTCGCTTCTGTTTTTATTTTTTTTAACATTATGATGTATTATACTTTATATTAGTAATACATATCTTTTTAATAAGAATGATTAAATATTTTTTTACTTTTAAAACATAAAATGTGAACAATTTTCTTTAAATTTAATTTTTCTTCCCCCGCAAAAAAAAAAAAAAAAAAAAAAAAAAACCCTCTATATTGGTTACAAATTTCAAATCAATTGCAACAAAATAAGAATAGTGTAGAGAATACTTTTTCCTTCCAAAGAAATAGAATAAAAGATAAGAGGATGAGATTATGGACCCACCACCCACCCTTTTTGAGGCTTTGTGTTGACTAATATTTCTTGGTTCCTTACACAACCAATCAAGCCTCTTTTGGAAACGCTTGCGAAACATAATCAAACATTAATCACAAAAAATGGATGATGATTAAGAATTAAGCACCAACCGCCCATCTACTATTTGGCACTGCAATTGATTACAAATCCATTCTTTCTTGGCATGACCTACACAAAATGATGCTCACCCTTATCCCAACAAACTAAAATTAAAAGATATCAAATAAAGTTTTTTTTTTTTCACCCGAGGACAAGCCTAAGAATCAGTCGGAATCAAACAAGATTTTTGATTCTGTGACACGATCGGATAACTATTCCCATACGGGAGAGAATAACCCATATATAAATAAAAGAATGATAAAAGAATGATCTATACAAGATGGAAGGATATTCTATATATTTTTATACAGCAAGAGACTTACTTTGATAGGAATAAAACTTGTATCTTTAAGCTAGAAGGGTCCATGGTCTCACCAACTGGGCCACTGACCTTCCCCTATTGATGGTCCATTTTGAACATAGCTTTATAGGGATTCCCATACAAAGCACTTTTTTTTATATGCTCGCTTGACTGCTACATATTATTATTCTTCTACTTCTTCTAGCTATGCTGAAGTGAGTAGAGGCTATTGAAAGGGCCATCCACAATAACATTATTGGTGAAGTTGAGTTGAGAAATGAATGATTGGGCTGCTCCGCTGATAGCAGCAGCGCTGTTTGCGTTTCTGTCACCAGGATTGGTGTTGCAGATCCCTGGAAGGAATCGACCCATGGATTTTCTCAACATGAAGACCAGTGTGGCCTCCATATTGGTGCACACTATTCTCTTTGCTTTGTTTCTTATCTTGTTCCTCGTTGTTCTTCATGTGCACCTTTATGTTTAGCTACCAAGCGATCGAGCAAGGAGTTGGTGCATGTCTCATGTCTCAACTTTACTCTAGTAGAAGAATGAAATGTTACTGCTCTTGTTTTGTACCATATTCGAGTTTCGACTATCTCGGCTATCATTTGATGTAAGTTCTCACGAAACTTAATTTTAACCTCTCATACGCTTGTTAATTTCTCTACTTCTAAATTGTTTTGTACTTCGTCATTTATGTATGATAAACAGTTTCTTGGATTTTTATTTTTTTTTTTAAAGAATCAATATAGAAGAGAAAATGATAACTTCATTTGGTACTGTCTGCTCGATGTTGGAACATTAGAAATTACCAGGAAATTTCCCTACAAATAAATTTGATTCTTGAAGAAATTAAAGAGTAGTACTCCTACTATCTTTGTTGTTAATTAATTAATATATTTGCTCTACTCTGCTCTGTATGCTGAATCGTGTAATGTAACCAGCGTTCTGGCTTTCAAGCTAATGAATGAACATTCAATTACAAGATCCTCCAAAAGGGTCTTCGTTAATCTAATTTCATATATAAATGTGCATATTTTGAAGCTTCCACTAGTTACAATAAAGAATAATCAGGCCCTTTTAGTTAAAATTATTTATTTATCTAATTAAAGGGACCTTTGATAAAGTAACAAAAGACCCTACTAAACAAGCCAATACCCACATGAGTTGCTCGGACACAAATTCTCCTAGCTTATAAACTCAAAAGAAAATAGAACCGGAGGAGCACTCCAGACTCCAGAGATGAATATGAAACTCATGATCTAACAAAAGGTCTACCGCTAGTAGACAATAAATTAAACAATCCATGTGCAGTGAAAAGATAAATTTAAAATTCTTTGAACAATTACTTTCAATAAAAAAATTCTTTAAACAATTCTACATGAAGGTAGGTATGAGGAATATTAAGTACTAGATCTAAAGACCAAAGGAATCATATGTCACGCAATTGATAAAAGTGATAGAAAGTATACAACTTTAGTCCTCATAGTTATGACTAACATAACTCAAATTACAAGTTAGATACAGAAAGGAAGAGAAGACATAGATAACAAATAGTAGAATGAATCAAACACCAGTACCAATCCATTCACCAACCAGAGGCCTTGGTGGGCTCTATATATATATACATATGACTATTGGCCTAGGTACATGTGGACACCAACAGCTAACAAGAAGATACAGATGAAAGCAAAGTAAAGAATGGAATGAACCAGAATGGAAGCTCCACTGGTCTGGAAATTTCCAAACTCTATACACCTGTTTCGACCAGGTACCTGGAACAGCAACCCTGGTGTTAGCAATATGAACAGCACCACCGCTACAAATACTGGCCCCCAATCTGACATTGTTTTTCGCCCGGTTAATCTCTCCTTGCCCCCCGCTCTCTCTCTTTCTCTCTCTGTCTCTCAGAGACAACACACAAGCCAGCTATCAATCACAAAAAGGGTTATTATAATGGTGGGGTTTATTTGCTTTTTTAGGAAGAGACAAGTTTCTTGTTTTTTAAATAAAAAAAATCGAAACCTTCCGGATCATACGACTATCCGTATCCATCGAAATGGATCCTTGTTAATAAAACCAAATAACTACCCTTACAATTAGAAAGGATGACAACCCACTCTTATGTTTTAAATGACAAGCCAATGTCTCGAAAGAGACAAGTCATTGATGACTTTGGAAAAAACCTCATATTAAAGCATCTTCGATACTCTCATAAATCGTAAAAAAATCACATATCACATAAAATGATTAGACACTAAATTAAAATGAACCTCTTTAATCCAATTATCACTTATTAATATCAAGTTGAGGTAACACAAAAAATATATATATATTATCAGCATAATTATTTATTTTAAGAGAGTGTGTTAGATGATCATGTTAGCAAATCAACAATTATTTAATTCTAATTTTCAAATCTAATTACAAGTCAAAAAAAAAAATAGAAACATTAAATAAAAAATATGAAAATATAAATGAAAATACATAAAACATTAAATAAAAATATATTGAAACATTAAATGGAAAATACATGACGTATTGAAGAATAATTTTTCAATTTGGTTATCTGTCAAATGATACCTATATCATGTAGGAAGCAAATATTTTAATATTGATGACATGATATTTTTTTAAAAATATAATTGGCTCTTAGATAACCAAGTTCATATTTTCTTATCTTCATCATGTGCACTGGTGTTAAAAAGGAAACTTCGTAGCTAATTTCTCATAATATAGTACTGCTATAACATCACATTACCACAAACAAGATAATAAAAAGTTTCCATCAAAAATTGCGCAACCCACCAGCATTGTTGATTGCTTTATTAAAAATTGAGTGATACGTTAATATTATTAATTTTACACGTATTCTTGAATAATAATGACGGTGTTTTCAGGAACGATGTCGGGTGAGGTAACATGAGGTGTTGATAAAGTTGTAGAGGTTAAATCAATACTTTTAAGAATCTTTGATTGCTTATGAGTTCAACATTCTGGAGTTGGCTTGTATGGGCTTATCTCATCAATCACGCTATGCCAAAGCAGGCTTGATTCCCTAATATTTGCTAAAGTTTGTGCTGTCCCCACATGAGTGTATGTTGATGAATTGGTGGGTAACATCGGTTTCACAATAGTATTGTGGCTGTTATTATGGTCCTGAGCTGGATTTGCTGCTGTGCGGGAAGTGGGATGTTTGGCTCTCACTTCTCATAAAGTTTACAGCATTGCCGTACAAATTTGTTAATTAGTTTCACTAGCCAATCCAGGTTTAGCCAATGTGTCAATGTCATTGCAGAGAGATAAGTGTAAGTTTTGAGTCGGATTGTATTCTTTATTGATATAAGTTTCAGTTCAGTGACACGTTGTTATCATTTATGTTTGGTCCAGATATAATTATTTTGCAACTGGCTTTCTACTTATCATCACCAATCACCCATGATTTACCACTCGACCACACCACCATTCTCGCAATTGGATCTTTATGTTCATACGTGCAATGGATCTTTTTGTTTGAACCAACCAATGCTCCCGTGAAACTAAGTTCAATTGTATCAATTAACGTAATAAACATATTAATATGCCAACCGTACCGTTGAATTTATTTTTGTCATCTGTAATGAATTAAAAGCGAGACGTTGAATATCCAAAGGCCCACACACTGCATACCTAACCAACCAACCTGTTTGCTTTAGGACTTTTACCCTTGTAGAATTGTTTTCAAAGTCCGGCCCACTTATACTAGCATATCTTTGTAACTGAGTACTGACATTACGCCCTTTTAAAATTGTACAGGCAGCCCTTTAATAAATACACCTCATCAAATATTTAACCAAAAATCTTATTTAAGAAAAAAAACAATAAATCTTGATATGTCAAAGAAAAATCTTGATTACATAAAAAAAAAAAAATAGTTTTGATGATGTTTTATTACAAACATACAATATAATAAATTTGAAAAAAATAATACTTTTCATACTAAGTGAATTATAATTATACATTATAATCATTTTAAACAATTTTTACTAGGTTGTATTTACGAAAGAGGTGTATATACCACGTGAGTGGGGTGCAAATATTGATGTCCTTCACTTAGCCAACCCAAGTAGGCCTAGCCCAATCTTTGATTGGTGCATATTGTTTTGTTGGCGGGGTACAAGACTAACCGAAAGGACTTTTCGAAAAAAAAAAACAATAATTAACCGAAAGCAGAACATGCATCCCACTTTAAATATCCAGCTTTCTTACTAGGTTAATGGAGACTGGGGTATGCAATGGCCATGCCATGTCTTGCATTTGGAACCCATCAAATCAAGTATAGCCTTGTCCAGCAAAATCTCTCTCCCACCATGTCCAAAGTATCCTTGTAAAGTCATATTACCATTTTCCATATTGGTCTGCATTCTTCATGCCAGAAAAACCTTTTACTACTTTAGTTGCAATATTTTCAGGTTTCTACAGTACTGTCTGATGAGCCATTGCAACATATATTAATAGTCAAACACAATGTTATATAAAATTTATAAAATTAGACAAACAGCATTTAACATGTTAGTTTTTTTATTTGATCTTATTTATAATCCATTGGTGGCTGCCCATCTATGAACTAGATATAACACATTTAATAATAAAAATATATTCAGTAAAATGGCTCCGTCAAAAATATCTGGTATGCAATTATTCTGCGTCAAAAAAAAAAAATCTTGTATGCAATTATTCTTTCCTTTAAGATACCAGCTTGCTTCCAGGACTTTTTGACCCTACTTAACTCTCCAAATCTCGATCAATCAAATAATGGGGCCGAATGGATAAGCTTAATTTGGTGACTGAGTAAGGGCTTCTGTTTCAACAATTTGGATCCGATAAGCTAAAATCTAGAGTGTATGTTGCATACTATAATTAATAATCCAAAGCAATACAAATCACAAATTAATTAATATAAGGGAAACTTTATTTAGTCCTTGAGGTTTTAGAAAATATTAAATTTTTAAAGCTCTTTTTGAAACAACTATTTTCATCCTTAATTTTTTCAAAACTTTTCAAAAAAGTTCAAACAGTTAGTCAACTAACAATCAAACCAAACAAAAAAATAAAGAAGACTTAATTACCCCTCATCACCTAAAATGACCATTTTACCTCCAATGAAACCAAAACATTACATGTCAGTAGACCACTAAATAGTTGAGATGTATACAATATTATTATTATTATTATTTTTTAATATGATATTGTTGTTTAATTAAACAACAATTAAAAAATAAATTAAAAACTATATCTAGTTACCAATCATCTAGATCTGGTTACAAAATCAAAATATCAAAATATTAGAAAAAAAAAAATTGTTAACCAGATTGTGGTTGGACGGACGATCTAGTGCAAAGACGATTTGGCTCTTTGCACCAGATCGTCCACAATCTGGTTTGTCACGATTTGGTGCAAAGACGATCTGGTTCACGCTAGATCGTTCGTCCATGGAAGAGTTACCGGTGTGTGAACCAAACTTTGTTAACGACATTTGAGGGGTTGTTCAGTACGATGGTGAGGAAAATGAAGGAGAATGTAAGGGTGAAGTCAAAGTGAGGCAGATGAGTAAAAAAGAGAAGAAGACGAATACCTTTTTATTGTTGGTGATTGATTCTGTTGCTTTGGTTGGTGGTTGATTTTGAGGTCTGTTGAAAAGAAAAAGGCGACAAAGAGTTGGGTTTTGGGGTTTGTTGAAGAGAAAGGGGCGAGAGAGAGCTGGGTTGAAGTTGGTTTCTAGTTTTCTTATTTTGTTGCTTCAAACGGTGATTCATTTTGTTGATTTTTTGATTCTGTTTGAAAGATCCGCTCCATCTCCATATTTTTGGGTTTTTTTTTTTTTTTCTTTCCTGGTTGAGGATCTAGATGCATTTGCCTAAATGTTGGAACATCAAACCCAGATTTTCAGTTTTTTTTTTTTTTTGAATTTGTTTTCATGATTATTAATTTTAATCTCCACTGTCCATCTCTAAGATGGATGGTGGAAATCTTCCATATTTTTAAATTTTCATTAATTAATTAATTTTTTTATTTTAATTAATTTTTAATTTTTTAAATTTTATTTAATATATAGATATTGATTTTAATTTTGGCCTTACATGTGTCATAATCTCAGCCCTCTTTTGGAAAATATAAAAAATATCCTTTCTACTAAACTTTCTTTCTCCTTTGACTGTTAAGTGATTAATAGTTTAAACTTTTTTGAAGAGTTTTGAAAAATGAAAAAAGTAATTTTTAAAAGAGTTTTAAAAACTTGATATTTTTTTAAACCTTAGGGATTAAAATAAAGTTTTTCCTTAATTTAATTAATTGTTGCTTTCTCAATCACAAAATTGAATACATGAGATTGGATTTATCACACAATTAACTAGAGATGGTACAGGTACTAAATAGACAGAGAACTACCGGTCAATTAAAAATCTATGGCTTGTTGATAAATTTATATTTTGAACAACGCACTTGTATTCTCGTCTATTTTTAAGAAAGAAACGTACCTGTATTTCATCTAATAAGCTATAATATACATGTGTTAGATAAGCTATAAGCAAATAAGGTGACTCGCTACTTCAAAAATAAATAAATAAATAAGATGACGCACTCTGAGGACCACACTTTTTCTCTTCTGGGCTTGATAAGAATGGATGATGAGGACTCCACTAAGCTTGAAAATTGTGCGCTGGTATTTGTGTGTCTCTATATTTGTTGACTACGAGTAGGAATATAAAAATACTCGATTTGATTCAAACTATCCAAATCAGATCTATTTGGAGTAGGTTTAGGGCAAAAAGTAGTAACTCAGTAAAGGTATTGGTAGGATTTGGGACAATCCTTAAAAATTTCAAATCGGATTTGGAACAAGCTTTCTTATCTCGATCCGACCTGATAACATTAATATTAAAAAAATCTAAATTTGTGACTGTGCATTAAAGGGAGTTATTACATAATGACCAAGTCTTGCACTTTTAATTTTTCAGAGTTTTTATATGAATTTGAAATTCTTTTAGAAATATCATGGATATCATAACCAATTTATCTATTTTTTGTTTGTATATTAGTTTTTGATATTAATTATATCTTAATTAAAATCTAAATTGGTTTAACGGGTCAGGTTTGAGACAAATTTCTCCAATCGGGTTTGGACGGAAAGTAGAGACCAGTTCAGGGCATCGGTCCGGTTTGCGGCACCCCTCGAAAATTTCGGATCGGGTTTTATAAGAGCAAAACCCTATCTGATCCAATCCATTATCATCCCTAACTATGACTAAATACCAAATAAGAATTTTGTCCAAACTTATATAAATTAAATTAAACACAATAAAACAATTTGAATAATATAAAAGAAACTCTTGTGCTAAATTTTGTACAACTTAAAAGAAACTTTTATCATCAAAATCTAAGATATAAAAAAAACGTGTCACCGTTTGAAAGGGCAGGCCACACACATATATATATCATAATATACATGTGTATCCAAATTGTAGATAAATTAGAAGCGAAGAAATAGAAACAAATACTAAATTTTTGATAACGTGATAGAAACTTGTAAATTGTGGTTTGTCGTGCTCTTGTGCTTCAAAAAATCAAATAATTGGGTCCAAAATATTGACAAGTCGGGTGGGGACGTGGGGTAGGTACTGGACCCGTTTCAATTTCTTTTGTTTATTATATTATTATATTATTTTCATCAAATTTGTGGCCCTCATCTGCTGCAACATGTGATAGATGAAAGTTTACATTTTCATGATAAGATCGAGCAACATGTTTGCCACGAGGGTTTATTATGCTATCAATTCAATTTGATGAATAAAAAGACAGGGTGTTCGACAGGGAATTATTACTAAAATAGTCTTGGTGAAAAAAAGAAAAGTAGGTAATACAATTTGATATATTAAAAGTGAAAGAGACCTTTCTCAAAAAATAAAATAAAATAAAAAATGAAAGAGACCCTTTAAATTTTCTGTTCAGGTAGAAATTGAATAGCATCTTACAGTTGTACCATTCATGTGACCTCTTTTATTAAAAAAATGGTTCAACTCCGCAGCAGGGCTATAAATGTTGCAACTTGGTTGCACTTCAAGTTGCACGTATGAGACGACATCTATAGGAATTAATTAAAATTTTATGCTAATAAATGTGGGAGCCATAGCCAATTTCAGTGGTTCGAAACATAAATATTTATGCAGTCTGATGATTATTCAGGATCAAATAATCCTTATGGTAATTGATATTTAAAAAAAAAAAGAAAAATTCTAAAATTATAATCTAATGCATGAGGCAGTGTTGAACTCGTATCGAAGCATAGTTTGTCCATTGTGAAGTGAGAAACGTGTCTATCGATTTCGCATAAAATATGGTGGGATTTGTGCACTTTGTTTTTTTTGCATAAATACAACGAGAAGTAATTGTCTTCTGTATTCGTCGTGATAACTCAAGAAAAGAAAAACAAGAAGTGATTGTCAGTTCATATTGTTTTTGCATTGCAGTTCTTATGTTGAACCAAGAGCGTCATCTGATCGTCTTATGTTTATTTTAATTTTAATCTTTTCCCTTTGTTTCTCTTTTCATTTTTCCAAAAAAATACTCTACATGTTGCAAAATTCAATTCTTCTTCTTCTTCTTGTTTGTATTATTATTGTCTTTTCAGTTTTTAAGTTGAAGGACAAAAAACAGTAAGTGGATTAGATTTTGATTGTTCAAGCTAATAAACATTGAACTCTACTGAATTTGTTGAGTGATACTGCAAGTTTTAGATTTTACCCCGAGAAATTCTTCTTTTAAACAAAATAGATATGATTAGGTTGTGTAGGTGTAGAATATATCACATAAAATTTAAAGATAGAAATGGATGATAAAGAATTATTCTTCTTAGTTTGGGTCTATACTTTATGAAATTACATATGATACAAATATTGCTGTTACAAGTCATAAAATCAAAATTTATTATTTTTTAAAAAAGTGTTTTCTAACATGGTTTGTAAAAACATTTTTTTTTAAAATAAAAAATGCAACATTTGGATATGTCAAAAACTTTAGCTATGCATCCTATATATATTATCTAGAGAGCTACAATCCAAGTTGGTGACAGTAGGTAGGGAATCTAAAATTGTAACAAGCGTTAACTTGAGAAGTAAGAAGAACACAAACGCAAGTTTACTACTTTCAATACATTATCAAATTAGAGAAACAAAAATAGAAACAACGAACATACTTTCAAGTTTCACTTAGTTTTTAAAACTGATTGGAGCTATTCATGATACATCAATGTTTCCTGTCTTTTTTTTGTTAGAATATATAATTAGTAAGAAGTCCATGTCCATGATCACTTGTACTTTGTTTAAACAAGTAAATGATTTGTTTTGAAGCTAATTGAATTATCCATGCATGATGCATGTGATGTGATAATAATTGATGACAGAAAAAACTTGTTGGCAAGGAAAGCCTATCATGATTTACATGAGAAACGTGGTAATTTTATTTTTATTTTTTAAAAAATAATAGAAATACTATTACCTTATTCTTCAGTAGTAATGATCATAATTTCTTCAAAGACATAAATGCATGATTTTAATGATAGGACAAATTAATGAATTCTTTAATTTGTCACAAGGGATTGCGTTTAGAAGTGAAATTAATATATATATATATATATTTAAAAAAAAAAAACAACTTCACTCAAAGATTTGAAAATATATAAAGCTACAAGCTGACTCAACAACGAGCCAGATTCTAACTCCATGTGAGAAGAAAGCGAGGGCTACAATGGTATGTGCCACCTTGTTACAAGATCTAGAAACATGATAACAGTTTAAAATCCCGACACCCTTACAAACACCAGAACCAAACTTAAAACATAATTGGAATCAGTAGCACCCAAAATATCTTATACAAAACATCCTCCAGAAACCAAAGACAGAAACAAGAAGGCTACTAGAAGACAGATAAGACGCTTCAAATGAGAATATCCCTACGGCGATCAGACCTTTTTCCTGAAGCTTGAAAAACCATCCTTAAGGCATGGTAAGACCATGATTGCAATGTCGATATCCACCTGAAACACTCTAGATCTACCACTGTTTCTGACTATCAAGGAGGCTATCTACTTTTGAATTCCAACTAGCACCTGGAAAAGAAACAATAAAAGCATAACAAAAAAGGTTCTTAGAGCCGAATCCAGTTATCAACTGGATTTGACCCTAAGAACCCCCAAACTAGGGAAAACTTTAAAGAAAAACCAAAAAAGAAGAATCACACTGACGATCAGGAGAGGAAGGAAGCAAAAAACTCGCAAAACTACTCGGATCTAATCGGGAACCACCTTCTACGACACTGTCTCTCTCTAAGGGTGAGAGGATTTTCTCTCTCTAGAGAAGAAGAGAGTATTCGAGAAGAAGTATTAAGTAGAAATTAATATGTTGATGGAAATATTTTGTGAATAACGAATTTATTCTAGTTTTATTAAATTATTTTAAAAATGATGGAATTTTATTATACTATCAAAGTGATTTTTTCTTTTTATTTATGTATATGTGTTTTTTTTTTTTTTTTTTTTCAAATCAAGTTAAATGGGAATGGAATCTAAGAGGAACAAATAAGAAAAACGACAGTAATGAGATGGTAAGGGAAAATTTACCCCAAATATTCCATTTCTATTCTCATTATCCATTTTGCCCCAATCAAAGATAGGGACATAGATGGTCGAAGGGGTTGAGAGCTTTGGGTAAACTTATAAAAAAAAACAAATGATAGATAGTCAAAATTTAGGTAAGAAATATCCACCTCTTCTTTGATATGTAAGAAATGGGATGAGATTAGGAAAAATTTGTTCTCATTCCATCAAATCGCACGTTTGGGCTTAGAAAGAGAAGAGATACTTCTATTCTTGAACCCACCTCCATTTCCTGCCTTGATAGGAAATGGGTCTCTCTCTCTCTTTTTCTCTTTTCCTTTATACCCTCTCTCTATCTTCTTCCTTCTACCTTCAATCATCTTCTCCATCTCTCTACCTTTTTCTTTCAGTCCTCTCTTTTCTCTCACTGCAGTCTTTGAACTCTCTTTTTCTCTCAATTTTATTTGTTAATGATGGTGTGATGTTCATCTAGACGAACCCAACATCATTTGAGTTCGAAACCTAGATGAACATGATGGCTGATGTTGATGTTCAACTGGTTTGACGGGTTTGATGTTCGATTGGTTCATCTGGTTTGATTGGGGTTTGATGTTTGACTGGTTTGTGGTTGATGTTTATGGTTTGTAGTTGATGTTGGTTTGATGTTGTAAGAGATGGTGTTGTTGCGACAACCCTATTATTGATGATTGATGAATTTCAAATAGGTTTAACGAATTAAGATGAAGAGTTTGGGGTTGAAGGCAATGATACTAGATTGGATCTCCATTTTTTCTTTAATTTTTTTTAAGAATTTCTTTTAAAATTAATTTTAGTTTAGGTTATATAATAAAATATTTAAATTATTTTTATTTCAATTCAATCTCAATTTATATCAGACACAATACGATACTAATTTTAATCTAAACTCAAGTTTTATCAAAGATGAGATACTAATTTTTTAATCAAATGCCAATTCTATCAAATCTCAATACTTTTTAATTTCATTTTCATTTTCAATCCGAATCTCTGCATGCCAAATAGAGTCTCAAAGTCTTATCGGTTAAATTAACGAGTCAAAATTATAAGGTCTTATAAGTTAAAAGTAATTGATCAAAATCACGGTTTTCATAAAGAAAACCGTTAATCATAAAGTCTTATTCTTCAACCTCAAAAAAATGTTATTTTCGTAATTTTCTCTTAATCTAAATTGATAAGTTCATTATCCATTGTCCCTTTTTTTTTTTTTTTTTTTCTTTTTTAAGACTAAGCCATTCCAACTTTTTTCCGGTATATAACGGCTGTAATTTGTTGTGCATCTACCAATTTAGACCATTTTCTTTTATTGTTAATTTAGGATGGCCCTCAACTTCGTTTTTTAACTTCCTCTATTATGACTTCACTAATTTAGCAAAATCAACCTTTTGGATATCTTAAAAAAATATATATACACCTTTTG
This sequence comes from Nephelium lappaceum, assembly GCA_021234005.1. Classification (NCBI taxonomy): domain Eukaryota; kingdom Viridiplantae; phylum Streptophyta; class Magnoliopsida; order Sapindales; family Sapindaceae; genus Nephelium; species Nephelium lappaceum. The sequence goes on from CM038004.1 coordinate 5,961,272, forward strand.
GATTATGGTAACGAAAAAGGCTTGAACAGCGGTAAAATCGGTGACGGAACTGGTCAGTTAGTCACCACACAGTGGCACTTCTGTAAATAGTTAAAAAAACGCGTTTCTTTCAATTTTTCACAGTAGAAAAGAGCTGTCATTGGTGACCCAGAAGAGACCACCACCGCAACAACATCATCATCATATTCACTTTTCTGTTTGTAGTTTGTATAAAAGCCCACAAAAACTCTTTTGACGCAAGAAACAATCGCTATACTCTAGAAGAAAAAGAAGCTTATGTTGTGTCCAATATTTTATTTTTCTATACATTAAAACCAAACAAAGAACAAAACACAATCATTAAATCAAGGTTTGCTCTTTTAGGATTGATCAATAATGGGTAGGTTTCAGGAAAGATTTCGGTCTTTTATCAATAACAGATGGCTGGTTTTTGTTGCTGCAATGTGGATACAATCCTGTGCTGGTATTGGTTACTTATTTGGGAGCATATCACCTGTGATAAAGAGCTCTTTGAACTATAATCAGAAGCAACTAGCCAGGCTTGGTGTGGCCAAGGATCTTGGTGATAGTGTTGGTTTCTTGGCTGGTAGCTTGTCTGAGGTCTTGCCTTTGTGGGGTGCTCTTCTTGTTGGTGCTTTGCAGAATTTCATTGGCTATGGTTGGGTTTGGTTGATTGTCACTGGTCGAGCTTCTGTTTTGCCTTTATGGGCTGTGAGTATCATTTTTCAATCAAAAGATTCTTGCTTTTTCATTTTTGATTAGACGCTTGTTCTCGGTTGATGATCCTGGTGGTCAGTTTGATCTGATTCAATGGCTTTTTGATTGCTGTCTCTCCTTTTTTGCTGGAATTGGATGTTCTGCTTTGTTTTTGTTCCATTTCCTTTTTGCCTTTGTTGAAATATTCTGTCTTGTTAATGTTGATTGTGCTGATTAGATTCTTCTGTCTGTTTGATTTCTTTCTCTTGTTAGTGATTTTTTCACCATCTTTATGATTTAAACCATTTTCAATCAAATTGCAGTTTGGTTTTTCATCACTGGATTTTGGTTAACAGATGGCAAAAATTGTTTGATGGGTTTTAGTGGAACTTATAAGGGGATTCTGATTGATTTTGAAGGATCAAGTTGTTAAGTTGTCCACTAAATTCTGTTTTGAAGGCAAATTTATAGGCTTTATAGGACCTCCTGATAATTGAGAGACAAATGTTATCTTACATCTTTGCTGCATCTATTCTATCTTGGATTTATCTCTCTCTGTTCGAAATTGTTTTTCTCCTTCTGTATCAATATGTATCAAGATTCGAGCAGTTGTTGTCACAATAGATTAATCTTTGAATACTAGTTTCGTGTACCTTCTCTTAATTAGCGTGGAAGCTTTTTTCTCATGGTTAATGGAATACTTTATGACTAATCCATAACAAATATGAAAACTACAAAATCATGGCTGGCATAACATATTTGTTTAAATTACGGTGCAGCCATTTTGTTTTAATAATATTTGATCAACATACTTTCAAGAGAACAATTTTCATTTACATGATTTTTTTTTTTTTTTTTAATTATTAAATTTTATCAGTTTCTGCATCAGTTTGGATTGTTGTTTTTGTTTATATCAGACGATGAACACATTCCATGCATGTGAATTTAGGCATATGAAATATGGAGATAAATTTATGTTCAGGAGCATCATGGCCTCAATGTTTTTAAAGTAGCCACTTATTGAACTTGTAAAATCATGATGCTTTTTGTATTTGTGATGTTTATTGCGCATCAAAAAGCCCTGTCACCTTTTCTGTGCTGTTTTTCGTCTGAGAATTGGTGGTAAATTTGGACCTGTGGTGAAGCAACCCTATGCTCATTCCTTCAATGGAAGGCTTCTACCAAACTTGTGATATCATGATGCTTTTTAGTTTTTACATATGTAACACTTGATGGAACTTAAAATAGACTTTTTTTATTTATCTTAGCCATTGATCTAGCACAAACCTATGTATTATAATTATAATACAAGTAAATGAATTTATTGTCATAGTCAAGTATTCATGCTGATTTGTATACCAAGGTGTCAGTTCTCTTATGTATTATGGTTGCCACTCAGCATCTTTATCTTTATCGTCTTGAGAAACTGAAGCTTTGAATCGATGAGATTAATTTATATGTTCTAGTCTGCTTTTTAGCGGTTACATGTAGGATTGGGATGGAAGTAATCATTACTGTTCTAAATTGATATGATCTTGGTTTCTAAAATGATATCCTATTATTTCTGTTGAACTTTATATCAACTTATTAAAATTAACTGAATATTTGCATGTTTATATGCTCTCTCAGACCAATAGAATTTAAAAATGTTTCATTCTTGTATCTTTCACCTTGCTCATATTGCTAACACCTATCAGTATGCAGATGTGCATTCTTATATTTGTGGGAAACAATGGTGAAACCTACTTCAATACGGCTGCTTTGGTCTCTTGTGTGCAAAACTTTCCGAAAAGCAGGGGTCCTGTGGTGGGGATTCTGAAGGGCTTTGCTGGATTAGGTGGTGCAATCTTGACACAAATATATGCTATGATCCATTCCCCTGATCATGCATCTCTCATATTCATGGTTGCGGTTGGACCAGCGATGGTAGTTATTGCTCTAATGTTCATCATCAGACCTGTTGGAGGTCATAGACAAGTGCGACCATCTGATGGCATGAGTTTCACATATATTTATAGCGTGTGCCTTGTGTTGGCAGCTTATCTGATGGGGGTCATGCTTGTTGAAGATTTAGCTGATGTGAGCCACCCTGTGATAATAATTTTCACAGGTGATTTTGTTTGTTCTTCTTATTATTCCCATTGTCATTCCTGTGTATTTAAGTTTCTTTGGAGAGCCGATAGAGCCAGTAGAAGAGGCCCTTCTGCCCAAGGCAGATAAATTGGAACCTGGCAAATCAGAAGAGGAGGCCAATGAGGTCATATTCAGTGAGGTAGAAGATGAGAAACCTAAGGAAGTAGACTTGCTTCCGGCATCAGAAAGGCAAAAACGAATTGCTCAATTGCAAACAAAACTGTTCCAAGCAGCTGCAGAAGGAGCAGTGAGAATCAAGAGGAGGAAGGGTCCACATAGAGGGGAGGACTTCACCTTGACACAGGCTTTAATCAAGGCGGACTTTTGGCTTATCTTTTTCTCACTTCTGTTGGGTTCTGGATCCGGTTTGACAGTGATTGATAATCTTGGTCAGATGAGCCAGTCTTTGGGGTATGATAACACTCATATATTTGTATCCATGATCAGTATTTGGAACTTTCTTGGTCGTATTGGTGGAGGCTACTTCTCTGAGATTATTGTGAGGTAAAATCTGATTTTACGTGTAGCTGCGTGCCAATTAAAGTTTTATTTAAATAATTCTTTTGGTGAAGTCATTTTACTCATCATCACAATATAATTGTAACAGGGACCATGCTTATCCCAGGCCAGTGGCAATGGCTGTTGCACAACTTGTGATGGCAGTAGGTCACATCTTCTTTGCAATGGGGTGGCCTGGGGCCATGTACATTGGTACTCTATTGATTGGACTTGGCTATGGAGCCCACTGGGCAATTGTTCCAGCTACTGCCTCTGAGTTGTTTGGCTTGAAGAAGTTTGGGGCTTTGTACAATTTTCTCACACTAGCGAATCCTGCAGGTTCACTTGTATTTTCTGGTTTAATTGCAAGCTCTATTTATGACCGCGAAGCAGAGAAACAACATCAACACCATCACCAACTGCAAAATTCAGGGTCGATTTTTGCGGGCATGTTTCATGTAGATGAGCCGCTGAAGTGTGAAGGTTCTGTGTGCTTCTTCCTTACTTCCATGATAATGTCTGGACTTTGCATTATTGCCGTTATCTTAAGCATGATTCTTGTACATCGGACTAAGATTGTCTATTCCAATCTTTATGGCAAATCTCGAGTATCACAAGTGGGATAACTTAGCGAACCACCATAGCTAGAATATATCATCCATTTTATGTCTGTGCTAGTGTACTACTCTAAATTATCAGGCTGCAAGGATCGTCTTTTGTGATATTGCCTAGTATGTGATAAGTGGTGGATGCAGATGCAAGTATGCTTTAAAAGATTTGTCTCTTCAGAAGCTGGAAATGAGTTCTTGAGTTTTGTTCTTTCTATCTACTCTAGTAGGTATGGAAGAATCTGGTTCGAGTGTTCAAGTGTTGTACCTTTCCACGTCTTTTTTGGAGAATCAGTTGTGTTGTATTTTTACATTTGGTCATTACTTCCTCCTTGGAGGTAAATCATATTTCTCTCATTTTCGATTTTAGCTTTGATATTAGAAACTAGTACCTGAGTTCTATTTGTTGGATCTAGACTACTTGTATGAATGGAGAAAATGCCTACATCAGCTGAACACTTTGAATTGTTTGTGATTTAAATCAAATTTAGAAAATCGAGTCTATTTCAAGCACTGCACACGTATCATTTAAGCAGATTAGGAAGAAAGAAATACGCCTCACAATCATCTATAAGTAAAAAAATAATTAAATAAGTCACCCATGAGCCGTAACACATTTGCAAACAACATATTAGACCGCATGTACTAACAATGGTCAAATGTGCATTTGGAGCTTGTTCAATTAAACTGATTGAATCCATAAAAGAGTGGAGTAAATTTGGACCGCATTGATATTTAGTGTACCTGAGCCTTTTTTCCACATGTCGAATGCACATGCATAGAGGTGCAGAGTGAAATCAGAATCGGAATTATTTTGTTATTTCAATTTATGTAATTCTGTATAAGCTATTTATCATTTCTGTTTATAAAAAAAATCAATAAATATAATCTATTGTCAGCCTAAACAAGATTGTACAACAACCGTTTATATATCAACAAAAATGCGGAATGCACACATAAACCACCAAAACTAAAAATGATTGAAAAATATTATTGCATCAAGTATTTCCAAATCCTTCCGTTTTGGACAAAGATCATTGCACAATCAAATTCTCCTTGACAAATAATTTTTGCAAATTAAGATATATAAATCTTGTTCATGAATTAAAAGCTGAACAATCTATCCTTATTTCTCCTTGTTTACGAGTCTTGACCCCAACTCTTCCAAGTTTAATCATAGCAGTAGCAAAGGCTCCGTTGAAGTCACCAGGGTTGTTAGCAAAGTCAGTCACAGTTGGCTGAGATGCTGGATCACTGAACAGCACCTCATCTGAAGTGAACAGGCCCTTCCCTGCCACTAAATTCTGGTAGTACACATTGTCAAAAGTTCTTGGTGTGACGGGGTCTATGTCAACGGCTATTGTAGGGTCTACATCGCGTGGACAGCCTGCAATCAACTGCTTGGCATAATCTGGATCCAGTGAAGGGTCTATAGGAGATGATGGTGAGAAGGAATAGAGACGGTCTGCAAATTTGTTGCAGTGGGAGAAGCCTACTGTGTGAGCTCCTGAGAGTGCAATCATGTCAATTTGACTAAGGTTGTTTTTGGCAAAATTGGCGTTGAGCTGGTCAAGTGTAAATGTTGGTTGTGGTAGGTTTCCAGCCACCATGGATGCTTTTGATATAAGGCCATCACGTCGTCCCAATTCTACGTTGAATGAAGGACCTCCAGCCTGAGTTTTGATCAATTAATTAATTAACACATCAAACACACAAGGGGAAAGTAGTTAAGTACTGGAAGGACGTTGATGAGTATTCAAGCAATTTTTAATATATTTTTTTACCAGGACGACAACATCTCTGGCAGCTATAGTTAATATGTCTGCACAAGAGACAATGCCAGGGCAGGCTGCTTCAACAGCTTGTTTTGCCTTGAAAACAGTATCAAACCCATCCCCTGCTAGTGAAAGATTGTCTTCAGAATCTTTCTCTGCATCATTATTTGGTGACGAAATCAACACTGAGCCATCACAGCCCTGGAAAAATCAAGCAGAGACTTCTTCAATTATATAAGTTGAAAATTATAACGCCATGGAACCCAAGAACAAAATTTTTAGTACTGGTCAAATACGTAATTAGTATGGGCATATTTAGTCAAAGGAAGAAACATAAAACGTAGAATCTGAGTTAAGAGAAGGGCAGGTGGTTGAAACCATCTCACCTGTTTTACAGTGTTATCATAATTGAATGATTGCAACTCATGAAAAGAGCCCATTGGAATTCAAGTATGTGAAATTTTTGTTTTGAGTTGTCTATGGTATGGAATAACCCAGTAGCAGTTGAAAAAAAAAAAGAACAAAATATAAATATATATATATATATATCTGTTGTTCAATGTTGCAATCTGGTAATGGTATTAATACATGTCAACGGTTTAGTTTTATATGCTTTACATATGTGTCAGCACCTATAACGTATTAGAGCCTCCAATAATGACTTTGATTAATCAAAATCAAGCAACAAAAAAATAATATGCCGCCTTGGTAAGAACTAAGAAGTGAGAACTGAAAACTGTATATTTCTGAGACCAATATCGATTCATAATCTCATATACATGTTGCATGATATCAACAACTGCACAAGTTCAAACAGAATGTACATGGCGCTTTGATGAATTTCAGAATCATCCAAATAAGAAAGCATTAAAATTAAAAGTAGTACTAAGAATAAATATGCATATGAACATGAGAGATGGTTTGGACATACAACTGCAAACATGGCTCACGTTGATTAATTTGTTAAGAACAATCACCATTCACCGACAATTGAGAGAAAGTAAATGTTTTACCTCAACAAAGCAGTCATGGAAGAAGAGACGCAGAGTGGCTGGAATTGTAGTGAAGGTCTGGCTAAACTTGGTGGACACAACTTGCTTCACTATGGACTCTACGTTGGGGCATGTCAAGCGGTAGAAGTTTTCTGCTAATTTTCCCTCTCCTCCCTGCATAATCATAACAACCATTAACAACAGCACTCCTGATCTTCTCCATCCCTCCATTTTTTAAGCTTCTCTCCACCTATATGTGCCTCTGTATATGTTAATATTTGCAGCTCTCTCTAGCTCCCTGTACAAGCTGTTCCATTCTCTTTTATATATACAAAAGAAATGAGGAAGGATACATAAAGGACAACGCGTGAACATTTTAATATTAATATATACGTTAAATTTTTAAATTTGACGGTGAAAACTAGATAATTGAAAGTGGGGTTGGAGTATCCCTATCAAAATGTCTATCTTAGAGAATTAAATAAGTGAATACTTAGAGGAGAATTATATTTAGTACTGCATCCTAATAATAATTAGTAGGTCTAAATTTAAAATTTGCAAGGTCTAAGTGTCTACAGACTCAATAGCATCCTACTACTTTAACGCCATATTTTGGCTTCCTGTTGGGTATTAGTCCTTGTCTTGGAACAGACTATCCAATAAGAGATCGCCACATCATCTCTAATCATCTATAAGTTTTTTAAATCTCTGACTAGTATTCTACTTTTCTTTTGTTTCTTGTGGTTGGAGTATTCTTACAAGTCGAATTCAAATAACACTGCCTGTTTAATTTGTTGAGATGGCTGCACTAGATGGATTTTAGACATCAAAACACCTGGCTTGCTTGCAAGTTAGAACGAAAATGACATTACAACAAATATTTTAAAGTCCAACATGGAAAAGGTTCGCATATGGAACATGCTTCGTAGCTATGGTCTTATCGGAAGACTTGGAAATAATGCATGCAACATGTTGTTTTCATACGTTAATTTGGCAAGGACCATTTGGAGTAGGTTTAGACTAAGCCAGGTCCTTTTTTTTTTCCATTTAATTGACAAACAGTTGTTACCAAGTCATATCTTATAGCATTTAATTAATTAATAGACTTAGAGTTAATAATCTTGAATATGTATATGGTTGTTAGAATGAACTTTTCTTCAGTTCTCTACACAACACGTGTGAGACTAATTCAACCCCAGTTGTATATTTTTCCTATGATTTTAAATAATTCGGAAGACAACGTACAAAATGATCAGTATTAGTGCATGTTATCATAATATCAAACTTATAAATTAAATGATGACATAAGAATTTTGTATGATTTACTGAGATTGAAAATCTATACAAACTTTCACTATTCTGACTTCTTGAATGTTATGTTAAACGATAATTATATCGTGTATTATTTATTCTATATTTCAATTTGATGATCCATTTGCCAAATGGCCATCCATTCAGATTGACCGTCCATAAGTTTTCTGTTTAAAAGGACAATGTCTCCTCTGATGGCCAAGAGTTGGTTGGATTTAGCCATCCTCAATATGAATCTTTTGATTAATTTATTGTTAAAAGTTTTATGACACATAACCTAGTTCAGGTTCAGACTTATGCAAAAGAGAAGGTCATGGTAGAACTAGCCAACAAAAATTGTAAAGTTTTATACAATTTCTCACACATGTTAGTATGTGGAAATTCTCAGTGGACGGATGGGCCCCCAGCCAATAAAATGTTACAAGTGTTCCAAAGTGTAATGTTTATCATACAATATTGCAATACATGCGATAATTTGCACCGAGCTTTTTTTAAACTAAAATTACATCACTTTTATTACGAATCATAAATGAAAATGACTGATACTTTTTTTGATATTTTTTATTTGTTTACTTAAAAACTATATCCCTTACTTTTTAAAGTATAAGATTACACTTATCCCTTTTAAGATGTAAGTGTGTACATTATTTTATTAACTAATGTTAAACAAATTTAGATCTTAACACTAAGCTTGTTTCGGAAGTTGTAGTATCATATGACTTTTTTTTTTTTTTTTTTAACAATGATCCTATGACTTACTTGATTTTAGTTTATAAATTAATAAATATTTTATATCTTTCAAAACTTGTGTTATTTAATTTGTTATCTTGCTAGATTGATGATATAATTTTAATATTTATTTTACTAGTTTGTAATTTAAATTTTTATTTATTTAAATTTGTTCCAGATGTTATAAATTAGTGTGGTGTAATATAAATATGATGAAATTTAAAATTTAATTATTAGGAAGTATGAATGTACTTAAGATTTAAATATATTAGTTATTAAAGAAACTTTTAAATATTTCAACGACGGGTCTATCCTCTGAATTAGAATCTATTTTGTTTATTAATTTATTTGATGTAATTTGGCTAAATGATAATATTACATTTGTTTTTCAAATTACATTTTTTTTTTTTTTTTGGAAAGCTCAATAACTTTTTTTTGAATACTATTATATTTGTTTTGCCTCAACTTGGCTTAACAAGGATGCTGGCTCAAGATATTTAAAGATTGGAATACAAATACAATATTCATAAAATGATATAATATTGATACAACCTTTAAACCAAAGTTACGTTTTTTCCTCTCAACGAGACAAACAAATAGCACTAGAAAAACTAGTGTCTTTTCATGAACAACATCTTCTTGATCTTTTCCATTCAAACGAAAATTTATTTAAAATTTTTCCAACAATGAAGAGTGGAAGTTCAGGTCGGGCCGCCCATCCCACATGTGTACAGCTACTAATGGAAACCACCTCTGATTCAATCCCCTTGCTGAGTGAGATTCTCTCAGAGGAGGTGAGGACGAGCTCATTCAACGGGCCATAACCAAACTGGAATATTTCTCATGGCCCAGGTTACTTCACATAGACACTAGCCTAACCCAAATCTCTATTGGGCAGTGAAATATCTCAGTTCAGCTGGCGGTATTAGATGGGCTTGGTATTAGATGGGCATCCAAATAAAACTATCCCTCTAGAACGGTAAAAGAATGCTCTGCTTTTGATTTAATATCCGTACACACAGAAGACAGGTTCAAAATCAAATTTCGAGAAGCAACGGAAACGGAAAATCAATCAAAAATCAAAATCAGAGTGTGTGTGTGTGTGTGTGTGTGTGTCTTCTCTCTTACACCACCACCAACCCATGGCCATGGTTGTAGACTCCAAATTCGAATCGGCCTTCCCTTGCTGGACCTCCGCGCCTCGTCGTTTCCGTCCCGATTCGCCTTTCTTCGCTTCTGGCAACATCGAACGCGAGCTTCTCGCCAAACAGGTCTCCCTCCTTTTTCTTTGCTTAATTGATTTAAATTATGTATTAAATAGTAATTATTGTTAATTATTTTTTTCTTTAAAATGTTAAAAAGAAAATGTTTTGGCTTATTGTTTGTTGATTGATATGCAGGTAGCATTGGATATAACTGAAGATGAAAAGCATCGACTTGAGAATATGGTGTTGGAGGATGGCAGGTATTAATTATTAATTACATGTATTTTGATTTTAAATGTAATGTCAATATTTGTAGCAATAAGTGATTCAAGTAGGAAGATTTTGTTTTATATATATATATTTTATTTGGTTGTGAATTTATTTGTAAAATGTCATTTGTGAATGTGATAGTTTGTTTGAATTTGATAGCTTGAGCTTGGGTTTCTGCTATAATGAGACCAAAGTGAACTTTCTAAAATTTTTGTTTTTGGTTTAGAGACAACATTAAAATATGCTTGTTTATGAGTGTGTATATATGTGTTTGAGTGGGCAGGGGGGTTTGTTGTCCAATTGTTGGCTGTAATGCGCGCTTGACTTCTTTGGAGGACTTTGAGGATCATTACCATGTTCGACACACCGCATCTTGTTCGGTCTGCTCGAGAGTTTACCCAACATCACGCTTGCTCAGCATACATGTATCTGAAGCTCATGATTCTTTCTTTCAAGCGAAAGTTGCCCGCGGCTATGCCATGGTATTCTTTTCTTTGTTTTCTCTTAAATTGGTGTCGTGAAATCACATTCAGATTGACTAAATCATGTTCTATTTCCTTTTGGTTAAGGATCAACACAAACAACATATTTTTTTGTTAAGTTGGTTTGATATGTCACGTAGTGTATTTTAACCTCAAGCTTTTGCCCCAGATCTTTCTTGCTGTTTGTTTTACATTAGTATGGGAATTCTAATAGTAATTGTTGTTTGTGTTGTATAAACTGATCCTCATTCATGATTTTATCTATGTTGAGTGTTGCTTGTTTCTTTTCTTTTATCTGGGTTGGTACCTGATCTTGTACATATATTAAAAAAGGATTAAGAAAATCAGGGGTATATATATATATATTTTTTGAAAGTAACTCGGGTGTATTTAGGAGCATGTATATCGAACTTAGGGATTCAGCCAGATAACACCTTGTCATGCAAGTGCCTACATGAATTGGCAGTTATATAATTGATTGAACAGTTGCCCGATTTATTTTTGTCATTATGACTTCTAATATGCATTTTGATATGGTCGTGTAACAGTATGAATGTCTGGTGGAAGGCTGTGAGTTGAAGTTCAAGAGTTATAAAAGTCGGCAACAGCATTTAGTAGACAAGCATAAGTTTCCTACTTCGTTTGAGTTCTTCAAAAAGTCCCACCCATCGAAGAAACAGAGGCAAAAGACCCAACATAGACAAGCTAAAGATAACAAGGAAGCTTCAAGTACCATGGAAGTAGAAGAAGATGAAACCATAGATGGTCTTGTTTCAGCTGTCTCTAAATTAAGCACTTCAGACTCCTCCCCTTCATCTGTTAGCTTTGGTCGACGACATACTCGTGGCTTAACATTTGTCCCTCGAACCGTTCAGCACCAAAAGAGGCCAGACTCCAGTCCAGCTGGAACACAGAGATAGCTAGTATACTCCCAAAATCGAATCCAGGTCTTTATTGATGCCTTGTCTTATCCACATACAATTCTCCTGATGTCTGCTTCAATGAGCTAGAAGCAAGCAGTTCATAAGTTGCTGTAATGTTCTATGCAGACATGTCAATCTGCATTCCTTTGAAATTTTCCAACTATCTACTACATCGGAAATTGACCAGGTTGCTGATCTGTCTTTAAACCCAATTTTGATCTTGGCTTGTCAAGATAGTAATATTCCATTAGAGTATCTATGAATTAATATGTTAATGTTCCATTGACACTTTAATTTACTTGTACGGGATTTTTTGAAGAAGAAATCTCGGTTTGCCGCTGCTAACAATGAATATCCAAACTGATTAAAACTGATCTTGTAAGGGATCCCATACCAAAAGTGCATGGCGCTATGTCCCCATAACCTCTCCCCTCCGATACTAAATAATCGTATGGGTTGTTCCCTCATCTTATGTGGATCTATCTCCATCTATGTGTGAGGTGCTGACTTCCATATAGGAGTTGTTTTTCGGATCGTATCCAAGAGTTTAATTTTGTTTGGTCCCAATTGATCTCTGAATTTGTGTCAATTAAAAAAAAAAAAATGAGACTAGAAGCTGCCAAACATGAAATTGTATAACCAAATATGTATCTATGAATCTATAATACACTTGTGAAACAGCATGAATGTTAATTTACTAAAACTAATTACTAGTAAAACACTACAAAATAGTAGTTTGAAAATTTTTCTGCCCTTTTCTTCACATCGAATGTCAGTAGCGTTACTGGTGGTTTGACCAAAGAAGAAATAACAAACAAACGAAAATGGCAAAAAAAAAAAATTATATACAAAACGGCGTCGTTGTGATGTACGGGCCAATTAGGTCAAATTATCAGTACAGATGCTATCAACGCATCGGCTCGTCTATGTTTTTTTTTGTTAAACAGCTCGTCTAATTTTACTTTCGTTAAATTGCACGGATCTCACGTCAACTCCACATTCATTCATCAAAAACCCCAAAAAGAGAAAAACCCAAAAACAAAAGAGAAAGAGAAAAATGGACGCCATAGACAACGTTTTCGATCCTCTCAGAGACTTCGCCAAGGACAGCGCTCGTCTAGTCAAGAGATGTCACAAGCCCGATCGTAAAGGTACTTTACAAGCTTTTTCTTCAAAGTATTTCGATATTTGTTTTTTATTTGATTTGGATTTGTCTTCGTTTATCTGGCGTGTTTGTGATTCGGATCTGCTGCTGCTGGATTTGGCAGAATTCACGAAGGTGGCGTTCCGTACAGCCATCGGATTCGTGGTGATGGGATTCGTGGGTTTCTTCGTGAAGCTCATTTTCATCCCCATCAACAACATTATCGTCGGATCTGCTTAAGGTGCGTGTCTTTTCGTTCTTTTTATCGATATTTCGATTGGTTTTATAGATTTATAATTGATAGCTGCTCGGTATGTGTATTATTTTGAAGTTTATTTCATGTCAAATACGATTTACTTAGATAAGGAGAATATGTAATTGTGAGGATCTGATCTATGGAAGCAATCAACAATTGAATTTAGTTTTTTTTGTTAACTTTGTAGTTGTGGTGGCACAAAATGAACATCTAGCTTTATGGTTACAAGTAGAACTGTATGTTAAAATTGTGATTTCGTTAACGTTGGTTATTGATTTATCAGGGGAACTGTAAACAGGTTAGAAGTGTAAAATCTTAGATTGGATGTTTAAATGGTTTGTTTTTTAAGAAGATATCAGATTTGTATGAGGCTTTACCCGTTTTTCAACAGGAGGGATATTGTTTTATATCAGCTGGGATGCTGTTGAAACTAGGTGGGTTATGTTTACTATTTGAATCATCTATCTCTGCATAAAGTTAAGTTCTTGTCTTGTGATAACATGATTGTACGATACCTTAGGTTTGGAGATAACATAGTTTCTTATTGTGCATTATATCAAGGCACTGATGCATTGGAGGAATCTTGGTTACTTTATTAGAGATGTAATGTGCATGTGGGAGTCCACTTATTGGATTGAGATGTAATCCATAGAAGCTTGAATTGAAAGTGATCATGCTAGGTTTCTACCATTTTGAGCTTGGGACTGAATCCATTTTTTTCTGATTATAATAAAGAAGTGTAATAATTAAAACTAATACAAGGATTGGCATGATAAGCAATTACCCATGAAATATGGGTTGTCACAATGAACACATGAAGCCTTATCATTTTTTCGTTAAGATTAGGTCATTTAGCAAACTTTAGATGTTCTACTGATGAACGTTCGAATATGATATTGTCAGCTAAATTTTTCATTTTAGATAGAAGCTAAGTATATTTCTTTGACTCTTATTTTGGTAGTAGGTGATGCGAAGAAGATTTGTGAATGTTCTTTCCAAATATGTGTTTGTATATGTTGTGTTGGCATTCGTGGGTACTGTAAGATTGCGAAATACTTCACCTAATGATAAATCATGCAAGAGCTAAGACTTAAAGGAAAATAGCAAAGCATTTTCGAAAGAAAAATATGATTCTATTGCTTTACAAGATGCCCTTTATCTATAGACGTTCACCAAATGTGATGACTCAGCATACTATTACGTTTCCTCTTCTCATAATCTCGTGATATTTCTATTCATTGAACTTCTCTAGTTCTTTTGTCACATTTCTCGTGGCACTTTTTTGAAACTTTGGCTTTCTCTTTGTTGCACGCACCATCTGTCCTTTTTCAACATGTGTCCTTACCGGATCCAGGGGCCATTCTATTGTTACTACTGTTACTGTCTCTGAATGAGTTTATTATTATTTGTCATGATTTCTCATTTAGGTGGAGATTTTATCTGAAGCTGCATAATAATCATTGTCAACTAGTTATAACTGTCTAGGATAAATGTGGTTTGGCAATGTACTTGTTTCAGTTTACGCCTGCTTTTCAATTTTCCTGGTGTAAATGAAGAGTAACTGAATTCTTGCAAATTTGCAGGCTGTGGGATGTCGCTGGCATATCAGGTTCAAGTTGTCAGCACAGATTGGTACACTCATGAAGGAAGAATGGTTATTCTTTAGGATTATCTTGGACGTCACTTTACAGTAGTGTTTGTTAACTTGTTTGGATTAGCCTTGTATTTGCTTAAGCCGGTTTAATGCTGGAACGATTTCTTTTGTCATACTTTATTTTGTACGTCAGCTACAGGAATTTTTAAATCATTTTTGGGGTCTTTATTAACTTTTGTGCAAATTTAGCTGCAAGCCTGCAACTACTACAACTCTGTTCTCTTATCAATCCGATTCATATCCAAACTCCAAGTCACACTAACAGACACAATAAAAACTTGAGGATGGCGATGAATTGCCTTAATATTATTGGCACCACGTGCTCAAAGAGTGAGGTTGATATACAAGCATTGAGAATGTATAGCTAGCACCCACAACTTCAAATATTTCCCAGTAACAGTAATGTCAGTATGTGACACTGAATCAGTTGATAACTGCTGTGCAAACTGTCCTCTAAATGCAGTGCCCCTACGAATCATTTTCATTTTACGCATAAAAAACAACAAATTTATTCCAGAGAGCATTCTGAAGTAAAAGTAGATAGAGATGAACATGACAAGATGAATAGAAAATGGATTTTGCAAAGTTAAATACATGAACCATCATCACTTGTCACTAAGTTTTGATTGCTTTTAAATAAATCCTGTTTGCATGCTGTGATGAGACAATCCAAAACCAAAAATTGAAAATGGAAAATCGATGTACATCCTTTGAGAATTAGCAAATGGAGCAGTCTTGTACAGCATCAACAGCAGAAGCCAACACCAACTGGGGTTGATGTTGAGCCACAAAACCCTCCTTTCTAGCCTTCTTTTTCTCACGCTGCAGCCTGAAGTACTCTCTCTTCCTTGCTCTGTAGCTGTTAGGATTCTCAGGCTGTACTTCTCTTGGATAAACACTCACCTGTCACATTCAATGAAACAAAATCAATCATCTTCACTTTCAAAACACTTGAATTTCCTCAACCACCAATTTTATTTACCTTCTTCCTGTCAGGCCCATACTTCTCAAACTTGACAAGCCCATCAATCAACGAGAAAATGGTGTGGTCCTTCCCAAGCCCTACGTTCTTCCCTGGATGAAACTGCATTTTTTTAACCGTTAATTCTAACACAACACACAGACTTAAATAGAATCAGTTTTGAGTTACAACCTTGGTGCCACGCTGGCGCACGATGATGGCGCCGGGCTTGGCGACCTGGTCGCCGTAGATCTTGACTCCGAGACGTTGGCCTGGCGAATCACGGCCGTTCTTGGTGCTTCCAGCCCCCTTCTTGTGGGCGGATTCGATGGTTAAGGGAATGGGCAACTGTTGAGGGAGAGGAAAGGTCACTAATTTGGGACCCAGGTTGAAATCGCCTTTCACGAAGGTGGAGGAATTGCTTGAAGATAAAGACAGTCCCTTAAACGCACCCACTAGGTTTACACTCATCGAAACTGTCGCCATTTCTTTTTCTTCCTTTCTGTTGCGGCTCAATTCGCAACTCAACAAGAAGCCATAAAGTCTGAGCAGTGAGCAGCCGCACCTTATCTCTCGAGGCCTGTGTTTTTACCTTCTGCCACGTCATTCAATTTTTTATTGTTTAAAATTAATTTTTGGGTCGTCGTTGCTACTGCCTTTTAAGCAACTAAAGCGACTGTAAACAACGAAAAGATTGCTATTTCAGCCTTTAACTATGCAGATGTGAACTGGTCCACAAGTTTCTGGGCCTTCGAACTGCTCATAGTTGTCAAAATCATGGGCCTGATATATGAGAGTGTAGGCCCATTGCTCTATTGAGAAGGCCTCCAATATAACGTGAGAGAGTATCATAGAGTTATTGTGCACAATGTTTTCATCTCGATTAAGGAAAACGTTAGTGAAATTGGTAAGGTTCCAATTGCCACGTTAGCATCTTTTCTTGTGTAATCCAACTGAGTTCACAATATCACATTGTTCTACTAATAAAATAGCGATTCAAATGATTAATTAAATTATAAAATATGAAAAAACGAAATCTATACATGATAATCTTAATTTTATTCTTAGTGTAACAATTAATAAGTAATTTCATTTCATTTTCAATTTGTGCAGAGAAAAGCACTATAATGTGGCATTGGCAATCATGGTTGCCTCCTAGAAACAGAATTAATAAAATATAAAAACGTGAAAATTGAAATGAAAGGGGACTGTTATATTTGTAATTTGTTAATATGAGAAGCAAATTCTGTCCAGACGTGAACCTCAAAGTCGTCATCACACCTGGCTAATCTTCATCAACTCTCTAAACGAATGTCCCGTATTTTTCACTTCTATTTTCGGATCTCATTAATCAAACAAAACTTTTCACTAATTTCACGAAACAAAACGTCTACAAACAACAAAACCAATTAAAAACACAACATGAAGGGTCGCAAATTTGTGGTGGAGAGGCCACTTGTTCTGGGTGCCCTGGTGACAATAACCATGACAGGTGTGCTTCTCATCGCCAGCTTGAGCCGAAGCATCAACAGCTCCTCCTTCGCTTACAAGTACATCAACCGCCCCGCCTCCAACACCGCCACCCAGACCCAGTTCCTCGCCATCATGCACTACGCCACGTCACGTGACGTCCCGGAGCTGACCCTGCCGGAGATCCGGTCGGCTTTCGAGGTCCTCATCAACCTGGCGCCATGCAACTTCCTCGTGTTCGGTCTAGGCCACGACTCGCTCATGTGGGCAGCCTTGAACCCACGTGGCACCACCCTATTTCTCGAAGAGGACCCCAAGCTGGTCCACCAGATCCTGGCACGTGCACCGGCTCTTCGCATCCACACGGTCTCGTACCCGACACAACTCTACGAGGCGGAACACCTCGTTACCTCGTACAAGTCGGAGAAAGCGTGCGTGCCTCCTCACGTGCACCTCAAAGGCAACACCATGTGCAAGTTAGCGTTGAGCGAGTTGCCGGATGACGTGTACAGCAGAGAGTGGGACGTGATATTGGTAGACGGGCCACGTGGGTACTACGCGGAGGCGCCAGGTAGGATGGGGGCGATATTCTCGGCGGCTGTGATGGCTCGGACGAGGAAGAGCACGGGTGTGACGCACGTGTTCCTGCATGACGCGGACAGGAAAGTGGAGAAAATGTATGGGGAGGAGTTTTTGTGTAAGAAGTATTTGATCAAAGCTGTGGGGAGGCTTTGGCATTTCGCTATACCTCCTGGTGCCAATGTCAGCACCAAGACTGGCCGTGGTTCACGGTATTGCTAGGTTTCTTAATTAGGATTATATTTTTGGTTTTAGTTAGATGGATTAGTTTGTGATTCTTTGTTAATTATGATTGAATCTTACAACTTCAAATTGGGTGTTTGTTTTTTTATTCTTACGTTATGTGTATGTAGAGACCTTGTAGTGGGAGATTTTGGTATGGCCACATTATTCGTTAGTTTCATACAGATGTTGAGACATTTATTCTGCAAGATGGTAGTGTGTAACCATTTGATCAGATGGCCAATGCAATTAGGAGGTAGGTGTGTCTAGGTTCTTGGATGAAATCGATCTTATGTATATGCATGGACGATATAAAAGCTATTAGTGAGTTGTTGATGAAAGGCCAATTTTTAGCAGGCAATTTAAGGACGTAACAAGCCCCTTTTACCGATTTAATAAAAATGGGTGTGGAAAACTATTGCCTGAAGGCTGAAAGTCTTAAGGTTCACCATGAAAAACAATAATAGCAATGTAAAAATAGAAAAATTTTAATATAATTGAAAATTTGAAAACAGATTGAGAAACATTCACGATGACTTGAATTAGAAAAACTCATAGAAAGAATAGAGAAATAAATAAATCTAAGGAATTCATAGAAACAACAGAAAAATTTAGGACAGGAAAAACAGATGTTGAGAGTGGGATTTGAACCCACGCCCTTTCGGACCAGAACCTTAATCTGGCGCCTTAGACCAACTCGGCCATCTCAACTTTGTGCTGTCGTGTTCACATTAATATTACTAATAGTTTAATTATTTCACTACTGTTAACACCCTTGATGGGCAGTGCTTTTCTTTTAAAAACTTATGATGAATAGTGATGGGAGAGACTGCACGAGGCACATTTTTTCTCACGAGGGACTTAATGTTGTGTTTCTCAATTTTGTTTTTACAACACAACTTGAACAATCTGACAGTACACCAATTACTTGCAAATTTCAAGTTAACAAAGCTAGGCATTATTTTATGCAATGCACTTGGCTACACAGCATCCCCATCCAAGGACAGATTACTTTTGCAACAGGATTTATTAGCTACTTGTACCTTTCAAAACCGAACGTTTATCACATTCTTAGGTAACAAAACCTTGACTTTTTTATCCTAAACATAAAATTAATACTCTCTTTTTAAAAGAAGAATTGCATCTTCATATTCACAAATAAATGAAAACAAGAATATAGAGGTAGCATTCGTAACTGTTTAAACAAGCATAAAGAGGCATCGTTCAGTAATACAGGGAACAAGATTTCAAAGAGACTAATCTTAAGCTGATTACCACGATCCTTCGGCACCCACTGTTGGATTCTGGAAAGCTGAGAATCCCCAGAAGGTCTTCAATGAGTAGGGCTGGGAGACTGTCACACCTTCTTCAGTTATCTTCGCCATCTGCAATTTTTGAGAAAAAAATGCTTCAGATTTCTAATAAATCATTTCAGGTAAGAGGCAGGGTACCCTAGGAAACAATTCCTATGAACTACAAAATAACAAATGCACTAGTTAAGTGTTGAAACCAGTAGGACAATTAGATGGCTCATGCACCTTATTTTACAATGAAAAAGGGGCTATTTTAGGTTTGAACGGGGTGCAGGAGGGATATTCCTTTAAATTTGTATTAACCATAGCTCATAAGTCAACATAAATTCGATAAATATTGCCACATTCGTATAAAAAGAATGACAATATATATTTTTTTGAAATTACAGCAATTTTTTTTCCTGAATTCCTTTGGTGAGCTAAATTTTATAAATATTTCCAACAAGTCAACAGACATTTTCCTTTAAAAAATTGAGCTGAAGAAGGAGAGGAGAAGAGGGCAGAGCAGGGAAATCACTGATGCTATTTACACTTCTGAGAAGCACGAGGTTACTATAAACATGGAGCAAATAACACAGCGAATAACCAGACCTGCAACTTATTGACAGCAGATCGATCACGATACAGGAGCACACGCATGCACTTTTCCAGTAACTTAACACCCTCTTCAAAAGTCAAGTTCTCATGCCACTCGTCACGAAGGATCGGCCTTGCAAGGTGGTTACCAAAACCAGTTGCTACATGATTATCCTCAAAGTTGACACCTATCATTGAAACCTGGACAGTAACAACATCACTGTGAAACCCTAAAAGAAACGCATACAGCTCATCGTCAAACATTGGTATAAAGATATAACTATGACTTACCATGCCAAGATATTTCTGTCCGTTTTTCACTCCACCAAGCACAAGTGTGTTCCACAGTGGATCAAATTTGTTGCGCCTGTTATACATGACGCGGGTCAAATAATTGTGTACCTCTTTAGGCCCCAAAGAGTTCCCATCATCCCACATATTGTCGTACAGGCTGAAAACATCAAATATGCAAAACAAAAAATTCAAAGTCAGAAAAGTATAAATAGTACAGCCAAATATTACACCACATTTTTACTCTCTCAGACTAAATCAACCACTGCTACTTACATGAGCTCATCAAGATAACGCAAAATCTCTTGAAAATCACTTAATTCTCCACTGGCACCCAGTAGAGAATGTTTGCCAATGGCCTTCAATCGCTCCACACTCTTGTATCGCAGTGTGGATCCATAGGAACCTGTTACATATAAGTACTCATAAGTAAGCCTCTACTCTCAACACAAAACACATGATACAATGTACGATAAAACCAATCCTGGTTACAAACTTAAAATTTGCAGGAAGTAATTAATGAGGCAAAGAAGTGAAACAAAATTGTTTCATTATGAGAAAATTGTGAACCCATTTAACTGTACCCCCCAATACAAAATCAATATAACATGTCACCAGCAATGTATAGTAAAAAAAAATAATAAAATAAAGATAACAAAAACACAGAACTTCAATTAAATTTGAGGGAATTAAAACAATGATTAAGAAGGTGAAAAATGACAATTAAGTGGAATATACAGATAAGATCAGAACTTATGGCATTAAGGTAAGTAAACCAGATCGAAAAAAGAACTTAATGGAGACAAAGCATGCAATCATACGAATGTAAAAGAGCGCTGTAACATTAGAGCCACTTCTTGTCCTATACTTGAGGAAGTCCATTCTCATTTTGAGGAATGAGTACCAAAAGTATTTGTAAACATTGGTTCCTTTGTGTGTGTGTTAGGTGATAAAGGAAAATGTACTATGAACATAGCATACAAAGATAACAGAGAATATTATTAATTTGTCAACAGGAATTATTTTCCCAAAGAAGCTAATTTCAGGTACAAAATTTTTCTAGTTTGCTAAACAAGAGAGGGAACGAAAAAATATTTCCCTAAGCCTCAGCACGAATTATCAACTCAGACATTCAAAGTTCAAAACTTTAGAACAGAAATCATCTCTAAAATCAACAATATGTGATCCTTTCAATACCACCCTGCATCAAAAATAACCCCCAACAACCTTTCTTCTCTGTACGAAACATCATTTATACTTCCAAACTATATCACAACAACAGTTGGACAAAGCAGAATGAACCGTTCGGCCATTTAACAAACTTAAAAACCACAAATATAAAGACAACATCCCTAAAGTAGTCATTTATCATAGTATTTATTTAACAACAAAACATAGTAATCATAATCCATATTCATAAAAATAAAAAATATAAAAAAATAAAAAATTCAAAGAAAATGTGAGGAAAAACAGTAGCTTGTCTTTTGTTCATTACATTCAAGCTTTTTATATTCACTATACCTTTCTGGACAACAAAATAGAAGTTGAAAAGTTCCCATCACAAATTTATTTTCCTATATATTACTCATTTTCGAGATTACTAACTCATCGAAATCAAGAATCAAAACCAATGAAGTAACAGAAAACTCATCTACTATAATCCGCTCTAGCTAACCCAGAACTCCATATATTAAAAACAAACAATTCCCTAACTATCAACTCTATTGGTAACCAAAATCCCCAAAACACAAAACCTTGAAAACCAATACATTATAACAGAACATAAAAAATTTCAAGAACAGACCTCCCATATCTGAAGCCATCAAAATCCCATCTTTGTACTTTAAAGCAACAACAGATGTACCAGTCACATATGGGTACCTGTCAATTTTATCAATAAACATCCACAATTACCCAACAAAACTCAAAAAAAAAAGAAAAAAGTAAACAAAATACGCTCAATAAAGAAAACATAGCAGTTACTGGGTTCTTTGAATGTTGTCCTGAGAGCTCAAAAGACCGTTTTGGGCTTGATTCGATTCCATTAACTGCGCATATTACACACTCGAAAAACAAAGTGTTAGAGCCACCGATCTAAATCAGAAAAAATATAATCTAAAAAAAAAATAAAAAATGAGAAAATGAGTAGTTGAAATCTTAAAGAGATTTTCCTTTCTACAAGAAACCATTTTGGTGATTTGAAAATCGACTTACAGTTAATTGTAAGTTTTTTGCAAGAAGTGAGAGCAGAGAGAGACTACAAGATCTGGTGTTTTAGGAGTTTTTTATTTGTGACTTGTTTTTCCCTTTCTACAAGAAACCATTTTGGTTTTGATTAAAGGAACGGTTCGGTTTAGTGAATTTAGCCAGTTCTTTGTGTTGGACTTGGCCTCGGTTTGTTTTCATGCGATAGGGTTGGACATTCGACCCACTGATACTGTATCAGTGCACTGGGCTGGGCTGCAATTAAAGTCCTCATCTTAATAAAATATGGATATCCCAATTGTTCTTGTCAAACTTTCGGGTGTGTTATTGTGAAGTGCTGTAGGTAGGGGAGGACGTTTTCGAGTTCGGGTTGGGTTAGGTTGGGTTGGAAATCTCACAACCAATCAGGTTCGGGTTGAAAATTTTTCAACCCAACCCAATAATAATCGGGTTGGATTGGGTTGGCCCTTACAATTTGCTGTATATATTTAAAGCACACCCTTAAAACCATTCATGACACTCCACAGCACTAAACTAACTACTAAACCTTCCAACATTTCCTATAATTCATTAAGCAGACATGTAACAGAAGACGACGGTAACTTAGAAAGAAAATGAACATAAACTAGGAAATAGATAATTCGAGAATACGTAATGACATATACTTACCACTAAGTACATACAACTGGCACGTGAAAATACAAACACATATAAGTTGACAAAGGAACTCAAACAAAACAAGTGTAGTCACAATAATGCTGTTGTGTATCTAAGTATAAAAGTTTTCCCTTTAATATGCACTGAATTTAATAGAATCATTGCATGACTTTTAAGCAGTGTATGTTTATTAAGTATATAGTTTAAGGATCATGATCATGTATAACTTTAAGACACATTATGAATAACATCTTCACGTAAAAAATAATAATAATAATAACAAAACTTAATATATGCATTTCGACTATCTAAAAAGATAAAAATCATTTATTTATTATAACTCTCCATGCTAAGATTTTATCATTATTAAAGTGTGTCTTAAAATGGACATGAATTTTTATCCAATAAGCAGTGTCCAGTGACAAGACAATGTTAATACGATCATGAGTGCACCAGGCAAGGAAAATCATGTGTGTTGAGTAACAACTCATCACATTATACAGTAGTTATGCATAATCCGTCTCAGTTCCTTGTCATATAGACTCGGTCCATCATCATATGTCTAAAAAAATCAAGAAACTTAACCAATCAATGAATTACATTTTTTTTTTGTAAGAATCAATCAGTTACTTAGTTTAAGATAATGGAAAACCAGATGCAAAGATCAAAATTTCTTTTTATGTTGATGATGATGAGTAAGTACTTACTAGTACTATATTTTAACACCATTACACTTGAAACACACAAAATATATGGGATGCCATTGCAATGAAGGAATTTAAGTTCCAATCTACAGAGGCCTAAATAAAGGTGACACTCTCCTTCGAACAATCTCCTGGATCTGCTCTGATGACAAAACCGATTCTGAATTGTCAAAATTGGCATCTTCCATCTGCCGATGCAACTGTAAAGACAGAAGAACTCATTGAGCTGAACAACGAGAGAGATGTACTCCACAGGTCAAATTTTGTACCTCATATAACCCCAAAGTAATACATAAAGGGGAATGTACCTTCTCAAGGATTGTAGATTGGTCATCTAGGTTAAAATTACGCATGTATTTAAGCATCTCCAGTTGCTTCAAAAAAAAGAAAAAATCACTGTTCAGACTCAGTAATATAAATTTGCTATTGCAATTAATTTCTTTTGCCAAAATTTGGTCCAATAGTACCTGTTCCTGTAGTTTTTGTTGAATGTCCATTCTTTCAGCAAATTCATCAGGTCCAAGCTCAGCTTCGTCACATACCAACTCTTCTCTGTCATATTACAATATGAATACTATCAGTAAGAGAAAAAAGAAAAAGAAAAAAACAAAAACAAAACCCACTTGTAAATGTAGATGGGAGGTAGACAACAAGTTTTGTTTTTATGTCAACACGAGTAAAGATGATATGAAGAAGATTGAACATGTTAAAACTGAGAAGGAGATACATTGGCTAAAATAAAGAACATCTCTTGCAAGGATTACAGAGAATGGCATTAACCGAATGATCTTCAGTCAAACTGACAATTAATATATAATATAAAACTCCATTTATATTATTAGGACAGCATTCAAAATGAGAATTTGAGTCATTCAATGCCATGTGAAACAAACAGTGGCCATTCATCTTCTTACTATTCTATGAATTTGTTAATGTGAGGACCATTCTTGACTCACAGGAATTCTTTCCTAAAGCTCATGGACCAAAGAATACCGTCTAAGTCAGGGCACCTCTACTCTGAGACAGAATTTCATCCAAAGCTTTGATGTTGAGCATTAGAGGGAGTGCACAGTTACAGACTTCATAGTAATCCTTGGTAGGGGCTCAAGATAAAATGTGCAACCAAAAGTAGAAAAAAGGCACAAATGTTTCAAGTCTTCAAGGAAGTGATGCAAGTCTGAGTCTTTCAAGTCCATGTATGTATAAAGTCTGCTGATTCACTTTGAAGTTCGAAGAAGAATGATGATGATTTCTTCAAATACCTTCTTTAAAAAATTTAAGGAACTGAGACACAATGCATGATCATGAATGGCACTACTTCTTATTCCATGAACAAATAGAACTTTACAATCCGCTAGAGAGGAGGAGGGAGAATAAGAGAGATGAGCTTACGTAGCGACAAATTTGTAAAACTGTATCATCAAATCCTGATCATTCTCATAAGTCATATTCACCTTCCCCAAGCTTGCAATACCAAACCTTGGATCTGTGGAAGGGAAAGTGATACAGATTTAAGAATGTTACACCATGAGTGCATCTTATTACAGCATAATCTAATAGAAACTCTTAGAGAAATAAATTCAATGAATGGACAGTTAAAAGTAATTGATCATCTGTAAAAAAATAAAACAAGCTCTTTTAGTCCAATAATAAGACTTTACAGTAAAATCAATGCAAGGAACAAACTGCATCAACATCTACAAACCTTAGATGACTGAATAAAGTTAATTTTCAATATTAAGTCTGTTTCATTAAACATTCACGAATAAGATCAACAAAGCTAAAGTAAAACATCATTCTCTCCAAGTTCACTTCATACGATTACATAGGTGAAGTCAAGTCAGTGTGAGGCTCTCTGTAAAAGAGATCAAGATCCGAGATTCAACTCTTAGATCTATTGCCACCGAATGCAGTTTGCGGCCACCATATGCAGTCAAAGTCTTGTGGATGCCAAAGTTTATCAATCATCAACACATAAACTTTTATGACACACATACATTTTTATGACACACTTGGATGATGAACCTTATGTAACTTTTCCACTATAAGTATAATTACATAACTGTTGCAGCAAGAAACATATATCAAATAGAGCATCAATACACACCATAAACTATGTGACTAGAATGAAGTAGTAACATTAAATTTGCATAGCTCTAAGAAAAAAACTTGTAAAGACAAAAATTCCTATGGTACCAATATCCAAACTAATAACAGCAACACCTCTAACCCAACCTGTACCAAAAAAGGGAATGAAAAAAGAGACAAGAAAACCAAGTACCCAACCCAAGAATAGCTAATATGCCATTAATCATGTCATTTTCCAAACAGAAGATATCTTAAAGAATGCAATTAACTCACAGTGTACATACATTTTATCCATTCTGAAGTAACAATTATAAATAGATAATTTTTTTTTTTAAATAATAATAATAATAACAATAATAAACATAGTATGAGCAACAATGTAAAGTGTCAACCACGACAAACTTACCAACACCCATCTCCAGAAATATTTCTTCTTGTATTTCAGTGGTAACAGCGACAGCTTCCTGCATACTATGGATATGAGTATCAATTCTTTTAACAAGACACTTATATTTATGATTTCAATCACAAACTCTTACTATCACATTGACAACTCAAATGTGAAGTTTATAGGGTTGTCATCTAATGAGCATTACAACTTCATCTGCATATACTTGCATGAAACTACGTTTACAAAAAGTAGCATCATTCTACACAGACACACGTATCCAAGTTATAGTTTTCCCTCTAACGTACAACCCTTTCTACTCTTGCAATTTTATATCACTTTTACAGCATCCAATCTATCCTAAAGCATGAGAGGCTTTCATATTTAGAATTCTAACAAAAATGCTTCCAGTATCCCACTAAAACTACCAGTTTCCACAGATGCAAAAGGAAAGCCAATCAAACTGAAAACAAGAGAAGTATATTTTTACATTATGCATCATTTTTCTTTTCGAACAATAGCAAAACTCACCATGATTAAGCCAGATACTTGTATTAGGCAAAAACAAGACATGCTTCTATGTTCCCACAGGTCCTAACATAACTACAACAAAGCACATGATTCCAAAACTAGCAAAATGAAACCCATGGTAAAAAGCTTATAGCCATAAGAGTGCCGCAAATGGACAAAAGCCACACCAAAGTAGACTAAGAACACATTTAACAAACTTACAAAAAAAGAAAAAAGAAAAATATATATATATATCTGAAACCCATTTGCCCTCATCTACACTAGTCCAAGGATACTACTAAAATATTAAGCAAAATTTCCCCATAATTACACAATATAACACATTTCAACATAAATGTATAAAATAAAATGTAATGAAAGAGGAGAAAAGATTTACCTTTTTTTCTCTCACAGCATCAGCAACCCTTTTCTTCACATCTACCAAAATAAACAAGGAATGCAATTCAGACAGGAATCGCAAATAAATAAGAATAATGATAATAATAACAATAATAAAACGTAAAAAAAGAAAGGAAAAAAGTACCAGGCTGAGAAGTGAAGAAAGAGAAGCGATTGAAGAGATAAAGCAATTGTTGTCTACTTAGCATTCCTGAGTTCTGCAACTCTCTACTACCCATTGACGAAGACGACATTCTTACAATTTGCTCCTTACAAAAACTTAAACGAATAAAAAAGTTTGATTTTTGAGGCCAAAAGCAACAACACATTTCCCACTAACGTGGCTCTGCTTTTGCTTGTTGCCACCTTTTTTCTCGCACAGACGGAATTGTCCTTGTGCTTGGTGATTAAAAGACAAAATTGCCCTAATGTTTATATAAAATCCCACTTCAAGCGCTTCATTTTAGGCCGTACAAATCTATCTGGACACGCCTATAACCAACCAACTGCATATTTCTCTTGATTTCCCGCCTTCGAAGTCATTTTTTTTTTTTTACTTCACTTCGTTTGCAGTTCTTTGAAGAGACTCTGACTCATCCATGGCAGCTTCTCTTCTCTTCTTTCTCATCATCCTCTTCTCTCTTTCCTGCTCTGCTCTTGCTTTTGAATCTAATGTTTTGTCCAATGCTCTGGAGACCCTCTCCTACTCTGGCTACCTTTCCATGGCACTTACCCTTCAAATCACTTGCAGGACTCTGAATCTTGAATCAGAAACATTGACCCTTTTCGCTCCATCTGATTTCGCTTTTGTTAAGTCCGGACAACCCTCTCTTCTTGACCTCCAACTTCACGTATCACCTCTTATGCTCTCTCAATACACCCTCAAGAATCTTCCTTTTGGCTCAAGAATACCCACTTTGTTGTCAAATCAATCATTGGTTGTTACTACTTGGGATCACCAGTTGTCCATTAATGGTGTTTTGGTCCAAGAATCGCCCGTTATTGACGAAGAGTTTGTGGTCGTATATGGTATTGATAATTTCTTCAACTCTTCGTTTCACTTGGGTACTGCTTCAAATGAACCTAGTCCTGCTCCAACTGCTGTGGAATACAATGCTTCTCGCCTGGAAATGTCTGGCTTCGATGTTGGTGCTTTTGGACATGCATCCGATTGGTTAAGGTCGAGAGGCTACACTGTGATGGCGACCTTTCTTGATGTGCAATTGGCAGAGTTGAATAAAGATGAGACAAGATTGACAGTCTTTGCACCAGTTGATGAAGCAATGGAAGCTTATGTGAGGAACATGAATGATTACATGTCTATGTTTCAGAGGCATGTGGTTCCTGGATTGCTTGCGTGGAAGGACCTAGTTGAGCTCAAAGATGGGACATCGTTGCCAACTTTTTCAGGCGGGTTTGAGATCAATGTGACTTGGTCTGGTGATATACTTGTGCTTAATGGTGTTCCTGTGGTGTTTCCGGATATGTATAGCACCTATTGGCTTGTCTTGCATGGACTCAATAGCTTGCTTGTGTCTCCTGAGAAGCAAGACATAATTGGACAGTCTTTGTCAGAACTCAATGGTGAAGATTACCAGAATCTCCTTGATTATGAATACGAAATGCCATGAAAGAAAATTGGTTCAGTTCATTGCCATTTATCGATTCTTCTCTTTGAGTTTATTTGCCTTCATTTGAATGGAAGATTTTGACTTGCAACCCATGAGGATCTTATGCTAACACAGTTGCTTATATTTCTACATTCTATACAGAATTTGGTAGCCTAGTTGAGTTTTAACAGATGTAATTTTGATAGGATAGTTTCACAGCACTTTAACTTTCTACTTCAAGTTTTAGTTCCCCTTTATTATATGACAGATAGAGAACTCCTGCATTTCTGTTGTTATTTTAGAGAATGTTTGTTGAAATGAGGCAGTATTACAGAAAATTTATACCTCCATCCATTTCAGAATTTAATTCAAGGGAATTGTCTTGCTATAAGAAAATCTGCATTTTTGATTGACTGTCTGTTGCAGATGAAATTCATACTGGAAATTTATCTTCTAGGTCAAACACATATAAGTTAGTTTAAGAATAGTAGTTGATTATACAAAGGCATGAGAAACAAAAGGATATCTACCAGAGAAGAAAATTGCATACAAACACCCTTTTTATCTTTTTTTTTTTTTTTTATCTATTTTAGCATCAATCATTGTCAACATCAGTGTCTGAATCTGGAAGTGGAAGCCTGAGGGTTAGCTGAGGAGATTTCCGTACAACAAGATTGAAGCCTGAATGCATAGCTGGTACTAGCTTCCTCACCTGTGGAATCCACAGAGAAACTAGCCTTTGCCAACTCCCTTAGCTTCTTCATTTCATTCTTTGTCTCTAATTTCACTCCTTTGTCCTGCGCACCTTCTTCTCTCTGCAAGGCAATGGTCGCATCCACAGGTGTGGAACTAGTCATTTCAATAACATTAGGGCCTGGTGAGCCAGGACTGAGTACAGGGACTACTGTTGCAGTCATGGCACTTGGTCCCCTTGTATCTCTTCTTCCATATCCAGTTTCTGGACTGAGGGGAAGGACTGGAGCTAGGCCTGTCATTGGCTGGAAGGAACCAGGCATGACCCTCGACCAATGCTTTCTTGGGAGGAAAGGCAACACAAGGCCCTTAGCAGCGAACTTCAATCCAACCTTAAAAGAATTCTTTTGGGGTTGAGAGAGTCGTAAAATGCACTTTACCATAGCATACCACTCATTTGTAATTTGAGCTACGAAAGTGAGGAAGAGGAGAGCTAGCATTAAAAATCCCAGAGTTCTTGCTTCAGTTTGATTTGAGCCATTCAATCTGATACATAGACTAAAGATGCCTACCTCACATAGCAGGGAAATACTTTCCACTACATGGACTCCCCTGCAGATATATGGCTTGAGAGTAAATAAACACAATAATTGTATCAATGTGATGCTCAAAGCAAAAAGGTTTTGGCTAGACTGATTTGACGAGTAAACTCCAGAAATTATTCCCAAACTGGTTCTTCTAAAAAGATCAAGAACAATATAGGAGGATCTAGCATATCCCAGTATCCTCCCCGACGAAGGAATTCTGATTTCTTCATTGCTGTCATCTGAGCTAACAGCTCTCATTCTCCCAATCCCACTCCGGTCACTTTCTGTCCAATTAGGCATGGTGTTTGGGTCATTCTCATCAACAAAGACAAAAAGTGGAGGACCTTTTCGATTCTCAAATAGGATCCCAAAGAGTGCAAAGAAAGATGAAGGCAATCCTTCCCTATAAAACCATTTTCCATTTACCGGCCTGCCTGTAAAGGAAAACCACAGCTTTGTATACCATGGCTTCTTTGTAGCCACATGCCTGATTTCTTTATACCGCACAAAATTTCCTAAAAAGATTGCAATCACAAGAAAAAGGCACACTGATAAAATAAGTGCAGCTGGGACGGATAGCAATAAAGCTCCCATGACAATTCCTCCTGTTGTAGCACCTGAAATGACATAGCATCAGTCCAGAAAATCTAAGGGAGACTATCAACTGAAACTAGAAAGCATATAAAAAAAAAAACTCACCTCTTAATACAAATGCCGCAGACTGAGAGATACAAGGCAACATGAGAATGAGAAGAAAGAGCTCAAACCTCGGATTTGACAGTATCCCATGAACAGAAGTTCCCATTCTCCATCTTAGGAAAAGTAAAGTAAAGACATGGATAACAAGTAAGCTAAATCCTCCCACAGCAAGCCAGAACAAATTCATCCCCAAATCTTGCCACCTGTCAACGGGACAACTTCAGCAATATTCAAATCACTAGCAAAAGCAAGTAAGTTACTTGTATTCCTTTTGTCCCTAGTATGTTTCAGATAACGTGTTGGTGAAATTGATCATGTTTAAATGTTAAAATTCTAAATTAAAAGCTAACAATAATGCTACCCCTTATAGTTCTCCATTTTCTTGACAACATTGCTGGCAGACAAGGGCTCTCCTCTCTGCAAATATATCATACAACAGTTTAAGGGAAAGCTCTCTCTCTTTAAGATATAAGATTAACTATATACAGTACATACTAACCAAGAAATAAGTGTAATATTCGCTGGAATTGAGAGGTAACCCATAGGGAGTATTTTTCATGCTTAAGTTGTGATGTCCATAAGGCCAGCCAAATTTTGGGTCAATTGCTGTAGGAAAATGTAGTCCATCTTGCGTGTAGGATGAGTTCGTTAAATTTAGACCAACCTCATGATAAGATCTTTTATAGGCAGGTCCAATGGATCGGTGCCCAAATTGCTTTATGAGCTTCTCTTTAGCGAAATAAACATGGTTAGGCCAAAGTGAAGCACTGTCCTTTCTCCAAGGAAGCTTTTGACGAGGTATGAGCCACCTTAGACCTTTTGTTGTTTCTGAGTATTCAATTGGTTGATTAGCTATGAGCCAGTCTGAAAGAACAAAAACTTGTAGGTGTCCAACCATTCCCTGCAATTATAAAATTTTGAAATAATTAAACTGAACCAAATAATTGCCCAGATATGATGAAATCATTTGCATTCAGTTTTTGGAAATACAAGGTTTGTGATTACTCACATGTAGATTCAATGACGGGTCAGATGCCACAAAACTAAATCCAGAGTTATGGGTACTTGTGGCTCCAAGATTTGCAGAGGAAAGTGAAAGAATAGCAGCTGCCAGAGAAGTTGCTAACACACCCACCGTCACAAAAGAGTGTAGTGCAGTCGATATTGCAGGGGTTAAATCTGCAAAATCATTAAAGAAAATACAAAAATGGGCACCCAAATTTTTACAATTAAGTTTTGTTGCGCAAGGCAAAATATATGCAAACGACAGAAGAATGCTGCATGAAGTAAACATTCTGCACATTTTCCTGTTGTATAGATCTGATCTGGACATGTGGACAATAAGTAACTGTTAGAACAAGAATAACAAATGCAGTCATCTTACAGTGCTTCACTTCAATTCTGTTCGATGCCAAATTTAAGTTTCCCGATATATCATTGACCTTCCCTGCAGGAACAGAAATGGACACCACATTCTGTGTTAATGCCTGGACATTTAATGAGTACAGAGCTCTTGAAATTTCCTTAAACCTGCATGAACCAAAAAGAATGTTGTGACATATTTAAGCCTTTTTTTTTTTTTTAATGTTTTCTGCATTCTAAGTTCTAAAATAAGCTACTATGACATGATCAATTGCAAATCTTTGAAATCAACAGACTTAATAATCACCATATGCACCTGCCTTGTTAGTCTCCCCCCACTCACATCTACCATAGAAGCCTCAAACCCAAAAACTGGCTTTGTAAATTCAACTATCACATTGATGCTGGGTGCTTTTGTAATGCTAGGTGAGCTGGTACTCAGCCCTACCCCAGGGCTAGTGGAATCTTAAAAGGCAAATTCATCATTTAGCTCAATAATAAGTTACAAAAAAAATAATAATAAGGTACCAGTTTGGAGAGTAAATTTTGTATAATAACACACCATAAAGGAAGGCAATGGAGGGAACAGGTGAAACTGGAGTGCCTGTTATGCCAAACAGTGAACCCGCTTGAAGTTCAACAGTGACTATATCTGCTTTTGATATATTGTTGAGCTTCAAAATGAGAAGTGTTTGTCATTACAACCTAAATTAGACTCACACGAGTGGAGGCATCCAGAATAGAAATTGGATCCAATTTATTATAAAATTAAGTTTGTCTACTTACTTTAAAAACAAACCGGCGATTCAGATGGCTTCGAGTTTGAATAGCTATTAAGTTTCCCAAATTCAAATGCATTGCCTTTAGGATTTCTTCTGTTGTATTTATAATGGGAATGCTGAAGTCCAAGAAAATTTCCAAGTCTCCCATCTTTTTGGTTGCTAGTACAGTCCTAGGCACTCCATCTATCTCCAACTCGTATGCTGGAAGGGACATCCAAAAATCAACTAGCACTGGTCTCCTGTCTAAGACAATAATCCAGTATGACAATCATTCAACTTATTCATAATGGGAAATTAAAACATAATCTAATTCAGTAACCTGATATAGTAGTCAGTAGTCTCAACTCAATGAACAAAATTTTTTCTAATGTCTTACCAATATGAATGATTATAGTGGAACCATTAGTCCTTGTAAAATTGTTTCCTGCTATATCTGTACAAAAATTATCCGCCATTCTTATTACTACACGCCCATATGTACTCTTCAAGGACAGAACTACATCAAGACTATATCTTATGTAAGGTTTGATGATTTGAAGCGAAGATGCATGTACATGGGCAGGGCCATCAAGAATGACCTATAAAAGACAATTAGTATTAGGAGAAATTATTAATCAAATTGGCACTGTTAAACACATAATGCTTACATCCTCAATTTTCAATAACTCTTTCACACAAGCACACCCATACTGCTGGAAATATTCATGAGATTATATAAAGCTTTTAGGAAGGAAACTTACATCACAGTTTGATGAATTCATACATTTAAAGCCACCCTGACCGGTGCAAGCCTCGCTGAACTCTATGTCAATTGTTATTTTCTCAGCATTCGTGTAATTCTGTCTGCTTGAAATCGTTGCAGTTGGTGGAGTTGCATCTATTAGAAGAATATGAATCAAGAAGTTAGGATCCCGGATGAAAAAGTTTACAAGTAAAATCCTGGATTTAACGGTTTTCCATTTCTTCTTTTTTCAAAATATCACACATTATTGGACTGCGAGCCTCATAAATGAGTCACAGAGGTTAACATTTGAAGCATAGTCATGCGATGAAAACCTTTAAATTTCTGAAAAATAAACAAACATGATAGGGACAAAACAACTTACCAATAAACCATAAATAAGTTGATGAGTTTCTCTCTCCTCTACTGGTTGTGACATTGAGAAGAAATTTATGTTCAATGTTTACACTTAAGTTTCTGAACACAATGGCATCTGCTGGACATTGTCTCAAATTTTGGCCATCAAGCTGCACAGTAATGTTACATATCTTAAATCACTATGATGGACCTTACCAAAATCATGCATTCATGGGCAATTACAGCAAAATGATAGCTGAATATCACATTTTAGGTTTACTACATATTCCTACAAGAAGGCCAGGCCTGCTTGGTAGTACGCACATTGGTTTCAGGATTCTTCAACATTAGTTATTTGGGGAACCCTTCAGCAGATAAAATTAGAATTGAATAAAAATATTTCCTGGAACATACATTCATCCGAGAAAAAATATTAGGGTTCAAAGAAGGATTTAATAATTCATCTATCCAGAAATGAAAACAATGCGGAACAAAGAATAATTTTAAGTACAAAAGAATGTCTCTTGTAGTTCAAAATACTACAAAGACAGTTTCTTTTCTGGTTTTTGGCCATGCATTTATATGCAAATATAGATTAGCATTAATATTCTCTTGCAATGTTGTAATCATGGCAGCACAGAGATCAACAGGCCTACAACACTATAGAACAAGCACTTATGATTCATGAAGAAATAAAGTACATAACAAATAAGCCAAAAAAATAACGAAAAGAAAAGAAATGGTGAAGAGAAGTGCTACCTCACAATGAAGAGAACATTCATTGTTTTTACAACCATCAGAAGCATCTGGCCTTTTAATTGAGTACTTAAAAACAGCAGTAGAGAACCTTGACTGTGCTGGAGGAGCTCGATCAAAATGCACTAAAATCGTTGACTCGGCTGAGATTAATGCACCTACCACAATTATAACTAGACAAAAACTTAATCTAAGAAACTTGAACAAGCCCATTTCAACAACTGCTATATACTTCACATTTAAGCCAAAACCAGGAGAGGACAAAGTAGAAGAGTTTGAATTCCTGGAATGCAAAAGAAGTAGTTGAGACTCGTAAGTGTAAGCATCTACTTTTCTTCTCCATGGCTTAAAAATGAAGAACCATGAAAAAGTTGGAGAACAACTACCACAACTATTGCTGTCAGTCTCATAACTTCTCATTTAAATAAGTTCACGTTTCTCATCAAGTACCACTGGACAGCTCAAATAGAACTCTATAATTTATAGAGAATTTATTTTTCTGTCCTTGGTGTTTAATTATTAGCTTCCAATTGTCAACTTTCTTATGCAACAAAACATAACACACAAACTCATTATAATCAATTCAAATTACAGAATCCATTCTTGAAAATGAACAAAACATGAAGATTGCAATGCATTGAAGTGGCAACATCAGCAATAATGCATGCATGCATGCAAGCGGCAGTGTAAAATGGAAGTGATTGTATCCGGGAAGATAAGTTGACAAAATACATTGTCTTTTAATTTTGATATTTATATTTATTCCTAATGACATTGAACTGTTAAATGCCTGAAGACATAATCCATGCTGTTGTAAGAATTTATAATTCACCATTAAAGGCAAGAGGACCACCAACAGAAGTGAAGACTGTGGAGAGTAAATGAGAATCCTGTTGGTTTCAAAAAGGCAAAGATTGTGTGTTTCTTGATTCATTGCGCAGGACCATTGTCCCCAGTGCAATAATGGGGTAGATGACCAAGTAACTTCCGGTCCCACACCATTAAATTGGAATTCATGTAAAAATGTGACAACAGTTGAACTACCTGCTACCAAGTAAAGAGTTTTGCATGGTCTTGGTTCAATCTGTTTGTGATGTTTTTGTCAAAAAATGGATAAGGGACCACCAGCCAAAATATTGCAATGACATTCAGCAGTTGGGCAAGATCATTTTTAATATAAATTTCATTTGTTATAAGAAAGCTAAAAAATCCAGCATTCATTTATTTGCCAGGCATTCTCTCTAAAAACACAAAAATAAAATAACATTTGTTATAAGAAAGCTAAAATTTCCAACATTTATTTATTTGTCAGACAGTGTCTATAAAAATATAATATCACATTCTCTTAATATTCTCCAAATCTAGCTAGGCTAGTGAGCAGTGATCCAACCTCTGAAGGAAGATGAACCACTTTATTATTGCATCTTCTTTTCATCCACTTTAACTTGGGCCCCTGAACATACTTCAATTTGTTAAATCAGTCTAATGAGTGTCTCTTTAATAATAGGGCAAATTGCACAAACCTCCCCTGAGGTTTGACGAAATTGCATAAATATTACGATGTTTGGGTAACTCGCACGGACACTACCTGAGGTTTCAAAAACTCCGCACAAACCTCCCTCGTCGTCAGTCAACAACCATTAAATCGTCATAGTCAATAGTTAAAAGTATAAAAAGACTAAAATACCCTTCAATAAATTTAAAATTAATATATAATATATTTTTGTTTAATTTAATTTGAAAATAAAATATAAAAAATTTAAAAAAAAAAAAAAGAAAAAGAAAAAATTGGTCTCCATGGGAGACCAATCTGGTCTCCATGGGAGACCAGATCTGGTCTCCCATGGAGACCGACAGTCTCCATCGCTGGAGACGGCTACGTCTCCAGCGATGGCCGCCCGTCTCCAGCGATGGAGACGGTCTCCATCGTTGGAGATCGCTGGTCGACCAGCGATGGAGATCAGTCTCCATCGCTGGAGTCTCAGCGATGGAGATCTCCATCGCTGAAGTCTCCAGCTATGGAGACGATCTCCATCGCTGGTCTCGCTGGAGTCTCCAGCGATGGAGATCGCTCCATCGCTGAGTTTCAGCGATGGAGACCCAGCGATGGATCTCCATCAGCTGGTCTCGCTGGAGTCTCCAGCGATGGAGAGACGGTCTCCATCGCTGGTCGCTGATGGAGACTGATCTCCGTCGCTGATGGAGACTGATCTCCATCGCTGAGTCTCCAGTGATGGAGCATCGCTGGTCGACCAGCGATGGAGCGATCTCCATCGCTGGAGACTTCAGCGATGGAGATCAGTCTCCATCAGCGACCAGCGATGGAGACCCTCTCTCCATCGCTGGAGACTCCAGCGAGACCAGCGATGATCCATCGCTGGGTCTCCATCGCTGGTGACTCAGCGATGGAGACGGTCTCCATCGCTGAGACTCCAGCGATGGAGACTGATCTCCATCGCTGGTCGACCAGCGATCTCCAGCGATGGAGACCGTCTCCATCGCTGGAGACGGACGGCCATCGCTGGAGACGCAGCCGTCTCCAGCGATGGAGACCAGTTTTTTCTTTTTCTTTTTTTTTTTTTTAATTTTTTTAATTTTTTATATTTTATTTTCAAATTAAATTAAAAATATATTATATATTAATTTTAAATTTATTGAAGGGTATTTTAGTCTTTTTATAATTTTAACCATTGACTATGACGATTTAATGGTTGTTGACGGACGACAGGGGAGGTTTGTGCGGAGTTTTTGAAACCTCAGGTAGTATCCGTGCGAGTTACCCAAACATCGTAATATTTATGTAATTTCGTCAAACCTCAGGGGAGGTTTGTGCAATTTGCCCTTAATAATATTTTTATATATACGTTATGGTAAATCTAGGATTAAAACAGCACAAAAATTGTATTAGAAAAATACCTTACAAAAGCTTTTCCTAAAAAAGCTTGAATTATTTAATGTTTGTTTACTCATACATTCTTTTACAACCAAAAAGAAATCAAAAACACATCTTTAGTCAGAAGCAAATGAAGATAGCAGATGGTTACTTTGACTCTCAAAAAACAAAAGGAACCCCAAAATTGACATTCATAGATACTTAAAAAATAATAATAATAATAAGTACATAACCTCAAAATTGTAATACACGGCACAAGTCATTTCGGTCCAGGAGCAAGTGTTAATGTAGACCAACTTTCTCTTTTGAAGAACCACTTGCTTCATGTATATCGTTCATTTGGTCCTCACAACCGACTCTCAATCCCAATTCATCTTATCAATTAATTCATAGATCTGATCCTCACACTTTCCAGCTACTCCACCATCCTTATATGGTTGTTTCTTGCCCAGAAATCCTTTTTCGGACTTGTGAAGAAGAAAAGGCCACATAAACCTTATCACCTCCTTAAATTCGGGACCAACATTAGCAATTTCAAGCACTATATCTTCTAAGCATATAATGCCATATTTCCCCAATGCCTGCCAGAAAACAAAAATATGGGGAAAAGGGTAGAAGAATTAGTAAGCTCCGCACAACAAGATCTACTTTATACCTGTTCTATAATGTTATTATCTGTCAGAGGAACTCTTTGATTCTTTATATTTCCAAAGCCCTTGTTGTATACAAGTTCCTTTACATTCTTAAGATTAGCATATCTGCATATAAAAATGCACACGGTCAGACCATGAATCAGTTGTCCATAGATGATAACAATCATTATTATGTCATGGCAATACAATAAGCAACATTCCACGAATTGGTTGATATTCTTCAGTGAATATGAAAATGCACGTAAAACCAAAACTTAAGTTTAGAAATAAATATGCAATCAATTAGCGCATGCATGGCCTCCTTGCTCAGAAAGTACTTTTTGTTTGCATCTACTGTTGATTTCCAATGGGTTTTGAAAGGGAAAACATGATGTTCGACTGTGTTCAATGGGAACTTCCAGAACTAGCAAACTAAAATCAACATAGATTAGTCTGTCAGAATTAATTAATTACAATTAAGTTGTTGACTAATGATAAGATACGATCTTCCTTAGGATAGCTGATTAGATGAAAAATCATCTCTTTGGCCAACAAACAAAAGAGTTCTTGATTATTAGAATGTAAATAAAAAAACAATAACAATTTATGGAGAGACCTCATATCCCAGTTATAAGCTCAAACTCGATTACAAAAAGTGAAAAATGTTTCACCAAACAAAATATATAATGAAGCAGCCGAGACAAAGACTATAGCCAAAAATCACAAAACTAACCAAGCTGAGAGTAGCAGATCAGGAAATACCATCTGAGACACAATTAAGCAATCAAATATTGAAGGGCAATGTCACATAACAAAATAACAGAAAGTCAGTTTTGTCTCTCTTCTCCATATGCAACATATGGCTCCACATTTTGCAGCATTTGTAATATACTTCCACTTGCCTTAACAAAGACACCGCTGAACATTCTCCTCAATCTTATGTTATACAGGATCTTCCTCAATTCTGGGTGCATATCATTTTTGCTGAAATAAATAGAGAGATCAGAACCAGAAAAACAACTGAAGGATAAAAATATATAAATGAACCACCATAAATCGTAACCTTCCCCTGCACGCATATAATGAAAAGCAATTCAGATTTTAGCCTCACCATTGCTGATTTTGACCTCTTTCCCCTCTGTTTCATTCAGATGAGATCCAGTTCCTACAAAGAAAACACAAATTAATACACAGGCTTAACAGCAGCAAGTAAAGCAAGCGAATATCCATTGAAAATAAAGATATCTCTCCACAAAGCAAAAACACATCCATAAGCCAGTCAGATACAATCTTAAATATATTAATCGATAAAGGGTCTCTAATCTGATGAACACCACACTTAAATGGAAGCAATCATCTAAAACTTATCGCATGCATGCTTACGTAAAGCTACTTCAAAAAATACTCTAACAAAAGCTCCCAAGAACTCCATCCACTTAAGCACACATCCTACATACCCACCACATCGTCAATTAAAGCAGAAATGACAATTCAACAGGATGAAATTCGAGCTGAAAAGAACAAAACACAGTTTTTGAATTTTCCTATGAGACCCTCAAACATTTAACATTCGGCTGAAACTTTGCATTAATTAGTCCACAATGAAACAGTAAGCATTCACAAAAGCACAATTCGACAATTAAAACAGTAAAATTTAACCCAAAAACAACATAATTCAATCAAACACGGTCTTCTAATCGGCCCCATAACCCTTAAAACATCCAAAATATCAAATGAAACTTCTAAATTCATCTTATACGTAGGTGGGTTGACACTTCAGAGTGAAAGAACAATGAATGACCAAATAGAATCAAATTGTAAAGAAAAGGAAAAACTTGGAAACAACCTGGTGTCTAAATTCTTTAACCAACTGCTGGGGTCGTGCAATATGATGGGAGTCCTTGTTTTTCTTGTTAGCGTGTTGAAATGTACCCAACTCCAACTGGGATTTTCTGGGAAGCGCCAAAGCTTCATTGCTTTTCTATATATGCCAACGCCTTTGCCTCCTCTTCTGCCATTATTATCTTGCTATCAAACAAGACAAATGTGAAGAGAAGACTTCTCTTCAGAAACTGATGACAGCCCCCAATATGCAGTTTTTGGGGTTCACGTAGCAGAGAAGCGCGCGCTCGGGTTTGTAGTCAGCCTTGGTTTAGATAACTTTATTTCTGTCTATTTGTTTACTACACTTCAAAAATTTTTTTCTCTTTTACCATTTTGAGAATGTAAATTGAGGAACATACCAATTAATCTCATTTTGTCAACAGTATAATAACTAACCGAAACCTCCAGAGTTTGTCGTCTAACAATCAAGTGAATATTTTGATCAAATTTAAACTAATAAAATTTAATTCATTTTACCACATTTAAAAACATAAATAAATAACATTCAATTAATTCTTAATGCCAGTCCGTTTGGGTTGAGTCTAGACTTTAACTATAGAGTTACAAACAAAACTACATCAGTTTAAGAAACTTCAAACCAACCAAAACCGATAAAATAGGCCAAACCAAACCAACAAAAGTCGATCATCAACCAGCAGAAAATGATGTTCAATCCTGGGACGAGTTACACGAAATGAATATGCAAATGCGATTCATCAGGAGGACCTGAATGGGTAAACATCACCTTTGACACGTCATCAACTGTAAATGTACAATGGCCGGTTAATCACTGTTCAATTGTTGCTGAACTTGAGAGGCAGTTTTTGAGTACTGTATCTTAAAGCCTTGTTCGAAATGCCACAAAACATGTTGCAGTTCATTACCTTACACTCATATAAAATACTTAAGGGAAACCTACGTGAGAAAGAAAAGAAATTGGCTGTTCCTAGAGCCTTAACATTGAATATTTGATACTAGTCATTTGATGTTTTGTGTGGTTGATGGTTGACAAAATATACATTTTCCATTGGAATTGAAATGTCAACTCAAGCAAAACCAGCTATCCCACCTCAAAAGTATATGAACTTTAATTCTGTACAGGGTTTGGTCAAGACTCAAGATGCATAAGAGACTTTTCTAGGTAGCAGATGGGATTAGATCTTCAAGTGCGCTCGGATCATTTTCCTCTTCCATCCAGTGCAATTTTGGCCCCTGAGCACCACAATATCATGAAATTATATATTAACTGCAAAACAATAATAGTCTGACTATGCCCAGATACAGGTTGACATTTAACCATTTCGTATGATTTGTTTCAGATCATCTGCAATAAGGTTTACGGCAAAATTTCGAAATAATGTCAATTCACAAAATCAGATCAGCTCAGGAAAAATTTCATCTTTAGTTTAATAGATGTCAGGAAATTCACCTCTCCATATTTGCCAAGTCACAGATTCAATAGAAGCTCAGCACAATCATATGTTAAAATATCTTTTCATCATTCACATATGCAAATTCAAATCAGAGGTAATAAATCAATGTGTACCTTTCCTTGCCGTATGATTTTTGGATAAGTCCCAGTCATGTCAACTACAGTGGAAGGATCTGCCACTCTTACACCACCATCAACAACAAAATCGAGGCCCTATAATGTAAAGAACACTGAAATAAAAAAAGCATAACAAAGAAAGCAAAGATCTCAACAATAGTACCCACAGTAAAAACGATTTGGCATTAACTATAATACCCCTTGAACTTCTCATAGCTAAAAATCCACAAGGTATTGTAGGAAATTAGTTAAATTCTGCAGGGTAAAATATAAATTTTTTTCATATACAAAGCCAGGAAACCAAGTCCAGCAGGTGCCTAAATCAAAATTTCATTTTATCAAAGTAACCTCCTGAATGGTTGGGGATTATTGGAGAGAGGGAATTAGGTTCATACATTCTTCACAACCAAGTCATCAAGTTGTCATGAAGGCATGCAGATCATTAAAGGAGCTTTACCGACCAAGGGACCCATATTTAAGCTCATATTGAGTCATACATAAACTTGAAAACAAAATAACTGCTTCAGATGATATAAATTATAATAAAAACATTAAGTAGATTGAAAATCAAATGTGATACAATGACATGAGTTTCCCAAAAACTACCAATCAATCTTCCCTTTGCAGCAAATAGGAATGAAGCATACAAAGTGGGAAGACCTTTTCAAGCCATCCTTTGTTAAATAAACTCATACCTCTGGTCCATATATATCAGCTATCACTACTGGATCTAACATCCACTCATTCTCCTTTGGCCACTTGACACTGAAACAAGGAACAGAGATTTAATTCAGGAACATGACAATATGTGAGACACAGAACCAACGGTAAACATGTTTAACTGTTTATTCATCATAAATTAAAAGACAATCAACTCTTCGAGTTATCCACTTCAATTAGTAAAGCCAAAAAAGAAGGGAAAAGATGTCAACTAAACTTGTTTTCAGCAATTGTTAACTTTCTTACCAAGAAAATAAATATATCATTCAAACCAACCTTGTGGATATTAATGGTGCATCCATCTTTTCAAGTACTGCCTGACATATGGTATCATCAGGTACACGGACACCCACATTTTTCCTTGTAGCATATTTGGCTGTAGTAGTTCCATATCTTACACACTGTTTTGGCAATTCTTTGCTGGCAGTTAAAATAAAAGTATACTGTTCCATAAAAACATGGTCAGGAAATTACCCATTTAACGTATTTAAAAAACCTACTGTACCCTGTTTCAAAAAAAAAAAGCCTACTGTACCCAAAGACAACCAGTATGCACGTCTGTCTGTCAAGCAGATTCGCATTGTTAAAAGGAGAACAGGACATGCAAGAAAAAAAATCCATTATCACAGTTGGTTGCACCTGAAAACTGACTTATGCCAAACATTCTCACGACAGCCCCATAAAAATTCAACTTTTTGAAATTTTTCTTCAAGAAACCCACTGTAACTCTCCATCTATCGTGGAATATAATTAGATAGGGAGGTCACTAATATTAGAACAGCAAAAAACCATTGTATGATGAATCCTGCTTCAGCTCTTGGCATTTTCTCTACATGCACCAGTGTCTAGCTATTACTGCTGGCTCTAGAATGCCAGGTGGCTAACCCACATTTTGCATGTTGACACAAATATAAGATAAAGGAGAAACTCTTACAGGCCCAGGTAAACAATGCTTAACAGCTCGAAATATATTTGCATGTCCTTGGCCATCACCACGAGGGAAACCAGTTGTATACAAATCTATGTCCCGGAGAGAGCGACATAAGATACTAAGAGGCTGCACGAATGATGACGAGACATCAGTAAAACAATAGGACGCAGGGTTAAACTGTGAAAATAGAAGTACTGCATTAACAAGCTTCTTTCCTATGCTTTGAGCATGCATCATCCAAACAAATCAGAATAGCACAATAACTAAACATGTCAGAAATGGAGTGTAACATTCTTTATCCTTAAATTGCATTATAGAGGAAGCTGATGAGAAGCAAAGCAGTGTTCCTTGCCTTTGAGGGTTCTATATTCTTTATTCTGCAATAGGAGAAGAGAACCTTATCAACGAGGGATTGAAAAAAGAGAAATGTGAAGTTAGTAAATGAAAAGCAGCTCAATCTACCTGCGAAGACGTTCAATGGCTGAGTGGCTTTTCAGATGACAAACTATGGCATACCTAAGACCAAAGGAAATGTGTAAAACATTTAAATATAAAAGAAATATCAAACAAGGTCAGAATTGAACAATTTAATTCGGTAACAATAATGCAACAGTGAAGGATGGCTCCCATTTTAATAAAGTCATCATAAACGAATACTGATTTATCAATATTCTCAGTTTGCCAATCATAATATTGATAAACCAATATTGATTTATCAATATTCTCAGTTTGCAAGAGACAAACAATCTAGTTTCTGGTCAGAAACACCAATAATAAGGAATTCATATCACAAAATTTTAATTATTTCAGGACCTCACATCCAGAAATCACGCACTTTTCAGACTCAAGAAAACTAACAAAACCAAATAACAAAACCAGTTAAGTTGTCTTCAAAAGTCAAAACTAGTCGAAGCTCATGAGGCACTTATAATGTGCTCCACATGACCCACAATTGCAAATGAAGATATATAAACTCTAAAAATCATAGCTTCTCAACATTCAAATACCCTATTAAACATGCTTACTTACAACAGAGTCAAAGCAATTAACAAATTCACATACACAGTGTCAGTCGGAATGACCCCAACAGCTCCTTCCTTCAAAAGTTGGACAACTGGTTCCAGTTTCCAACTGTCTGCTCCTGATTCATCAGCTTCAACATATACCAATCCATCTTCCTGACATCATCATCATCAACCACAAACATTTTAATATAATCCATAAAATAATCATTTTATACAAAATCCTGGCACATTTTTGTCCACATGCTTTTTTTAAGAGGAATAAATAAATAAAATGTGTTCGCTTTAACGATTCTTTCTTTTTTTTTATTTAATAAAATTATAACGTAGAAGTGAAGTCTGATTATATCATAAAAACAACAAAAACAGTAGCAGAAAAATAGATAATATATGAGTTGAAGAAGAAAACAAGAGAGAGAGAGAGAAAGGAGACCTTGGTGAAATGAGGAGCGGAATATTTGAGACGCTTAGGACTTC
This sequence comes from Nephelium lappaceum, assembly GCA_021234005.1. Taxonomy (NCBI): domain Eukaryota; kingdom Viridiplantae; phylum Streptophyta; class Magnoliopsida; order Sapindales; family Sapindaceae; genus Nephelium; species Nephelium lappaceum. The sequence goes on from CM038004.1 coordinate 6,005,986, forward strand.
TCTTGACAGCCATGGCTAGCACGCCAAGTCGAGAGTTTTTGGGCGGCTCCAACCACACACGGCTCCCAAGCCACGCCACACGCCGTGTTGTTGTTGCCGGTGATAGTGAACGGAGTAAGAGAGCTGTATCGCAACCGTACATTTTGGTTTCTGTCATGCTTTTGGCTTTTCAACTGGTCCCGAGGAGAGAGCGAGAGAGAGTGACACTCAAGTCTGAAGAGACGGAGACCTTTTCAGTTTATTTGTTTGAACTTAATATTCAGATCATCCCAGAAAATGAGAATATTCGAGTTTTCTCTCCTCGTTGGACCTCACCTCACAGTAGTAATTGACCTGAAACGACGCCGTTCTCTTCACACCTGTCATCACTTGCATTTTTATTTTTGCATCTTATTCTTTATAAAAATTTTCATTTTTACTTTTAAACACTTTTATCAAATTTCATGTATCATGTAATTCAAATAAAAGATATATTATTTTTAATTTAATTTTAAACTACTTTTCAAATTAGTTCAATTCATCAAAAAATTTTGAGATATGAGCAATGCTATTGACAATTTAATAATAATCTTTTTACCATTGATTTTAAATATTTTTATTAATAATAATTCTAATTCTAATTAAATTTATTTAAGATAAATAAATTTAAAGACCTTTTCAAAAAAAAAAAAGAAATTAAGACACTATATGTACATATATACCAATGTTTTAAATCTAATATTATTTTTCTTCCTCTTTTGCATTCACAAATCCTAAAATATGTATTCCTTCTTGTGTCACTGGTTTATAGTTTGATTGGTTCCAAAATGATGGAAAAGATATGCTATTAGAGGTAAATTTAAAATTATAAAAAATTATTTGTATCAAAACTTAACAATACCTTAAGTGAAGTTTCAATTAGTTTCTGAATTTATAGTTATATGTGTGTGCAGAATTGAATCTTAATAATTTTAAATTTTAAATTCTTTGAAATTTTATATTTAATATTAATTTTATTTACTGAGCTGAATTATACTTAAAATTACTTAAAATTTCATCACAAATTCTTTTAAAAAAATATAGAAATTATCATAGACAACATTGAAATAAAGTAAAATGCCTTTTCAAATTTAATTAAATTTATTTTTTAACTAAAATTATTTAAAATAAACACACAAAAAGATTTAAAAACAACGACAATTTATGTAAATTTTTTTTATAGGAAACAAAAACTTAAATATTTTATTTAATTATTTAAATGAAATAATTTATATAAAATTACTTTAAACATGTTTAATTTTAAACTTTCACATTTGAATGTTTTCGTAAGGGGGAGGTAAAAAGAAAAATATAGAATGGAAGGAGAAAATCTCATTAGTATAACCAACTTAAAACTCCACTACCATGTACCAATAAAATTAATCTTTATCTGACTTTTAAACTATTAAATCAATTAAAATTATAAAAGTTAATAGTTCACATTTATCTCTTCTGGGAGTTGTAAAACAGAACAAGTTTCAAAACTAATGCAACGCCCACTTTAGTTCCTGATGATCCTCAAGCCATCCCAGACAGACTCCAAAATTCAGGCATAAGACGAGGTAGAAATTTTTAACAATATCCCTGGGGGAAAATTCAATAATATCACCTAGAAGCTACAGCTCAAACTTATTTATCAGTTTACATAGGAAAATCATTACTAAGGTCAAAATAAAGATGGTACAGCTAATGGCATTCTCAATTATCCTGGAATAAGTCCAGTCTTGATAGATATCCCGAATCTCCAAAGTTCAGGCACCCTGTTCTTCACTTATCTTGGTGGAGTGGGAGATGGCGGAGGCATGTGGGATTTGGCAAACCCCACCCATGCAACAATCCCAACCGCTAGGATTACCCACCCAAATATGTCGTACTTGAGATCACTGCTCTTTTTCTTCTTTGCACCCTGAGTTAGGTGAGCAGAAAATATTTAGAATAACTTAAAGAGATGCAGAAACTAGAATAACCAAATGTTACACTAACACAAGTTGGTTCATAAATCAGATGACATTGGACTGGCACAAATATTTTCAACTTCACCTCCCAAACTTGTCATGCGTATCTAAGATGCATTGCTTCAGATAACAGATACAATGTAACAACATAAAAGGAATGCACTAGCTAGTCAGAATTAGTCAAAGCAAGGCTCTACCGAACAAATAATAACAATCTGATGCTTATGAAACTCATTGGACCAATAGGACTTGTATTTTTCTATTAACATAGGCAAGCAAATTAAGATTGTAGTATGCACTTCTTGATATATAATATAGGTTAAGAAAGGCTTGTGTCAGTGTAGTGACTTGTCCTTCTTATTCTCTCTATCTTTTATTCTTCGTTATTCTTCTTCCTACTTACATCTATTAAATTTATTATTTTACAGTTCCAACTCGTATGCAAACAAAATGCACTGTATAAAAAATTGACATCCAACTACAATCAATTAATTATTGGACAGGGTCACATCCACAACCACAACACTTGAACATGATGTGCAGGTCAACAGATCTAGAGGTCCAATAACAGAAGTAATCTCTCTTTGTGTTCCATGCCTTCAATCGATCATTGACAAACGACACTCATGTTTGTTGTTCAAATTTGTTATTGATTGGACTAAAATTTGATTGGATTAAATTGTTTCAGTTAATTTCCAGCCCAACGTTCAATGAGTGTAGGAATCAGATATCATTGCCAAAACCCATTTTTAACACAAATCCCATTTGTCTAATCAAGTCCGATTAACAGTTCAGTCCAAAGACTTCAACCTTGCTAACCAAACATGGTGAAGTTGTTAGCTCAACAGCATGAAATATAACACTTAATAAAAACACTAAGACATAACTACAACAGATGATAACGCACTAAGAAATAAATACAACAGATAAAAACACTTCAATTAACATCATTAATAGTGGACAACACCACAAGGCAAGCAGATGAACCACAAACAAAAATGAATTGAAACAATTTAGGTGATAACCTTTGCAGACGAAGAAGTAGAAGAAGATCCAGCTCCAGCTCCTATTGCAGCTTGAGCTGCAGCCTGCTTATGGATCTCCGTGTGCAATTCCGGAGCCTAAGAACAAAATCAGATTAAATCATTTAAGTATAATATCAATTCAGCAGACAGAAAAGTAGACCAAGAGAAGCAACAGATTGGAGATACGATATCAAAAGTTTAGGTCTAATTTTTCATGCTATTGAATCATTCTAGTACAAGGATCCAGTAGAACTGATAAACAAAATGAAATTTTGCAAAGTTACCAATGTTAAGTGTACTTTTACCATTTTTATAACAATGAATTCAGAACGCTCATTCACAAATAAATTTTAGTCAGCAATTCGGTATCCAAATAAGCCTCATCGGAACTCAAACAAATGTTAAGCAAGCAGCTTAGCATAATCAAGTTCTTACCTAGGAAAATCACTTGGTTGCATCCAGATACTCCTATCTAATTTTCCCACATGCTTGTTGATACTTTCACTTAAAAGGCTTCCAACATAACAAGTATTAAAAGTTAATTCATTTGTTTAGAATGTTAACGGTTTAATAGAAGAATAATCATATGTTTTGGTCAGATAACAACTATGTTATTTCACTATCAAACAAAAACAAAAATTGACGCCACAAATGTAGGTGCAGAGCTATCTCTAGCAGAATTCAGAAAAAATTCATTTCCAAATTCTCATTCCTCAAAGCAACCTTCTTTCAACATTTCGGGTAACTCTCACAGCTAGTTCTACCTTCTACAACTAAAACTCTTTCATGGAGTTTCCATGTATCTAATACAATGCTATAAAAAACAATGATGAGATGGAACTCCATGAGGCATAATGTGATCGATATAGAGAATAGAAGATTTCAAAAATCAAATAACAATTTAAAGTTCTTTAAGCTTTTCTAAAAAGACAAGTGTGTCCGATAAATTACTGTTAACATTCTGTTTTTGTTCGGAAAAAAGTAATACCATCAATTGAATCGACCAATCAATAGATGCCACGTCAGATGCTTTAACAGGAGGCCAACTACCTACCCTTGTCCTGTCTCTAAAAACATTACTCTCTAACCAGATAAATTCAGATACCAAGACACTCCTGACATCAATAACATTAAAGAAATACTGCAAAACTTAAAATTCAACAAAAAACTGTATTATCACAATTGTTACTTGATTAGACACAACTACACCAAACATCAAAGCAACATCCCAATCAGTCCTCTCAAGTTCATTGCGTAGCATCTTTGCCTAGCTAAGGAAATAAATTCTACCTCGCCTCATTACATGCAGAAAATTCATAATCTGGCAAGTTTCATACATAAACATTTCACTCAAACTCAAATCCAATTTCAAAACAGAAATTGCTCCATGCTTTCACAACTAAAGCTATATAATATAATTGACCAAGATAAATAATAGAGAAGTTACCTTAGCAGCTACTTCCAAAGACTTCTGATAAAGTTCATTAGTTGGTTCCTACAAACAACAAAAAACAATCGTCACACATCTACAACCAACCACATTACCACTCTATATAACAATCATATCCAAACATATACTTCGTCAACTGCTTGCTGAAAGTATTGAGAGGCCTTATTGAAATATTCCTTAGCCTCCTCCAGCTCCGAAGTTATAAACGCATGAGAAGTATAAGCATTCCCTAGGCACCATAAAGTATCATGCCTATTGGGGCTAACCATCAATGCCTCCTCCAGCTTCGAAATCGAATCTGTAATACCAAAAAATTTAACAACCAAACAACCAATTATAATGAAATAAATTTCATCATATCATACATTAAAACCTAGATTTTGGATATAAAAACTATATATTTAGCTAAAAGCAATCGAATATGTAATTGAATTATTAGTAAAAAAAAATGAAAAAAAAAAAAAACCTAAAATCATCTTCTTCGAATCGGAAACGTTTTGAAACTGAGACAGCTCCAGCAGAGCTCCACCCCATCTGGTTAAATTCTGCAACCACGAAAACAAAAGACAATGTTTTCATTTAAAATAACTAAAAACAGAACGATGATTTCTTAAAGTCTCTAATAGTTTATCACGATTAGAAGAGGAGTGAATGAAAACATACATCAGCGTCGAGAGGGTCCTTGGCGTAGTTGGCTTCAGCGGTTTTGCGAGCGTGCTCGAAGAAGAGCAATCTATCAAATTCACTTTGCATGTCCATGGCCTCCCTCTATTGTACGGACAACAGTAGCAGTGACGAATGTGTGATTTGATTCTGTGTCTTACTAGTAAACCCTAGACAAGCCACCACTAGCCTGTGTATATCAAGCAACGAGTCTTTTAGGTGAAGCCTTGAAGCGGTTTGGGCTTTTTGGTCATTTTATTCACTCTAGTCTTTGTATACCTAGTTGACTCCGAACCGTGAAGTATAAATAAAATGCCTTCGATATGATTGGTATACGGATAATTTCTCTTTCTTTTTAATTTAAAATGATGATTTTTATATTTTATCTAATATACCATAAGTTTGGTTTCAATATATATTTTCTAATTATTGCATGCCATACATAGTTGAAAATAATAAAAATCATTTTTCCACTAAATTATACGTAAACTCTTTTAAAAAAATCATTTTGATATAATGAGAATGTTAAAATATATTTTTTAATAAAATAAAAGTGCTATCCAAAAAATCAGAAAACAAAAAGATGAAGAGAATGATATCATTAAAAATAAAACTTTTTAATTGAAGAAAATTTCTCTTTTTCAATTATTTTACTACCAAGCAAATTATGTTTATGGTTTAAAATGATTTATATATTTTTCTTTTGTAATACTTTTGAACAAATGACGACTTCAAATGCATTGTGATAATTATCGAGTGTCTTACATTAAGAATTCATGATATCAGCATATGACATATGCCAAGGGAAAGTACTTTGCACAGTTCAAATGAATAAAAATAGATTCATATCTATATAATTTTTTTAAAACAAAATTTATTCTTTTATCAGAAAATTTATTTTTATTTGAATTATAAAAGTTACTAAAAGGAATTGATAGCAACCAGCAACACTTGGGCTTTCAACTTAATGTTGTAGCACCAAGGGGGCGAGACCGAGAACCAACTGCTATTTTAGCCCAAACCATGGACGGGCCCCAACAAACACATGTCCAAAGCTTTCAAAATCCATACATTCATACATTAATGTATATATACATATATATTCGAATTAAAGTTGAATACGTTAGAAATCTGTTAGAATTTATTAAAATCTATTATATTTACTTCATTCTAACAACGACTTTTAGTAAAATTTTTATTACTTTGTTGGTATGATAAACCAACATTTCATAACAATGGTATTGAATCTATTGATGGAAGTTGTGTGAGTGTTTTTTTTTTTCATATATTTTTGGGTCAACGCTCTACAATAATTATAGATTTTGCTTTTTTTTTTTCAACTTTTAATAGTGGGAAATGTTTAGGTTTCAAGAGTACACAATTTATTGAGATCAAAATTTGATATTTTAAAGTATGTTGTTCTTAATTCATTATAATTGAAATTGTTGGAGTTTAAAATGTTTACCATATATTAATTGTGATTAGTTTGTTTTTTATTTAAAATATCATACGTGAGTAGCAATTTAAATTTATAATATTATCAAATTGAATAAACGTTTTTAACTATCAAATCACATTGCATGATGGTCTGTGACTTAATTTGATAAAACCAATATTTATTTTCTAAATACTTAAATATTTTATGCTATCCATGGTTACAAAATTTTGGTTATCTAGTTAGAAAAAAAAATGATTATCATATCATATAACATGAAAGGATAATAAAGATATTCCTTATGAATACTGTTCTTAATTGATAAAATTTACGTTTAAACGACAATGTAATATTGCAAGTGATCAAACTAATGAAATCCAAGTTTCAATCTATCAACAATATACAGACATGATGTTCGATATAGAACACATGAAATGAATTGCATCTCAAAAGGTTTGAATTTGCCTTAAAAAATACTTTTTTAAAAAAAATAAATAAATAACCAAAAGCGTTGATACATTACCTGTGATCCAAGATAATTAATCGGCCTCCACATTGGTCATGAGTTTTATCAACTTGTTAATGAAAATACTTTTGACGTTGATTGCTCACTTTTTAAGTTACATTGCAACTAATCCCACCAAATATATATTGAACTCAAAATATATACATAAATAATGAAGATGATTACAAGTTGATGTTATTGAAATAAAAGACGTGGTCGGCTGCTCACGAGACATAACAGGAAGCTTGTGACATTTTTTTTGGCTCAAAAGGACAATATAGTTTGCTAAAATTATTGACTTCCTCTCGAAACAATGGATATGGACTCAATAGCTTATAAGAATTAGACGTGCCAGCTGCACGTGTCATGTGTTTTCTTCACATGAAAAATTTAAAGTTTCGTATTGCCCTAGAATGTGTCAAGAATGACAACAATGTACGTTAGCCTTTGGAGCCTAGTTGTTATTTACTCCACTTATTGTTCCTGAATTAAATAGGCTCTTCAAAAGAGGAGTTGGGGGGGGGGGGGGGGGTTGGGTGGTGTTTGGGGTGGGTGTTGGGGTGGTGGTGTTATCTATTTTTTATAATCTTTTTTGGATTTGATAACTAGGGATTTTAGATTTATAATTTCTAAGAAAATGTTGGAATTGCACATATCCTAATTCCTAACCAAGCTCTGAAATATTTTTATGTTTTATACAAGTCTACTTCAAAATTTTAAATTCTCAGGATTTATGAATCTAAAATACATCTAACATGATATAAAATATATTTACATACATTGCTCAAGATTAATATATCATTGACTTGTAAATTGTAATGGAAAATACATATACACTCTGAAAGAAATTAACTGGTTAATTAATTATGATGAAGAAATATATGTACAATGCTCTTTACAATTTATACATTCATTACTAACTCAAATGCTTAATGTATTTTTTTTCTACATTTGTAATAGGATTCAAATTTCATCACAAACATTCACCAATATACGTGAGATATTTTCTTCTTTTATTATAAAATTAGAAATCTCGACGAGTTAAATTTTAAGGTTTTAAATTATCATTGGTCCTTTTATAAATATGACTTCCACTATAAAAATGAACAATGATTCTCATATTTTATAGTTTTATAAATAAATATGAAATTTAAACAATGACAATAAATATAAAAGATAAATTATTTACATTATGAGGGAAAATAGCTAAAAACTTAAATTATTAGTAATCGTGGTATAATCTTGAAGTTGAGCAGTAGGGTGGATGGTCGAAGAAAATCCCGTGAGAAGAGGGGGTGTACAGTCAACAAAGGTGATGTAATGTTATGGTAATTGATATATCAGATGATCGGACGGCACGGAGCTACTCTCGCCGACACCATTTAAATTCGACACTTTTTGTTCAATAATCACGCTTTGACCAATTCTAACAACGTATACAAAATTACAAACCCAATCAGAACTGCATCGCTTTCTCGAAGTCCGTGAGAGTTTGTCCTTTCCACAACACGGCAATGAATATCACTCGCCTTTTAAAAAAAAAGCAAGAATTACTATTTTTAATAACATTAAAAAAAAAATCCAATTTACTTAAAAAAAAAAACAAAAAATCCATTTCACTCTACTTGGTACATTCAATGTGCTATTTCTAAAAACTCCCCGACGTTTGTCATTAATGTGAAAAGACACCTGATAGTTTTATAATTAGCCATTCTACACCCTATAATTTAATTAAATCATCAAAACACACTCCGTCGTTAACAATTCCAAAGAATGGGATTGCAATTAGTGGTGGAAGGGCAAAAAGGTCATTTATCCTAAATCTTATATATATTATTAGTAAACTAAATTAAATTAAGTAACCATTAAAATCTTTCTAAAAATAATGAAAATTAGAACCATCCATCAACATATATAAATGGTGAACATTCTTCCTAAATAAAAAAAAATGATAAATGCCATAAAAAAAATGAGGTGGAGATCATTTTTTTTTTTTAAATTACCAAATTTTTTGAATCAAATTAAATTTACGTGTTTATTGTAACGACTAACAACCAGTTATTTGTAATAATTGACACAGTTAGTTGTTATAACAATTAACTAAAATTTATCGTAACAAAAAACAAAAAAGACATCAACTCTTTTAGCATGATTTGACTTTACTGTACATCCATAATTGTTATAACGATTGATAATATTTCGTTGTAATAATTAACTAAAAATGTTGTAATAGAAAACAAAAAGAATAACAACTTTTTTAATGTAGTTTGATATTACTTTACATCTACAAGCCCACGTCCATATATTTATACTAATTAATAAAAGTTCAAATAGTATATACATAACTTAACTCATTCAATTAAAGACTTTTTTTTTATAGGCAAGGTGTTGTACTATCTCCATTAATATAGTATACGAGCTTTTTTCGACTTAACTAATCCCTAACTTCTTGAACTTCCTTAAAAAGTCTTGAGACTCCCCTTCTTTTGGAGACTAATGATTCTTTCTCTTGAAGAAAACACGTCGTTTGAACTCACTTCAAGACTTTGTTAACTGTCTCATTTCAAAAATGAAATTGTTCTTTCTCCTAAAAAACTTATATTGAAGTATTTGTTTAGAAAATCATACTCTTCGACCCTAGAGAGATTCACTCTATAACTCACAAAATACGTACATATCTGCTGCTCTCACATTATATTAATTGTCTGCACACAAAATTTAATGAATTCAGTTAGTATTTATAGCATCAGCATACACTTTAAAATCTTTTTAATATTATCCGCAAAATAGAGAATTTAATTAAAGATAAAATAATTAAAATAAATCAGATTAAACTAGGAAATTTTTTATAATTTTTAGCCATGACCGAATTTGGTCATTATCAAGATCAAATTCATCCAAAGATTAATTCTAATTTTGGTTAATGAATATCTCTAAAAAATAAAAAAGATTTATTAAAATCAACAAGAGATAATTCCAAAACATATTTTTAATAAATTTATCCCAAAACTCGATATTTAATACAAAAATATTATCAAATAAAAACTCAAGATTATCTGATAATAGATTATTCAAAATAATTAAAACCCAAGATTATTAAGATAATATTCAAAATAATCATTGGGATAAATATTAAAAAAAAAAAAAAACCTAATAAATTAACAAAATCTGAGCTTGTTTGTACATTGTCATATAATGTCAAATCTTTACCATTGTCATGTGATGTCAAACTTTTGCACTAACATATCAATTATATTGAAAGTAATTAACAAAAGTTGAGATAGTTCAATGTAGGTTTATCATGCCAATATTACTTGAGATTTAAACCTGGATCGTGTTAAAAATAAAAACTCACACAAAATAATCAAAATTTGAAGTTGAACTAAAATAAGAAATAAATGTACTAAAGTAAGAATTCGTATAACAATCTAAATTTTAAGGTCATTATCTCTTAGTGTGTCACTAAAAGTTAATCGTGATTATGCTACAAAAAATAAATCATGATTACGAGGGCAAAATTAAAAAATTCTTATTCACATATGATTTAAGGCAGTATAAGTTCCGACCTTTTTAGATATATAAAATCTCCTTGAATGATGCAAAAATTCTTACAGTTGATTCTTTGTTAACATTAAAAAGCTATATTATCTTTATTTCATAAAAAGGAAAAAACTATTTTACCCTTAATTTGTTATTGTGGATGAAAATTAGTCTAACCATTTTTTACAATTTGTTTTGTACCATTAAAACTTTAACGATTTTTTTTTTTTGAAAAAAAAAAGAGTTATTTGGATATGTCACCAATTATATTTTTAGCTTTTAAAATTTTATTAAGATATAAGTTGCGGTGTGTTTTCATTGAAAAATAATAATCTTTAAAAATTTTGTTTTCCTAAAAAGATTTTGCTTTACAAATCATTTTTAGCCAATTAGCCCTACAACAATTACAAAATAGGAATGAATTTTTTATACTTCAAAAAAATGGAATAATTTTTTTGATTGTAAATATAATCTGCACATCTTTTCGTAAAAAAGTATTTGAATATCTTATTTTCATAAAAAAATCATTAATAAAATTGAGTGAAAGATTTGTCCAAAAATAATTCGTAGAAATAGTTATTCTTCTTCTTGTCGTTGTGGTGGTGGTTTTTTATTTTTATTTATTTATTTTATGGATTGAGATTGGTCAAGGAGACTATCATAACCAATTAGGATATGAACACTGGTGGCATAGTGTGGAATGCTGCTTTTATATGGGAAAGATTTGTGCACATGAAAGTGGGGGAGTTTGTTATTTTTTGGTTTATTCGAGTGTAGAATCATGCCAAAGACATGAGATAGTTGACTCTTAAACTAACATCGTTGGCTACTATCACTTACCGGAATTCGTATTTTATCAGTAAACATATATTGAAATGATAAATTATACACTTCAAATTTTTTCGACGATGGAGATAAGGGTGACCAATTTTTTTTTTTTTTTTTTTTATTTCATGAACTTTAAATTTTTTGCTATTTGAATGATATTTGGTTTGATGATGATGATTGATTTGGGTAATGTTGGTTTGATGAAAATGATGGAGATGATGATTTTGATGGAGAGGTAGAAGATGATGATGGAGAAATAGAAGATTTTTTCTTTTTAAGGTTTAAATATTATATTATTAATTAAAAAATATATATATTTTTCTTTTTTTAATTAATTTAAAATATATATTAAATTAAAATATTTATAAGGTGTATATTGACCATTTTACCTTGATAATTTTGATTTAACGGAGGTTGACTAATGGTTGACTAACAATAGGAGAGATTTATGTTGAGTTTTTTAAACCTGAAGGGAGATAGATTAGTGTGAGTTATCCATACATCATATTTTCGTGCAATTTCAATAAACCTTAGGCGTCGTTTGTGCAATTTACCTTATATTATAATTTCAGGAAGAATCATTTTATATTATTCTTCCTCTTCCTTAAAACAAAAACTAATAAAAAAAAATTGTAAGTAAATACACAAAAAATATAAAACGCATCTAAAACATTACTTCTTTTTAAACTTTCAAAAACGAGACAACAACAGTTCAAAAAATAAAATCTCTCAAAAAAAACAGTTAAAAAAAAAAACGAGACAACAAAAAAAACAGTCCCGCAAAAAAGAAAAATTCAAAATTCAAAAAAATCCAAGTGGCAAGGAACCGCAAATACTCAAATCAACGGGGACATTTTCGGCATACGAGACTATAAATACAAGAAAAATCCTTCCATTACCTCACTCACACACATCAGGCTCACTCTCCGTCTGCCTCGTGTCTTGCAAGTTTCCCAGTTTGGCAGGTAAAAAAGGTACTCTCTCTCTCTCTCTCTCTCACTCTTTCCTTGGATCCCTAAATCTAGGGTTCTTTTGGTTCAACGTTGACAACTCAAGCTCTTCATTTTTAGCCTTCTAGTTTCAGAGACCAGATTTTTTAACCTTTATCTACTACTTCGTTTTAGGCTTGTGATTTGTTTTGGTTGGATTATTTTATTTTTTATTTTTAATTCTGTTGTTCAATTGAGCTCTTTGGTTGTTGATTTGTTGTTTTGCGTGAATGTTTGAGTCGATTGGTTTGTGGTTGAATTGAATTTTTAGAAACGTTTTTCCTTTGTTTAGTCTGTGTTACGTTGACTTGCGGTTTGCTTCCGTTTGTGGATATAATTCTGGTAAAGCTGTTTGGTTTCTCGGAAATTGGTGGAAAAAAATTGAAAATTTGAATTTTGTGTTTTTGGTTGGTCTTGGTCTTTATCTCTATTCAGATGCGGAGAATAGTGAATGATTTGCCAAAGTTTTTATATGGTGGGTTGATTTTCTGGAGGGGGGTCTCTTTAATTTTAACAAAACTGATTTTGATATTGCGATCTATATTTCACCTAATATTTACATATCAAAATCAGTATTTTGTTATTTTGTACATTTATGTTTTACAGTTTTTTATCGAAATATTTTCATATTAGATCTCTTTCTTGTTCTAGGTTTGTTACTTCATTTTAATACTGTTGCTTGTTTTACAGTTCTGTCATATGTTTATTGATTCAAATTTAAATCCCATCTGCATATTATGATCAATACTTAGTTGAGATAAATTTAATGTTGTTGTTGGAATGTTTTGTTATTCTCTTATTCCATGCTATAACTTTTCCAATGTTGAACTATTTATTGATTTTTGTATTCCCTTACTTCTGTGTCTTTGCCCTTTTCTCTTGCTAAGACTTATTATTATTTTTTATTTTTCCCGTCTCAGAAAAAAGGATTTTCCAGTGTCTTATATCATATTGGTACATGCAAGATGGACAGCATGCATAGCTTTTGGCAATTGGGTGATGAGCTACGAGGACAATCGAAAACCACGGAAGATCAATCGTGGTTGAGGGCTGCCTCTAGGTTGGCTGAGCAGACTAGGACGAAGGGGGAGCGCATGAATAATCTTGATCTTTCAAAGGGCCCAACAGAAATGAGGCCAAGGGATAGAATGATGTATCAGGAAGATAATACTTATGAGAGCCTCAACTTTAATTTTAACATGTTGAATCTGGACTCTAAAGTTGCTGAACATGCTAGCAAAGGTTCCTTGAGGAATGGTATTTACAATATGAATAGTACAGTTTACCAGAAAAACAGTGGGCTCAATATGGGAAACCTGATGAGCAACAAGTATAGTGGCAATAATTTTAATGTCAAAGAGATTGACAACAACAGCAACAGCAACAATGATAACAACGTAAACAATGCTGTTGACAAAAGGTTCAAGACTTTGCCTGCAACAGAAACTCTTCCCCGAAATGAGGTGCTTGGAGGATACATCTTTGTGTGCAACAATGATACAATGCAGGAGGATTTAAAGCGTCAGCTATTTGGTAATTGCCATTTCTTTCTTTTTTTCTATTTGAATTTTTTGTTGCCTGTATATTCTAATCTATTGATTTGTGTTCATCTAATAGGTCTACCTCCAAGGTACAGGGATTCAGTTCGGGCCATAACACCAGGCTTGCCACTGTTTCTCTACAATTACACTACTCACCAGTTGCATGGAATTTTTGAGGTTTCTGCTCGCACTCTATTCTTTGTTCTTCTACTGGTAATTTAACTTTAGAAATTCTAAAGGAGTTTATATGCTTGTTATATTGCTTTTGTACAGGCTGCAAGTTTTGGAGGTTCAAACATTGATCCCACTGCCTGGGAAGACAAAAAGTGTAAAGGAGAGTCCAGATTTCCTGCTCAGGTAAAGTTTTGGATTAGTGGATTAGTGGAATTGCGACTTTGTTTTTTTAATGTGTTTCGAATATTTTACTTAACTGCAAATATATATATATGTTTTTCTCTTCAATAATAATAATACAATAGGTAAGGATCCGCGTCAGAAAACTGTGTAAGGCATTGGAAGAAGATGCTTTTAGGCCAGTCTTGCATCACTATGATGGCCCCAAGTTTCGCCTTGAGCTTTCAGTCCCTGAGGTACAATCCACGTTCATATATTGCCATCCTCATTTTCCTCCATGCTTACCTCATGTAGTTTTGATATGAATTGACTTACGTATTACAAGATCCATGAATATTATTTGGTGGCTGTGCAGACCCTTGACCTGTTAGACCTTTGTGAACAAGCGGGTTCTCCAGCCTAAGCAAAATATATTAGGAGAAAATGCAAATGGGTTCTCCAGCTTAAGCAAAATATATTAGGAGAAAATGCAAATGTAGTAAGACTTTGTGGTGGATGTAAGCTTCCTGCTTTTCTCCAATTTTCCTCGAGAGCGCAAGCTTGGGTTCAAGACCTGTTGTATGAATCTTCCTGGGAAAGTAGGAGCTGTGTGTGAGCCAACTAAATAAACATATTTGTGTCCCATAAAAAATCTGTGAAGCCTTTGTGTTACGTACTATGTTAAATAGTATTGTAGTCTGACAGACAGACCTGTGTAAAAGAGAAGAATTGAGGGCCTAAAAAAGTGGAGGCCATAATATCTCTATTCTGTTCTGTGCATGTAAGCTGAGTGTCAGACTGTCTTTTGGTTCTGTGTTTGGATAAAATGGAGTGTCTTCACTGTGTGAAGCTCTAATCCAAGTGTTATCAACATTTTCTAGGATATGGTGTTCTAATAGTTCGATTAAGTAAACACAGCTAATGGAATCTGTCAAATGTAGAGTGAAAATAACCCGGAAAAATCATACTCACTTAGCAGGAATGCCAGTATCCAACTTGCACATAAAAACTTAAATCTGTAGAAGCCAACTTACCTTCAATTTATGCTACTTCACTGGAAGTATCTATCATCCTACGGGTTGTTTTGTAAGATCATACTACCTGCTTGCAAATAAGTGTTTTTGGCACACTTTCCTATGTAGATGGGCTAATAAGTCGAATCTAATTTAATCCTTCTCACGCTAGCCTTAAAAAGAAATTCAATAATAAACTGTGTTTTTCATAAACAAAAGGTGCAGATGCTACATTGTTACTCATTCCATAGCAGCAAAAATGCCTCAATTGTATTATTTGTATTAGGACTGTAAAACCTGGGCAAAGATGCGTCCGTTTTTGGTGAACTACTAATGTAATTGTAACTTCAAATTTAGTTCAATATATGCATGCTTTTTACTAGACTCAAACACAAGATGTACATACCAATCTTTTCTCCGAAGTAGCAGCATAAATATATTTGATTTGCACAAGCGGACAGCACCAAATGAACAATAACTATACAATAGTTTGGTACCAACTTGCAAACTATACAAATATATAAATCAATAAAGAAGATCATGCCTGAACAGGCCAACGAGGAAACCACTCCTATTAATAAGCCATATTATTAAAGTCTCAAATTCCCACTCCGAGGTTTTACTCCAACCACGCAAGTGGCAAATAAATAAACAGAAATTCTAAAGGAAAGGAAACAATGGACAGCTGGAAACATCTGTTATTATGAATAATAAGAAACACCAAACTGAATCTTTCAAATCCTATGCTAACACTGACAGCATGCTAAAACCTTTCTCTGGCTTCATCATGCAACATTTCATTGCCTTCATTATGCTGCATTTCTACTATTCCAAAGGCATAACAGCAACTTCCATGCTTGGCAAAACCTATTTATCATATCAACTTTAAACAGGGATTCGAGCAACCCTTTTACCAACAGCTGTTATAACCTTACTACTACTTCACACTAGCCAAACCTTGTTGCCGTATTAAAGTGCAGCCGATGCAAGAAAAGTACGAATTCTTTGCAACAACTCAGCCTTAATAGAATCAGGAACGGAAGCTGCATGGAAAAATGTTGTTAAGTTTCACGCTTATAGATCAATGCTTTGTCAAAAACGAAAGGACAAATAATATTGCACTGTAAAGTTCATCTTATGTGCTGGCACAATCATTATAAAAAATAATTGAAAAGAAAAAAGAAAGGAAATACCTCTGCCCTTCGGGGTAATTACATGTACAAGGTCATCCACAGTTACATTGTTTCTCCCTTTCTTCTTTATATATGCCCTACCATGTCAAAGAGATTTTTCAAATGTTGAGATGCACTATAAAATCAGAAATAAATGTGTGCTGTCATGCAAACCTTAATCCAAGTTACTTGAAAAGACAAGTTTTCTTTCTTCTTTAGTATTCATATAATATTGGATGCAGAATAGAGCAACATGTTTTTGATAAGTATTAGAGTCAACTAAACCGGAAAAAGGGAAAAAGATTTTAGAAAAGGCAGCAGATAAGTAAAATATTTCAAGTGAAGCATAGACTCTCGTACTGTAGGAAGCACATAACGGTTCTAGTCCTTCCTCCTGCATAATGCCCAAAAGCTACCTATGCAAGTAGCTCTCGTCCACTAACCCATTTATCAGCTGTATTACCACCCTAAGCATGCCTCAAAACTGCCATAAGTAGAATACATACATTCTTTCAATTCTAGAGAAACTACACAATGGAAGGTAAGTTGATTGGCACACTTGGGGGAGGATAGACAGATAGAAGAGAGAGAGAGAGAGAGAAAAGAAGCTAATCGACTCATCAACAACCAATTTCAATTCTTTTTTAGTCCTGACTATATTGCTAGAAACTAAAATTTCACTATGTTTCAGGATTAGTTTCCTCTCCATTATCCTAGTTGGCATACATGCATTTGCATAGACCTCCTGTTTCTTATGCGGTCTTCAGAAAAAACTATCATCACAGCTTTACAATCTCGATAAACCATTATGTTGGTGTCTTTTGTATAAGTTTATTGTACAACAGACAGGCAAAAAGACTAGTTTATTCCTTAAGTCTTTTTTAGAAGATAATAATTACCATCCAGGCATAGGTATGGACCAAGAGCAATAGAAACACCAAGAATCATCTCATATACTAATTCATCGAACTATGGATTTTTTGATAATGAATTAACATCAAAAAATAAAACATGCACAACTTTCTTCCTTATACATAGTGTCTTCTTTAACTAATTCTTCAGTGGTTGAAAATTCTGGTAGCTAGCAGTTTAATAATGTCCATTGCCAGGTGAGAAGCCTCAGTTTAAACAATGGGATCTTTGCAACTTTTCCAGTCTAGAATTGAAATAAATACATAGTACATGACAGCATGGGCATCTCAAATTAAAGGTGCGCCATAGTTAAGACAATGAAATCTTTCTGCTTGCTCTGCCTAACAAAGAAATCAATACAGTGGATGAAGGCACAAATCTCCAATTTTATCATAAGAAGGATTACGATCCTTTAGCAGAGGACGACAGGCATATAAATGGGGTAGCGATCTCATTTTTTTCAAACCGGCAAAGGTCAGTCTTCCATTCATCCCAATCACCTCTTGAATATCCGCATATGTAACTAGCAATTTCCCAGTAGTGAAATTCTAGAGTCCCATACAATGTGAACAATTGAATGGTCAAATCCAAGTTAGAGGGATTTCGCTAGCAGGAAAGAAGAAAACTTTAGCCTATTACTCTTTGCCCTTTAGTCCATCTGACTTAACCCTGGTAAATGCTGCTTATTATCGTCAAACCAATAAAGAACAACCGCCTTCCCTTCTCAAGTCTGGTAATCTTAGCATGGAAACTACCTACATATATGCAAGTCTCTTTGGCCACAAATTAGACCACATCCCATCCAAATAATAAAATACTCAACACCTTATCTTGAACATTGCTCCTACTTCTACAACTAATAATTCTACATAATAACACCCCACATAATTGAAAGACTACTAAGATTACATATTAATTGTACAACAATGACAATTAAAGACTGCAAATTGATAACAACAAACCACAAAACAAAGCAGTTATGTCAATAAATAAATACAGACAACAGTCAAATGAAGTAACTAAAACCTGCAAAGAGCTTTCATTTCGTCCTTCCATCCACAATCTACAAGCCTTTCTCGCAAAAGCTCCATCAACCTCTCCTTTTCTCCACTCTCAATCAACTGTCATTGAAAACAAAAGACACCCTTTAATCTCTATCAAAAATCAACACCCAACTAATCAAAAAAGTCCAATAAAGCACTGACAATCAACTGTGAGTAACTTCTTCTTGTGCCAATATAGAAAACGCAAAGCAACAAAAACCAACCTTGATGTTGATTATGTCTTGAAGAGTAGGCTGTTTTTCTTGCTCTTCCACTGCATCTGGTGTCGGAGGTCGATTCACCGAATTCCTCCTTTTTGTTTTTTTCGTTGCACCCACAAAACATTCGACACAAACAGGTCAAAATGGGACGCTTTCGATAGTAAAATACGTTAATTTGAAGATAAAGATTCAAACTTTTAAGTGAATAGCTATTTGTTGAGATCAAATGAAAAGTCTATGAGGATTCAAGAACATGAGATTGTCACTTACATGCCTTTTAATGGACAACCAGAACCAGAAGAAAAGTACAGTTATCAGAGAGTTGGGCTGGTTTCTCATCAAGGAGAAGAATTTGGTGATTATTCGAAACGTTGTCGTT
The DNA here is from genome assembly GCA_021234005.1 of Nephelium lappaceum. Lineage (NCBI taxonomy): Eukaryota > Viridiplantae > Streptophyta > Magnoliopsida > Sapindales > Sapindaceae > Nephelium > Nephelium lappaceum. Next base: position 6,025,008 of record CM038004.1, read on the forward strand.
TTGGATGTCATACGTATCGGGCTCAATTTCATTTATAGTCCCTGGCGTTTTTTGTATACTCATCTAAGATATACGGGTTTCAAAATTAGTCATATGCGTCCTTGACGTTGAAATTCGAAAAAAAAAAAAAAAGTAATTTCTACTTTTTTCTTTTTGAAAGGAAATAGCAATTTCTACTTAAAATCAGATTTTAATAAACAAATTTAAAATTTAAACTTGTTGCAAAATAACTAAATAAAAATTTATTAACTCAATTAAAATTCAAAATTTTAATTGGCTTCCGGATAAGGATGATGATGTTTAATAAGAATAAATAATAAAAATTATTAATACCAAAATGAACTAAAAGTAAAAAAGAAAGTTCAAAGTTAAGCAATTAAATATAAATAATACTATGAAAATGACAAATCGATGAATAACAAACATATGTCTTGAATAGAAAGGTACCTATAATCATTTAAAATTATAATTCAATGGAAACAACGTAGAATAAAAGTTATGAAGATATAAATTAAAAAAATTATTTAATTCATAATAACATATACAAAAATAATAATAATACAAAATACAATTTACAAGTAGACAAGCAAGGGGTGGAAGGGAAGTCAAAGGAAGAGAAAACGAAATGAAGGAAAACAAAAACCAGAAGTACAGCTGTGGACGCTAGATTACATACGCGTCAGCGCACCAAAATATCGTAGGAACATCCACGTAACAGACAAGCCACTTCCCAATGTGCATGTCTTGTGTCAAATCATCTTCGAACAACTAATCTTAGATATCTCTCTTTCTAACGTTAACACCACAACTACCACCACCAGTTGCTTCAAAATTCAATGGCCTGTTTACCTCTCTCCTCCTACTCCCTCTTCTTGTCTCAGAAGCCTGCCACCTTCACTTTGGGTTCATCGGATAGACTCAGTGTTGGTGGGTCGTTTAAATTTTGTGGCGTGAAGAAAAGTGGACAAAGAGGAGATAGATTGTTAAGTTGTGTTTGTAGAGCTTCTTCTGTTGCTTTTCGTGACCTTGATGCTGATGATTTTCGACACCCTCTTGATAAGCAGGTCTAATTCATTCATTTCTAGCAAGACTTTGGAATGTTAGATTTTTGTTTTGTGGTTGTAATAAGGAGGAATGATATGTTGTGGATTTTCGAGTTTGTGATGGTATATTTCTTTGGTTTACTTTTTGGCAGAACACGCTACTTTTGAGGGCGATCCCTGGTTTAAATGAATTGGGAAAGGCTCTACTTGGTAATCTATCCCGACTTTTTAATTGTTGCAGTTTATGGTCTAATGGTGTCAAGGTAGATAGTTAAAATTAAGGGTCTTTGATAAAAACTGTTTTTGTTTAGTTATTTATATTTTGACTTGTTGATTTCTTGTGATGCAACTTATACTTGGTGGAATTTCAAGTTGGAAAATATGGTTCAAAGCTTTGCACTTGCTATTCATAAGTTAAAGTTAAGTTATTGAGGCTGGGAAATTCAAGATGACTGGAGTAGTACTGTTCATTACTTCTTTAAATTTGGCTCATGTAGTTTTACCTTTCATTTACATGTAAGGATATTGGGTTTTTATAAGCTCGAAACTTATGGTGCACTTCATTTTGTTTCAGCTAATACATAAGTGCTTGGATAATTGTGGTTAAGGGACACTAGCTTGATCTGTCATGAAAAATTTTTAAGTATTCGTCTGTTTTTGAAATATAGTCTTGTTTTGGTGGAATTTGGATGTGATGATTGTGTTTATTATTATATTTAGGTGAGATTCCACAATTAAGCCGTTTATTTGAACTTGTAATTGCAGGAACTGCGACGGAGCAAATTATGCTTCTAGAGAATATAGGGACTTCAGTCCTTGTTTCTAAAAACCAGGTTTGTATTTAGGAACATCATGGTAGAGAAGGATAGATATCTTTTATGACCTGTACATATATACCAGTTACTTGTGGGACCTCTTCATGAAGTAACAGGATTCCTGTTTTTTCCCCTTTCGTATCGAAGTATCACTATGACATGTAGGTATACATTAAGAAAAACTTTGAGATTGCAAGGCAATTTCTGACCCTTTAGAATCATATGGTATAATATCTTTACCTATTAAAGTTCTGTTATTAAACTTTATCGCAAGATCTATTTTTATTGAAATACTGGGCACATGTATTAAAGATCCTTAATAGATATCTAGAAACTAGGATACCATTTTAGTTCTTTAAAATGATTAGGATATTCTCCAGCAAAAATAAAACAACTTTTCCTTATATTTAGATTTTTATTTTTTTTGAAAACCCTTATATTTAGATTTTGATTTACTTTTTGAGATGTATAAAAAAAATAGTTTTTGGCACATCCAATTCTTCCATGTAATGCTGGATTGCAAACAGAATATTTTGTTCTGTGTGCAGGCACTTTTTCGTTAAATTTATTATAGTTTCTGGTTTATTCACATATCTCACGCCAAATTATTGTGCTTTTTTTTTTCTTCCTTTGAAATAGCCAAATTATTGTGTTATTTAGTTATTCTGCAAGTCAAATGTGTCTAAGAAATTCTATCGGGCATGAATCCTCTCATGTAATCTCTTTTCTATTGTCAATGACATTTTTTGTTTTTTGCATCAGCTTCCTGAACTTCATCAGTTGATGACTGAGGCTGCTGAAATACTGAACATTGAGGCACCTGATCTGTATGTCCGTCAAAGTCCTGTTCCTAATGCATATACATTAGCTATAGGGGGTAAAAAGCCATTTGTTGTTGTTCACACTAGCCTTGTGGAGCTTCTGACACGAAAGGAGTTGCAGGTCTTTTGTTGTCCCTTTGTCACAATCATGTGTATAATGCAAGTCTCTCGTTGTCAGTCTTACCCTTTTAACATCTAAATGTCCCTAATGATTTTCTGTGAAGGTTCATAGTAAATGATATTTGGGCTGTTAACTTTAAGCTATATCTGCTGGTTTGATTTTGTTTATCAATTTTCTCTTTATAATTTAGTTCTTACTAAACTTTCCTGTTTATATATGTGGATATATACACAAAACAGACTTTAATACAATTATAATTTCTATATAAAGTTCTGTCTTTCTAATGATGAATTATATATAGAATTTTGTCTCTTTAATAATGAATTTCTATTGACTTTTGTTTTATTTGACTTGGAAATTAGGCTGTTTTGGCCCACGAGTTAGGCCATCTGAAATGCGACCATGGTGTATGGCTTACGTTTGCAAATATTCTTACCCTTGGGGCATATATTGTACCTGGTACGTGTTCTCATACTTTTTGTTTGTTGATGTTACATAGCTACTTTCTTTATCTAATTCTTCTTCATTTAAATTCTTGTTAAACATATTGAGGAAAGTGTATGTATGAACTCAGAACTCAAACAACTTTGTTAACAGGACTTGGAGGGTTAATAGCACGACTTTTAGAAGAACAGTTATTCCGTTGGCTGCAAGCAGCAGAACTAACATGTGATCGTGCAGCCCTTCTTGTTGCGCAGGACCCCAAGGTACACAAAATTAACATAATAGATTGACACAATCTGTAATCAGCATTTCTGAGGTTCAGTTAAATTGATTGTCTGATTTCATTTGATGCTCCTACAAGAGATTGTCATCTCTGTTATAATGAAGTTAGCTGGGGGCTGTCCATCCATGGCTGATCAATTAAACGTGGATGCATTTCTGGAGCAAGCTCGCTCTTATGACAAAGCTTCTTCAAGTCCAATGGGGTGGTCCATTAGGTGAGCAACAAAGTGAGCTAAATACCAAAAGATTGGGTTATCTGTCTTACTTTGGTCATATAACTCGTTGTTCAGGAATGCTCAAACAAGGCAACTCTCTCATCCTCTGCCTGTTCTACGTGCCCGCGAAATTGATGACTGGTCAAGAAGTCAAGATTACAAGGCTCTTCTGAACCGTGCCATACAATTGAAAGCTGTACAAAATGTTTAGCATTGCCTTGGAGATAGTCAAAATACAAAACAGCTTAAATAGGTATGAGTTAATGGTATTATCTATCATTATTTTTCTTCTAATTTCCCGAATATCATTAGCAGTGCCCTGTAGGTGGTCAAAATCTAAAATAGCATGCATATTTTTGAGTTACATGGTTACTTGTCAATTTTTATGGTCTTTTATTTTTCCAAAATGATTTATATGCTGAATTTTCTTTTCTTATTGGTAGTTAATTGGTCATGAAGTTCTTAAATATAACTTGTAGTCTAATACATGTAGATGGGCGCAACTTGTCTAGCTTGTGAATTGCGCCTGCAAGCTGGAATGTGAATATTGATGTTGCAACCAAACCATGCCTGTATAACCATCCTAACAATGAAATTTGGTAGGATACATCGGTCATATAGACACAGAAAGAAAGACCATGCTTATGTTGTACTTTTTATTGTTGTATTGTTCAAAAGACCGGTTGGTTGTTTACCAGTGCATCTGCTCCATATAAACTAATACTGTTTTGATCTTGATTGGATCACTTGTGGATGCTTGTCCAGGTTTCCTCTTTGTCTTGCATGACTTGGTCCCTTGATGTTTCAAATGTCAATGAAAAAAGAAGTGGAGCACATTGGAGATAAAGAGAGAGGATTAGCTAAACACCCACATACACTATGGAACCTTAATTTAGTGAGATATAATAAATTTACGACAAAGACAAAATATTTTGGTTTGTCCTTTGGGATCAATCTAGTTCAGGTATAAAAGATGTATAGAAATTGAAAGGTCATTACTGTAAAACAAAATTTCTTTTACTGTTTGTCAAATACGCTAGTCACTAGAGTTCTGTTTTTATACCTGATGGAATAAAAAATGTCATTTTATTTGGTTGTTCTAGTAATTGTTAGAAATTTATTTTCATTAGCATTGATGTTTCAAACATCTATTCTTATCACTGGATGTCCTTAAAGCTCTGCATGTATATATAGTCTTTGGATCATTGTGTCAATCTAACATGTTTATTTTTCAAGCAGCCGAACTAACATGAAATTTTTATGTTGTCTTTTGGATCAATTTAATTCCCTTCCCTGTAAGAAAGGTTTTGATAAGTTTTATGGAACTTTTTAATGAATTGTAGTAGTTTAATATAGACTTTTGACAAAGAACAGAAGAGAAAAATGAAAATTCTCTATTTTTTTGAACTGTTGATACTTCGTAATATGAGTTCCAAATGAGTAAATGACCTTAAAAACCTCCATTCTTTTAGATAGGCAAACTGGCTGCGTTACACTAGCTTCCTCTGCTACAAGTACGATCCATTTTTTACCATTCTTGACACGCACAGATTCCTGAAGCAAGCAAGTTTTCTATTTTTAACTTCCTGTTTCCTTCTACTGTATCTTTACTTCTACTTGTCTCTGCTCCCATTCTCAACTTTGTTTCCGCAGAGCTGCCATTGTCTGGTAATGACATGCCAATGCAAGACCATTCAATCAGGCTTCAACTCCCTTAAAATCTCCCGGTCTTCAGTCGTCAACAACAGAATCTGAAATCTTTCCAGCCTGAGGTGTTATATGAAACTGAGGTTGTCATGGTAACGTCGCTGTGGTAATCCTTATGCCTTCATGTGGCAAAAGTTTCCTGTAATAAAACTGTCTTAGTTTTTGCAAAGTTCCATTCATCAGTAAACAATCCACTACTACGTCAGGCAGTGCAAAGTCTCTCTTAAATGCCTGGTTCTAATTAGTTGTCATTTCTTCAAGGAAATAGAAATCGGAAGAACTTTGTTTTTAACGAGAAATGCCTAAAAATGTCAATACATGATGAAACAGTGTATGAGACCAACCCGACACATTCTTAATACAACTACTCATAAAATTATATGAATGAAGGTTTCAAGAGGATGGTAAACTTCTGATTTGCATAACTTTTTAACGTCATCACTCATTGATCACAAAATCGCCGCCAGAACTAGGACACAAATTTAGAATATTCGACTTTAATTGTAATTTCAGCCCGTGAGAGGTTCGTAAAACCACCTCATCAACTACGGGACCACAAAACACACCGTCTTTCGTCTGGTTTGTGCTGAAGCTAAGAAAACTGATTGTGGTTGAACCTGAACCTGAACCTACCTTGAATGTCATAGAATGTTTCGTGGCAGACCCTGTCCCCGAACTCTGCAGGGTGAAATTTTGAACAATTGATCCTGCTTGGACCCCTACAATAAACTTTCCTCGCATGCGTCATTGGCGTCTCCCAACATAAATTCCAAATTATATGTAGAACCCTCGGTGAGTGATGTAGCCATTTGTATGCCTGTTGAAACTCCATAAACAATCTCAATTGCTGCATTGCCTTTTGGAACAAAGACGTGTTTTGAGTCAATGTATTTAACTGTTCCAATTACAGACCACTGTCGTAATGCAGACTGAACAGGACTTGGAGCTGAATCAAGTAAAATTCCCTGAGAAGAGGTATTCAGGAATCCTGGACCAACTTCAAATCCTCCATTCAGCAATAGATTATCTGTCTCCAACCCAAAATTGAAAACAAGGTTTAGTGTGAAAGACATATAGTCTTCAGATTCTAGCTACAATAGTATAATAGCTATAATATTCCAATATTCAGATTGTCTTCTATCTACAATCGTTATTAATTTTTAACTCAATAAATTAATGAAGACTAGCCAATATATTATGCAGATCAGAAAAATACTCACCATTGCCTTGTACAATTGTTCCAACAGTTTTGAGAAGCAGCTTATCAATCACTGGCCAACAAGTGGAATTGTCATCAGATTCTGTTGTTTGGCTTTCTAGCACAAGATTAATGGGCTCATTCCGATCCCATCTACCCAAGTACTGCCCATAGCTCTCCCATGTTTCCTGCCCATAATGCTGCTTCAAGGAAAAGACTGCGTGACTATCCGGCGCTGATACAGCTATGTCAGCATTAGCTGAGCAATTCTGACCACCTGGGGCCAGAGTGAATGTAAGTGTATAATTCATGTCATCGCTACTGGCAAAGAAAGTCTGATTTATCTTTCCATCTCCACCCAGTTGTATGGCGTGTCCATTGTCTGGCAATGTTATGGTTTGACCAGCCGTCACATATTGGACTGTCCCTTCAAACGTCCATCCAGGAATCGTGTTGTTTTCAGCTAACTGCACAAATGGGGTGGTGTGATTTGCTGCTAAGTTTGATGGTGGGGATTCAAAATCTGGATTCTGCAAAAGATCTGTGGATGAAGCCAAAAAAAAAAAAAAAAAAAAATACATGACAAAATTAATTAACAGTTACCGGAAAACTCCGATTGAAAAATCGGTGAAATGCGTTACTGATCTCACCTGCAGAAGCCAATCCTAAGAAGAGAACTAGGCGGAAAAACCTTTGGAGCTGCATTTTCTTGCTAGAGCAAAGAGATGAACACAGCTATATATGTTATTTGACTTCATTTAGGACCACCTTATGATGCACATGTAGGAGTTGACCAGTTGACTTTATATCAGTATTAAATATTAAAATTTTGCAGGCAATCCATATGAAGTTTCCAAATGAATTGCAGTGGGGAATCATAACCGCAAACCTTTGTGAATCATTCACGTGGGACTTGATTTGGATAAGTGATCGTCTTGGACTGAGTCATGATGCCAAAATAGTGGACATTAAAGTGATATAAATGTCTCCTGACACCAGTTTGGTTGACCCACATAATGAGACTGATATTTTTACACAAAAAATAGTGGATTTTTTTAGTGGTTTCTGATGCCTATTCACACTCTCACAAAAGCCTAATTGTCACTATCCACAAGGCTCCACCCAGCTGCTTTCTTCGTAGTCTCTACCTTCATCACTTTCCTTAACCTCATAACATCTTCCCACCTTCCAGCTTCCGCATACATATTCGACAAAACAACATAAATCCCATGATTGTTAGGCTCCAAAACAATCATCTGTTCCACCAACCTTTCAGCAACCTCAATATTCCCATAACTTTTACAAGCAGCCAACAAGGCTCCCAACATCACCACATCAGCTTTCCACACCATTTCTTTTATCAACTCCTCAGCCTCTTCTATCATCCCTCCTCGACCAAGAAGATCAACCATGCAACCATAATGTTCAATCTTGGGCTCAACACCATACACTAGCTTCATAGAACCGAAAATCTCACGGCCGGCATCAATCAAGCCAGCATGGCAACAAGCAGATAAAACCCCAACAAATGTTATATCATTTGGCACAATTTGCTCCTTCTCTATCTCCCTAAAAAGACTAAGAGCTTCCTCAGCACGTCCATGACTAGCCAACCCGCAAATCATCGCATTCCAAGTAGCAACATTTCTCTCAGGCATTGAATCAAACAATTTTTTAGCTTTCAAAATTCCTCCATTCTTGGCATACATATGCACCAAAGCTGTGCCAAGAATCACTCCCATTTGAAACCCTCTATTCTCTATAAAAACATGAAGTCTTTCTCCTAAATCTAAACCACCAGACACTGCACACGCAGACAAAACAGAAGCCAAAGTCACACTATTAGGCTCAAACCCTTCTAACACCATTCGATCAAACAATACCAATGCTTCATCAGCGCGCAAATTTTGCGCGTACCCGGTAATCATAGTAGTCCATAGATTCAAATTCTTGTCAGTCAATTGATCAAACACTTTGCGGGCATCGTTTAAAACATTTGAAACGGAGTAAGCCCTGACCAGACCATTAACAACATGCGAATTGAAATCCAACCCAGATTTCAAAACATGGGTATGAACCTGTTTACAACAATTCAAGGAGCGAAAGCTAGAACAGGCCTTTAGAACAAAAGGGAAAGTGTGTTCATTTGGTGCAAAACCAGATTTTGTCATTTGGATGTAGAGAAAAACGGCGTTTTCTGGGGTTTGAGTGGTGGCTTGGGCTCTAATGAGAGTGTTCCACATGAAGTGGTTTGGGTTTTGAATGGTGTTGAAGAGCTTTGTGGCGTAGGAAAGGTCGCCGGAGGAAGAGAGAGCGGAAAAGGAGAGTAAGCGGCTGGCGGCGAAGTGGTCCTGGATGCGAGAAGAGAGGATCATTTGAGCGTGGATTTGTTTGAGTTGGTGCATTGACTTGCATTTGTCTGCCAAGAGAGAGAGACGCAGTGGTGAAGAAGACACGTGTTGGAGCGAGCCATGAATGGATTGGTTATAGAAACCATGCCTGAATTTCATTTCTTCTTCTTTTGGAAGACGCCGTTCAAACGTCTGCCAACCTATCATGCAACGCTTTTATAACATCGTTTGGCATGTGGATGTAAATATATTATTTGATTAGCGTGCTATAGGATCCGATAAAAAATAATTATGTATTATATTATTTTAATAAAATAAATTAAAAATATCTTAATATTATTTTAAAAAATAAAATCTAATCCTATAAAATTAATTTTTAAAATAATATTTATTTTATCATTATCGTTAATATATATTTTAATAAAGTATATAAAAATAACATTAAAAGTAAATTTAATGTTCTATATAATTAATATAATAAAAATAAATTCATGTTAATGGGAGAAATTAATAGGTTAAATTTATTACATCAACAAAATAATTGTACGGAATTAGATTGCAACCAACAAATAAGCCTTTGGATTGGGATAATCTAATCCACGTCTGGTAACAATATAAATTTAGATATTTTTTTGACGTCCGGTTATTTTGGTGGAAGAAGCCAATCCGCACCGTGAGTCCCGAGGCCCGTGTATTAGAAATCTAGTCAGACATCCACGCAGTTCGTATTATCATCACCATCGCAAGCCCAACCGTCTGTGTTTATTCTTGTGTCCTCAATCGACGCAAACAGCCTCCTCGCAACAGGAAAACAAAAAAAAAAAAAAAAAGAGGAAAGAAAGCAAGTAGTAGAATGCCAGGACTCACAGCGCCATCAGACTACGCTCTGGAGCCACCGCGTCACCCTGCCCTCACTATTAATTCCAAGGCCCGTTTTCTTTCTTTCTTTTTAATATGAATAATCTTTCACTTCACTAAATTCAATTCAAAGATTTTGTGAAAATCTTGTTACTCTCTTTTGTGCATGTCTATTTCATTATCCATTTTTTGCGAGTAAACTTTAGTTTTTGGTATTGTGGATGCAGGCACCGTTCAATGCAGAGCCACCGCGGTCTGCCTTGATTGAATCTTATGTGACGCCCGTTGATTTCTTCTACAAGAGAAATCATGGCCCAATTCCAATCGTTGATGACGTCGAAAAGTAATCTATCCTTCTCTCTTTTACAATTTTTTACTCTGATGATAACTGAAAAAATATAAGGCATTGATTTTATTGCCTGTTTGTATTGGCAGATACTATGTTTCGATATGTGGTTTAATTGAAAATCCCAGAGATCTGTTTATGAGAGATATTAAGTAAGTTATTAGCTTTATGTATGAAGTGATTATTGTTTTGATCTTCATTTGTGCGTGAGTATGATTATCTGATGTTTAAATTGTAGGATGCTTCCAAAATACAATGTTACTGCCACTTTACAGGTATTTTCTGTTGCATATCTTTTGTATAAAGAGCAATAATATACTCTTTATAATTACACAGTATTAAAATGTTGATTTCACATGTGCAAACAGTGTGCTGGAAACAGAAGGACTGCAATGAGCAAATCCAGAACGGTAAAGGGAGTTGGATGGGATGTCTCTGCTATAGGAAATGGTGAGTTTTTTCTGTTTTGGAGTCACTATCGATTTTCCGTTTTATTTTCCTCGCGTAATCTAGCCAATTTGTTTGCAATATGCCCTTTGATGGTTGCTAAGTACATTTGTTGGTTATATAATTACTCAAAAGGATGCAGGATGGTCATATGAATTCTGCTCTGTGTTTTAATAATACTGAAGAAGTATAAATTAATTTATTTCATTTGGAAGTTAGAAAAGTTTCTCATTTTCCTGAGTTTCTTCAGCTGTCTGGGGTGGCGTGAAATTGGCTGATGTTCTTGAGCTTGTTGGGATACCAAAATTGACAAGTGTCACTAAGTCAGGTGGAAAACATGTTGAATTTGTAAGCATTGACAAGTGTAAGGTACAATCTTTGGCCTTTGAATGTGATTTTCGTTACTTATATTTTATTTTTGTAACTTCTGCTGTCAAAAGGAATTTTAGTCACACAATTGTATAATTTCTTAGGAGGAGAATGGGGGCCCATACAAGGCTTCAGTTCCACTTAGTCAAGCCACAGACCCCGAAGCTGATGTTTTACTTGCTTATGAGATGAATGGGGAGGTCAGTAAATATGCCTCTGTATAATTTTATGATTGTTTGGGTGGAATATTTTGCTTCACCTGTCACCACCCAAGTATAGAAATCCTGACAATTGAAACCAGTTGGGAATTGGTGGTAGTACTTCTTGTAGTAAGACAAAAGCTTTGGGGTTATGCTTCCTTATGCTCGTGTACTGAGGGATCCCTGTTTTTCTTGGAACCTTCTATTCTATCTTCTTTATTTACATGTCTTAGGGTCACTGGTCACAGCATTCTAAAAGTCTAGTGAGTTAACATTTTTGTTGGATGTATAGCATTCAATGCTTTCGGGTCAATTAAGCTGGTGTTTTTGCATAGCTATTTGAATGCCATCCTATAGCATTGTTCTCAATGACTTTCGTGCTGTCAAATTAATGAGAAAGTAGGCTTGCTTAAACATAATCTATGCATTTCATTAAGATTTTGGTCCATGTTTGTGTTGCCCTTTACTTGGATTATATCTCTTACTTTCTTTGCATCCCAGTCTTTTAAGATGCTACAACTGTTCTTTCAATCTTTTTGCTTTTCCCCAATGTTAAGTCACGTTTTAAAAAGAAAAATATTTCAAGGCTTTTCTAATTGCAAGTAACTCTATTATTGTGCCAAAGCCTCTTAATAGGGATCATGGTTATCCATTGCGAGTTGTTGTGCCGGGTGTTATAGGTGCACGTTCAGTCAAATGGTTGGATACCATCAACATCATTGCAGAGGAATGCCAGGTTGGCAAAATATTTGTGTTCTGAATTGATTTTATTGTAGAAGGATATACTTTTATCTAGATGTTCAGACCACCACATGACATTCCTTCCTTATAGGGCTTCTTTATGCAAAAGGACTACAAAATGTTTCCACCATCTGTGGATTGGGACAATATCAATTGGAATACCAGAAGGCCACTAATGGATTTCCCTGTTCAGGTATATACTCGATCATCCTCATCTCTTGCATAAATTTTATGATATTATTACTTTAAAGCCTTTTATATATATATATATATATATATATTTGATTGGTAAGATTTAGATTAAGATCTATTCTATATTGTAAAAAGTGTATTAGTGCTAGTACCTGACTAATGATTACAAGTTGTTGGTTTACAGTGCGTAATTTGTTCTCTGGAGGACTTGAATACAATAAAGCCTGGACGGGTAAGTGGTCTTTGCATTGACACTGCCTATGAATTATAATTATTTCTGCGGTGTAGTCTATTGTCAGAAATCGTTTGTCATGTGGCATGCGTATGTAGAATTTTACCCAACTTCTTTTGGTACCAAAAGTTAATCAACTGTTTGGAAATTACAATTTAAATACATAAGAATATATTGGCTTTTCAAATAAAATTCATAAGATATTATATGATATTCTATGATAAAACATATATTTTTATAAAAAAAAAAAAAAAAAGTCGACTTGGAGATTCTCTTTTTATTCCTTGTATCAGAAATCTTGGCGGTTCTTAAGTTCTTTGACAGAGCTCTCTCTCTTTGATTTAAAAACTGGATCTGGAGTTTCTGCATGTTGGATTATCATTAAATGATGTTCTCTTCTATCATACACCTTGCAGGTAAAAATTAGTGGATATGCTGTATCAGGAGGTGGGCGTGGAATTGAGCGGGTAGATGTGTCGATTGATGGTGGCAAAAACTGGTTAGAAGCCTCCAGATACCAGAAGATGGATGTTCCATATGTTGCAGATGACATGAGCAGCGACAAATGGGCATGGGTGCTTTTTGAAGTCATGGTTGATATTCCACAGAGCACACAAATTGTAGCCAAAGCGGTATGTCTTCTTGTTCTTTAATAACAAAATTACACGCGGAATGATAAGCAATCTATGTTTAAAAATCAAATACAATTTTATTGAGAAGGTCCATAGTTTTTAATAGCTGAAGGGATGCATTAAGAGAAGATCTGGTTGAATCGTTACCAACCTATATGAACAATTTAATGAACGAATTAAATGTATTATATTTCAGCCAATTATTGATCTAAACAACCTCTGAGCCCTAGTGGATCCATTTTCGCTTCTGTACCCTCTTTAATTAAATTTTTAAAACTTTTCTTCATTGGCTATTTTCTGGTAATCTTAGATTTTCATTTGGAAAATTAGAATGTTAATATATTTATATGTATCAATTTTATAGTAAATAAACACAAATGTAATGAGACACATTGATGTGGCCTATTAGGTTTTCACTTATTTTATTGCTATTCCACTTGTTTGGGATGATTATAGCTAGCAATTATTTGAGTTTTGTTTTCTGCACGTGCTGTTTATATATAATAAAAAAAATACAAAGGTGTTAATGTTGCTCAGATAACATCTTTGAAACCAATATACTGGGATTCTTCCTGGAATTCAGCATTGATGTTTTTCTCTTTATGCCTTTTTGTCCGTTGAGTTGTATTACTAGAACACCTTTATGAAAAAATTTGCACTCCAATGTTCCGTCATTTAAATTTGAATAATGTAATTTATTTTCACCACCCAAACAAAAGAATTATTTTCGATGATGGGCAGGTGGATACAGCAGCGAACGTCCAACCTGAAAATGTAGAAACCATTTGGAACTTGAGAGGGGTACTGAACACCTCATGGCACCGGGTTCATGTTCGAGTTGGTCACTCAAATATGTAACTCAACAACACAAATGAAACTAATAACTGCTATTGTCTGTCAAAAGCTGTAATAAGTAGCTGGCATTGTTTATTGGCATGTTTGATGCCTTTTACAACTCCTATAGCTTCCAGCTTCGGATGATGATGATGATGATGATGATGTTTACTAGGTTGTGGAATCTTCTTTAATGCGGCACTGTACAGTTCATCAAAATCTGGCAATGTTGCATACTTTTTGAAGCATTAGTCCCCTAGTGATGCAGTTTGAGGGCCATGATATTGTCAATTGCATGTCCTATCTGGGGATGTTTGGCACGCGGTGAATTCGAATTCCAGTTGGCTTCTTGTCAACATCCTAAAACTTTTACCATTCAAATCCATCAAGTAGCTGTACTGAGACTGGGGCTAGTGCTTGTTCGTACGTGCCCATTGTGTAAGTGGGCGTGTCACTAGTGACAATAGTTACTGCAATTTCTTCGGGAGTATGATAAGTTTTGTTTGTGTGGTGCAGCAGTTGTTTCAATCATGTCAGCACAATAATTTACTAGTCTGGTCTACTTTTTAAAAGGAACTGGTCTGGAATCGATTTTTCTGATCATGAAAGTGAAATCTTCGAAATAACTCTTCGTGGGGACAAACTTTTAAGGCCTTTTCATTTTCATTAAATTGCTTATTTCTTACAAACGGATAAAAATTCACTAAATGAACGTCTAAACGAATATGAACTATCTCTTTTATGTTAGTACTTCTTCGGTGATCACGTGATGCCAGCAATTACCAGATCCTCAATAAACCTACGACAATTAACAGTTTTTTCTTTTTCTTTTTTTTTTTTTTTCAAAAAAAACATGATTCTTTTATCTTAGTTTTGAAAAGAACATATAAGTATTCTAGCTGCGGAAAAGTAAACCTAAGACACTTAATCTCTTTTTTTTATCAAATTTTTCATGGATAAATTAGCACTTTTTCTGTTCTTCTATCTAACTTTGTTTTGAAAAGGACCGCTGCTACTAGCAGACGTGTATCCAAATCATGATAACTGATAACTAGAAAAAATGACAAATTAAATTAAGAAAATAAGTAAATAATTGTTGAAAGAGAAGTAGCCGTGGACATGGACATGTACTTCAAACATGAGCAAACCAACTACAGGAATCGAATCTATTGCTGGTTAAATATCAATTTCTTAACTGTGTATGTCTATATCTATTTTTTGTTTTCGTCTAAGGCAACTAGTAAATAGTGCACACAAGTGGCTAAAAACACCAAGATTAACTTGGATGGCAACATTAATAACAAGTTGCCTTTTGGAAACTACATTTTTTGTGTGTGAACTTAGTGTGAACATAGTACTCAAACTCAAATTATGGACCTCATAAAATCCATTATCATGACATTAACCTTAATATATTTTCTAAGTATCTTTCTTTTTCTCTCGTCTAACCTCTCATTCTTGTAAGTTTTTCACTTAAGATAAAGACAATATTCTTCTGTCACCTTCTAAATGTACTTTCAATCTACTATGTATACTTTTGCTTTTATCACCATGAAATGGCACATTCAACTGCAACAGGATTTCCACTTACATCTCATGTAAAACAACTTTCCCATCTTCTCTTTTCCACCTAAGAGGAATAAATTACAATTTCCTCTGTGGAAATTATAAATTTTTTTATCCCCGTTTGGTTGGCTTGAATTTTTATTATGCTTTTTTTTTTTTTGAAATATTTTATTAAGCTCTTGATTGAGACATGGTACTGCAATTATTTGACACTAGATCATGGTTGCACATACAATACAATCAAGTAATATATGTATATATTTTTTATTATATGCTTTAGTGGGTGACAATAAATTATAATTTTATGAGACTCACATGTGAATTCAGTCACGTTTCTAAAGATGAGCACATTTGCAGTCGGCTACAGAAAAACACAGTGACTTTTCTATTGATATATATAAACAAATGAAAATCAAAAACAAAAACTGAGAAAAAAAATGTTTGATTTGAAACCATGTGTGCACTCATTTCGCTAGAAGTAGACATATTGTCCATTAAATTTTTAGGACCCCCCGCAAATTATGTTCTTCTATCTGTGGCCTCCCACTACCACTTGTCTTTGACTCTTGATGTTAGTTAATATATATATAATGGTGTTAATTGTGGCCTTCATTCTCAAATAAATAAAATAAAAAAATGCGGCCTTCGAATTCGGAAACTCGACTATATCCCTAACCCTCCGATTGACTGCTTAGAGATTGATAAGTCACTACTGTAGATGATAAAAGATACATGAGAGATCCGTTTTTGGTAGTATAGGTAGTTTTGATAGTTGGGATGTCAGGTCATTGAATTTAATAGGAACCAATTTCGTCACATGCTATATATTCTTATTCTTGGATGCTTTAATAATATAATAAGATAAAGAAATAAAAACAACAGCCTCTTTAGAAGAAAAAGGCTACTCAGGGTTTCCACTTTTCTGTTTGGAGATGTTATAGCTTGACTGAGGTTAGATTCCTAAATGTTGAAAATTCCAATTAATTTTTCCCAAGTGGGTATTTAATGGACTAAATAATGTTATTCCATTACAACAAGAAAAGTGGGAATCTAATAATGTTAATATAATAGGTACCATATCATCAATTTTTTATGCCACGTATAGATCAAGTGCAGTACTATTGACTAATGATGTTAATCAATTTAATGCGCTCATAGCGGCCATGGAAAGAAAATATTTTGTTATGAATATATACTGTGAAGAATTCTTCCCACTAAAAATTGTGTGATGTTGATGATTCTCTTGCCATGTGCATTAATGAATGGTATATGATCAGCATGAAAAGAAAATATAGGATTTGGTAAAAGTAGTACTTTTGATTAGTAGATCACCTGAGTCTTGACTTGGTGTTAAAAAGGACTAGAGGAAAAGCCAGTATGATAGTGGTGGGTTACAAATTATTTCTTTGTTTAGAAACTTTTATTGGTGGCCTCACAGTTACATAAAGAAAGACCTGCAAGTCAACATTTCAGGGACACCCCCTTAACTGCTCCTCCTTAAACCCAATTACTTCTCTACTATAAATGTCCATATATTAAATAATGCAAAACATTTATTAAAAAAGAAAAAGAAAAAGAAAAAAGTAGTTCTAAATTTGTAATTCATGAGCATATTCAAGTTCATCAAACCAACCAAATAAAAAAGGAGGACAGGCAAACTGGGATTAACTGCTAGAGCATGCTTCTCCTTGAATCCTATTCTGCACTGTTTCATTATTGAGGTGCATTATAGTAATTAAACAAAAGCAAAACCTTTAAAAAAGGACAATTTTAATAATAATATATTAATTTGCGACACCCTACAAAACCGTATAGACCAAGTGTGTGTGTGTGTGTGTGTATGTGTGTATATCATGTGTCAATTAGTGCAAAAACTCATTCAACTGTGTTGATTAAATAGTGTTAATGCAGTTATATAGTCATCATCTTCATCCATTTCCATTTCCATTACCATTCCATTCTTCCACCTATCCATTTCGGTTTCAATTTGCTGCATGTGAAGATGAGCATTTTCATGTCTCTCTTTTCACTGCAGCCTTGGTTGTTGGTTTTCCTCTCCATGTTCTTGTACGTTTTCCACGTAATTTCATGCGGATTCCAGAGAGTTTCCAAGTTCTCAGGCCCCCCCACGTTCCCCATAATCGGGTGCTTCATACCATTCTACAAGAACCGTCACCGTTTGCTGGATTGGTACACGGAACTGCTGGCGAGATCGGCCACCAACACGATTGTTGTCAACAGGATTGGTGCACGAAGAACCATTGTGACAGCCAACCCGGAGAACGTGGAGTACATGCTCAAAACCAACTTCAATAACTTCCCAAAAGGGAAGCCTTTCACTGAGATTCTTGGTGATTTTCTTGGGTTTGGGATATTTAATGTGGATGGGGAGCTATGGCGCACACAGCGCAAGCTCGTCAGCCATGAGTTTAGTGCCAACTGTATGAGGGAATTTGTGATGAATACATTGAAGCATGAAGTTGAGAACCGGTTGGTGCCTGTTTTGGAGTCCTTGGCAAGTACATCACAAGTGGTGGACTTGCAGGAGTTGTTGAGGAGGCTTGCTTTCAATATGATTTGTAAGGTTTCGTTGGGGATAGATCGGTGTTGTTTGGATCCTGGCTCCCCTGTTTCACCTTTGGCCAAGGCTTTTGATATGGCGTCCGAGATATCTGCCCGGCGGGGTGCAGCACCTTTGTTTTTGGTATGGAAGATAAAGAAATGGCTTGGAATTGGGTCGGAGAGAACGCTTAAGGATGCAGTTGGGGCAGTTCATGAATACGTTGAGGAGATAATGCATGATAAGAAGATGAAAGGAGAGGATTCCGGGCAGGATCTGTTGTCTCGGTTGATGATGGGTGGTCAGGATGAGCAAGTGATTAGAGATATGATGATAAGCCTTATCATGGCAGGAAGAGACACAACTTCAGCAGCAATGACATGGTTTTTCTGGCTGATTTCCAGGCATCCGGAAATCGAGCAGGAACTTGTCAAGGAAACCATATTCATGAACGACAAAGTATTGGATTATGAGTCACTCAAGGAGTTGAAACTGTTGAAGGCATGCCTTTGTGAGTCTATGAGACTATACCCACCTGTGGCTTGGGACTCGAAGCATGCAATCACCAACGATATGTTGCCGGACGGCACTCGAGTTCGGGCCGGAGATAGAGTCACATATTTCCCGTATGGGATGGGGAGAGCAGAGGTATTATGGGGCAAAGATTGGTGCCAGTTCAAGCCGGACCGGTGGTTCACCGAGCCAGACTACAAGAAAGGCGAGCCCAAGCAGGTATGTCCATATAAATTTCCAGTGTTTCAGGCCGGTCCAAGAGTTTGTCTTGGAAAAGAGATGGCCTTTATTCAGATGAAATATGTGGTGGTTTCTGTACTCAGACGGTTCGAGATCAGGCCGGTCAGGTCCGATCAACCAGTCTTCGTGCCGCTTTTGACGGCTCACATGGCCGGCGGATTAAAGGTTTTGGTTCGTCAGAGACACCAATTAAGATAGATAGATTTCCACTTCTTAAATTAATCAAAGTCAACAATTTCAATTGCAGTTTGATTGGGCAGTGTAACATGCCACTGCCTCTCCTGTATTATAGTTAGGAGAAAAATCATTTGTATAACAATCCTATAATGAAAACGCATACATGTCTTAATCAATATTGCTAACTATAATGATTTGATCTATCAATCATGGCTGTCAGCATGACCTAAAATGCGCATTCAACATGTCAGGGCATATAGATTTACATAAAACCCAATTTATATTCGTATAAATTCAGATTTTAAATAGCAAATCAACTTAATTTTGTTTTCATTTTGTGCCAATAAAAAGTTAACGTTCCATTCGGGTGAGGAACAAACTTGTGTTACACAACACTTGACACGGTCTAATAATTAAATCCGGTCAGAAGCACATGGGTGCTTGGCATCATTAATATTCATTATTCCACATGCAGTGATATTTTAATGGCGAGAAAGTCGGGTCTTCAGGCTAATTAAAATAATGAAATCTTATTAGTCGTCGTGTAGGCTGTGGCATTACCTCGTGACTAAATTAACCAACAAAGCTAATATTGGCTTGGTAACTTGATCCACTCATTTTGCAAATATCGAAAAGAACTTCGGGATAAGTGACGCATCTCATGATTATAAAAGTCAATCTATCTCTATAGAAAATATAAAATGAGACTTACAAATTGCACAAAGCAATCTCTACAGTGGTAAGCTCCCAAATTGTTTATTCCACTTAAAGCAATCTCTACAGTGATAAGCTTCCAAATTGTTTATTCCATTCATCATATATGCCAAGTTCATTCAAAGACACAGACGGACGCACCTCTTTCAATGAATTTTCAAAGTCCTGCATGAAATGAACAAAATTACATCAAGTAATCAAGCTGATAAACTTACTAAACTTTCCATGTTACTGTGTGGCTACTGGCTGGTGTACATCCATAATAATTGGGTTCATTGCAAGAGCTCTATATTTTAAAAAATTTTCTAACACTAATTTTTATGGACTTCAATGGTGACACCAATTCAATTAGTTGGTTGAGACTGCATCCCACAGGTGCTGTTCCCCGTATGCATTAATTATACAAGTCAGATTTAAATCTCACCATTGAAGTCCACTGTCCGATAGTTTATATATTGTTAGATTTTATGTACCGAAAAAAAAAAGAGAGAAGGAAAGAAAGAAAGGCTTACCGATGCTGCTAGTCTGCTACATATATTTTAATTCAGGATCGTTTGTGATTTAAATTTTAACTTCATCATTCAATCTTTTATTTATTTTTATTCAACATTAGTTGAGTTGACATTCATTCTTAATTCTTGATCAAGAAAAAGTGGAATTAAATATTAAGGTAAAAACATTAAGTCACGCTTTTTTTTAAAAAAAAAAACATTAAGTCACGAATTTAAATTGATATAGTCTATCCCTTCATTTATATGCATTATTATTACCTGAAGAGTAACTGGTCGCATATCCTCCTTTTGCAGCTTTGTAATTTCTATGCCCTGTCTCAGTGCGTCTCTGAGTGGACCCATTGATGCATCCTTCACTAAATTTTTCATGTCTGATCCTGAATACCCTGGAAGGAAAAAATAACAAGGAAATTGCAACAGGAACTTAATAGAAAATATATGAAATTAAAACAGCACAGGAGCTGACAATTCAGCGTTGACTGGTACAGAATAAATACCTTCAGTTAATTTGCATATGGCATTTATATCTTCCTCCGAAAGCTTGAACAGTCCATCCTTCTCCAAGAGATTACGTATGATCCAGGCTCTTGCTTCTTTATCTCCAATATCAGCACATTAGTGACAAATTTATTGTGATAAAATTAAGAAACTAAATCAGAAATGTAACTTGCACCTGTGGAAGGAAGGGGTATATAAAGTCTCTTGGTAAGTCGCCTTCGTGCTGCTTCATCAAGTTCTTGAGGTCTGTTTGTTGCTCCTGATGGTTCAGAAAACAGTAATAATGCAATTGCAATGTGAGTTGCGTTATAAAAAATCAAGACTAACGTCAAACATAAGGAGATAGAGAATGATTGTCAACTGAAAAAATAAGAAACATAGACTGGTAAGGTAATATGGCTCGTGTGATGCTTAGAATTTCTCCTTTTATATATATATATATATAAATCACTTTCAAACTGACCTAATATTTTATAAATAACAAATAAAACACTATTCACTTCTCAGCTTTTGTATTCACTCTGACGAAGCAAGTTATGTATGATGATAGCGAGTACACCATCATCAGTTAAAATGAATTCCCCTCTCTGTGAATCATGGCCACTTTTTACTGCTGTTCCACCCAAAATCCAGTTACTTCGGTTAATATCAGCCAACAAAAAAAAAAAAGTATAAATGAAGAGTGATTCACCGAGTGTACCGCTCTGCAATGCAATTGAAATACAGTTCCGATCATGCAATCTGTAGTCAGGTCAACTTTAAGCAAGACCAATTAGAGAAATTTTGATGCACGAATTTATGCCAGAACTATAGCTGCTGCAATCACGATAGTTGCAAGCAGCAACGGTATAACTACCTTATAGCCTCTATGTTTTAGCCTTTTACATTCCGTTAGATATAAATTCAACTACAGGTGGATGTGACAAAAAGAGGCTGCAGAATCATTGGTAATCTAGCAAGATAAGTCAGTAAGTACAAACCACATCGAATAAGTGGAAAATAAAAAAGAAAATTCTCCACAACAAAGTCTTTCTAATAAAGCCATCATTTAATTATAAATTGCTATGGTAAAAGAACAAACTGTTGAGTGTTGCAGATGACACAACACACATGCTGTGGACAGATACTTCTCTTCCTAATCTGATAGGGAAATATCTATTATCAGCAACCACACGGCTATTAGGCACTTGAAAGGCTATGTAAAGCAAGTCAAGGCTTCTTTATGAGCATTAATATGCTCACTTTAATATTCTAGCAGTTTTCAATTTGGTTCTCATTCACATGTAAGCTTATTTGGTTACAGTTAGCGATGAAAAATACCACCCAAGATCAAACCTTATGACTTGATGAACAGTCAACACACAAGCAAAACTTTGAGCTCTGTCACTATAAAATATCGAAGGACTACAAGAATACCACCTCTTAATCGTACTCTCAGGTACTCACTCTGTTATGTGGAATTATAACTTCGCTTCTTAGTGATAAATTTATAGCTTTCACCTAAACCAGAAACAGCATTTCCAAGCTAAATAATGGAACTTTAGAGATTCAATAGTTAACCTATAAGTAGAATTTGCTCACTGCCAGAGTCAAAGCCTTCCATTTCAATGAGAAACTGCGTTTTCAGTCTTCTACTTGACTCATGTTCACCTTCTGACTTGCGCTGCAACCAAATGAAAACTCTTTTAGAAGAATATTCTCTTTGTCGGCAAGCAAATAATTAGATGAATAAAATATGTAAGTTGCCATCTAGTAACAAAAGCGCATTCCTTATATTCCTTAAATTTATTGATGTGATAGATGCACCTAAATATGAGAAGCCCTTCCCAATGGATCAACAAGCAATAAGAAAACAATTCACTAGCTTCACAGAATTTCCAGGTTGAAGCAATATGTTGAAATGGAATGGACAAAACACCCATAGAGCAACCTATGCCAATACAGACCAACATTTCACATTACTCTTTAAATGCAAGAAAAATGTTACCTGAGAAAGAAGTGAGTCTATTTCATCCACAAAAATTACAGCAGGCTGACGGCAACTGGCTACTCCAAATAGGGCTCTCACCAGCTTTTCACCCTCACCAATCTGGAGTAAGCAATGGAAACGTTACATATTTACAGTGCATTCATCTTAAGATACCATTGGGAAGAAGATTGGAAAATGACTCAGGTGAAAACAACTAATAAAACATAAATATCTATGTCCTGAATAATTGAGACACTTAAGGAAATTCTCAAATATGATTACAATTTATGTCTTTTCATCTCAAGTTACAATCTAGAACAGTACCAAACATTACAATACTTTTTCTCAGAAATCAGACCAGCCAGTCATTTATGTTTGTAATTAAGGCCAAATAAATAACACTTACCCATTTGCTTGTCAATGAACTGGCAGAGATATAGAAGAACGTTGCTTTTGCTTCTCCAGCTATAGCTTTACCAATCATAGTTTTTCCAGTTCCCTGAATACAATTGGTGACAGAAAAATTATACACTGGTGACATTTTAATCTCCCATATACAAGAGGATCAGGCGCTTACTGGGGGACCAAAGAGAAGAAGACCTTTCCCTGGTGAACGACAGCCTCTAAATATATCAGGACGCAGTAGAGGCCATATGACCATCTCCATCACACATTTTTTAGCATGCTCCAGACCAGCTACAATATTGCAAAGCAATGAAAGTGAATTACAAAAAACTTCATAGATAAGAAAATACAAATTGCTGTAAGAAAAACCAAAGCATGAAAACTTTAGGGAATCTCATTCTACCAATATCATTCCACCGAACATTAGGATCTCGATCCATAATCTCATTACTAACATGCTCAATTAGACGAGGTTCCAAATTCCTTAATTTTTCAGGGAGTTCACCATCAGGACCACAGAGCATTTCCAAACTAGAATCAAGAAACAAGATAAATATTAGAACATGAATATTTACCAACACAGATCATTAATGAAGTCCATCTGGTAAAATATGTGTAGTGCGTATGTGTGTGTGAGAGAGAGAGAGAAGAGAAAGAAAAAGGGCGGTTAAAACATGAAATTAACAGAAAAACATACAAAACGAGGATAAACTATTTCAAACATGATTGGAATTATTGATTCAATGTCTTCCAGTTAAACTATGAATAAAATAAGAATACAAGTTTCATTCCAGCAAAGGGCCATCATAGTTTGATTAGCATCAACAAGAATGATTTGACTTGATTCCATAAGCACATTGGGTTGCGGTGAGAACACCATCAGAAATCTTATCCACTTGTTTGTTATAACTTATTGATGAAAATATGTACAATTAGTTAAAGCTCCTTCCAAGAGATCAGTCATTGAAAGCTTAAAACTAATGATAGCTGCTTTCAATTTTGAACCAAGACAAATCGAAGCTATATTCCATATGTCAATGATATTCATTTACATAACTCACCATGTCTTTGTTGAGTCATCTAATACATCGTCGCCTTTTCCTGCAACCCTTGAAGTCGTGTTTCCGACATTGCCCCCATTGGATCTCATGGGGGGAACAAAATTACCACGGACTCCACGGCGTGAAATACCATAGGATTTCACACCATAACCTCTAGTGGTAGGATTGTTATCACTATGGGGAGAGACTGAAGCACTTGGTGATCCCACATGCCCTCGCCTTTGTCTCACATCCATTTCCTAAAATAGAAAAGACTTTTATCAACATTAACATGTATAGACACAAGGATAACAAGAGAAAAATTGGTTCAACTTCCGCACAAAGTATTTGAAAATTTACTAGAAGATTATCCTAGGCTAGATCATATTCATCTCCCACTGTGAGTGTGTGTGTGTGTGTGTGTGAAAGAAACATGATCTGGTCAGATGCTTCTACTTCAGTACCATATATGATGACTGTACACTATGAGCGACTCAAAAAACAAATGAATGAAGTGAAATAATAATAATAATAATAATAATAATATTATTAAATAAAAATATGAAGTGGAAAAAAAATCCCTGAAGGCTTATTATTGTTAGAAGAAATGGCAGAGAGAAAGCAAATAGAAGCAGGAAGCAAATATACCAGTTTTGTTCTTGCAGTTACAAATCCATTGCCAGAAACATCATCATTAGCTTCTTCAGTGCTTGCCGGTGACTTAGGATTATCATTTTTGGGGCCACTAATTTCGATATGTGCACGTTTCATCCGTAACATATTTACATGACCTCTTTCTTCCTCTTGAACTTTTACAGAAGCAGAGACACCATGCCCCTTAGGAAGGTTCGAGTACAAATGCGGCTTTTCTACAATCATGCAATCTTCAGAGCAGGTACTTTTGGAGTTCATCCCACTCCTATTTGAGCCACTGTTTATTTTTGTGATGTCTCCATATAGTGATGCCAACTTTGCTTGAGTCATATTTTTTGGTGCCTTGCAAAACAACTTTCCCTGTTTGTCTAATCTTCCACCCTGAGACAGAGACCAAGTTTACTGAATTCATCTCATGGACAATTCATTATTTTCCACTGAAGAAGGGAGACAGGTATATAGAACCTTATCTGAATAGGCTCACAGATAACTTGTAATTAATTAAAGGAGAATGCTAACAAGAAGATTAAACAGAAAATATAAGATAGGATTCATTATAGGATCCATTTTCAACCACTTCAGGTAATAAGAGGATCAAATCCATGAAATAGAAAAGCATCTGAATTCAGTACCAGTTCATTTGCAGAGTTTTCATTATATTGCTTTAAAAGAGCAAGGAAATGTTTTGACTGCATGATCTTCTCAATGTCAATATTTCCTCCTTTCATGCAAAAAATGGGACCAGGAGCTCTCCCTGCTTGTTCGAATGCTCGGCTGAAAATACATTGAACAGAAATCACTAATTGAGTCTACTGTCAACCACTCTTAAATATCCCAGCAATCTTTTTAGTTGTTTTATTTCAAAATTATGTGGTTCAGATTAGTATTCTGTTATGCTATTTGTAGAAACCAAATAATCACCAAAATTTCAGATTTTAAAATCCAGAAATGAAATAAAGAAAGAGTAACAAAGAAAGCACCTCCAAGTCCAATATAAGCTTCTATTTCATTCAGCATCTAAATGAACACTTTTACTAGATTCGACAAGATTTCTGTTCCAACCTTACCGCTAGCATTTCAATTAACTACTTCAATAAACATTAATCAACCACTAACTTTCAACTTTTATAATAAATTCAAAATCACATTTGTTCAATATCTTAATTCAACCCGATTACAACAGACAGACAAACCCAAAGTCAAGTAGATAGATAAATAGATATAAAAGCAACCAACACTCTAATTAGCTTCAACATGATCCAAGCTATAACAACTATAGCAATACAAAGCATCACATACATGAAATTATAACTTCAAAATTCCATAATAAATTCAAATAGCTCGAGCTCAGTATCTCACAGAAAACCTAAAAGCTCTGGCCACGAACAATTCAACATCAATTAAGCTCTAATTTTAATTATCTTCAACAATAACCTAAATAGCCTAATTATACTACTTTATAGATATATAGATCATAAAAGCTATTAATCAAGCTCGAATTGAAAAAATATGTATATATCCAATAAAATCAACATTTCACTAATTCAATGATGTTATGTGATGTACCGATCGGAGTCTGGAACGAGGGCGCGTCGAGCCACGTCGAGTTTGGCGACGGCTTCGCGGCGGATAGGACGAGTGAGAACCTCGTCGGCTTCGGACTGAGAGTGAGATTCTAGGAAGCCGAGGAGCCGGAGTCCGAGAAGGCGAGCGGACGAGAAGTCGCCCTTCTGGAGGAAGTGATCGACGCCGAAGAGCAGCGAGTGGAGCCGCTTCAGGTTGTCCTCCACTTGCTTTCTCCAGCAGACTGTCGATTCGGCGGCCTCTCTGGATTCATCGTCTTCTTCCATTTCTTGTGGTTTCAACAATGGAGAAGAGAATGTCTTTTTCTTCTGGTTTTCTTTTCCCGCCATTGTTTTTTTGTTTTGATTTCGGATTCCATTTAATTGCGCGCTTTTTAACACTTCATTTGATAAGCCGACATTACCCTGCTGTTTAGCCAAATTACGATATCGCCATTGAAAATTATTAAGAATGCCAAAATTATTTATATGAGATATTATCAAAATTCCTTAATATGAAACTATTTCTTTTTATATTCAAAAATAAAATTTAATGATATTATATTTCATTTTAGAGAATTTTTTAGATTTTTTTTTTCAGATTGCATCTTATATACATATATTATTTTTTACCCTAAAGTGATACTTCAATTTTTTTTTTTTTTTGTTTTCATATAAGTAAAATATTACACATAATTGCTCAAAAAAAAAAAAAAACATTGGACAGAATTTAGTTAACAATTTGAGTTTTGTTTGAAAAAACATTGTCTTTTTTTACATAAAGGAACTGATTTTTCTTTTTTATTTGCTGAAAATTATTTGTCCCTTAAGTGAACTCCTTTTATTTACAAATTTAGCTTTAATATAGATCGAAAGATCTGTTTTTTTAGAGATTACCAAATTTTTTGATTAAATTAAGTTACACCGTTATTACAACATAAATTAAAAATTATTTGACAAATAATAAAAAAGACAACAACATTTTTTATGTAATTCAGTTTTTATCTATATCCATAAGACAATTTTTTAAAAATTAAACTGATTAGTGAAGTTTCACCAATTGACTCACTCAACTAAAGAATCCTAGTTGACAATTGATTTTTTACAATTGATACACTGTGTTGTATTTCCATCACAAATCCAATTTAACGAGATCCTTTTGACTCTCATGATCTCTTGCTTTTTTATTCATTCAAAAAGCTTTGAGGTCTATTTCTTAAAACTACCTCCTGCCAAAAAAGTTTGTGAACTCCCTTCAAAAGCTTGAAAACTACCTCATGCGAAAGAAGTTATAGTTGCTTAAAAAGTCACTCTTCCTAAGATTAAAATACTTTAGAGAGAATTACTTCGAAGACTAAAATATCTTAAAGAGAATTACTATATCAAAATAGATTACATATTAGATTTAAATGCTTGTTGTCCGCACACTAAATTTATGAATGTGTCAAGCTTCGTACAGATGATGTGAGCTTCCTTTAGACTTCGTTTGGTACGCGAGATAAGATTGGATAATTTATATGGGATTGGATTTGATTGGATTGGATTGGATGAAATAGGATTGGATTATATGTTATCCCATGTTTGATGAAAGTAGGATAGGATTAAAAATAGTGGGTATAAACTTGGATTTTAAAGAAATTTTTCAGAGACTTTTTAGAAATTGTGCAAAACCAGTATTAAATTAAGCCATTTTCCACCATTTTTCCAGACGCTTCTCAAAGCTACGAAATCACAAAACCGGCGACTGCCATCTCTCTTCTCTCACTGTCCTCCGCATCAAGCCCCCCCTCCATCATCCCTCCACCGTTTCTCACCTCTGCTGCACGTCGTTCTGCATCGAATCTCACTCTCTCATCCCTCCACCGTTTCTCACATCCGTCGCGAAGTCATATCTCTTACTCTCCATCGTCGTATTCGCTTGTCTTTGACATCGACGTCGAGCGCCGCCGTTTGCAGAGCTACTTGCAGCACCGTTTCCAGCACGATCTCGTCAAACTTGGCTGCGATGCGATCGTCGTTGTGATTGTTCAATTGGATGTTGATGTGGCGGCGTAATATCGACGAAGGACGCGTCGAGGTCGGTGAGAGAGAACTCCGATGAGAGAAAGTTAACCCACCATTTCAACGGGATGGATTTATCCCACTGCAGTGGGATAAAACCATGGTGGGATAACTTTCTCCAAACTCATTTGTCTGTACCAAACGTGGGATTGGATAAAATTTAATCCAATCCCAGTAAACAAACGGGGCCTTAATATCACAATAAAAGAATGATTAGAGATAAAGGAAAATAAAATAAAAAATAAAAGAATGATTAGAGATAAAGGAAAATAAACTAAAAAAGTAAATCAGAATAAAAAGAATAGTTAGATATAAAGAAAATAAAATAAAAAGCAAATGAGAATACAATAGGAATGTCTATGTACTTTATGGCAAAGACTGAATCTTGTCATTATTAAAACTAGATTCATTCAAGAGATTAAATCCTGTTTTGGTCAAAGTGTATCTCCAATAAATGAGAAAGATTTATTTTGAAAAACAACAAAAAATATTAAGATAATTTCAAGAAATATTTTTAAAAAGTGGTTTATTTTTTTTACTTAAAACTTCATAATGTTGAATTTTATCTATTAAATTGTTTTTCGTTTGTTTTTTTAAGTGATTTATCCAAAAATAACTGAAAAAATTAAGTAAGAATTTCTAACTTTTTATTTAATTACAAATCACTTAATGATATTTAAAAACATTTATTCGAAATCTATCCTCCCAAAAATAACATAATTTAAAATTTATCTTAATTTTATATTACTCAAATTTTCTTTTCCTTTTTCCTTGATACTTACGAAAAATATATTTGAAAAGTAAAGTCTAAATACATCTCATCTCAAATTATCTTAGAATTAAACTAATATATTTTAATTTACAATTTAAACATTCATTCTCTAATTGTTTTCTTAAACATATTAATATATTTAAATATATAAATATGGAAAATACTATTATATTTTTTAATCATATTTTAATTATGAATAAAATATTATTAACATGTACATAAAAAATGTTTTAGAATTTATTAAATTATTTATTTTCAGATATTTGTATTAAATTAATTAAAATTACATAACAATATATAGTTAAAAGGATACAAATATCAAATTACTAATTTTTAGATAATTTTAACTTTAAAAAATAAAAAAGTTTACTATATATTCAAAAGTAAAGAAAAAAAAAATTATTTAGATTTTAGGTTTCAATCACTATTCAATCTTTAGTTTTCAGCGACATAATAAAAAAATAAATACTATCTTTTTATCATTTTGGAAACTTCAATTTTAATAAAAAGATATAGATTAAAAATCGAAGTTTTTCTCTCAAGATAATTTTCAAAATAACTCTGAAAAAAATCAGAAAATGAATTAATAAAGAAAAACATTCACAGATCAAAAAGGGGATCAAATTAGAAAAGAAAAAATAAAATTCGCTTTCTGCACACCTCTAACGTCTCGGTGTTGCAACGGAAAAACTGTTAAACTCTAGTGTTGGAACAAAAACGTCCTAGGTGTTGGAACAGAAACATTTTTCTGCTGCAACAAAATAGCAATCGAAACGTTCAGATGTTTCAATAGATCATTTTCTGTTGCAATAAAATACACAATCCCTTGCAACATGTGACATTTACTCAAACACTGTGATATGGCATCTGATGCCGATGCCGATGCACTTAAAGTATAGTCTAAAACATATAAATCTCACAATTCAATAAAATTTCACTAGCGCTGTGCACGACTTGGATTCAACCTCAACAATAAAGATTTTCCCCATTCTTGGTTAGGTACTTGTAAAACAGTTAATTTGAAGAGCAGCAAACAGGTCCGTGCATTGAATCATTGGTTTTAATAATGCCCTTTAAATATATAAATAATAAGCAATTCAACATTTATCACATATGAAATCCATGAAATGCACAAAGTCCAGAGAAGCAGAGAATCCTTCTTTTTATAAATTAATAACCGAGTAAGATTAATATTTTTACAAGCTTCTTCATTGAACAAGATGAGTAAAACAGTAACAGTTACACCTACATAAGGTACAGATAAAATTTTCTGGTCCTACAAGCAAAGAGCAATCTTCTCCAAGGCCATAAACATCAGTAATATGATATAGCTGTGTGTACTTCTGTAAATGGAAGCTAAGACAGCAAGATGATCCACTCCTGAATTCCCAACTTATGTGCTTCCAGGAGCATCACTTCCTGCAGCTGGCTTGCGGTTCAAATAGCGAATAACAGCATCTTCGACCCTGTTCAAATCACCAACCACAATTACATTATGCAGACACCTTAAATATTATTTTTCCTTTGTTTCTGTTACCCTTTTTACTTCTATGAATCTTTATTTGACAAAACATGGTCAATAAGGATCTACAAGTTTATCTCAGATACTGAAAACAGCTACTGGCATGTAGTTTTAGAGTGATCATTTAAAACTAACAAAGTCATTTATCAAATGAACAAAAAATTTAGCTATATAGTGACGCTATAAAGGTGAATAAGTTGGCCAGTGCACCCTTAAACCATGACACAAGCTACCATATTCATGAAACATATTAGATTAGACACAAGCTACTTGCCATCAACTCAATGACCATTGAAAATATTAGGTGTATAGCTGTGTGCCTAATATGATAAGGTAAAGTTTAAAATGGCACCAGAAAAAATTTAAACAAAAGACGTAGTAACTGAGCTTACCATGGTTGGTTGAAGAAATCTGATCGACGCTCTTTCTCAGCATTTCGACTAGCTTCTCCAGAAACTAGCTTCAAATCCCTGCTTTGAGATTCAATCAATGCATTAATAAATTCAACAGGAGATTGACTGAACCCTAGAAAGAATGCCCGCCTCTTTCGGTGCTCATGGATTTTTCTGACTGCTGCACATATTGCTTCATCGCATTGATCAATCTCTTTGTTCTTTTCAGCATTGGCCAATAAGGCAGATAACTCCCTCTGTATGGGGAACGGCACATCAACCAACACATCATAGCACACAGATCCAACTGGATTATTCCCCGAAAGCTTAATTGTATGCTCCAAAAGTATGGGTTGCGGAGGAGACAAGTGGTGTGATATCCTCTGTGAAACCATGGTGAACTTCATCTTTTCCTCCCCAAATACTTTCTGAAGAGGTGGATCACAATTAAAGTATGACGGGTCATTTGGGTTCTGCAATTTTCTAGCCTTCACATAATGCCAGATGGCAGCAATAATTCTAGGGCGAGTATCAACTTCAATACCAAGAACCTCCATCAAAGCCTGAGAAAGCTTAAATTTCTCAGGCACATAATTCATTTCCAACCTAATATTTGCAGTAAACTCTTTATCCCCTTTTCTCTTTACCTCAAAACCCTCATGAGGTGCGGGTGATCTAGCATTTTCCCATGTAATAATATGGTTTTCAGGGTACAGTCTCTGGTCCAAGGAAATGGTTACTCTTTTGAAGAAAGAAGAGAACTTCGGGTACAAGGGATTTGATTTCTGAACCACTCCAGGTTGGTCTGGATCTACCCCATCTTCCAAGATCCTCCCAATTATCTTCAATGTCCAAGTGGGGGGCTCAGCGTTCGGCTTCTTTGGGATTGTTTTAATCTGATTACCAAATGTATTAAAAATATAAATCCGAAGGGTTTTCTGCACGCAAGGAGGGTTCTTTAGTGCCTCTTGGATGTCAACCTTCTTTCTAGCCATAGCAGCATCAACACGAGCCTCGAACTCAAGGAGCTGAGTATACAGGGCAGACTCAGGCAGAATCGCTGCCACTCTATCTTGTAACTGTTTCTCAGGAAGCTTCTGCTTCTTCCTACGTGCAGCAGGCGTAAGCTCCATGGCTTTCAGAGGGGAAATTGTGTTCGTCATGGGAACCCCAGGAGGACGCACGGGGGGCTTCTGAGGCATCCTTTTCAGACTCGCATTTCCAGGAGTCATATTAGAGGGCGAAGACGACCCTAAGCTTCCAATACCGGCATTCTGCATTTGGTTAATGGAAATCCCTTGAGCTTGTAAATGAGCCTGGAATTGGGCATGCGCAGCTTGGACATGAGCCTGCATTTTTGACTGCTGTGCAGCCTGTGCTAGAGCCGCCTGGGACAGCTGAAACTGGTTTTGGAACCCAGCACCCATCTGCCCCTGAGCTTGTGACTGTTGAAAACTGGGATTCGCAGGCATAGACGGACTAGCCATCCCTGCGTTACCAAAAGGCGACGAAGAAGACCCCAGGCTCTTCCCCGGATTATTATTGTTGTTGTTGACAGACATTGCTTGTAAATAATCTATCACCCCCAGCAAACGAAAAATCTAAAAAAAAGTCAACAAAATTCAAACTTTCATGTGCTGCTGATGTGCACCTCCTCTAAAAACAGCTACCAAACCTAAAACCCACAAACAAAACAAAACAAACCCAACTTACACATCCACCAAAACCCCAATACCATACACCACCAAACAAATAAACCCCGAAAATTGAACTTTCAAAAGCAGAATTGCAGCAATAACAACCAAATTCCAGGTAACAGAACTATTATAATACAACCAAAGAAGTAGACTAGAGTGGATTTAAGAATGCCCTAATTGCTATAAATTCAAGAAATCAAAAGGAAATAAAAATGGTGTTTTTAAAAATCTTTAAGGGAGTTGAAGTTCTTACGAAGTATGTGAAGTTCCAAGTGAGTTGCTAGCAGTTTGCTGTAGTGCTTTGAGTTAAAGACTCGGCGATGGAGAGTGCAACGCTTTTTTTTTTTTTTTGGCTTTTTGGTAGTTTCGTGCTGTGTCTTCTCGCCCTGTTTTTTCGCTCTCGAGTTTTCGGGTTTAGGGGTTGTGGGCAGTGGAGCTTCGTTTTAAGACGCCCAAATTGTGAAACGGCCCATAATTTTCTATTGTGGGTCGGGTTCTCGGTTCTTAGTTACCTTTTTTTTTTTAATTTTTAATTTTTTATCTTTTCAAGTTATTTTTTAATTTTCTTTTAGCATGAAATAATATTATGTTATTCAAACTCATGATACCCTAATGAAACATTAGAATGGGCGTGTTTAACATTTTGCAAATTTTTAGAAAACTTAGTTTATGGTTTGTGATTTCAAAATCATAAGTTTCATTTCACAATTCTCATTTTAATTGAATTTGATTTTATTTTTATTTTTATTTCGTATAATTAATATTTATCTTTGTAAATAGACATATTGGATTTTACTAGTATTAATCATTACTTAAATTTAGGAGTAGTTTATTATCGTCTTGACGGATGAGATGGGTGCACAACCACATTTACTAAGAAGTTATATGCAAGTTTGATAATAAGTTATTTTGATATTTTTATAAGTTAACAATATTGGGATGCTACCGTACTTACTAATATAAAATATAATTTGAAATTTAATGGTTGAAATAAGACGTAGCACAAGAATAGTAAAATCTTGTGATCAATGGGGATAATATTGATTTGAGTGAAAATATTAGTATTTAAACTTATAAAATTATCAGTTTAGATATAAAAATGATTGAGAATATTTTTTAATTATTGAGAATTTTTAAATATTTTATATATCAATCACTCTAAAATATGAAAAATATCGAAAACATGTATAGGACGTCTTACTTCTTAGCTTATATTCTATTACCAAATCCATTTTCAAATTCTTGGTTTTTCTTCTTGTCTGAATATAAACAATTTTAATTTATAAAAACAAAAACATAATCATTATTATATACATTCATCATCTGCTATAATTTAATGATAGTGAACTCTTATTAACCTCACAATGATTAGGTTACCAAGTCCATTTTTAAATTTTTGGTCTTTCTTATTATCTAAATATGAATAATTCTAACTCAAAAACGAAAAACATAACTATTAATATGTACATTTATTTATCATTCATTCAATATGGTTTGATGATAATGAACATAACTATCTTTAGAAAAGATAATTAAAAATCAAAATAAAACAATATCTCACAAGGCTGTCGACAATTCCTCAAAATTTAAAATTTGAAGAATCCTAATTTGTACAAAATGAGTCTTGCTATTGTACAAGGTAGTATAATTATTGGAGTGGTAATTGGTCACTAGATTCAAATTTAAGAATACACAACGGTACATTAGTACATGCTTTAAAGTTGAAAAAATTAATAAGAAAAATAAATTATTTTTTTGAAAAAAATATAAATTCATATGACAGTAGCTACTCAATGTCCATAGAATTCCTGTACAATAGCTTAATCTTATAGATATCAACTTCCATCTTAAAAACCTTGCAAGTTAAAGAAAGCGACTTGATCCAATGGTAAGATCAAATCCACCAACCACAATTTCTTTTAATGGTCGGGTTCAACTTGCCAAAGTTCCACCAATACATGAGCAATTTTCTCACTTTATGTGAGTACCCTTCTCCTCCTTACTAGAGAGGAGAGTTTTGGGTTGTACCTTTGAGTTTATCAGGAGATTTTGATAGTTGTAAATATACTTATAATATTTGAAAAAAAAAATGCAAGTTTAACTCCATTAGTTACTAAATAATATGAATTTCCTATATTTATTTATTATGGGTTTGCATATCTTTATGGTTTGGATGAGGTTATTCAATAAGAATCTTCAATAATCACTCTTACATTGGTTATAAGATTCTTCAATAATCACTCTTACAATTAATCTAAAGGTTATTTTTGAAGAAACTAGTTTGGGTAACCTTTCTTTAATCAGTAAGGTTGTATAACACATTTGCTTACATTGATTATAAGATTCTTCAATAATCACTCTTACAATTAATCCAAAGGTTATTTTTGAAGAAACTTGTTCGCGTGACCTTTCTTAAATTAGTAAGTCAGTATAACACATTTGCTAAATATCCTTTCGTATTTGTTTCCTCATAATACTTAGGTTCCTTTTGTTTCAAGTTACGTGGTTGTTTATAAACTGAATTCTGGACAATCAGAGTAGTAACAGAAAAAATTGCAAGTCTTTTGACAGATTGGAGGAACAGTGGAACACCCTCAAGAGATCAAAGTGTTATTTGATTTTTTTTTTTTATCAATTTCCATTTGGAGCAGCAGAATTGGGTAACGTTTTTCTGCTCCTGTATGTCTCTATGTGTATTGTTATTTTCCATGAAGTCTAGTATTTTGGCATCTTATAACGGTGTTCTCAATCGAGTGCCAGTGTAATTGTATGCTGAAGTTAATAATTACGTGCGAACCATATGATCTAGTTAATCCAATAGCTTGGTGTATTGGGTATTTTATGTTTTATGATGAGAACAAGTCTCATTAATGGGTTATTGTATCTAAAACTTGATATCCTTGACTGTTAATAATCATATGTGTAATCTTCTACTATCATCAAGTGGGTGTGACACAGAACATATGATCTTTCTAAACTCATTTTTTTCTTGTTTATCAGGATACAAAAGAGTCACAAATACGAAGTGTGCTCATATTAAGTTAGAACATAAGATTCCAGAGGTAAGCAAGACCATGCAGAACTAGTAATGCTGCCCAATATTATGATTATCTTTCCCTACTATGTTATGTTGTCGACGGCTAATGTTTTTTCTCAGTGTACTTTTTCTTCTGTTATTTTGTCTTGCAAGGGTATGTCTAATTCAGGAAGGAAAAGACTTCGACTTGAGGTGTTAGGCAGAGATGAGGTTGCAGCAACCTCATCTCCGCGTAGATCTCCTTCATCACCTCAGCTTTCCCCTCTTCTTGATTATTCATCAGATTCTCCTTCATATTGTCCTGCTTCTCCTATGTCTCATCCTACATGTCCTGTGTATGATCCTACATCCCCTCTATCTCCTTGTGTTTCTACTTGTATCTTCTCATCGTCCTTCTCCCTTATGGATGGATTCACCAGTCCAAGATTCTGACCAAGGAGATCATGAGGACCCTCCTCGCAATTGTGAATCAATGGCCCACCAACAACGCAAACTAAAACAAGAACATCAACAATTGACAGAACCAAATTTTTTGATAGGAAACAAAGCCTTTATTAAAAATAGACAGAGAAGTTACAATTATGAACGAGTAGTTCAATAACAACACAAATTAAAACAAAAAATATAAAATAAAAGAATGGAACAAATAATCAATAGATTGTCGCATTCCAATTAAGCATTATGACTGATAAAGAAATATCTCTAAAATCTTCACTAGAAAAAGCCCTAAGAGAATTGACAGAACCAGATTGCACCTAAACACCTAAAACACATCAACGACTAATGATGGTATGTTCTTCTAGTCTTGAAGATATATGTGCTAAGATTCAACAATCCAATGACCGACAATTTTTTGGGTAAGTAACCATCCTGTGTTTTGGGTGGATTCTAATATCTTCCCTTGTAAAAGAAAAAGAAAACACCATTGTTCATTTTACGGTCATAAATTTATAGATACAAAAACATTATCCTTCTACTAGACAGAAGACAAATTCAAACAGTCTCAGACTGTTTTTGTGTGTCTCTTAACATTTTCAGTTCTCTCGTTTCTTGGACTTCCATCTTAGTTCCGTTCCTTTCCTTTTGTTTTCTTGAAGCACAAATGTTCATTCATGGTTGTTTAGATACCTTTGCATGCCTCAATCAATGTTAAAACTGCACAAAATTTAATATCACATGGTTGTTTGTGTGGCATACAGAGGTGTATAAAATAGAACTTGAAATTAAATACTCAGGATCAGAAATTAGAAGCAAAACTTTCATACCTTTCCACAGCTTGAAATACTTTGATAAGATGCCTTACTCATCTTACCATAAATTTGTGGAATTAAGTAAAGAAGTTGGAATAACTTTACGATCACCTTTGATCTTAGCCTCGCAGAACTTCTGCCAACTCATTCCTCCTGAATATTATTGATGTGGTACTAATATTCTGCTTGATGAAGTCAAAACGAACAATTTATCTTCCATACTAGCAGAGAGACATTCTAGTATCAGGTCTAGACTACTAAAATGTTGTTAATGGACAATTTCAGACTTTTTTATCCAAAGCATATCAAAAACCTCAAGTATCAAATCAGGCAAGCCAATCTTATAAACTTAAACTAAGTAAGCAAAAAGTTAGAATTTTGATGAATATCCCAACAAATGAACTAAATTGCAGAACACAACATGATTCCAGTTACTAGAACGACAAATAAAGTCAGCGCAACTGAAATATGGGAAGGTGCTAAATTTTCACCAACATTATCAGGTCATCTGTTCAAACAATCCAAGCACACTAGAAATCTGTCTAGAGCTGTTATCAATTCAGACATAATTTGCAACTCTGCAACCGTATTTAACAGGTTGTACACTTACCTATCTAGATGATTAAAAAACTAGCTGGAGTAGAAGAAGAAGATCAGTAAGATTCCATAAATTACCCTCTAACATCATCAGGAAGTTTGGAAGGACATTTCATGAAATACATGACAAAGATAATTAAAATCTCTCACAACTCCCTATCTTCCGAATCAAGTATTTATTTAGAAACTCCTGTTATGCAATACTATAAGATTACTTCTTAGGAAACTATAGTTCATGCTACCATGACAGAACAGTTGTGAATGAAGTGATTAAGCCGGTTCTTGCCGCAGTCAAGAAGTTTCCATTGCAATTCCTTGGCATCAGGATCCGGACAGCATGTGTATATGGACATACTTTCACCAGAAACTGCAGATGCACCAATTACAAGCAGCTCGTTGCCCAGCGATTTGAATGCTACACCCCATCCTCTGTTAGAATCTGCTCTTACTGGGACCAATCCCAAATTCTTCCATGTGTTGGTCCTCTTCAAGTACACCCTCAATTCATTTGAAAAAGTTTCAAGTGAATAGAGCTCGTTGTCCACCACAGCAATGAGGGGTGGTGACTGGAAAGTCTCAGATGGAAAATCAATCAACATATCTGGTATCCATTCCCACTTCCTTTTACTCTCATCATAGAATTCTCCACAGGTTAGAGCTTCTTGATTATCATTTCTCCCGCCAATCACATAGAATTTATTATCCATGTAACAGCCAGAGCAAAGCTTCCTCTTTTTACACATTTCAGGGAGGCGATCCCATGATTTAGTCTCTGGATTATATTTCTCAGCAGAATTCAAGACTTCCAAGGCATCTGGCAACCCGAGCCCACCAGCTACAAATGCAAAGGCACCACAAGTGGCTGATGCAAACAAACACCTAGGGCTCATCATAGGAGGACCCTTATACCATCTGTTTGTCTCTAGTTCAAACCTCCAAACAACAGGACCCTCAAACTCCTTACCTGAAACAATTAGATGAGTCCCTGCACAAAATGATTCCTTATCTCCCCATTCAAAACACTGGTCAGATGGTAACTCTGGAAGCTTTCTACGAGATTGAAGCTGCCTATCAAACGCCCACCAACTTTTATCCCCGCTTGCCAACATAAACACAGATGATTCTTTAAACCCAATTTCTCTTCTAACCTTGAAGAGCTCACCACTCCTCAAAAGA
This sequence comes from Nephelium lappaceum, assembly GCA_021234005.1. Lineage (NCBI taxonomy): Eukaryota > Viridiplantae > Streptophyta > Magnoliopsida > Sapindales > Sapindaceae > Nephelium > Nephelium lappaceum. Next base: position 6,063,770 of record CM038004.1, read on the forward strand.
GAATAAAATCGCTTGTTTAATAAATAAAACTTCCAATACTCCGATCTTGGGACCCGTGCTGAAATTAGTACCTCTAACTCATCACTGAGGGAGAGAACAGAGGAATAATCTGCATCCTGAGGTTGTACACCTGCGGAACCACTGAACTGAACCACACTAGATGAAATTCCATCACAGCTTGGTTTTGCTTTCTGATTAGCTCGACTAAGCCTTCTCTTTTGTGGCAGGGAACTACTGGAGCCATCCATACATTCATCACTACAATTCCCAGCAAGCACCGACTCCTTAAAGAGATCATGATCATTCATGGAAGATTCCTCTCTTTCCTCCTCACCCTCAGTTTCCTTTCCCTTAAAGAGATCTTGATCATTTAAGCAAAACTCCTCTCTTCCCTCTTCACCCTCAGTTTCTTTTTCTTTCGACATCGATCTGATTTACTTCTGAGCTTCAAAATTCTGTCATGTTGACAAGTAAAGAAAATCCAATGAATCCATCATAATAAACCAAATAACCAGCCTGGTGTACTTACAATGAATAAAAATGTGTACTTGATTAGATGACGGATTCAAACAAAAAAAGCACAATCTATGACCTCAAGTAATCTAAACTCAACGGTTGAGTGAACATAAACAAACAACCTCAGAGACAAATAAAAAAACATCAAGGACAGAAAAGAAAGAGACAAATAGAAAATAGATGACCCAAAAGCAGCCTTGCAAAACCAGAAATAAAGAGAAAACCATAGTGAGAGAGCATATGAACCTAAAAAACCATTTATATGGCAGCTTGTAATCATCAAGATTTAGGGTAATCATAACTATAGACATGGTGATATATACATATATAAAAACAAAAGTTTTTGTAAACAATTTTTCACATTACAAACCAGACCCTACAGAAACATAAATAGCAAAGGCAAGATGGGAAATTGGATCCAACTGCCAATTCTATGCCATATTAACCAACAAGTAAAACACTAGTGAACAGATTTAAACCTCGCAGATATTAGCAATATCCATTCAAACATTTTAGATCCAAAAAACACAATTTTTTTTTCAATGAATTGATCAAATTCTTACAAAAAAAAAACGTTAAATTAAGTCAAGTTTACAAAAAATATATATTTCAGATCAAAAAACCCATAACCTGTCATAACCTGTGATTGGATGAATCAAATCCTAAACAAACAATTACCCAGATGAAAATAAAGGTTAAGATATCATACTTCAATGATTATTGACCAAAAAAATAAATAAAAAAAGAAAACTACCCATGTAAGAACTGAGGACAAAATCTCGTTAAAAGTCATTTTCACCTCAAACATTCAAGTGGCAACTACACAAAACATTGAGACACAGATAAAAGGAGCTATGTATTTATGACATGGGGTCGATCAAAATATAAGAGGAAAAAAAAAAAAAACAATATACAAACACAGCTACATACATGCACAGAAACCCACCAGAGGCAGGTCAAAGAGGAGCACAAGAAATGAACAACAAAGTAGAAATACAACACACAGATATACTCATATACACACATGTGGAACAATAAACACAAAGAAGAAGAGTGAATTAGAAAGATACAGAGAGAGAGACAGAGAGATAGGCGTACCAGCGAAGTCAAGTCAAAGATAAGTAAAAGCAGGGACGGTTATGCTCTCTAGTTGTTTATACAGTGAGAGAAGACCGAGACGGGAAAGTAAAGGAAGAGAGAGAAGCAAATGAAACTGTGCTGCTAGTTATTTATATATATATAAATATACATACACTCAGAGAAGATTCAAAGGCAACAAAGAGAGTGAGAAGGGTATTATTTGATACATGAGAGTTGAGATTGTCTGTTGGTAGTGAAAGAGAAAGTGAGTTGGAAATCAAAATAAAAGACACCCCATTAGCTGGAGACTTATTAATATCATACTTAATTTAGTATGCCAGTTATTGATGGGATTACAATTTTGCTTTCAATATTATTAACATTAATATAAATTGTTGCTGTTATCATCACCAAAACCCACCACACTTTAACTTTATTTTTTTTTTTTTTTTTTGTATAAAAAGGTTGAAACTTTATTGCATGTGTGAAGTTGTTTTCTCTGCTACATATCTCTCTCTCTATCTGACTATCTGTGTTCACTTATCAAGACTTGAAACTAGTTCAAGTATCCTCAGTCCACTCACCCTTTCACTATAACTATTTTTTTGTTTAATTTATTTTATTATATAAATTACCATTAAAGGTAATAATTGATTGATGCAATCTTACAATTGATTCTATATATGTTATATGATTTATTTATTTTTTTAATATATCAATGTTTTGAACCTGAAATGGACCAAACCGATGGAAAGGGCAGTAAAAAACATGATTCATGTTGGGTCTATATTTTGGACAAAAATGAAAAGGAGAGGTGAAGATTTCTGTTTTGATGAGCCAATGATAGAGAGGGTGATGGGGACGCGCCGCCAGAGAAGGTGATAATTGGTGATTAGGAAAATTAGAAATGTGAAATCGTAAAGTAGTGGTTAATGGGCATGGTCAGTCAATTTGTCGTTTACCTGTGAGTTAATGGCCCTTTAATTTTCTTTCATTTTCCAAAAGTAATCAACAGTGTGCGTATCAGAGACCGACCCGCTTCGGATATTATTACTTATTATATTATATATATATATATTTTTTTATTTCAGATAGACTACAATGCTCTGTTCCCATTTACTCATAGTACAAACAATCCTGCTTTGGAATTTAATACGAAAAACAAGTACTATGGTTCCATTTAGTCTCTTATCTTGATTATATTTATATGTATAGTTATTTATTTGGATGATTGAACTATGTGAAAGTATTGGTATATATACTGGAAGTGTGACAATTCAAATTCACTAGAGAGACATTGTTATTGTTTTTTTTTAATGACTTTTTGTAAATTTTGCTCACTTGTGAGTTCCTAACTGTCCATTTGCTAGTTTATGATTTCACTTATTTCATATATGATAACTAGAATCTTTAAAAAACAAAAAATGAAAAACCAACACTACTCAATGTATTTTGGGTTTGAATTGATACACTACGGGTTAAAAAAAAAAAAAAAAAAAAAAACCGATGCACTATATAAAAAAGGAAACATCTAACCAATTACAGCATTTGAAAAGAAGTTATAAAATTTATTAACTTCCTAGGTATTTTAAGTTAGAAGTTTGAACAAAAGATTTATATGATTTAATGGAGACAATTTCATGTGGAAATAGAATCACATTCACCCATGTGATGTGAAGGTGCAACTTTGGAATAATGACACAGAAAAATGCAATTTGGTTTCTATACTCACTATTGGTAATGACCAACCAATCCACATCACTAAATAAGAGACCTTAGATACTATTCAATACTCATGATAAATTTGAAAGCAAAAAAAAAAAAGAAAAAGAAAAAGAAAAGGAAAAAGAACATCATAGTATAGAATCTATCTTGATTAAATACCCCTATTTTCTTGCAAAAGCCTCGAAGGATCTGGACGTGGTCACATTAAAGGAAAAAAAAAAGTTCAAATATGGAAAAAAAATTGAGTAGCTATAGAAGCTATATAGGAAATGCTAGGTCTGTGATTAATGAAGAAAATAAATTTAATGTGATCTCTAAATTCCATAGCTGATGTGCTGTCCTTAATGAACAGTTTATTTATTGTGAGGTTCAATTTTGAAATGCAGTCTTGATGTTATAGATTCTTGTGAAGAAATGGTGGCAAAACAAGTGGGTAGTTAGTCTAGATCAAAGAGCAGGAAAATGATAAAAGTAGCCAATTCCCAACCCAAGAAGAACATTGGTATATAAAAAAAATAACAACTATTCATAATTATCACCACCATTACATGTGTTCCATTCAGATTGTACTAATCAAGAATAGGATAGAGTTTCTCTCAAAAAAATATGATGGAGTTAATTAATTAACAATTAATGACAGATTAGTTTAATGAGGGGCAATTGCAGAGAAGCCACGCCCTAAACCTAGAAAGTGGAAGTCCATTGGACAAGGCTTTCTTTTTAAGTGTTCAATTTATTTAATTTTTTTTGTTCTTCCCTATGCATAATTTTTTAATACAAAGTTTTATGTATTGGGTGTCCACTGATTAGTGTGGCGGTGGATTTGCCCATTAATCTTTGTTTAATGTTTATGAGAAATTTTATAAATTAAAGGTCCCACGTTGTCATAATTGCATAGGTTTAGCATTTTTGTGTTAGACGGGTGTCTTGATTTAAGGCTCTAATCTATAAGGAGCCCAAAAGCCTAACTAGGTTTCAGCCCACAGATTTGGAAGGAGCATGCTAATTAACCTTAAATTTGAATATAAAATTACCCACTAATTGTTCGATTAAAGGGTTTTTAATTTTAACAAACCTTAAAAGGGACTCTGTTACCTAAACTTAGCCACTTTTTGGGATGCTCATGTGCTGTGAAGATGCTTCAAAAACTCTCAAATGAGAAAAACAAAAGCCATGGCCATGCTTTTTTAAGCTTTTTGGAACAAATTTGCGAAGAATGACTTGCATCTTTGTGCAATCGGCCTCAAATCATTATGATGTTTTTGGAATATAATTAACTTAATTCATATGCTTAAAAGGGTATTATTAGCTTGCTATAACTTGATTCATAGATAATCTCGTATGGATTCGAATATCGAGTTCAATTGATATATCATTAAAATTTAACTTTTCAAATTCGAAATAATTGAAGGAGAAATTATCATCGTTTATTCTCTAAATGTTACAAATTCATTCAACAGTTTAGATGTCTTTATCTAAAAAGAAATTATTACTTATTAGATTGTCATAATTTTTGTACTAAAGTCTAACCTAATTAATTAGTTTGTTTTGAATTGGATTTCTACTTCTTACAAAACAAACACTACCTAATACCTTATTAGTCTTTTGTTAGTTGCTAATTGATTTATTGTTGACAAATGCTACCAAAATCGACTCCATTTTCTAATTGTTGTGTAAGTCTCAACCATCCTACACATTAGATAAAAATGGATCGAGTCTTATGCTTGTAACATGCAAATCCCCAATATGAGATTAGATCAAGAAATGTTAGAAGGGAGGTGACGAACCAATGAGAGATGAGTGGCGATGCATTCAGCACAAATCCAGGTTTCATAGTGGCATGCTAATACTGTCAACATCAGTCTAAATTTACACCTCAATTGTCAACGGTTTCAATCTTATTATGTGATTATTTCTCATCACTATCTCATATTTCTAAAAAAGATTTAGGAAGTTTTTAATCGTTAAAATTATTGTAATAAGATACCGTGTCGACATTTAATTGGATAAATGACTATTTATATGAAGAAAATCTTAAAAGAATTGTTTTCTTATTAAAACTTTCACTTAAAGATAACGCACGATGTAATATCATATATATTTAATTGAAGATGTTGAATGTCAATTGTTTGAACAAAAATTTTAGGGTGGGACCACCCCACTCAAAATGTTCTCATCTATATGACTAATTAGTCTAATTCCTTCTGCAATTTGCCTTCCAACTCCAAATTTACCCACCATCAAAGATAAATCTACGTCTCCTTTTAGAAGACTTTGATTTTCATGTTGGGGTCTCAATCGGTACCATCATTAGATTGATAAATTCTTCAATATATTCGAACGTATACATCCCAATCACTAAAATCATATCATACACCATAAATTTTATATTTGATCAAATATTCATATCACAGGATCAATAAAGATCACTCGGTTTCTCTTTTGAATTTGTATGTTCACAAAACCCAACTTTGTACTACCAAACTTGAGAGCCCTTTTGGGTTCCACCATGGCCCAAACAAATTGTCTTCCCCACTAGATCTAGATCCAATCATTACCATTTTCAAGAATAAAATGGAGACCCAATAGCTCCGGGACCGGGTCCGGGTCAAGGCGTGGATCCGTACCCAGTCCCAACTACCGTCAAGACCCAAACCAAAAAAGATAGGGACCGAAACCAGAACCAAGAAAAAGCAACAAAATCTACAAATCCACAAGCATCACGTAATCATCAATGGCTACCTCACTCTCAAACTTGTTCTCCTTCCTCTTACCCTCAGCCTCGCCACCCAAAACACCACCACCACCACCACAGCCACCAGCGCAGCATCTCACTTTCTCTTCTCAGACGAGCCAACAGAAACCCAAGAATGGTCTGGTCTCAAAGGTGTCGGAGGAGGCTCACAACTCAGTTTCAACTGAATTGGCCTCTGTTATATGCCCTTCTCTTGCATATTCGAATACCCTTTACTTCAAATCGGCGTACAATGTCCAGGTGATCGTCGACGAGAACGAGCCTGAAGAGAGACTGTTGAACAGGTTTAGAAGAGAAGTCATGAGAGCTGGTGTCATTCAAGAGTGTAAAAGGAGGAGGTTCTTTGAGAACAAACAAGATGAGAGGAAGCGCAAGTCACGTGAGGCTGCTAAGCGTAATCGTAGAAGGTTTCGGATGCTCTACTCAATAATTTGTTTTTATGGTTCTGGGTTTTTGTTTGTTTGGTTGATGAGAATGTTTTAGTCTTTTGAAATGGGCAACTTCGTTGGTGTTGAAGACATTTTTTTATTTTTATTTTTATTTTTCTTGTTTGCGTTTGTAGAGAAATTTATGATAATTTAGAAAAGTTTTGGTTTTTATGATTAAAAAATGTTGCTTTTGTGTTTCTTTTTGTTGCAGTTGTTGTGCCTGTGCTTGTTTGCATAATCTTTATTGTTTGAATTATAAAATTTTGGTAGATGAAGTAAAACTAATCAGATGGTCACTACAACTTGTAATTTTAGCTTCAATTTTTATTTCTATTTATCTTTTTTTATTATTTTTTTTATGGAGATTCTACTGATTTTTATACAGTAATTGTATGAAGTATGAATCACTGTCTATGGGGTTTGAGGTACAAATTTATTGTTTGGACTGAGGACATCAATGAAAATCAGAGTTGGAGCTCTTACAGTTTTGTTGCCAGTTGCTTCTAAGAGTAAATTTTGAATATTTCCTTATTGCATTGTTATAATGAACAGAATGAGTTTAATCCCCTTCTGTATTTCTGTTAATATTTGCAAGAATGTATTTAATACTGTTAATGTAGTTGGCTTATGTCATTCTCCATGAAATTAATTTGGGTGTCTTTAATTTTTCCATATCTTGAATGAATTAAAGATGGTTTTTCTTTTTCAAGGTGTTGATGTATTAGCCTTTCATTATTGGCTTATTCAGTTCTGGTATTAAGGTTTTTATGTGCAAACGGGTGTTTATTCTTGGCGGGTACTCTACACAAGTAGAATACTTTGTTACGTTGTCATATAATGTGGAATAGGCATGAGGAACCTTTAATCTTGTTTGTCTGGTTTTTTTTTTTGGTAAATCATTAGTTCCTTATTACTTTGTCACTGTATGACCAGGCGTCCACAAGCAAGAAATTTCTCACAGAACAAGCAAGAAGACTCTACAGGCAAGAAGGAAGAGGATGAAGAAGATAACTGGGAGCTTCCTGAAGGAGACATTCCTTATTGATCATGTCTTTATTTGTAGGAGTAATTCGTCTGTGAATTTGGTTTTGAGAGGCTTTTGGTTCTTGTAAGCTGCATCAAGTGCATTCCGTTGTTTGATTGACATCGTGCCTTGTAATTTTTTTTTTCATATTTAGTAATGGTTCTTAAATTTCGCAGAGATATCCTGATTTCTCAGTTTAACTATCATGGAGAAGATAGTTGTTTAAAATCATTTATGCGTAAAGTTTTACTGAATTTTAGCTGCTTCTGTTTCTCTGCTGCTGGCCTTCCAAATTTCAAGGGAGTTTTAAACCAATTGCCTTGCTTTATGAAGTGCTTAAGTGAAAATTGTTCCATGAAAGCTGCTACCAAGGAGTTTAACTGAAAAAGCACTAAAGACTTGAACAATTCTTCAGTTGTTATCTAGAACTGAACCATGCACTGGAGTTTAAGCTCTTGAGCACAAGGGTTATCTCTCTGCTTGTGATGATTGGACGCATGACATATTGAATTATGAGGGTGTGATAAACATTGTAGCTGATATGTTTTAAGCATATATTTTCACTCAAATGACTAAATCGACTAGAGGAGCATGATTTAAATTGTCTCACTGCTATAAATAGGTAAATTCTTATAGCGTAAGTACTGAGATTGTTGGCCATCAAAAAGAACAAAAGAGATTGTATCGTTTCTCTTGTTCTGCATATTTCTTGAGCACAACCTATCTGTGAGTTTACATTAAACTCTTTTATTCATCACTTGGCATTTGTCTGGAGCTCTCCATGTAAACAATGACCCCTTCAAACTGGTGTTCTCCTTGGAGAGTGCTGTGAAGTTTCTCCAATCATCAAGAAACAGCCTAAGATCATGTACCTTGTTTTCAATATTCTCACAGCAGTTTGTACGCATTGCATATATCTCTGCCATGTTTTCTCTTTGCTGGCAAATTCCACCAAGCTTATCCATGTCCAGATATTCAACCCCCAAACCAAATGCTCCGAAGACATTCTGATCACTGACACTAGTTTGACAGAGAGACTGCTTCTCCTGATTTGGATACAAAAACCTAGCTAGGTCCCAGTACCGGAAGTACTCCATTACTATTTCATTCGATTTCATGAAAAAGAACCCTTCGCGTACGTAGTCCAAGCTTGGTAGATCATCAGAGTTGAAATCACATGCAATTACCAGTTCTTTTGTAGGGAGGATTAGTGAAACTGGATTTCTCAACCACATAATGTCTGCATCCTGACACCAAATGTAGTTGAAGTCAATGATTTTTCTCATAGTATGCACTTCAGAGTGGAAAGAGGATAGATGAGAAAAAAAGAGCTAACCGTGAAAATAAAATTGTAACCCAACCTAATCAATTCTGTGAAGAATTTGTATTTGAGTTGAGATAGAGTCAAAGGCTTCTTAGAAGTATATTTTGTTTCGGGGTTGGTGAGGTGGAAACAATGGGGATGTATGGAGTTGCAATAATGAAAAGCTCTGCTGTCCAAAGCAACAATAAGAAGGTGGTCCAACAAGCTTTTTGTGTCCTGGCCAATATGAAAACTCTCTAGGAAGAGATCAAGTATGGAGCCAGGACTACCAGCCCATGCTTGCCCAACCATGCTCACTATCACTGTTCTATCTGGCATTGCTGTTTTTCCCAACATTTGCACCAGCCTTTTGCTTCTTGTGTCCTGTTAACAATGTCAATAATGAAATCAATCTACTGAAGCACTGTGCCAGATTGATTTGTTTAAACAATCTATATTCAATGAATTATACCTGGTTATAACTTTTAGGTAGTAAGAAATTTATCATAAATTACAAATTATAAAAGTAATTATTATTATTATTTATAAGAGATCATTTAGTATTGAAGCAACTTGAACTTTATCATTGCCAATCTGAATAGACTTTCTTATTACCAAGACATATTGGGCTGTAGTCACTAATCAATAAGTTTTTATACTCATGATTGTAGACGACAATTCACCTGCTAGATGAAAATATATCACTTTTCTGTATCCAAAAAATTACAAGATCCGATTAGACATGGAATCTTAGTCAACCTAATATCATAAAAATACACTGCCTTATTGATATCATATAATTACATGAAACAAAATATGCCAATATCTACATAGATCAATAGTGTTGATGGTTGAGATATATGGGAAAATAAGCTAATTTCATGTAAATTAAAAAAAAAAAAAAAGGCTAATTATCTCACGCGCATAAAACTATTGCATTATTTTAAAGGCACACAAGTCTTTGATGAAAGAGTGAAAATGTTTCATGGAACAGACATAATTGAATTGATACTCAAAAAAAATATAAAACCCTAAAGAGAGAAAATCTTCCAAATCCTAGAATCAATTGCAACCGTCATTTGTTCTCTCTTTCTGGGTCACACACATGTGAAATCTGTATAATTAGTAGTGGCGGACCAAAAATATATATAAACAAAAACAAAAATCATTAACAAATAATGAAAACATTAAAAAAAAAAAAGAAAATCTTACAGGTTCGACCTTGAGTTGCTTTAGTTTGACTATTTCTCTTGTGGTGATAACAAAGTTGTGTAAAAGCAAGAACATGATGAAAATGATCATCAAAAGGAATATAGAAAATGGAGACCTGATTTCTCTCAAACTCATCTTGCTTTGACACAGAAACCAGTTCGAACGTCTAATTTTTTTGGTGCATTTACGACAACACTAGAGGTCATTGTATAATATCAGTCTAAATTGAAACGCTGTACAATGAAATTAAATGTAATAACTTTTATAGTATCTTACATCCAAAGTAAAAATAGAATATAAATCAGAGAATTTATTCACCCTTTCAATTTTTTCCCTAATTAACTTAATGTTGTTACCTTTGTATTTATTTTATTGTCTTCACAAGATTTTGCTTTCAATGGTTTTTAGTTTGAGTAATGTTAGACTTTTCAAAAATTTTGAACCAAATCTATGCTCAAATAATATATAATTTGAGTTATCAATATCTTATAAATCATGAGATAATATAATAATTAATAAAATCTTAACTATTTATATGCCACTTTATGTGAGCATGAATTTGGATAAAATTGTTTGAAAGCTTAGCATTACTGTTATATTTTTATTGTGTTGAATGAATATAAAGTAAATTATAGAAATTTTATTTAATAAAATCTACAACAGATGAGTATCAAAAATTCTAAATCTTACAGAATGGGAATAATATCCAAAAGAATATCTGAAAGATTTTCATTCTTATATGGCTTATGACGAACATTGTATTCTTTAATTACATCATGAAATTTATTTTATTTTTCAAAAATAAAAATAAAAATAACTTTCAAATAAATAAATATATAAATAAAATCAGGCATATATTGAGACAGAATTTTTGCCCAGATAGAATGGATAGAATTATTCTAAAAGTTAGGGGTCGTTTGTTTTTTATATTTAACACTTAGAGGTTGTTTGTTTTTTGTACTTAACATTTAGAGGTTGTTTGTTTTTTACACTTAACACTTAATGGTACTGAATCATGTCAATTAAGTGATTTTTGTTTGTTTTTTTAAATGGTCAAATCACTTAAAACCACCCAAAAACTACTTGAAAATAAAAAGTTACATTTTCCGACTTTTCACTGAGTACCAAATCATTTGTTGGTTTTGTAAGTTTATTATTTTAATTTTATCATTCCCAAAATAACACATCTCCAACTTTGTTATAGTTTTACATTTTACAAATTTCTTTTAATACTTTAACAAACATATTTCCATATTTTTCTTAAGTTTACATTATACAGATTCATTTTAATGATATTCCTTTTAATATTATTTTTATTTAAATACATAACAATAGTGATTCAACTTAATACCATTTTATTTATTTTTATTCAATTTACTTTACTATAATAATTTATTTATGTATATATAATTAAAAAAAAATACTTTACTGTAATAATTAATCATATTTTAATTATGAATAAAAATATTATTAATATATACATAAAAGTGTTTTAGTATTTGCGAAATAATTTATTATAATTGTTTATATTATATTAAATGAAGTTATATGACAATTAAGAGTCAAAGAATATAAATATCAAATTACTAGTTTTCAGACAATTTTAACTTTAAAAAACAACTAAGATCACTATACATTCAGATATAAGGGGAAAAAAAAAAAAAACATGTCATTTAGATTTTAGGTTTCAATCACTATTCAATCTTCAAACTTCAATAACACTATTTAGTCTTCAGACAAAAAAACAAACGATCCCTTAATAGTGTTGGATTAAATCAATTAAGTGATTTCTGTTTTTTTTTTTTTTTTTTTTTAAGTAGGTTAAACCACTTAAAACCATCCAAAAACCATTGAAAACAAAAAACTACGGGATCATTTATTTTTTTGTCTGAAGACTGAACAGTACTACTAAAGACTGAAGACTGAATAGTGACTGAAACCTGAAATTTGAATAACATGTTTATTTTATTTTTTTTCCTTTACATCTGAATGTATAGTAATCTTGTTTGTTTTTTAAAGTTAAAATTATCTGAAAACTAGTAATTTCACACTTATATCTTTTTACTATTAGTTGTTATGTAACTTTATTTAATATAATACAAACAATTATAATAAATTATTTAGCAAATGTTAAAACACTTTTATGTAATATTAATAATATTTTTATTCATTATTAAAATATGATTAATTATTATAGTAAAGTAAATTAAATAAAAATAAATAAAATGGTATTAAGTTGAATTACTATTGTTGTATATTTAAATAAAATTAATATTGAAAGAAATATCATTAAAATGAATATGTATAATATAAAATTAGGTCAAATTTAGAAATATATTTGTTGAAGTATTAAAATAAACTTTTATAATGTAAAACTAAAGCAAACTTGAAAATTTGTTATTTTGAGAAGGATAAAATTGAAATAATAAATTTATAAAATTATTAAGTTATTTGGTATTCAGTGAAAAGTCAGAAAATATAGCTTTTTATTTTCAACAGTTTTTTGGTGGTTTTAAGTGGTTTGACCACTTAAAAAAAAAAAAACAAAAATCACTTAATTGACTTAATTTAGTACCATTAAATGTTAAGTATAAAAAACAAACGACCCCTATATTTTTTGACTTTACACTGAATACCAAATCACTTGATGATTTTATAATTTATTATTTCAATTTTATCTTTTCCAAAATAAAAAATTTCCAAGTTTGTTCTAGTTTTACATTATAAAAATTTCTGTTAATATTTCAATAAATATATTTTCAAATTTAACCTAATTTTATATTATAGATATTCATTTTAATGATGTTTCTTTCGATATTATTTTTATTTAAATATATAATAATAGTAATTCAACTTAATACTATTTTATTTATTTTTATTTAATTTACTTTACTATAATAATTTATTTATGTATATCTAATTTTTTTTAAAAAAATACTTTACTATAATAATTAATTATATTTTAATTATGAATAAAAATATTATTAATATATACATAAAAGTGTTTTAGCATTTGCTAAATAATTATTATAATTGTTTGTATTATATTAAATAAAGTTACATAACAACTAATAGTAAAAGGATATAAATGTCAAATTACTAGTTTTAAGACAATTTTAATTTGAAAAAACAAACAAGATTATTATACATTCAGATCTAAAAGAAAAAAAAAACAGGTCATTCAGATTTCGGGTTTCAGTCACTATCAGTCTTCAATCTTCAGTAGCACTGTTCAGTTTTTAGACAAAAAAACAAACGATCCTTTAGTCCCGATGGCCCATATGTTTCATCAAAATGGACCACTTCACCTTTTTATTTTTTTTATTTTTATTTTTTTTACACATATATATATATCACAAGTAACATATACCTTGTACATTATCGGATATTTTGGTTAACATCTCTGAAGAGTGATCAAAAACTTGAAGTTCTCAGTAAAAGAACAAGCCCACAATGAGTGAAAAAATTGTCATAAATTACATGTGTGGTGTGGGATGTAATAGCTCGAAAATTGCCATTTGCATTAGAAGCATGCAGCCTAATGACCATCTCACCAAGGCACTTGGAGCTAACCGCTTGACCTTTGTATATATATATAATTAGATTAATGCTATATTCTTTAAAAATTTATCTAAATTTATTACTTAAATGATGTGATAAACTTATGTATAATTATTACATTAATAATATATCATTCTAAAATTAATATGGTAACTATAAATAAGTTTGTCATCTTATTTAAGTAAAATTTTCAGATAAATTTTAAAATATAATTAATATTAATAAAATAAATAAATGCCATTTTTTATAAAAAAAATTACGTCAATATCTATAGTTTTCATCAATTCAAGGAGTAGTACCATTCTGATTTGTCAATAGTAGCTGACACTATTGGTTTAAGTGCCAGTTGCTCCCATGCCAAAGACTTTGGCATGGTTCGACACCCGAACAGGTAAAAATAATCAAGTTTCTCCATCTTTATGTACGAGTTATTCCTTTACCCTCGTATGAGTTATTTCCCTATCTTCATGTAAATAGATTCCTCTCATATAAAAGCAGTTTCTGAAGTTACGTTATTAATATTTTTATTTCAATTGATTTAGATAGTCTTTAAAGTCGGTACTAATATTTAAAAAAAAAAACTATTCTAATTTTATTTTATTTTATTTTTCTGATAATAACGACCACAGCAACAGAAACATCACTAAAAACAAAAATATATAACAATGTGTCACTTCACATCCCTTTGAATTGAAGTGACCAATCATACACCTTTTTAAAATTAGTTTAACATATTTTTTTCCCTCCTTGGGGGACGATAGTTTGACATTATTGCGTATCAGAAACCAAAGTAAACAATAAAGACAGTTGCTCCGCGGCGCAGCGGTCTGTCACTGATTTGGTTCCTTGTGGTACCTGTTTCGACTCTCCTCCAAGTAAGCTTTCTTCCATAATGTATAGATATAAGAGTTATCCTATTATATGGACCTCCATTTTATTTATATATGGATTGATTCTTTTATATAGAAGTTATTCTTCGCATTGTACCTCAGAATTAAATCTCATTTAATCTCAATTAATTTTTGAATTTGTTCCAGTCATAAAAAAAAATAAAACTAAACATTAACAAGTATCAATAACGGAGTTAAAAAAAAAAAAAAACTCAATAATGATGACCGGCCTTAATTAATTGAGATCATGTTACAATTAAGTAACAGCGTTTCTTGATTAAAAATAATCAGGTTTGTTACATTTTAATATATCCTTTATTTTGTATAACTTATCATGTGATTGAATTATAACTTTGAAGTAAATAACTCAATTTTTTTTTATATAATGGATTTGGATAAGAATAAGAAATTTATTTTCCTTTTAATATTTGAGAATCAATATAAATTTTATTTTTATTCAACTCTCTTTAAATTACTTTTCATTATATAAAGATTAATCCACCATTATGGATTATTCATTATTTTAAAAATTAAATTGTCAGTATCAAATTTTCGCAACAAAAATCTATTAATTAAATTGATTGTGTCACATGAATCAAACCAAATCGGTTGAACTAATCAAAATATTGACCACAAAAGTAAAATAAAATGAAATAATCCATTTAATCTTTGAAATTGCATAACTAATTATCAACAATGATAAAAAAAAAAATTATCAAAAAAAAAAAAAACGATGATAAACAAAAAAGCAATAGCCTGTAAAGTATGAAGATGGGCACAAGCTTGGTCAAACAGTAATGTGACCATAACACGTTGCTGGGAAATATTATCAATAACTTGTTGTCACACACACTATTTCTTCCTATCTTCACATCCACGTTTGATTGACACTCATAGGTCTTCGGTGGCGTCTCGACCATGTCGTGCCGCAGCTTTCATATGATTTTCGCGGCTCTTGACTAATCTTTTAATTATTGTAATTATAAATCATGAGACTCGTAATCCTAGATCACGGTTCATCATGTCCCTACCTTTGCACCTTATCAACCATTTATTTTATTTTTTCCACAATTTCAATTATAGCTAAAGTTATGGCCATTTTCATCTCATCTGGGTTTAGATTTGCATTAGGATGGCTCTATCACACCCTAAATACTACTCTCCACATCAATAATTTATAAAGATAATTTATTTATTAAATAACCTAAATTAAATTTACTTTAAACCCCTCTTCTTCTTTCTCACTTCTCCCACTCTCAGTTTTGTTTCCAGTTATAGATTTTCCGGTTATATCTGCTGCATCAGTGATCATCATACAGATTACTTCCCAATAATTATAATTACAAATAATTTGCTACAGCCCCCATTCCAATTATTATTATTTTCTTTTAAGTATCAGTTACTTTCTTTTGTTTGTCTTTGTTGCAACAGAAGAAAAAAAAAAATCCTTTACAATTTTATACCAGATTAATTAAGAAAAAAAAAAACACTTTGGTAGATCTATTCATTTTACTATAACTACATAAAAAATTACAATCTAAGTAAATAAAATCAAAACAGCTTTAGAAGAAATAAAATCGAGGACATAAAGTGAAGAATGAGAAATTATAATGAATGTTTAATTGAGGTTATATTTGGGATTTCAATGGATACACGAAGTGTAGTTGTTGTTTTTAAATTTCGATGTTGGGTAATTGAAGTAAATGGATGCAGGTGAAGGCCTTTTGGATGTTAACAGCCTCACCCTTTGCATTGTGGGATCTTTGGTTTCAATGATCGAATGGGTCATGAAATCGGACGGTTCACAGGAACCGACATTAGAAAGTTAACAAGATCAATGTTTAATGTCCTTTGATGTCGGACGTCCGATCTAACTAAGAACGTGCACGGTTGTGCTGACAGCTCAGATGAGTTGCCCCACTGTCTGGCACGTGTCAAGATAGCACTGCCACACGTCGGTTAATTTATTTTTTAGGGGTCCAGTGTGATTTTTTACAGGCCCAAAGGCCCCATGTTGACAAACTCTTGAATATAGCCCGACAACTTGCGAAGTCCATTATTTTTCACTCTATTAAAATAAAATAATGTGGATAAGGCGGCTCTTCAATGCCCTGAAGAGACATATTTGTTTTCAACCGTTGGATCAGCTGCTGACGATCAACCAGATGTGTACAAGCGTGTGATTGCACTAGGGGCTAAGCCGTAGGAGGGAAGGGATGCTTATCTGTCAAATGGTGTGGACATCTATGAAGCCCAATCAGAGAGCTTTGTACCGAGTATTTGTTAAAAAAAAAAAAAAAAAAAAGATAATAATTGCTCCCCAGAAACAATAGGAATCCAACGGGGCAATTTTATAATATTTTGTTGCATGCCGTGTGCATATACTTTTGAAGATTTGATTGACTAGGGAAGTACGTATAGGGTATGGTTTTATAGGCACTGGACTCACTGGGGAACCCAACTTTTGTCAGCAATCAATCATACACAAAGTTGTCGCTATAGATCAGATCTTGACAATTATCTGGGTTGGTGCCATGTGTACACAACAATGGTTTTTTTTTTTTTTTTTTGTTTTTTAAATTCTTATAAACAGACAACACTTCAAACTCTCTGATATGCGATTATATCATACGATCACCATCGTCTAATGTAGTTGCGTGATGGAAAGTCATCATTTAATTTTATAATATTCCTAATTTGAGTCGTTAAATGATGACCAGAATTAAAAAAGGTTCAAAAAATTATGTTGTGTATTCAATTTGAAGCTTGATGTTAAAAAACAATGGCTTGATTGAAGTGGGATAACTGAAAATCCAGCAAAATCAGAAAATTTTAAGCAATTATATTCACAAAATTATGGAGATTTAATTGATCATTAATTGACGACGGCCCAAGCATAATTATTACTACACAAAATGGTCCCCAGCAATTTGGAGAGGAAAAACATTTGCCTCCATACTGATATACCCAAAACTATGGCAAATTGGGTGTGACAACACTTGTCATACATATGAGAAAGAGAAACACACAGCTTGATAATTGAATATACAAAATGGAGAGTGACATGGAGGTATAGATAGAGCGCTGTTTATATACATATGAGAAAGAGAAACACACAGCTTGATAATTGAATATACAAAATGGAGAGTGACATGGAGGTATAGATAGAGTGCTGTTTATATACAACGTTTTTGTTTCTCCGAATTTTAAATTCCAAGAAACAAAAAGAGTGTCCACCACACCATTCCTGAGCCAACAAGAATACCATCACTAGCTCCAAAGGAGTTCAAACGCTGCAGCAAAAGCAATCTTTCGCTGGAATGGAGGAGAATTCAAGTCAACTGGGAAAAGGAACACCAGCTTACACGGAGGAAGCTCAAGTCAGCCATGAAGAAGAAGAAGAAGAAGAAGAAGAAAGAGATCCAGAGAGCAACTCACTACATCAACCTCTCCTCAAGAGAAACAGAACTCTATCTTCCAATCCTCTAGCCATAATTGGAGCCAAAGTTTCCCATATAGAGAGCTTGGACTATGAGTAATAATAACACTAGTTACACTAGTTTATTATTCATTTATTTATTTTTTATATTTTTTTGTTCTAATCTCCTCTGATTCATCTTTTACTGGCAGGATCAATGAAAATGATCTGTTCAAGCATGATTGGAGAAGCAGATCCAAATTGCAAGTTTTACAATACATATTCTTGAAATGGACATTGGCCTTCCTTGTTGGACTTTTGACTGGCTTGATTGCCACTCTCATCAATCTTGCAGTTGAGAACATTGCAGGATATAAGCTTCTCGCTGTTGTAGCCTTCATAGAGAAAGAAAAGTAAATACATATGTTATGGCATTCTTTAAATCTATCCAAGCTATGGATTTTTTGGTTTAAAGACGTTAACAACTAAAATGATATGGGGGACAATGATGACAGGTACTTAACAGGGCTCATATACTTCACCGGAGTGAATTTTGTGCTGACCTTGATTGCTGCTCTTCTCTGTGTATGTTTTGCACCGACCGCAGCTGGGCCTGGTATTCCTGAAATCAAAGCTTATCTTAATGGAGTTGACACTCCTAACATGTTTGGAGCTTCAACATTGATTGTCAAGGTAAATTAATTTTAATATTTTTTATGTTTTTCAGACCTTATATCAGCTTTAATGACTGTGTTATTTTAGTTGCAAAAACTTGTAAGTTACTTGTGGTATGACCATATATAGCTTTGATTAGAGAAGAATTTTATCATGGATACAGTGTGATTCAGAGGTCTCGGTTAGAAATAGAACTAGATTATATGAAGTGTTTTTATTCTCTTTTGAAAATGACGCTCGAAGCACAAGCTTGTTTCCATTTTTGTCCTTGAATTAAAGAAGATAGTTATTTGTAGCTAGTCAGATTAAGAAATGGGTCCATGCGCTCTAGTTGACCTTAGAATTTTATCCATTTCTAGGTTCTCACACAACCAATCCTGATGACATTTTCAATAATTTTTTCCGTTAGAGACTGAAACGTTTTACCGGTTTTAAAAGGCCACGTCTTGAGTATGGTTGACATAAAAGTTAAATAAGCCATTTTCAAAGTTGGAGACAGTTTGTACTTATTTGTGCAACTGTGTTTTTTGGCCAAGTGGCCTGAAATCTGTTGCTATCCTTCATTAGTGAAGTGGCCGGCATCAATCATTTTGTTTAATCATAAATGTAGATCATTGGAAGCATTGGAGCAGTTTCTGCAGGACTTGATTTAGGAAAGGAAGGCCCTCTGGTACATATCGGAAGCTGCATTGCTTCATTACTAGGCCAAGGCGGCCCTGATAATTACCGTATAAAATGGCACTGGCTTCGCTACTTCAACAATGATCGCGATCGCCGTGATCTCATCACATGCGGTGCTTCCTCTGGAGTATGTGCAGCTTTCAGGGCTCCAGTGGGCGGTGTCTTGTTTTCTCTTGAAGAGGTGGCAACATGGTGGAGAAGTGCACTTCTCTGGAGGACTTTCTTTAGCACAGCAATTGTGGTGGTGGTGCTCAGGGCTTTCATTGAAATATGCAGTTCTGGGAAATGTGGGCTTTTTGGGACAGGGGGCCTTATCATGTTTGATGTGAGCGATGTTGTTGTTAGGTACCATGTGATGGATGTTATCCCTGTGACTGTAATTGGCATTATTGGTGGACTTTTGGGAAGCCTCTACAACCACCTTCTCCACAAAGTCCTCAGATTCTACAGTCTCATTAACCAGTAAGCAACTGAACTTTCTGCAGCATATCAATGTCCACTACAATTTTTAGTTTCTAACAAATTTCACAATCTCAGATTAAATGCGGGTCTATTGTCGAGAACGTAGAAAAACTAATTGGCCCAGAATTTATATGAATGCCTAATTGTTCAACTACTTATCACTCTGTTTCATGCAGGAAGGGAAGAATACACAAGCTACTTCTCAGTCTCAGTGTCTCACTATTCACTTCAGTTTGCTTATACTGTCTCCCATTCCTCGCCAAATGCCAACCTTGCGATCTTAATGCTCCAGAGATCTGCCCCACAAATGGACGATCAGGCAACTTCAAGCAATTCAACTGCCCAAGTGGCTACTACAATGATCTGGCTACGCTTCTCCTTACCACCAATGATGATGCTGTCCGAAACATCTTCTCCTCTAATACTCCGAATGAATTTCAGCCAACTTCACTCCTAATTTTCTTTGCATTGTATTGCATCTTGGGACTCATTACCTTTGGCATTGCTGTGCCTTCTGGACTCTTCCTCCCTATCATCCTCATGGGTTCAGCATACGGCCGTCTTCTTGGTATTGCCATGGGATCCTACTCCACTATTGACCAGGGACTTTACGCTGTTCTTGGTGCTGCTTCCCTCATGGCTGGCTCAATGAGAATGACTGTTTCACTTTGTGTCATATTCCTTGAACTAACCAACAATCTTCTATTGCTACCCATTACAATGATTGTGCTTCTAATTGCCAAGACAGTAGGAGACAGCTTCAATCCAAGCATCTATGAGATCATACTGGAACTAAAAGGTCTACCTTTCTTAGATGCTCATCCTGAGCCATGGATGAGAAATCTCACAGTTGGCGAGCTTGCTGATGCCAAGCCGCCGGTAGTTACCCTGAATGGAGTGGAAAAGGTGTCCCACATTGTCGATGTACTGAGAAACACCACACATAATGGTTTCCCTGTTGTTGATGATGGTGTGGTGCCGCCAACAGGACTAGCCCTTGGGGCCACAGAACTACATGGATTGATCCTAAGAGGACACCTTGTTCAAGCACTTAAGAAGAAGTTTTTCCTGCCAGAGAGGAGGAGAGCAGAGGAGTGGGAAGTGAGCGAAAAATTTACTTGGGTTGAGCTAGCTGAAAGGGAGGGGAAGATCGAGGAGGTGGCCGTGACAAGCAACGAAATGGAAATGTACATTGATTTGCATCCTCTCACCAATACAACCCCTTACACAGTGATGGAGAACATGTCAGTGGCAAAAGCTCTGGTGCTTTTCAGGCAAGTTGGACTTCGCCATATGCTCATTGTACCCAAGTGCGAAGCAGCAGGGGTGAGTTTATCAACCTTCTCTCTTACAAATCATCACTTTAATTGGTGTGATGTTCATTTATTTGAAATAAGAAGAAACAAATAATACCTTTTGTTTGCTCTATTTGCAGGCATCTCCAGTGATTGGGATCCTGACTAGGCAAGATTTGAGGGCGTACAACATTTTGTCTGCTTTTCCTCATCTGGAAAGATCTAAAAGCAGAGGAAAGAACTGAAGAGCCTTTTCAAATATCAAACGGCAACAGCATCTTTTTTGGAGAAAACATCTCTTCATCTTTTCTTTATAAATTTTTACTTTATTTGCTTTGCATTCTTTCATCAGTTTCTAAAATAGATGGGTAACACAGAAGAAGAATGTAAAACTTCGATCGATTGCAGCTATTCTTTCATACAAATTTCATTCAAGTGAATACATTCTTATTATACAACAGAACGAAAAGGGTTGGTTTATGATATCTTTTCCCCATTTAAACATAGGCAGCTATTCCTCTCCTTCTTACATGCTACAATAGTTTTCCGCATGATTTTGTTTCTATAGTTACTCCATGAAGAATTAAACATCTTTGAAACTTTGTGCTAAACAATGCAATTGTTCATAACAATCAATTCTTCTTCTTTTTCTTTCCAGATTTCTTTTTCTTTAGACCGACTCCTTGACCCCTTTTGAACACAGCCAAAACTTCAATGCTGCAACCATTGTGCCAAACCACTTGTAATGACATAATGAACCCAAAATTGAGGAAAAAAAAACAAAGAAAGAAAACATGTTGCATGGCATGAATGAGCAATGTATAGCATGTTTATTTTTATCGACTTAATCAGATAGGCAATGACAATGAAAGTGCAATACCTCTGAGTGCCAGGAAAGAAATTAAAACCATAGGCTTTTTCCAAATGCCACACCTTGCTAGACAACAACGACTTGCAATCCTGTTGAAGTACTTCAAATATTTAAATTTAACCAGCATAATATGACCTAATTCCATGGCACTATTGTAACAACTGCTTTGACTCTGGATTTACCGATTTAAAGCTTTCCCATCCACAGCTTATATAAATGAGTGTTCGGGGACATGACTGATTGTCCTCAGACATTGTTTTGCTTCCAATTTGAACTGATGCCTCCCTTGCACGTAAAATCCATGGTCTCTTTTCCTCTTTTACTTTCATGGATAAACTGAAGTTGACATAAAACATATTAGTAATTTGCAAAGCATAAATTACCCAATTCCCAAAGTGAAACTGAACGGAACTGTTAGAACCATCAATCAGATCTTAGATGTGACGACTAGAGAACCATGAAATAGTCCTACCTTTCTGACGAGAATTTAGCTTTACGCTCAACTGATGATATAGTCTGTAATGCATCAACAAGAGATTTGTCCAGTCCCTTTCTAGGAGGATCAACAACAAGCACATCTGATCCCACAAGCCAAGAAATAGGTTCCTACACAATTTATTGATGCATAAACGGTTCTGTACCATTCCACAACCATAACAAAGACGATTGTTTTCTTGTGTTTCATTGAAAGTTTCCATAATTTTTGTATAAGATAAACTTAGAAATAAAAAGATAAATACTATATTTATAATCAAAATTTGAAGAGGGAGATATTTCAAATATGAAGACAAATGCTAAGATGCATATGGTTATCAATTAATTTGAAGAATTAAACACTAACTATTGAAGTGTCTGCATTATGCCAACTGATGCTGCTATCCACAGACTTTGGTAAGCGGCTAACTGTCTTCTCAAAAGATAGCTTTGACTCTTTATTAATCTCGATGCATTTAACAGACCTGGAAAACATTGGAATTAATATGTCTATTTGGACATAAGAATGGGACTGGGTAATCCAGAGCTTTTAACATCAGGTTCTTGCCTGCACTTTCTAGATGCAGCTAATGATAATCCAATCACACCAGCTCCTGCATACAAATCAGTGACAGATGCTCCATAAGGAACATACTTTTGTAATTTCCGGAGCAAGATATCGAAAGCCTGAGAAGAAGTATTCAACAGAATAATATCAAAATAAGGATTTTTGGAGCTAGAAAAGATAAGGTAGCATTCTTGCTGATTACTATGTCCTGTTATCACAAAAATGGTAATTTTGATCTTGCAGATAGGAGCTAGAAGGTTATATTCCAATTAAAAAAAGGAAATCCTATATGTTGTGCATGCTTGCATATAATCATATGGAGTCCAGATACTGTACACTAGCTTATAATCGTATAATGGGAAGAACTATACTCTGGGAAGTTTAGGTGCCACTCCTATCCCTCTCTTTATCATAGATTCAAAGTCACTGATTAGTTCATAAGCATAGCCACTTGAAAAAAAGTTAACTAGAGTTGAAGTTTTGCAGACCCGTGTATTTGCTTGGCCAAAAGTGGAAGGGGCCAAAGATATATCAATTCCTCCAACGTGTTCCCAAAAGTCACTTTCTCCTACAAGATTTCTCCACCTATTCCCAAATATTACCTGCATCATCCATAAAACTTCTCAAACATTTAGATATTTAAATCATCTGTCAATAGTTAACAATTCACAGCACTTCAGAGAATATCACAGACAGCCTGCAACTAGTGTGAAGTCATGAAGTTACAAGACAGATCTAACAACACAAACTTGAATGACTTCTATCAAGCAATTATGGTGAAGAACCAAAAATAATTCCCAAACCAAAAAAAAATATTGCCCAAGATCTGCCCAAACAACTAACTATTGACTTTTATAGTTTGTCTCTTCACCATCATAGATTTCATAATTATCCATAAGCTTGGGAACTCTAACCATAACAATTATTTCCAAAAGAGTATCATTGAAAATGTATAACACCCTCTTCACTACACTTTAAATGGGCAACTGTTTAGAATCTAAAAATGTCTCATATTAAGATGCTCTATGCAGATAACCATGTCATATAAGATGCTCCTCCTTGCAAACAATCATTAAAAGTTATAAGGCAATATTTATTTCATAATTAAGCGGCTTTCATCATTATCATCTTTATTCTATCACCATTAGTAATTAGTTTTTCGCAGTCTAAAAAGGCACAAATTTAACAATAAAGAATCAACAAACAGATGAGACAAATTCATCAGTAGCTCAACTATTTATGTTTAAAAAGTTAATTTCTAACTCACATTAGTAGTTGATGTCTGAAAGTTTGCCCATACAGAGTGAATGTGATGATTTTTGCTCCTTGACCCGCCATATCTCCATAAAAACTACCAATCACAATAAAGACTTAAAATATTAATAGGTGAAAAGTAACAACTAGAACAAACCATATGAACAAGAAAATGACTGGCTCACTTTGGCTAGGGCATCTAGTTTGTCTGCATTGAGTGATTTCTCATTTCTAGAATTCCAAACTAAAGTAATCTGCACTTTTCCTGGGTACCAAATATAAGTCAAAATGCTTCAATCTTAAAAACAGTAATTAAAGTTTAAACAGTTCAAAATTGACTATCCTATAAAAACAATGTGCTTAGCTACTAACCATTTCTATATCTTTCTGAGGCACGAAGGGAAGTATCATGTGTTGTCACAGCCATCTGCAGACACTCATCATTTAGTCAAATTGTAAATCACTCAATCAAAAAATCAAATAGTAAATCACCACTTATTGTAGTGATATTTGCTTAATGATTCACTTTCATTGGCATTTTGTAATGGTAATTTGAAAGGTCACCTGAACATATCGCAAATCACCTGTCCCTTGATCCTCATCATATGGTTCAACATTTAACTCTTTAATGCCTAAAATTCACCAAAAGAGCAACATAACTAATTGAACAACTAACAATACTAAAAATCATAATAATAACAAATTAAAATGATATATATACACAGTTCCGACGGTGTCTAGCAGGACCTTATTCTTATTCTCTTTGAAACCAAAGAATTCAAAAAAGATAACAGAAAAGAAGTATGTTAATTGTTACATATCTTAAATTCCTTTTCAAAAAAGAAAAAAGTTATTGCTTTGCTAAGTGAAAATTTTGCTTCTTGAAACAACACTGTAAAATCATGAGTTCTAACTTTCACTCTCTCAGTGGGGTTACCACTTGCATTAAGCTATATCGAGTTTCGTACCCAGAAGTGTTAAAAAAAAAGGCCACATTTTTACTTAAAGTAAGCAACATTGAAGATTTAAGAATCACAGTAAAAATGTAAACTAAAAATCCAAACAAATCCAATTGGAAGAAAAGATTAGAAAAAGAGAAAAGAAGGAACCTTGTCTCAATAACTCAACAGCAGCATTAATACAAGGATGGTGAGCTGCACCAAGTCAAATAATATCATTGTCTAAGTAACCTTAAAATACATAAACATCAACAAAAGCCAAAGTTTATTATTTTAATAATTACAAATTTAATATATTAATACAAACCTTTACAGTGAGGAATATCCACTACATTATGAGTCCCCTCCTGGTAAAGCCCAATCAGCGGGCTAGTCGACGTGCCACGAACCGCCAATTTGGCTCGACACCTCCACCCGTACTGTTAACAACAACAAAGCAACTCATCAAAACCCTAACTTTCCAAAAAAATGCGTCCAAAAACAAAGTAATTGAGAAATGGACGAGATAATAAAATATGCATACCAGTCTACAGCTATCAAAAGTGAAATCTGAGACACCGAGACTCTTGAAGAAATCAGTGGCCTCGTCGACGATGATTGGACGGTGGAGATTGAACTCGTGCGTGCAACCAGAGCACCTGAAAAAAATTCGAAGAGGTAGAAATAAAAAGAGTGTTGTTGGTTTAGATGGAGGAAGAAGTTGATGAAGTTGAGAGTGCGTACGATTGGAAGTGAGGACACTGGAGGGCGCAGGCTAGAGAAGGGAGAGTACTAGCTGTGGCGTCGAGAGACAGAGAAGGAGAGGGAGGTTGAGGAGAAGTGCGCACAGCCACCGGCGCCGCCGCGCCAGGGGAGCCGCTGCAATAGATGAGTGGTGACGGAGGACGGGCTGAGAGGAGGCACGGAGGCATTTGAGAGTGTCAAGCTGTACTAAGTGGCGGGAATGGATAAAGTCCTCTGTTAAATATCCCACGACTGTGGTCGACTGAATTAAATACCCAACCCCGCCCTATTTTTCTTTTTACAAATAATCACTTTAGAGCCGATCTATTTTTTCACACGAGGATTAAACAGTACTGCTGAACCATTTCGAAACATACTCAATATTTAATTATATATCTTTAATAAGGAATATCATTAACAAATAACTACCGTTATTATGAAATATTTATAACACACTCATGCAAAGACCGCCCAATCGTCTCTGTGAGTGAAGGTCTTGATTGACTTCTAAAAGATTTTTGACACAGTTTATCTTGTATTTTTAGTATGTTTCATGAATGATTTGAACTTTGAAGCGCTTAAAATTAAATTTCATTCTTCCAAATATGGAACTCAAATTTATGATTAATTTTATAATTTTAATATATGATTATTCATTCACTTTCAGGAAAAAGTAAAGGATTTAAAAAAAGCTACACTTGCACTCTCATTTCCAAACATTATAATAGTATCACAGATTGGTTTGCAACACCTCAACAAACTTAAAAATTATGCTCTAATATGATTTGAAAGATGGCTCAGAAGAGCACTTATTCAATTACAAATACTTCTAGATAATTTTTGTTCACATTTGAGTTTGACCAGTTCCTCCCATCTCCAAGAGTTTTCTCTTCAGACGGGCTACATTTTTCAGGACAACCTGATCCTTTGTTTTGTCAAGAAATTGAAAATAAGCGTATCTCCAAGACTTGTTGATGCATAAAGGGCCACAAACTCCCCAAAACCCCACTATGAAACCCAGTCCCATGCTAGTGAAAAGCCACAGCTTGTCAAGTTTTTCTCCATCTTCATCATCTTTCACTTTCCCATCTCCACCCGGAACCTGGGTTGATCTATCACTCCCCCGGCATTCTTTCGGTAGCGGAGGCCCACAAAGTGCTAGGTTGCCCTCATAAATTGACGGATCGATGAGCGTTTGAAACTGGTTGGTTGATGGTATTTCCCGAGACAAATTATTGTATGATAGGTTCAAGTGATTCAAGAATCTCAATGAAGTCATACTTGATGGAATAGGGCCTGAAAGCTTGTTCCATGATAGGTCAAGAGTTTCTAACCATTCCAAGTTTCCAATCTGTGATGGAATTTTTCCTGTTAAAATATTCCATGACAAATTTAAAGTGCCCAAATGAATAAGGCTTGTGAGCTCTGTAGGCACCTCTCCTGACAAATTATTTTTTGACAGGTCTATACTATTAACAAGGTAAAGAGTGGAGTCATATTCCAAAACTTTTCCTTTTGTCACAACCTGCAAGCTTCCCTCATATTGCTCTCTTTCTGAAGGTTTAACTTTCATGGCACTCAAGTTTCCTAGACATGGAGGAATGAATCCTGACAGGTTATTGTGTGATAGGTCCAGAAAGTGAAGAGCAGAAAGACTACATATTTGAGAAGGTATGTTTCCACTGAAGAAGTTGGACCGCAAACATAAAATCGACAATGATGGCAATCTTTCTCCTATCCAAGCTGGAAGGTTTCCAGAGAGTTTATTGTCGCCAAGGTCAAGACTATCCATCGAAGTACAGTTTTTCAAGGAGGAAGGAAGTTCACCGGAGAGACTATTGTTAGAGAGTTTTAGAAATTCGACTGAACTAAGAGAACCTATTGATTTTGGAATTGGACCAGAAAAATTGTTGTTTGACGTGTCTAGTATAAGCAAGAAAGGTAAGTTATTCCAAAACTGAGGAATTTCACCAGATAAATGATTATGAGAGAGAACCAAATTATCCAAGTCCTTCAAATTTCCAAAGGATTCTGGAATTCTACCATTTAGGTAGTTCCAAGCGACATCAAAATCTGTCAAGAAGGGCATTACTTGACCAATGTTTTCAGGAATTGGTCCAGAAAACATATTATCTCCTAAAAAAAGCGTTGTCACATTAGATGACCAGAGTGGGAAACGACCTTCAAAATTGTTCGAACTTAAATCAACAGCGGATCTATTCAGGAAGTTTATGGAGTTTGGTAATTTTTCACGTAGTTGATTATAAGCAACAACTAGTTCTTGTAGTTTCAAATCCAATTGCCAGAACCAATCTGGTATGGTATCTGAAATCCTAGCATTGTCAAGAACCACTGTCATCAACTCACTTTGATTTCTGAGCCATATTGGAAATTTAGGACCCAGTTGGCATGATATGATTTTGATGCATCTGAGTTTGAAAGGAGGAATCCAATCAGAATTGATTTTAAAAACCAAGGTAATGTTTGATGAGAGCTTAGTCAATAATAAGTCTGTTAGGCTTGAGAGGTTCATAAAATGAGCTTCAGTTATGACCCTTCCCATAAGTTTTCAAAGAGATCTAAGACTTTCAATGCGGAGAGTTGCCCTAGATTTTCTGGTATCCCTTTCATTTGGTTACCCGAGAGGTAGAATTCCTCCAAACACGATAGGTTTCCAACAGATGGAGGAATTGAACCTTGAAACGAGTTATACCAAAGATATAGGTATCTTAAGTTACTAAGATATCCTAGAGAAATGGGAAGATTACCTATCAGTTTATTATATCCCAAGTCTAGACTCATTACACTGCTATTAGTGCATCCAGATAAGACATTGATGAAATCTGTTACCTGACCGGTGATGCTATTCTGAGAAAGCTTCAAGGTCTGCAAGTTGCACAGCTTCCCCAAATTTCTAGGCAACTGGCCTCCTATGTATGAATTTCCTGACAAATCAAGGTGTTGGAGAGAATTCAACCTTGCAAACGACTCTGGAAGTTCATCTTGGAGATTGTTGGAGCTTAGATCAAGATTTACAAGGCAACTAATGTTAAACAGCCAGTGAGGAAACGTGGAGTTGAAACCATTGTTGGAGAGGTCAAGCACCAAAAGGGATGTAAAATTTAGAGATGGAAGATAGTGAGGCAGATGGAGAAGTCCACAATTGGTTAAGTGCAGCTCCACAAGAGAATGTAGCATGTTCACAGTTTGAAGCCAATATGCTGCAGTCTTGCTAAGATCTACACCTCCCAAATTAAGGTATTTCAAGGAAGAAAGACCAAAAAGCCATCTGAGGTCACTTTCATTTGGCTGATCAAGAGCATTACTGAGATCAATATAGAGTAAGTTTGAGAGGTTTCCCAGACTTTGAGGTATAGTTCCAGTGAATGATGCGCCAGAGAGATTGAGATATCTCAGGTTCTCTAGTGATCCAAAGAAGTCGGGAATTTGGACACCTATGAAATCGTTCATGCTTAAGTCCAAATAAAGTAAACCTTTCAAGTGAAGCAAAGAAGGATTTACCTCACCACCCAGTTTGTGCATGGTTTCATTGCTATCCATGTCAGAGCTGTCTGGATATGGATTGTTAAGCTTCAGCTTGATAACACTTCCAGTTCTGGTACTGCACCTTACTCCTTTCCACTTGCAGCAATCATCTCCTACCCAAGACAAAAGCCGACCAGAAGGGTCTGTTAGGCCTTGTTTGAATTGTAGAAGTGCTTTCCTCTCAACTTTTTTGCATGTCACACTAGGTTGACTATGAGAGAAAGCAAGTGCAATGGTTTCCGAGCACAAAATTCCAATTATTAGCACAAGAGAGAGGATTTTCATGGAAGTAGTTTTGTAACTCATGGCTGTGATACCAAGGAATGCTAACAAGGATTGTGAAGGATATGCATCTCAAACTAATATATATATATATATATATAAAAGATACCTATTTCACTGAACCTTGATTTAGGATGCAATTGTTTTTTAATCTAAAATCTAAATAGTATTTGCCTGACAAAACAAAGAACCTATCAAATAATAAGATTAATAGGATTATTTTATTTTATTTTATT
This sequence comes from Nephelium lappaceum, assembly GCA_021234005.1. Taxonomy (NCBI): domain Eukaryota; kingdom Viridiplantae; phylum Streptophyta; class Magnoliopsida; order Sapindales; family Sapindaceae; genus Nephelium; species Nephelium lappaceum. Next base: position 6,093,708 of record CM038004.1, read on the forward strand.
TTTATGAATAATGGGAAGCTTAAACCTTGGAGAGGAATGTGCATAATTATTCAATTGAGACTGTCCACGGGACGAATTATTTTGAAATTTTAAGAACCTATGAAATTATAGAGTAATAGGAATTTTTTTTTTCTTTTTCGTAACTTCAACTTATAGCAAGATTATGAGATTATGATCAAATAACAACAGCATGGATCACTTGGTAATTCAAATTCAAAGACAAACTCCAATGACTCATAAAAATAATGGTCAAAGCATATTAAAACGAAATCTAGAGAGATAAAACATGATTATATATATATAAGGAGAATTGTGAAAATTTATAAAACAATATAAAGCAATATAATGTTTGAAACAAGTGCAAAGAAACATGTTGTAAATTTGGAGATTTTGTTATCAGACTCCAATTAATTAATTACAAATTGAAAGACTCCATTTCTAGCACTACCCAATATTGGTAATAAAGTGTACTTATTCAACATTATAATGATTCGGGTAAGTGATATTCTAAATACATATATATATGTATGTATGTGTGTATATATATATTTTGTTAATATGCATCTTAAAAACACATATAAACAAAGGTATTAGTTCTTTTTTTTTTTTGAAAAAATAGTAATCTTCTGTTTCCAAAAATGTTTAATGGTGTCAATGAAAAATCATTTTCCTTATATTGTGGAATGTCGTCAACTTTCTCCTGTTTGTTTGTAATTGGGTGTCTACATCATAACAATCTTATCAAACATAAGAGCTGTTGTCCAAATTCAATAATGGTGCATATTTCCAAATTTAATAATGGTGCAACCTACATTACATTCACATGGAATGAGTCAATGGAATTTAGAAACTAGAATACAAAACAGGTTAATTTTCGGGAACACGGCATTTGGACCATCAATGAGAAGTAAACGAGAGACAAAATGTTTCAACCCAGATTAAACGTTATGGGATATGATTGGAGGTTCAAAGCTCCAATGCTTATGTTACAACCTTTTAGTGAGTCAATGTCTACCTAACAGAGAAAATCCTTTAGTGCTTAACCTATTATAGAGTGATGTTTTCTTTCATCTAACTATGTGATGTCCTCACTATATTCGGATTCCAACACTGATCTTATTCTACTCTTGATTGATTGGGGGCGAAGCTAGAAGACTGAAACTAGTATACCTAATAAATTGTCTACATAAATTTATGTCATAATTTAAAATTAGAATATTCTCAAATCAACATGTGTTAGAGCATCCTCTCATAAATGAAAATCAGAATCACACATATATAATAACTCATAACATAATTTTGAGCTCTTTCGTGTTTTTGTCATTAAAACAAATTTAAACCTTCTAACTAATCCTAGAAACCAACCATGTAGAAAAAGTCATAATAATTAACTAATTAAAAAGAGAGAAATTATACTTATAGTTCAAAGAAAGAGAAATTACATTGTAAATTATCTAAAGATTAAAATGTTTGGTTGTTAACACAAAGAGAGATGCATGTATTCGAGTAGAAAGTGTGAATTAAAATGTTTAAAGAGAAATTACACTATTATGTTTGATTTTTTAATCCCCAAACTCTTTAAATTTGTGCAATTTATATTTATATTTGCACAACATACTAGAGTTGCATTTTGTGGTTAGAAAATTGTTAGGAAAGTGTTTTAAATTATTGGAATTAAACTCGATTCACAATGTCTTCACGCATCTAGTCACATGACAACTTGTTATATTCAAACTCGAACATCTTGATGGATCCCACATAATGTGAATGTAGCATTGGGAATTAGACCTAGTCTAATGCCATCGTTCAGGTTCCAAGTATGTGGCGGCCTTTCAGTCAATAATCCTTGAAAACGCAACATTTTCCACAAATGTTATGAGGAAAGAACGTGTAGACGGGTGTTGTAAAGAATAGGACAGGGCCATAACTTTCCACAAATATTTTCCACCGGACGAAGCTGAACTAGCAATTAAAATTTGAATTGTCCTAATAGAAAATCAGCCAAGGAATATAAAGGAATTACACGAAATCCCCTGAGGTAAGATTTTCTACACATGGAAATAGGTCTTCGTTTTATTAACATGGAACTCCCACTCTGTCAGTCAAAATTAATTAAACTTAATTGATATAAGGGTATTTTTATCTTTAATCAAATTAGTATATTTTTTTAATTAAAAATTCATCTCCACCGTCTAGATGATGTTAGGTGAGAGGACTGGGCTAGTATGAAGATGATGATGTTGTTGAGAACTGGTTTAGTAGTTGCTGAGAATTGAGTTTACTGTTCGGGTGGATTCGATGGTTGATTGATGATGATGTTGACTTGCTTTAAAGGTGTTATATTGATGGAAGATGAGTGATTTTGTTGAAGAAAAAGAGAATAAGGCGGAAGAAGCTGAGCTGCTGGCGATGAATAAGAAAAAGAGTGGTCGATAACAATTGATTCTAACAACGGAGGTCCAATCTCTAGTTTGGATTTTCACAGTTGGATCTCCACGTTTATCAACAATATACACTATCTAAAAGTACACTCAAGTTTTTATTATATACCGTTGTTATGGAATATTTATAACACACAAATGCAAAGACCGTCCACACTCCTCTCTTCGTATAAAGTACTTTCAGAACACACAAATGGAAAGACCAGCCACAATCTTCTCTCTGTGTAAAGGATTACGAGCAAAAGAAATGATGGGTTTTCAAGAGATTTTTGACAGTTTCTCCTCTTTCTTTAGCGTGTTACATGAATGGTTTGAACTTTGAAGTGCTTGGCATTAAATTTCATTCTTAAAAATGTGTAACTCAAATTTATGATACAATTTTACAATTTTAATATAAAATTAAAAATAAAGGATTAAAAAAAAATGTCTACACTTGTAATCTCATTTCTAAACATTGAAATAGTATAATACATAGATCGGCAATATCTCAAAAGGCTTAAAAATTATGCACTAATATGATTTGAAAGATGGCTCAGAAGAGCGCTTATTCCATTACAAATACTGTTGGATAATTTTTGTTCACATTTAAGTTTGACCAGTTCCTCTCATCTCCAAGAGTTTTCTCTTCAGACGGGCAACATTTTTAGGACAAATACAAGAACTTGATCCTTTATTTTGTCAAGAAACTGAAAATAAGCGTATCTCCAGGACTTGTTGATACACAAAGGGCCACACACTCCCCAAAACCCCGCACAGAATCCCAGTCCCATGCTAGTGAAAAGCCACAGCTCTTCAAAATTTTCTCCATCTTCATCATCTTTCACTTTCCCATCTCCACCAGGATCCTGAGTTGGTCTATCACTCCCTTGGCATTCTTTTGGTAGTGGATGCCCACAAAGTGCTAGGTTGCCCTCATAAATTGACGGATCGATGAGGGTTTGAAACTGGTTGGTTGACGGTATTTTCCCAGACAAGTTATTGTATGACAGGTTCAAGTGATTCAAGAATCTCAATGAAGCCATGCTTGGTGGAATAGGGCCTGAAAGCTTGTTCCATGAGAGGTCGAGAGTTTCTAACCATTCCAAGTTTCCAATCTGTAATGGAATTTTTCCAGTCAAAAGATTCCATGACAAATTCAAGGTGCCCAAATGAATAAGGCTCATGAGCTCTACAGGCACGTCTCCCGACAAATTATTTTTTGACAGGTCTATACTATTAACAAGGTAAAGAGTGGAGGCATAATCCAAAACTCTTCCTTTTGTTACAACTTGCAAGCTGCCCTCATATTGCTCTGTTTCTGAAGGTTTAACTTTCATGGCACTCAAGTTTCCTAGACATGTAGGAATACATCCTGACAGATTATTGTGTGAAAGGTCCAAAAAGTGAAGAGTAGAAAGACTACATATTTGAGAAGGTATTTTTCCACTGAAGAAGTTGGACCGTAAACGTAAAACCGTCAGTGATGGCAATCTTTCTCCTATCCAAGCTGGAAGGTTTCCAGACAGTTTATTGTCGCCAAGGTCAAGACTCTCTATGGAAGTACAATTTTGCAAGGAGAGAGGAAGTCCACCGGAAAGATTATTGTTAGAGAGTATCAGAAACTTGACTGAACTAAGAGAACCTATTGACTTTGGTATCGGACCAGAAAGATTGTTGTTTGACATGTCTAGTATAAACAAGTCAGGTAAGTTATTTAATTCAGGAATTTCACCAAAGAAATGGTTATCTGAGATAGCCAAGGTGAGCAATTGGTTCAAACTGAATAGGGACATGGGTATGCTACCACTTAGATTGTTCCTAGAGAAATCTAAATCCGTCAAGAAGGGCATTACTTCACCAATGTCATGAGGAATTGGTCCAAAAAACATATTATCCTTTAAATATAACTTTGTAACGTTAGCTGACCAGAGTGAAAGAGGACCGGTAAAGTTGTTCGAACTCAAATCAAGAGTGGATGGCATTCAGGAAGTTTATGGAGTTTGGTACTTTTCCACTTAATTGATTAGAAGAAACATCTAATTCTAGTAGTTTCAAATCCAACTGCCAGAACCAATCTGGTATTATGTCTGAAATGCCAGCGTTGTTGAAAATCAGATTTGTCAGTTCATTTTGATTTCGGAGCCATACTGGAAATTTAGGACCCAATTGGCAATATCCAATTCTAATGTATCTGAGTTTGAAAGGAGGAGTCCAATCAGACTTGATGTTAAAAACCAAGGTAGTGTTAAACGGCTTGCTCAATGATAAGTCTGTTAGGCTTGTAAGGTTAATAAAATGAGCTTCAGTATGACACCTTCCCATAAGTTTTTGGCGAGATCTAAGACTTTCACTGCCGAGAGTTGCCCTAGACTTTCTGGTATCCCTTTCATTTGGTTACCCGAGAGGTAAAATTCCTCCAAACAAGACAGGTTTCCAACCGATGGAGGAATTGAACCTTGAAACGAGTTATACCAAAGATAAAGGTATCTTAAGTTACTAAGATATCCTAGAGAAATGGGAAGATTACCGGTCAGATTATTATATCCCAAGTCCAGACTCATTACACTGCTATTAGTGCATCCAGATAAGACATTGATGAAATCTGTTACCTGACCGGTGATGCTATTCTGAGAAAGCTTCAAGGTCTGCAAGTTGCACAGCTTCCCCAAATTTCTAGGCAACTGGCCTCCTATGTATGAATTTCCTGACAAATCAAGGTGTTGGAGAGAATTCAACCTTGCAAACGACTCTGGAAGTTCATCTTGGAGATTGTTGGAGCTTAGATCAAGATTTACAAGGCAACTAATGTTAAACAGCCAGTGAGGAAACGTGGAGTTGAAACCATTGTTGGAGAGGTCAAGCACCAAAAGGGATGTAAAATTTAGAGATAGGAAGATAGTGAGGCAGATGGAGAAGTCCACAATTGGTTAAGTGCAGCTCCACAAGAGAATGTAGCATAGTTCACAGTTTGAAGCCAATATGCTGCAGTCTTGCTAAGATCTACACCTCCCAAATTAAGGTATTTCAAGGAAGAAAGACCAAAAAGCCATCTGAGGTCACTTTCATTTGGCTGATCAAGAGCATTACTGAGATCAATATAGAGTAAGTTCGAGAGGTTTCCCAGACTTTGAGGTATAGTTCCAGTGAATGATGCACCAGAGAGATTGAGATATCTCAGGTTCTCTAGTGATCCAAAGAAATCTGGAATTTGGACACCTGTGAAATCGTTCATGCTCAAGTCCAAGTAAAGTAAATCTTTCAAATGAAGCAAAGAAGGATTTACCTCACCACCCAATTTGTGCATGGTTTCATTGCCATCCATTTCAGAACTATCTGGATATGGATTGTTGAGCTTGAGCTTGATAACACTTCCAGTCCTGGTACTGCACCTCACTCCCTTCCACCTGCAGCAATCATCTCCTACCCAAGACGAAAGCCGACCAGAAGGGTCTGCAAGGCCTTGTTTGAACTGTAGAAGTGCTTTCCTCTCAACTTCTTTGCAGGTCACATTAGGTTGACTATGAGAGAAAGCAAATGCAATGGTTTCCAAGCACAAAATTCCAAGTATTAGCACAAGAGAAAGGACTTCCATGGAAGTAGTTTTGTAACTCATGGCTGTGATACAAAGGAATGCTATCAAGGATTGTGAAGGATATGCATCTCAAACTACTATTTATAAGGTGCCTATTTCACTAAACCTTGATTTAGGATGCAATTTTTTTTAATCTAAATAGATTTGAAGTGTATAAATATAAAAAATATATATCCCCATACAAACATGAATTCTATTTGTTTTAAGAATAAAAAAATTTAAAATCAACATGCCCTTCACATACATATCCTTGAAAGTTTTGTAAATTACAAATTTTCATTTGCAATGTTAGAAACTTTTGAAAATCAGCAAAATCTCAATAAAATGTCAATAATAAATTACCATTTTCAATTACTTTATCAAAACTACATATGATATTCGTAGCTTTTTTTTTTTTTTCTATTCATTATAATTAGATGGAAGCAAAAGCATTTAATAATTAATTTCAAAGTTTATTTATTTATTAAAAAGAGACTAATTCTAAGATTAAGTTTGAGGTTTTTTAGGATCTATCAAGATCAAATAATATTAACGTGACTTAAGGCCCGTGTGGTATTACTTTTAAGAATTAAAATCTAATTATTTAACAATTTTGGCATAAAAGAGGTATTTGGTAGGTAGGGGTATTTAATAATATGAATAGATTTGACGATAGTTTTAAGAAGTAGCAGGGGCTATTTTTGTAATGGGATTATAAAATAATCAGTTGTAGAATTTAATGAAATTTTAAATTGTCAAAACAAACCCATTAGATTTTGTAAATGGACATTTATATCTCAATCTTAATTATATAGAATTTGTTTATACCAAATATAAATTAAAATATTTAATTTATATATATTTTAGGTATTTTATAAATTCACAACCGTTAACATAAAATTTATCAATCATGTATAGATTGCTTTTGATAATTTAACTGATTAGTTTTTTAGTAAATTGTGGAATGTCATCGACGTTCTCCTGTTTGTTTGTAATTGGGCATCTACGTCGTAACAATCTTATTAAACATAAAGAGGTTTTGTCTTGTTTACCTAATTTTCAAATTCAATAATGATGCAACCTACATTACATTTCATGTCATGACAATGAAATTTACAAAGTCAAATAAGAAACCACTTCTTTTTCGGGAACACGGCAGTTGGACTATAAATAAAAGGGATAATTCTACTTTTCCGCCTCTAGTTTGGTATAATTGTCAAAAACCCTCTAACGTATGAAAATCGCTAAAACCCCTATAATTTATGAAGATAGCCAAAAAACCCCTTTCATTTATAAAAATAGCCAAAAAAACCCCTAACTGTCAACTTGAACATTAAGAGTTAATATTTGACCATTAATCACGAAAGGTAAAACCGTCAATTCATTATAAAATAAATTTAAAAAGTTTTGAACAAATAAATGAGTGTCACATGTACATGAAAAATTATATTTCTTAAAATAATTAATAATTAAAATAAATAAAAAATATGTTTTAAAATAATATCCATCACATAAACAAATAAATAAATAAATTTTCAAAAAAATAAACAAATGAAAACACCTTCTCTCTCTCTCTCTCTCTCTCTCTTTTTCTCTTTTTCTCTTCCCTTCACCGGTCTTTTCTTTTTCTTCATCTTCTATTCTTCAATCTCTTCTTCTTTTTCTTTTCTTTCTTCTTCTTCTCTTCTTCTTTTCTTTCTCAAACGCTATCATCATCTAGGTTCGAAATAGAACCTAAATGTTCATGTCTGGGTTCGGTTTCCAACCCAAATGTTCATATGGGTTCGACTTCGAACCCAAACATTCACGTTTGGGTTCGAAATCGAATCCAAAAGTTTGCGTCTAGATTCGACTTCAAACCCCAGAGGTTCGTGTTTAGGGTTCGGAGTCAAACCCAAACCAAAACGTCTGGGTTCGATTTTGAACCCCAGACGTTTTAGTTTGGGTTCGATTTCGAACCATAATGCAAACGTCTAGGTTCGACTACTAACATAAACGTTCACATCCTGGGTTCGATTTCGAACCCAGACCAGAATGTCTGGATTCAACTTTAAACCCAAACATTCATCTAGGTTTGAATTTTCAAACTAGACGCGAACATCTGGGTTTGATGAACTTAGAGCTGCATCTAGGTCTCCTTCATTTATTTTTTTGTTTTATTTTTTCCATTTTTTTTTTCAAATGGTTGATGATGATGATTGTGTGTTGATGGTAGGTTGGTGTTGATGATGATTTTGATGAATGGGTTGATGATGGTCGACTGATATAGTGGATTGAGGATGATGAATTTGGGTTTGAATGAAGAACAATGTCTATACTTCAATTTTTTTTTTCAAATGCAATGCAGTTTCTAGATTGTTTGTTGTTGTTGATATGGTGTTTATTGATAAAAAAATGTAGAAGAATAACATTGTTCTTCGATGTTCTTTATTGAAGAAGAACATTGTTTTTTCAAATTTTTTTTTTTTAATGAATTTGGGTTTGGAGCTGGAAACAAGCTCATCTAGGTTTCAATTTAATAAATTTTTTATTTTTATTTTTTTATTTTGATTTTATTATATTTTAATAATTTTGATATTATTATATATTAAATAATTTGGGGGTAAATTGGTCTTTTGATTATTTTTTAGGGGCAATTTCTACTTTCTATGCATTCTCACGGTCAGAATCAACTTTTTATTAATAGATTTAACAGAATAGGGAAAATAGGATTTAGCTAAACTATAAGGAGGTAATTAGCAATTAGATCAAACAACAGAAGATATTAGAATTATCCCTAAATAAAAAACAAACAAGAGGCTCATCAGCGGACCAGACCTAACATGGGTCTGGTGACTCATCAAATTCTGAAAAAAAAAAAATAATAATTAAAATTGCATACCTAGCTCCTTAACCAACAACAACCCCAATCTCATCGCCAACAGCTCCCCAATTTCCGGTGTTACACAGCCCTGCATCACTCTAGACTCAGCCACCACCACCACTCCCTCCTGGTCTCGAATCGCCACCCCCACATCGAACACAAGCTGTCCCAGACGCATCGCCGCATCGGTGTTCAACTTTAAGCACCCAGCAGGAGGCGGGCGCCACTCCGACTGAGGACACTGCACAGGGGTGCTAGCAGGAAGAGACGATGAAGCTTGAGTAGTAGCCTGGAATTCAGAGAGGATATCTCCTACCCATCTTTACTTGCCGAGGCTGACGCCGCTAATGCTGTAGCAGATGTAGTGTCTGGCTAGTGTTAAGTGGGGTGACAAAGGTTTTATTGTGAGTGACATTAGAGAGTTGTGTTGTGTGGTTGGCGTGGTGTCGTGTCAAGCCATTCCGAGAGCTAGGAATCGCTTGGCTCATTCCCTCGCCTATTTTGCGTTGTCCTCTTCGGAGGCCCATCGGTGGACATGAAACCACCGAAGACTGTATTTTTTTCGTTTGTGGTTAATATAGTTATATTTCAAAAAAAAAAATTAAAATTAAAATTGCATACTTTTCCCATTTCTTTTTTATATATAATTTCCTTTTAGATTTTCTTTTACGAATAATTGATTTATGCTTTTTATTTTCTTTCTAACTCCTTTCTCTTCTAGCAACTAACATTAAACTTTCTTTTCGTCATTCATCTTCTTCTACACAATCAACATTAACAATATCTTTGTGTCATCAAAATCTTGACAACTGTTCTTATGTTTTAAAATTAATAAATATAGCTTCATTTTATTTTAAATTAGTTCTTATTCTTTTTAATTCTTTTTATATTTAATAAATTTAGTTTGATATATATTCAATCAATAAATTCTAAAATGTCAAATTTTAATTTACTATGTTTAATCAATAAACCTTAAAATTTCAGTTATTTTTTCATACATTTAATAGTTTTAGTTTTACTTAATTGAATAGGGATATATAGTTAAATGATAGCTTGCTTACTTATGTGGAGACATATATTTTCAATAAAATTGATAAGGAGATTATAATGATTTAAAATAAGAAATTTGGTCAAGAAAAATTATAATAATATATAATTTATGTTGTTTTTATTTACTTCATACCTCGATTAAAACTTTTTGAGTGTTAGACTATTTAATTCATATAAATTAAGTGTATTATTTGTTTTATTTTATCTGAATTTCATTATGTTATCGAATTTTTATTTTTATAAAAAATCATATTGGGAATGTTTTTAATTTTTCATCATTATTTTCTATAAATACCCTTCTCATGCCACTGATGTAAATTACATTATTTTAAATTATTGATTTAATCAGTATTCTACATAATTCCAAAAAGATAGTAATAAAAGTATTTTAATATATAGTTTACATTGTGATAAAAAAAAATATTTAAAAAAAAAATTATTTTGTGTGACATATTAAAAGTATTGATATATGCAACAAATTACATAATTTTGACATTTATGATGAGTACAATTAACAAGATAGAGACTTTGGTGTCATTAAAATCACTTGACATGGAGTTAAGCTTTAGGGTATGTTTGATACGTGGAATTTGGGGTGGGATTGAGATTAATTTTCTCCTATTCTCCCACATAGCACATTTGGGGCCAAGGAAGAGAATGGATTTGTAATTCCCAGACCCACTTTTATTCTCACTCTACTTGGGAAATGAATTCCCAACCTTACCTATGTCTTTGTCATTTTCTAAGTTCATGCGATTCAATTTTTTATTTTTTTATTTCATCATCTCTCTCTCCACAAACCGTCTCTCTCTCGTCTTCAGCACATCGAGTCGCCAACCCACCAGGTCACCACCACCACAAACTGCTCTTCGTCTCGCTCATCTCCTCCTCCATCATTTTTTATTTTTATTTTTTTATGATTGTGAACTCAGAACCATCGAACTCAGAACCAATCTGGTTTAGGGTTCGATGAACCTAGAACCATGTGTTTTGGGTTCATCGAACCCAAAACCATCTAGTTCTGGGTTCGTCGAACCCATCCCCCTATTATTATTATTTTTTTTTTATCTTTTTTTCATGTTTTGATGTCGTTGTTGATGATGTTGTGGGAGATAATTATATTAATGAATTGAATGGATGATATTGATGAACTGTGTCTGATGATGTTAAATTATGGGAGATGTTGATGAATTGGATTGATGATGAGAGGATGAATTGTGGTTTTTTATTTTTTATTTTTAGGTTTTTTATAAAATTAATTTTATATAATAAAAAATTTAAATTAATTTTATTTCAATAAAATCCTAACTTATATCAAACATGATATGATATAATTTTTAATCAAATTCTAAATTCTATCAAATATGGGATAATGATTTTTCAATTTAATCTAATTTATTTTATTTCGATCTAATATATTTTATTTTATTTTTATCTCGTATATCAAACGCAGTCTTAGTAAAATGTAAGTCACATTGCTAAAAAGCAAATTTTTGTAGTGATAAGAGGTCTTGTCCTGTGATTTGATAATTCCCAAATTCAAAAATGATGCTACCTCCAGGATACGGCAATAAATTTTAGAAAGTGAAATGGGATCCGGCTAAGAACATAACAATTCGACCATAAATGAGAGAACCAGAGGAGTCAAATACATAACCCCGATCAAAAGGTTAGAGATGTGATGGGGAATTCAAAGCCCAAAAACTAATATTACAACTTTTCTCCCACGCCAATATGAACATTTGTATTTTTCAATGTAAACGATACCTAAGGTCTTCTAATCTATTTAATGTGGGATCGTAATATTTCTTCTCCTCTAATCAAGTCATACTATGGTCATATTTGAAATTCAACATTGATCCTATCTTATTCTTGATGGGTTGCACTTACCGTGGATGTTGGATTGGAAATAGGATGTACTTTAATGTCATTACTCAAGTTCTATAAGAGTGGTGTATTGGAAAAGAATAACATTATGTTACCTAAAATTTTACTAAAATTTATTGTCCAAATGATGTGACAAACTTCTAATAATTTTGTCACATCATTTAGATAAAAAATTTAGATAAATTTTTAGAAAACCTAATATTATTCGTAGAGAAAAAGTTGGAAATTATCAAAAAAAAAAAAAAAGAATTTAAATTAAATTGGAAAGTGAAATGAGATCTAGGGACACAAGACCTAGACTATAAATGATAAGTGTGCTGGAGAGACCATACAATTTCAACCTCGATCAAAGAGTTTGAGACGTTATTGGAGGTTTAAAGCTGAAAAGCTAAGAATATCTTTAATACTCTTATGAATTGTGAAAAAATTACATGCCATATAGGATGAATAATATTGAGTTAAAAAAAAATGGAAGTATTAAATAAAAAATATAGACGTATTAAATGGAAATACATGAAGACATTAAATGGAAATATATTGAAGTATTGAAAAACAATTTTTTAATCTAAATATTTATCAAATGATACCTATGTCATGTAGAAGTAAATTACTTGATATTAATGACATATCACTTTTTTTCAAAATACAATCAATGAAGACATTAGAGATGTTTTAATGTTACAACTGTCTAGCATGCACTATTAAACATTAAAAATTTTGAAGCTTCATGTGAGCTAAGTTTTTATAATATATAAATATATTTTTTTTTTTGAAAAGTAAGTTTTTATAATATGTTCAATGCAGGTTTGAGAATTTTTCTCTTGTCTAATCACCTGATGTCATCTTTATTTTCACTACAAGTAAAAGTATTTTTTACGAGCTTTAAAAAATATCATAAAAACTCTTTTACGACGTTTATGAAAATGTCCTAACGAAGGATGCAGTAAAAGATTGACCCTATTTAATGTATTCCACTAAATGCCGTAAAAGGTCACACTTACAAGAGCTAAAAAATGTCGTTTAAAACAGTTTTCATGACAATTAAAAAAAATCATTTAAGATACTTTTTGATGCAACTAGAAAAATATCGTATAAGTCTTTTATTGGTGCAACAAAAAAATGTCACATATATGTTTCTTTTAGAGCAGTCAAAAAACACTGCATGAAATGAGTTTTATAACCAAACCAATGCTCCAAATAAAACTTTTCAATTCAAAATATTCAAATTAAACTAAAACAAAATGAACTTTATTGCAATAATATCAATTGAAATGTCCCAAAACTACATAACATTCAAATATCAATCTATAGGTCACTTATCAATTTACATAGTAGACTAACACTTAACATATCCATATAGTCAGTTGCTAAACATTGAATTACTTAACACTTGTACCATAAGTGGTGTAGCCTCGACATCCCATCCATCACCAACAACAATTGCTTACAAACCTGAAAAGTTTAAAGCAAATACAAGTATGAAAGTTTTAATATAATTGGAGAAAATGAATAGTAAAGACTATAATCACAAATTACCAAAAAAAAAAGAAAAAGAAAAAAAAAAAAAAAGAAACTAACCATTTAAATCTCATCTAAGACGATGTAGCTTTTAGGCCACACGATAAAACTTCTAACCGCATGACCAAGTATTTGAAACTCTTGGGTAGGGACGAATTAACAATGTATCTTCTACAATTGCATGTGTCACTGCAATCTTTCAATGATCTGGATCAAGAGGAATATGATGTACCTTTGACATAGGATCTCTTGAAGCAACTTTTCCCTCCCCAACAACTTTCCCAATTCCCATCCAATCTAGTAACTTGCAGCTAGAATTTTCAATATTTGTTATTTTGCATCTACTAGTAACACTTGTTAGATGGGACTACAGCAAAAGCATATCAAAAGAGGTATTAGACTTTTGCATTGTAAAAGTTTATCACTCATTTAAAAGTATTAAACTCTACCATTGAAGTATCCTCAGAATTTTGAGTTTTAGATTCAATATCTTGCTCTTGATTCTCTTTCCTCTCACTTTGCTCCTTCAAACATTTGGAAAAAAAAAAAGTATGTGTAAGCATAACAATTACCCAACAATCCGATAGAACAATAATATATTAAGAAAATCAAATAAATATCCAATAGATATGAGCACTTTAGAACAATAGACAAACACCTAACCTTAAAATATCAATAAATATTATTGCGTTAAGTGTATGAATGTTCCTATGCGCACCTTGCAATTTTGGGTAGTTTATTTCATAGAAAATTCAACAATAGACAGAAACCTAACCTTAAAATATCAGTTTGTTCAATTTGTTTTTCAATTATTAATATTTTGAGAATAGACAAACACCTACCCTGCATAAAGGTCTCAATCAATGACAAAATTCCAACAATTAAGAAATATTGGAGCAAGTTGATTATAATATGGCTAGAATATTATGATTGAATTTCCACAACAACTCACTGGACCTGTAATTGCATAGGTTTCTTCTCCCAAATGTTATTTAAATAAACGATTGATGCCTTCTATAACAGTCGGACCATGTTTTTCTAGTTACATATTAGAAGATTGGAAACTTGTAATAATAAAATAGAAGAATATAAACTGTTGGGCCAGAGAAGATAGCAAGTAGCCAATATATGGTCATTAAACAACAATTAAAGCATGTTTTAAATGAAATTACCAGTCAACATCCATTTAAGGCCGAGAGAGCCATAGATGTATAGCCAGAAATCATAAAATGTTATTTTCAGCTTTAGCATCTTTTAAGTTAGAAGTCCATGGTGGGAGTTCTAAGAATTAAAGCAATCTGTCGTCTTGTGGTTAGAAAGATTTGGCCCAAAGATGCCATTTCAATTATGTTAAGACTTTTGAAGATGTATGATTTTAGACTGCTCATAGCTTAATTTTTTTAAATATATATATATATATATATATATACATCAAACAAGTAGTGGGTTGTACTAACCTTGAAAGATGAATCCATGATTTATCCATTATGAACTTTTGATCCTGATATAAACAACACTGGAAATGAAACAAACAGATGTATAGTTTTTTAGTTTAAACTCTCATATAGCAAATTAATGAATAGAATATTTACTCTAAAATTTTAAAATAAAATAAAATGTTTCAATGCATACAATTCACATGAATATCAAAATAAAATAAAACTATACTATGTAAACAATTCACAAAAATAATCAAACTTATATAATTCATAAAGTCACCTAGACCAAATGTGTCATGTTTGAAGGAGTTAGAGAATAGTTCATATTTGAGATAAATGTAATCCCAAAGAGTGATGCTATTTGCAATTAGTAAAATGAAAAACAGAAGTTCACCTTTGCTTACACACTATAAAACATGAACTCACATATTATACTATTGGATTGACCAGAATATAATTTACCTCATGCTTCCAATTAACCAATGAAACGCTTTGTATTATATACTAATATAGCTAGCCTCACCTAATTGTAACGAATATAAAAGTATTCAAAGATTAGATGAAAAGAGAGGTTGCTGTGTGGTTTCCGATCACTTTGGCTAAGTTTTAAAATCATATAATGCGTTTCAAATTAGATGGAGGTTGCTATATATTTGAAATTTCATAATCCAAAACTAGTCTTATTCTATCCTTAAGGGATTGCATGTAAATGTAGGCAGTGATGGAACATGACTTTATCTTTGAATCACTAAAACAAATAAATATTTAAATTGATGAAAGGTAATTACTAAAAGTAAATAATTAAGTTATTGAAGAACTGAACATAGTATAATTAATCTTAATATAAAAAATAAATTAATAAATAAACTAGACCTTAACTTTATGAATATGATATTACTCGTTGCTCTTTTGAATCTAAAAAATTATCTATATAATAGAATCTACTATACACTAAATTTCTCTATGATTTTCCTTTCAAATGATCAAAGTGTTTATAAAAAAGTCATACACCATCTTATTGTGAGCTTAATCTTATATAAGCTAACAAAATAATAAGTATAAATGACATAGATTTTTAAAAAAATATATAAAATATTTATTAATTTATAAGTTCAAACTTGTTAAGTTTAGATGCAACAAGCTAAGATGAATATTCAAAATACAAAATAAAAGTAGTTAAAATTATTTAACAAAATTGCAGAATATGTTAATAACGGAAAACTAAATCATCATATTTAAAATAGGAATGATAAAATTATTTAAATATCATCATATAACTGGGTGTTACACGTAGAACAACAATGGATTGGATTATATTTTTAACGTTTGTTTGGTGAGCACATTATATTGTATTAGCTCTTTGTTGTTACCTGCTAAAATTTAATTAATTTGTTTATTTAATTTGAAATAGTTTATATTATATTAACATACTTTTTAAATCTAATTTTTGAATTTATTATTAATTTTTTCATATTTTATATATATAAAATATTTTTTCTATTTAAAAATTATTAAAAATAATTTTATTTAATAACAAAATTTTTAAACCAAGTATATCTAATTATATTCAATTCAATACAAATATAATCGAGTGGTGTACCAAATAAGAAATTGTATAGTATTCAATCCAATCCAATCCAACATGTCATACCAAATGAAGTGTATCAAATAAGGAATTGTATAGTATTCAATCTAAGAGTTTGATTATTTTACTGGTTTGGGTAATGTTATCTAATAAGAAATGTTCCAAATCCAACATGCCAATCCAAATGAAGTGTACCAAATAAGGAATTGTATAGTATTCAATTCAACAAGAAGTGTACCAAATCCAATATATTAACCTTGTGATTTATAAGATGTTGATAACTTATATGTCATATCATTTAAGCATGAATTTATGCAAAATATTCGAGAAGCCTAACATTACTTTTTATAGCTACTACATTAATTTTGTGATGATGTATTGATAATTTGATAATTACATATAAACTTATGACATCATTTGGGTAATGAATTTGAACAAATTTTTTGGTAATATAGCATTACTCCAATATAAATATCATGCCCAAATGACATGACATATGAATTGTCAAGATCTTATTAATTACAATATTATCTCATAATTTATAAGATGTTAACAACTCACATGTCATATGATTTAGACATGAATTTGACAAAATATTTGGGAAGTCTAGCATTACTCTTTGTAGCTACCACATTAATTTTGAGATGATATATAGATGATGTAATAGTTATATATAAACTTACCATATTATCTGGACAATAAATTTGTACAAATTTTTTGATAGTATAACATTACTCCAATATAAATGTCATGCTCAAATAACATGACATATGAATTGTTAAGATCCTATTAATTACCATATTATCTCATGATTTATAAGATGTTTGACAACTCACATGTCATATCATTTGGGCAAGAATTTGGATAAAATATTTGAAAAACCTAACATTATTCTTTGTAGCTATCATATTAATTTTGGGATGATATATTAATAATGTGATAATTACACTTAAATTTATCATATCATATGAGCAATGAATTTTGACAAATTTTTTGGTAGTATAGTATTACTCTAATATAAATGTCATGCCTAAATGACATGATGTGTCAATTGTTAAAATTCTATTAGTTATCACATCATCTTGTGATTTATAAAATGTTGACAGCTCACATGTCATATCATTTAGACAAAATATTTAGGAAACTTAGCATTACTCTTTGTCTCTACCACATTAATTTTAGGATGATATAATAATTACACATAAACTTATCACATTATTTGGGTAATGAATTTGGATAATTTTTTTGGTAGTGTAGCATTACTCTAATACAAATGTCATACTCAAATGATATGACATGTGAATTGTTAAGATCTTATTAGTTGTCATATTATTTCGTGATTTACAAGATGTTGATAACTCACATGTTATATTATTTGGATAAAATATTTGAGAAGTCTGATACTACTATTTGTAGCTACTACATTAATTTTGAAATGATGTATCGATGATGTGATAATTACACATAAACTTGTCATACATCATTTAAGCAAATTTTTTTGGTAATGTAGCATTACTCCATTATAAATGGAGTAAGAGTAATGCTAAGCTTCCCAAAATTTTTGCCTCAATACATGTTTAAATGATGTAAAATGTGAGTTATCAATATTTTATAAATAATGAGTTGATATAATAATTAATAGAGTAATGTTAAGTTTCCCAAATATTTTGTCCAAATTCATGTTTAAATGATATGATATGTGAGTTGTCAACATCTTATTAATTATCACATCATCTCATGATTAACAAGTTTTTAACAACTCACATGTTACATCATTTAAACATAGATTTAGACAAAATATTTGAAAAACCTAACATTATATATACCCAAATGATATAACATATGAGTTATCAACATCTTGTAAATCATGAGATGATATGATAACTAATAGAGTAATGCTAGACTTTTCAAATATTTTGTTCAAATTCATATCTGAATAATATGATATGCGAGTTGTCCAGTCACTTTCAAGCTCTCAATGATCCATCCATCCATAAGGGTAACCTTGCTCTTCGTGGGTCTCCAGTACCCAATGAATGCAACAAAAACAAGGAAACATCTCATTCTCCCCATGGCAGAAACTAAGTGCTAAATTTGAAAGGATGTTTTTTTACAGCAGTATAGAACTGGGATTCGTTGTCGGGTTTTGGGGATTTTGATTGACTTTGATTATAAAGAAGACTTCGAGGCTCATCTATTTTCGGTTTGTGGATTCCATGAAAGATAGGCTAACCTTGATTATCTGTCTATCCTTAGCTCACCTCCGAAGACAGGCAAGAACAGAAGAATACTGAGGCTAGCAGCAAGACTGTCCAAAAATTATACTGCTACACTTGTATCTCTCTCTTTTTTACCTACCATTCAGTTTGTAATATAATACACTACTAGCATAAAGTAAGGATGCATTCCTAGGTATCATCCATTTTAATGCAACTTAGTGTCAATTAGAATCTCATATATAATCGGACAATGTCCACACAAACTCATGAACACCTGTTGGAGACTCTAATATTACTATCACTAACTGCTGTCTCACATCTTTTAATTTGTTTTATGTAAATGCTTATGGAAACATGAGATCAAATCTATGTGGCAAAGGACAACCTGACACCAACCACAACATCAATGACTCTTTAAGTTCGGTTCTAACAGCAGGTTTGCACACGATCCCAGTCCCACACCACAATCATTAATTTGTTGAACAAGACACAGCACAGTTGCATTTAAGTAGATTTACGGTGAGCAACATCACATTCATTTCTTTTTGCAAGAGAATTAGCTGAAATTGTTTACATCTACATGGAGTACTTGCTTCTTCCATTATTTAAAATATCATAATAGACTGATGGCTTCATTGGCTAAATAATATCCATCCTGAAACATAGTTAAAATTATTCACGAAACACAAAGCTAAAATTAATGGGGAACCATCTCTCTACTATGAACTTTACTTTCTGGCGGCAATACTGATTCACAAGAATACGTGAACTGAAACTTAACGGTATCTGTATTATAGTACGCAAAAGTTGGTTTCCCATCCATATTTCAAAACATCATTATATCATTCACGGGAAAATCACCCTATTTAACAGTGGGTAACAATCCCTACTTCACAACCATCACAGCTCAATCATCAGTACCAAAGTAACGATCACCAAACTCACCCATACCAGGTATGACACGGAATTCTTCATTCAAAGCAACATCAATTTCAGATGTGACAATTTTCAGGGATGGGAACCGTTTACAAACACAATGAATTCCCTCTGGTGCCTGTAGTTCAACTATACGATCAATATATGAAAAATAATAAATAACGAAAGATGTATCACAACCAGCATAAAAAATTACTCACAGAGATGAGGTTGAGGAATATAATGTGAGATTCTGGTACTCCTTTTTGTATAAGTAGTTCAATGGCTTGGTTAGCAGAGTTGCCTGCGAGGAAAACCATCCAGAAATAGTGTCAATGAAATAATGATGCCAACGTTGTTTTACCAGAAGCTAATACTTTAAATAGGGCATCATATAGTTTCAACAAACAAATAAATAAATAAGGCATCATAACGTGTGCAGTTTCCAGGTCCAGAATGACTGGCTTTCATTCATCAGTAGATCAATTGCATGTGCCTATAGCAACTTCTATTTATTATTTTTCAAGTAAGATGCCATCTCAAGACGGTAACCTTCAAGGAGCACTGCTTCGATTGATAATACCATGATGTTTTTACATATAAAATCAAAATTGTTAGCTGGTTCTTGGCGCTTAAATGAAAGGGGTCGACCTCTCTGGCATTCAAGCAATAGATCTCAATATGTTTCTTACAAGAAAACTAGTAGGAAAACTCCCATGCTCTCTTTCTAAACAACCTCCTTTTTTAAAATATAGGCATTTAAAAAAAGAAAATAAGAAGAAAAACAAATGTGAATTGTTAGAACCCTAATAATAGCAACTTACCATAGATGGAGGGTCAAAAGAATAAATGTTGATGAAACAACTTACCATAGATGGAGGGTCAAAGGAATAAATGTTGATGAAGCTTGATTGAAGGAGTATTGGAGGAAAGTCAAAGATTTAAAGGTTTATAAAAGGAAGGTGCAAGTCAAAGATTTGACAACTTAATTAGATGAATTAATTTAGGAATAGGGTCAAAGATTGTTCGGATATGTTTCTTGATTGTTGGGATTTGTTTTGCTTGCCTTTTATTATTTATAGGGAAAGGTTAGGAGTATGAGAGCATCTGATTTGTGTCTTGAATATTGTAAGCAGAGTAGCTCTACCTAAAGGCTAAGTATAGCACTTACCTTAACCTCTTGGTGTAGCATTAAGAGAAATTATCCTTGTTTTTTTGTTATTCAATAATAAAACTCAATTGTTAGGAACCTTACTAACTCAAAGTAAAAATTATGGGGTGAAAATGGAGTTTTATTACTAAATAACAAAAAACCAAGGATAATTTCTTTTAGTGCTACACCAAGAGGTTAAGGCAAGTGCTACACTTCGCCTTTAAGCAGAGCTACTCTGCTTACAATATTCAAGACACAAATCAAATGCCCTCATACTCCTAACCTTTCTCTATAAATAATAAAAGACAAGCAAAACAAATCCCAACAATCAAGAAACATATCCCAACAATCTTTGACCTCATTCTCAAATTAATTCCTCTAATTAAGCTATCAAATCTTTGACTGGCACCTTCCTTTTATAAACCTTCAAATCTTTTGACTTTCCTCCAATACTCCTTCAATCAAGCTTCATCAAAATTTATTCTTTTGACCCTCCATCTATGGTAAGTTGCTATTATTGGGGTTTTAACATGAATGGTGAAAAACTTCTTTGCCAATTTACATTTCTAAGCCTATGATACCAGCGGCAGCAAATACTGAAAGCAATTAAAGAAAAAGAATTTCAAGGAGGTACAAAAACATTACCTGTGGCAAGAACTGGGTCTAAAAGCAGCACATGTCGTTCTGATATATCTTTGGGAAGCTTCTCATATATAAGCTGATTACATTACAAATAGAAAATTCATGATTAAAACTAGTTTTATCTTGTCCTACAGAAATGAAGAATGCAAAACTTGTGCTCCAGCAAATCTTTTCCAGTATAAAGTTGTTTTTTACCTGTTTTCCGTTGTCTCCATCACGGTGAATCAATATTTTTCCAATTTTTATCCCTTTGCAACATGCACGCAATGCATTTTCCATGCTTTCACCACTGCATTAGGATAAGAGAAATCTGTTGAGTGTAAATCATGACAAGGAGAGACAACTAACTCAACTATGAAAAAGCAAAATAGATACATTATCAATGCAAAAGCAAGCTTTCAAAATTACATTCTCCATCAGCATTTGAGGTCCATCATAGTTATATAGCATAAGAAGGACCATACACTCACAAATCAAGTATGATGCTGCACAGCTAGAACTGAAAAAGCAATACCAACTCAGAGCTCACCTTCGTACAATGGAAACCCCACACAATTTCTTGCAAAAATCAACCCCAGTATACAGTGATCCTGAAATAGAATTTTAAAAAGAGTTCTGAGATTTCATTGTTCATTTGGCCTACATAGTATAAAATGACGGACAGATAATAAAGAAATAACAATCAAAGTATATAAGCTTAAAACTTAACATTTCAGCCATACAAACTACTCCATGTATAGAATTCATGCATGATGCATACAGATAAGACACTGCTTTTTTACATCAAAAATAAAGAGAGTTGCTAATTAAAATATCTTTAGTTCTCTCCCATTTTTCACAGAAATTTTCCAATCTTAAACAAGACAGGATAATTGTACATCAGACGAGACAATATTATTCAATTAGAAACCCAGGAGGCAGAGTGAATGATAGCTCAAGCCTCACTTATTCAAAATTCATAATTCTGTAACACACCTGTTGGAGTAACTATTTGCTTTTCAGTGAATGGCAAGTGACCAAGGCCATGCTCCACAACCTGAAAGTCCAAAACAACAGAAAATGTCATTTTTCACCATGTCAGAGCTCAACTATGTTCTCAAGGCCTGCAAATGAAAGAAAAAGCATTGTGGTAAACTAATGACAACTTCACTATGAGACAGAAAGTACCAAACGAATGAGTCGATCTGAGTAAAACACGAAATCATGCTTTGATATATCCCGGTCTCGTATCAGTGTATGCATACCTCTTATCTGAAACATAAATCTCTCATATGAGGATACTAAAGTCCATATAGAGCTAAACAGAGTAAACAGTATAACAATTCCATATCAGACCAAAAATCTAGGCATAATCATCAAGGACAAAGTCCCCATCATAAATTTAGCACAAATGCCCCATCGTTTAATTTGATTCCCTACTTAGCAACTATGTAGAGTACATTTTTAGTAATTGACATCCACTGTTTATTCATCAGTCCAGTCTGGGTTTCCATCCCATCAAAGAGATGAACACTAGCTCAGCATACAACAAGATTTTGTACCAAGTATTATAACAGAAAAGGCATAGACTACCATGTTTCTGTTATCAACAAGAAAGGTGTACGACCATATTTCCTTTTCTTCAAAAATTGAACCTAGCAGCATTGTAAATAAATAAGAGACTTACCTGGAATGTTGACTGAATCACATTCACATTTGGATATATTTTGCAGAGGTCATGCTGACCAAGCTTTGTGCGGATATGTTGAACAATCAAATCAATTGCAACATGATTATCACCTCCCCGGGGTATGATCACATCAGCATATTTCTTTGACGGCAGAACAAAGTCATCAAAGGCAGGTTTCACAAACTTGGCATACTGCAAAATCAACAAATGCTTGCAAATATATCATAATATACATATAACAGAAAACAACATCAGAAGTTTAAACAAGTAAAACTAAGGAGGCTTTCAGATAAAAGTTTCAAGTTGAAATATTAAGAGTTCCAGAAGAAACAAAAACCAGGAAAAAGATACAGAACATAGTTCTCTTTTCAGTCTGGGGATCCATATACCACAGGGACTATTCTGCAAGTGGCACAGAAAGAGCTTTTATAGCTTTTGCTAACTCCCACAGACAGACATACTTAGTGTCCTTGACATATCCAAATAATTAAGAGTAAGATCAACAATTTGCAAACTCAATTAGACCATGGAATCTTCTTTACAGATATATTTATTCCTAAGGCCAAGCTTCTGGCCCTAGGCCTTAGCACAGATCAAGAGAAGCAAGATTATTTGACCCGAGCTTTCATATGATTTAATTACCAACAGCTTCCCAAATAAAAGAAATTGAATTATGTTGCAAAACTGAAGATAATTGAGCAAAATAACTTGCCTGTTCAAGAACAGAATCTACGTCCCTACCCCTCTCAACTGTGTCACGTCTTATCCTACGAGCGAGCCTCACATCAGCATCTACAACCAATAAATATTGACTGCCAACATGAGATTGTTAAAATTCATAGCAGTCAAGCAACCAGGTAGATAAAGAATTAGGTGTGATAAAAAAAACATTGTCAGCTTTACTATTCCTGTTACACTGTCGAAAGTAACTCTCTAGGAATCCATAGAATCACATAGAATCACACTACCCTCACCTCTTTTCTTCCTTCTTCCCAAACACAAATTCACAGAGACAACCCAAAATAAGGAAATTTAACCCAACTTAGCATTGACAATTTTAGGTAAAAAAGCATCATATGGCCTTGAATTCCTACGATTAAGTATGCCTACTATATATTATCTCCCACTTTCAGTCAAAAGTAAGGGACATACTGAACCAAAACAACCTCAATTCATCTATATCACCAGAGCACAGATATTATTTTTATCTTTTCACACTAATTCGAAGCATATATCTTATAGTAGATACAATTGGCATATTCAATTTGGGGGGGAAAAAAGCTTTTTAAGTGATCCAGAAAATGAGTATTCGAGACCACCCATCAACTTAAAACACAATCTGCAATTAGTAATAAATTCACAAGTATGCAACAGCAATTGATTCATCAATTAACAATTAGAACTTTGTGAATGACATATAAATTTCTCAATTAGCTCTAGCATTTCTTAGAGTTCCTAAATATAATTAAATTTATTCTCTTTATTTCCATTGCTTTAATACTACCACCAAATGATATGTCAGTTAATTAGGAACAAAATATCCTTTAAAGAACTATGCTCCACATTTGGAAGCTATGATTAAACAAGACAATAATGAACATTATAGAGTAATAGTAAATTAATAAACATCCGAAATAGCCATACCAAACGCACAAATCACTGAAGAAGACACCAAAAAAAAAAAAAAAAAAAATGATAATAATGGTGCCAAGTATGATGAGAGAAAACTAAATGGAAAAGGTCAAACAAAGAGGTTGAACCTGTGTCGACAAAAATCTTCATGTTCATGAGATTGCGAACATCTTGATCATGGAAGACCAAAATTCCCTCCAGGATAATAACATCAGAAGCATTCACCTGGCATCAAATTAAGAATATAATATACTTTATTTTCTGCTTCCAAGATAATAAATTAGAAAGCCATATTATACAACAGCATACTGTTAAGTAAATACCTGTCGAAAACTATCTGAACAGCGACGGTGTATCTTAAAATCATAAATTGGAACTTGGTAAGATTGCCCAGATTTGAGTGTTTTAATACAATGCAGAAGCTGTTCGGTGTCAAAAGCATCTACATAGAGAGCACGGCATAATAAAAAAACAAGTAGAAAACATTTTCTTATCTACAACACTGTCAAAACTTAATAATAACAAGTAAGACAAAACAAGAAAAAGATTACAATTAAGATTTTACTATATATATTAATTACCAGGATGGTCAAAATTATACTCATGTACACGTTCTGATTCTTCAGGCGTCAAACCACGATAGAAAGAATCCTACAAAACACCAATACAAAACAACTAACTATCCTGTACTTGAAAGAAAAACACAAAAGGAAAGCAATAGACAACAAACCTGATTGACAAGCACAACACGGTGATCGTGAAGTTGTTGAATGATCATATCACACACAGTGGTCTTACCTGAAGCCGTACCCCCCGAAACTCCTACATCAAGATTGTAAATAACCCCATCCAATCAATGCTCAAATTCATACCATAATGGGTATCAATAACTTCAAAGAACGCACACACAAATTAAGATGCCCCAAACAGAGTGAATGAATCGATTCAATATCAATAACAAAAGAACAAACAATCCACAAGGTCATGTATATACAAAGAAACTAGAAACCACAAACAATAATGTAACGTACAAATTCTATAACCTCCTCTTTTTCCCAGAAAACAAAGTTTGCTTCCACTTCCAAAACCCAACTCAACACAAAACCGACTTCTCATAGCAAGTAAAACCACACGCCAAACAAGTATCTACCACTTCAAAACCAACAAAAAAGAGATTTTTTTACTTCAATTCTCAGTAATTAGAACTAAATTCCAGTTGAATTCCAGAAAAGAAAGAATCTTGAAGCAATGTAATTGAAATACCGATGACAAAGGGCTGTTTGGGAGCGTTAACGTCGGAGACAGAGGAAGCAGAGACCTTGGGAGAGGAACTGGGAGTATCGATGCGTAGACCGGAGAAGTGGGGCCCAGAGGCCTTCTCCATCACGTAGTCTATCGACGTCGTCTGCTCCGGCATCCTTCGAACAGCAATACGACGGGCTCCCTACACAATCAAGTTGTTGTTTTCTTGTTCACTGCCGTTTGTTTTGTCGATGCAGTCTTTTTTATACTTTGGCGTTTCGAATCCATTGCCGTTTTTTTATTTGAGGAGGAGAAGGTAGAGAATTTGGAATATGCTGTAGTGAGGTTCACTTTTGTCATTCGTTCGTGGCGTCTGTTTACTGGTCAACAGAGATTAACGAACATTTTGCTTTAAATTACAGCCAATTAAATGTTTGGTTTTGTGGGATTATGATAGGTGTGACAACACGCAACAGTTTAAGAAGAAATATATATATATATATATAAACACATGATTTCTCAAAGATCTTATCTTCTTAGTATCTAATTCTGTAAATACAAATATTTGGTTTGCATGTGAAGGGGCTTTTTTTTTTTTCTTCTTTTTTGACATTATAATTACATCTGTTAGGCCTCCAAATAGAATTTTATAATACAATTCAGATATTTACTTTCAAATAAGTGGGAGAAGATTGATTATTCCATACAAAACAGAAAAATTAGTTCATCTTTTAATGGAATTTATAGTAAGTCGAACCCATAACCTTTATTAAAACCATTAGTAGGTGGATTTAACTTTACCCTGTCAAATCGCTTTCTCGAAGGGCTGATTTTTTGTTCACACTACTAGATAGGTTAAATACAGTAATTTGATATTGATAGGCTATAAAATTGCATGATGTTTGCTGTCCATAGGACTTGTAGATAAAGGGCACTTGATGAGATAGGTTTTGTCGCTCTAATGGTCCCTGCTTGCTGTTGTAAACTTGCATTGAAATTGAATAAAGTATTTGTCCTGACACATGGTGAGAAATTAATAGGATCTTATTATCACGTGACAATAAAATATTTAGGACAATCTGTTTTCTTCAAAATACGTAGGTCAACATGGAATCAGATAATTTTTATTTCTAAAAAGTTGTGCTTAGTCATGCTGTCTCATACATTAAATACTAATCACATTAATCAGTCAACTTTAGTATGTGGTTGGCTTATTTTTATTTTTATTTTTTATTTTTATACAGTGTGTGGTTGGCTCTGGCTTATAGGTTTTGTTGTATAGTACAATTCTTAATTAAAAGTGGAGTCCTATCATTTTCTTTCCAGTTATTATCTTAAAATGAGTTGTCATTTCACATCCTTGTTACAGCATTATTTTTTTTGAACTTATAGCATTATCTTTTTTGAACTTATATGGATAAATTATTGTAAATGCATAGATATTGACATCGTATGGCAATATTTGAGCAAACTCTCTCTTACAACAGAATGTGTTTTTGTTGCATTGCAGCAGAATTATATCAGACCTGGACATTAATAGTGCATAGAAAGGAAAGTTTTTTCTCTCTTGATTTAATTTCCTTTTTTATGTGTGATTAATATACTTCTTTGATTAGTTTGTATACTTTTCTGTGAGTTATTTTGAATATTTATTGTGATAAATTCTTGGATTGTTAATCCAGAAATATCATTTTATTAAAATAAAAATATTCAAAATAATAGTTGAAAAATGTACTATTACATTAAATCACATACTTGCACCAAGTTATGGGTGATGTCAATGAGGCCACCAAATTCAATTTAATTCACAAATTAATTAATAAACTCCAATCAAAGTAAGAGTTATTATTATTCCCCCCTCCCTCCTCTTGATTGATGAATTATCATTTTTCCGCATAAAGATTTTAAAATGGTAAAACAAAACCCCTAAAATTGTATTAATTCAAGTAAAAAAAATTGGTAAAATAATGTTTTTTGAATTACTATGAGAGAAAATAACAACTCATCTATCTTCAAGAGTGAAAATGATAATAACTCTTAATATTATCAAATTTAACGATGTTTGTTGACTGGTGTCAAATAAACTGACATAATCATATGATGCGACTAATCAAATTTAATAGCATGTAGCATCTAACTAGTTCGAAATTAGCATTAATTGTATTCATTAAAGTTGAATTTAATCCCTCTGAATTAAATTAAATTAGGAGAATATCTAAACTACCAAATTTAATTGGTCTAAAAATAGATGGATTCATGAATATTATAATCACAATGAATCTAACAAAATTTTATTAATTTTGAACCAACAAAATACCTTTCATCAAAGGTTCTGAAATAATACAAAACCAGGGCCTCATATACAGCTAACCTGGCATATTTATTTCAGGCTTCTCTCAAAATCACAATTAAACAATGAATAATTTTTCGACCGTGCTTGTCTTTTAAGCTTGTAAGCAACTTCAATTACGACTATAATCTAGCCCCTCAAATATCCAAACAAAGTCATATATATATGCTAGTATGGTACCAATTATATAAACTCGATCAGTCTCATCAAAACATATAGATCATAGTAGTAGCGGTGCCCAACAATGCCAGAAGCAGAACAAAGGAAGCAAAGGAACCGAAAGCGGAAGCGCCAGAAGTTGACGCAGGTGATGATGATGATGATGAAGATGAAGCAGATGGCTGATGCTGGAGTGGAAGGAGCGGTTCCGGCAACGGTGGTGACCTTGACCTTCATGCCCTGGTCACAGTGGCCTAATGTTCCACAAGCAAAGTAGCGTGTACCGGGTTTGTCCAATTTCACCACATCTTTTCCACTGTTCATGGAGTTTATTGCTGTTCCCAGGTCGCAGTTCTTGTAGGCACTCTCACTGCCCAGTTCAGCCACACTGTGGAGCCCTGATGAGTACTTGAAAACTGCCCAACACAAGCATATATTCTCATGTATACAGTTAATGCATTAATCTAATTGGGACTTCACAAAGTACTTAAGCATAGATTTGGTGCCAAATTGATCATATTTTTAAAAACATTGAACATGAGAAGAATAAATAAATTTATCAAATGTGGCCACGTTAGAGAGAGAGAGAGAGAGAGAGAGAATAATACCAAGTTGATCACCAACTTTGAAAGTCTGAGAAGACGTCCAAGAGTTAAAATCTGTAGACTCATCCCAACCTTGGCTACCACCAACAACAATCTGTGCAGCCAAGCCTTGTTTAACCAATAACAATGCGCCTATGACCACCACCAACAAAGCTGATCGGCTTATTTTCTCCATTTCGTTTGGTTTATTGTTCTTTCTACTTATATCTACTTTATATATACAATCCAACTGTCACTTTCATTATTTATATTTCCTTCTTATTATATATGTGCTTGGTGAGCTATGATCCTGAAATTAATGTCGATGACTTGTTATAGTTTCACAACAAGAATGTGTTGCAATGTACCCTATTGCCCTTGAACAACAAGGTAGTAAAGTCACCTTCTAGCTTGCATTATGTTGGTAAGCAAATGGGCATTCATGGAAAATTATATGTGTTGAGTGTTTGCATGTATTGCCCGCCAAGCGAAATTTATTTGGTTAAAGTGTCACCGAAGCTTGGCGTTGAAACAAAGCTGTCAAAGTGATCATTCTCAGCTGTGCACTTGCGTGGAAACATGAATTTTAGATACGATAATACAATGGATTTTTATTAATTAAAAAGACAACTTAGTTAGACGATCGAATATATAATAAAGAGAGTTGGGTGGGCTGTTTGTTATCATCGCTGGTTTTTGGGACATTTTTATTAGCATGGTAGATGAAGTTTCTGATATTACAAACACCATAGTCCAATTGGCCATCACATTGCAGGTCCTTTAATTAATTTTCTTGGTTTATTGTTCAAATGTCTCATACTTGTCAATAGTAACAATCAAATGGCCAAGGACAAGTATTGTTTTTTACAAGGACTCATTGGTTTTAGTTGATTCACCAGTTATTTATATGTTGTTTCTGATCCAGGTAATGCTATTTTATTTAATTCTCATGAATGGCTCAAAAAATTCGGAGTTCCTTAAAACTGACCACATTAACAAACTTTGGGACATCAAAAGTCAATTTATTGTCCTTAAACATTCCATTTTCCTTCCTTCGACATCAATGCCACTTCCTCGATCTATCTTTCTATATATTTCTTTTCACTTTTCTCATCTCGTACATTTTACTTTAACATAACCAAAATTTAAACATTCTTATTCCAAGATGCACTTTCTAATATCTAAATCATCAAATCAAATTAACAACTAATTAAGCAACAAAAATTTGCAAAAATTTATTGAAGAGTAAATAATAAGTCTGGAAAGTAGGAGAAAGAGCTCAAATCTTATAGCATGTAAATTGGTCACCAATATTCTTTTTGAATAAGGTAAAAACTGAATTTAATTTTTAAAATA
Source organism: Nephelium lappaceum (assembly GCA_021234005.1). Classification (NCBI taxonomy): domain Eukaryota; kingdom Viridiplantae; phylum Streptophyta; class Magnoliopsida; order Sapindales; family Sapindaceae; genus Nephelium; species Nephelium lappaceum. The sequence goes on from CM038004.1 coordinate 6,123,962, forward strand.
TAGTTAGTTTTTGAAATTTCAACTGTTGGCTTGAAATCTTTCATGAGTGTGTACATACTGTTAAGTTGCTGTTGCATTAGTTTATGTTTTATCAATATAATAAATATAATAATAATAATAACAATAATAATAAAGGGATTGGCTTTCCAATCTCATACTCTTGCCAAATATAGCTTTGAACTAGAAATTGTTCAAACTTAGTCTAAATTCATGTAACAAACGGGGTCTAAGAGTATAGGTTTTTAAGAAAAAAATGTTGTTAGTTTTTATTAGAGTAATGACATTTATACCCCTATAAATTTGTACATACAACTCAATGTGGTCTATTTCTAAAAATTCAATATTATTTTTAAAGAAAATTATTAAAAGGGGTAAATAATTTGTAACTACACCTACAAATATTAATCACTTCTTCATGTATATATTAAAATCTTTTTTATTTTCTTAAACCTTTACCTTATCTTTTAAATACTAATTTTAAATATCAATCAATTTTTAAAGAAACAAATGAATTGCATAATATTAAGAATGATATTGAAATATTAATTTCAAATATCAAATAATTTTTAAAGAAATAAATTAATTGCAAGTACAAGTCTAAAAATTCTCTAGAATGTATTAATTGAACAATAGTGTAAGTCACGACACATTACGGTTGTAAGTCACATGGAATATGACTTCGAAAGTGTCTCTCATATGCTTTCAAAGCGATGGCGTTTGGTTTGGGGAGACAAATATAATTGTAAATTACAATGAACATAACCTTAAAAGTGTCTCTCTTATGCTTTCAAAGTTCAAAGTGATGGCGTTTGGTTTGGGGAATCAAGTGAAGTAAAGGTGTTTCAGTCTTAAAAATGAATAAAAGAGACTTGCTTCTAGTATTGTCAAGTATGTTCTTAAACACTAATGTGTAATTTTGTTTCCAGATTGTGGTGTGGGGTTTGATCGAAGTGAATCAAAATATATTTGCGATCAATAAATAACATAAAATATTGAAATGTTTTCAAATAAACTCAACCATTTATGTACTCTTAAAAGATTATTCTTCTAACACAAATAATAGAAAGTGCATTTAAGAAAAGTGCCTCGAGAATGCTTTCTCGAATTAGCTCTTTAACTTATAATATACTCAAGCTTCCAGTGATAACATATTGATAATACATTCACTTAGAGATCAAAATTTTATTGTAACACATAGAAACTCAAGGCCTTCATTGGAGGCTCAATTACCGTAGACGTTTAAAAAGGGCAACAACTTGATTATACACAATGTCCTTAGCATTGATCCCCATAATGAAATCTGCATGAGCGAAGTCTTTGATGTACTGGACACTGAGCTTATCGCCATCATGGTACTTGAAACGATCAAGCAATTCCTGAACATCTCTAACGTCCGAGAGAGCATCTTTCCCACCATAGCTGATGAAGATAGGAATGTCACGAGGAATGTTGGAGATGTTGTAAACTGGCGGCAAGATATGCCCGTAATGCACCAAGTTCAAATCAGGTCTTCCATAATTGTATTTCGCAATGACCCTGTCCCGAGAGACTACAATTTTGTTTGTTTAATTAGCAGGAAAAATTATAGGGAGAATTTGTATTGTATTGGAAGAGAAAAATGGATCAAAAGAGTGGTTGGTGTGTGATGGACTTACTTTGAGCCAAGTGAACCAGGTTTTTGGTTGATGTTGATTGAGGCTCATTTTTTATAAAGAGATCGACCGTGGAAGCATTCAGACAACAATTTTTTCCTTGAATTTGACCAATCATAAGTATGAGTATAAATATTCAGCAGAAACAAAAACCTGAAAATTGATAAAAGTTTAATGCAAAGTAAAATTTTTTATTTCAAGGTATATAGGAACTAGAATTAATTATAGTAGTTGCATTTTATTTTGGTACAAATTCTTTTTTTTTAATCAAAATAAAAATAAAAAATTTATTTTTGGTGGAAAAAAGGAAAAATTAATTATGTTTTTGAAATTTACATAATACTTCACGTACATGAAATGTTGTTTGAACTATTGAAACTTCATTTAAGAAAAAATGATTTACTTTTTAGGGTCAAAACGAATTTATATTATTTTTTCCTTGAATCATTTTAATAATTTGCATTTTTTTACATTTCTATTAGAACATTGTAGGAAGACAAAAATTATACAAAAACTATATATAGCTAAGATATTACCAGTAATTGCAGATAATAAGTCATAGCAGTCAACCCCAGGATTGGTGCAAAGAGTTTTGATAAAATCATTTACAGGTTTCCTGCAATAAGCAAAAATAAATAAATAAATAAAACCATTAATTTGAGGCAAAATTTTGAACTTGGCAAGGCTTGGATTAATGAGGTTAATTAATAAGCAGTCTTGGGTTTTTGGAACTTACTCTTTTGGATTGAACTCTGCCAAACCCAATACTGTTGTAATCTGTTGGGAAAACCAATTAACATTTTTATTGCCTAGTTTTTACATGATTGTATCAATCATTTAAATGAAAATTATTTTAAAGTAAAAGAGAGTTCCCGATAGACCTCCCCAAGAAAGGATCTGGCAGCCAAAACCCCAAGAGCTGTGTTCATGTAGCTCAAATAAGCAATAGGACTTAATAAGGCTGCTGATTTCAGCATGTCAACCTGTAACCCTTCTGAGAAGGATGCCAAAGCTACAAGAGTTCCCTGTTTAATCAACATTAACACGATTAATTGCAAGTTTATGATCAGTTTAGATATAACATAATCCTACCAAATTTTGTGTTCCAAATTTAAATTCTAGTATGCGTTTGAGAGTCTAAGTTGGCCTAAATTTACAAGGCACACAGATTAAGAGGGCCAGTTTAATAACAATAGAGAAGTGTAGGAAATTGACTGAAACCAAGATCATGTGGCAATTTACCAAAAGAATTTCTCACCAGTGAATGTCCCACGTAATGAATCTTCTGGCCAGTTTGGCGATACACATGGTCAAAAAAGGCTGGCATATCATAGGCCACCAGTTCATCCCATGACCAATTCCAAAATTCCTGACACATTTTTGCAATTTTTAACTCAGATGAACAAACCCATTATTCTAAATTATGTAAATGAAACGACTGATACAAATTAAGAAAATTTATATATACATATATAATAAAAGAATGAGAAGATAGGTAGAAACCGGTTGATTGGGATCAAGGGAGACATGTCGTCGGCTAAATCTGGTCCCTCTAGTGTTAGCAATCCACACATCAAAACCTTGATCAGCTAAAATCATCGGTAGATTTTGTTCTGGTGGATTTAGTAACCATGTCATTCCATCCTGCAACGATCCACAGCCAATGAAACCTCTTTAAAAATTAATCGACAAGAACAGAACTGCCAAATTTGTGGCTTTTTGCCCGCATAAACGAAAGTAGAAAAATAAGACATGGGCATGCATGCAGTTGCAGTGTATACGCCAAAATAATACAAAGATGTTGAATTTTGGGCCCACAGAATTTGAGCCTGAACACGGTGCATGAATTTGTGAACCCGTGATCACATTCTAGGCTTTTAGGCTACCCAACCCCTTAAGACCGCTGACAGTGACAAGAGTCACGAGACTGTCCTTGGTAATCTAAATTCATAAGATGTCAATTGGAGTTATCTTCACTTCAAAGCTATATATCATTGTCAAATTTGACACCGATCAGTGTTCAATTTGTTTTTATTTACCTAGTATCATATCTAAAATCCTTCCCTTCCACTAATTAAATTGGATTCACGTGAAATTAATTTGGACTCTTTTGGAGAGAGCAAATTAATCATCCAACTACACTTGTTTAATTTCGTGTTTATGCCAAGAGGGCATGCTCAAAATTGGATGTTAACAAAACCATGACGAGGTTTGGACTTTAAAAAGGGAGAAACTTCATTTTAGTCCCTAAAATTTCACGAAATATCAAAATTTAAGTATCTATTGAAAACAGCTCTTTTAATTCTTAACTTTTTCAAAACTCTTTAAAATAGTTCAAATCGTAATCAACTAATGATTAAACCAAACAAAAAAATTCTAAAGACTTAATTACCCTCATCACTTAAAATAACCGTCTTGTCCCTAGTGAAACCAAAATATTATATATTTTTCATCCAATAAAAGTCGACACGTGTATATATAATTATTATTTTTTTAAATATGATTATTTTTTTAATTAAATAAGAATTAAAAAAAAAAACAAATGACAGAAAAATAATATTTTCTTTTCATTCTCTCTTCCCTGAGATTGCAAGAAAAAAAAAAACAATGACAGGGGCAACACACCAGATCGTCGATCGATGATCTGGTTCGATCGATGCACCAGATCTAGTGACGATCTGATTCAAACCACCGATTTGGTGCGACGAACCAGATCGTCGCATTTGGACTAGATCGTCACCAAATCTGGTGCATTGATCTTGTGCGACGAACCAGATTGACACTCGTCGATCTGGTGCATCGATCTGGTGCGACGAACCAGATCGTCGCACCTGGTGCGAATCAGATCGACGACTGGTATCATCGATCTGGTGCGCACCAAATCATCGATTTGGTGCGTCGACCTGGTTCGCACCAGATCGCTGATCTAGTTGGCACCGATCTGGTGATGATTTGGTGCGAACCAGATCGTCAATCAGATGGTGCCAACCAGATTGACGAACTAGATTGTTTGGATTTTTGGTGTCGCGTAGAGATCCGATTCGCATTTTTGGTGATTGATTTTGCAGAAGAAGGAAAAAGAAGAAAGAGCTTTGGTTTCTGAGTGTTTCACAGATTGTGACTGTTAATGATATTTAGATTGATTTGGTGTTGATGACTTTTTGTGGATTGTTGAATTGGTGATTGCGTGGATTGTTTAACATGTTATAAAGTGTTGATGATTTTTAGATTGGGTGTGATTGTATGGTGGCTGTTGTTTTCTTTGGTTGTTTTGGTGATGAAGATGAGTTTTTGTTTGTGTTGATAATGATGATTCAGGATTGGATTTGTGTTGATGATGAAGGTTGATGACGAATGGTGATTTTGTTAGTGAAGAAAATGAATTATTTTTGTTTTTTTTTTTTCAAATTAAGTTATTTATTAAAATCTCCTTATTTATCAAATTTTTTAAATATTTTAAAATCATAACCGTCCATGTGTCACGACCTTAATATTTCATACGAAAAGACCATCTTGCCCTTTTTATCTAAACTATCTGTCACTGTTACCGTTAGTTGACTGATGGTTTTGACTATTTTGAAGAGTTTTGGAAAAATTAGGAATTAAAAGAGCTATTTCCAATAGACACTGAAAATTTTGATATTTTGCTAAACCTTAAAGATTAAAATGAAGTTTTCCCCTTGAAAAAGTAACATCTACCCAGAAATCCAAAAGCCACTTTTTCCTATAACCAACATGTTTACAGACAAAATGTAATTGGCGTAAATCAAGCCTCCTCTTCACTAAAAAAAGGCAACTTTAATTACCGTTGGCTCTTCTTTGGTGGCTTTAGCTAATTTCAAGGTGCATCATGAAAATATATGGTCACTTCCTCACCACTCTTAACCCCACAAAAGTTTACTTTAGGACAAAGTAATTAAAAGTGTAGGCAACATGAGTAGATAGCACATGTTAATTACTGATATTATCTTTTGTTTTTGAGCAGAGTGATTGAGATCTTGAAAGCAACTTAAGTACTACATATAATATAGTCTAGACCCTTTTTGTCCTATTGTCAACTTAATTATAATTTACAACCTAGTGTACATGTCAAGTTCACATTCAACAAGTAATTACTTGGATAAATGTTCTTCTTCTTCCTCCTCTTAGATTCTCACATAACATAATAGAGAACCAAAAAAACGCAACCCAGACAACCAATTGATTAAACAAACACATCAATCAAACTTACCACTAGGACCCCATGTTGTATCAAGACAGGTTGCTTGTTTGTTCCTCCACTGTGGACACGTCCTTGTAGAATTCTTTGCATGTTTAGTATATACCCATCTTTAGTAGTCACCTGAAAATTAATTCAACACACAACCACACATGACCACATTGATTTAATTAATTAACATGCATTAATTAATACTAAAGAGGTGATCTTACTTCAATCTCCTGGCATTTGTAGCCCCGTACAGTGACCGAAGAAGCGCATGTACCAATTTCTTCAGGGCTTCCAGGAGCTCTGTCTAGGCCTAACAAACCACGGCTGGAGGCATAACCTGGTTGAGTCTGGACCACCAAAACAAGGACAAAGAAGCCGATGACACGGTTATCAGGAGCCATGAAATGTAACAGCTTCCCTTGGGTTGTGACTTATGAAGATACAAAGAAACGATTCTAGTTTTAGTTTCTTTTTTTCTTGGGCTGCACTGAACTGACTCCCCAGATTTATTGGATCAAAGTGGATGGCTTTTCATGATATAAACTTCAAATGATGATTCGAAGAGAATGGATTGTGGGGTCCCAGCCCTGCTTTTGCGTCTTATCGTCGACAAATTGTCATACAATCATACAAATATATGTATTGAACTGCTAAATGTAAGTGTGAATGCTGCAACAGATCGCAGGTGGACTAGAGTCGGACAGTAACAGAAAGAGAAAAAAGAGCTTAGTTATTACAAGATGGGGCAATAATGTCCTGTATTTAATTATGTAATTAAAATAGTTTTGTTGGGGTCCAAGATGTGACATGTGTAGGTCCAATGTCATTGGCCGTCTCAACCGGCGAGATTTGATGAGCTAAAATCCTACTAGTGAAGCTGGAGGTGGTTCCATTCATCTGATGGTTTTAATTGTTTTGATCAATACAATTTCAAAAAGAAAAAAACCAAATTAATGAAATTGTAAATTTACGTAATTAAAATGAAAAACTGAAATATTTATTTTTTGAAAAAAAAAAATCCTAAAATACTCAAATGATTATCGAAACTAGCCTAAATGAGATTTTAATATTACGGTTTGAATTACTACTTTCAAATGGTGGAAGAAAGCTATTCACATTTTTTATCACAAAGAATGAGATATTATTACGTTTGAACGAATGATTTAGAGTAGAAATAGATGGGATGAGGGTGCTACCACTACGTCACCTCATTATAGGGAAAAAATGAAATATCTTGGGCTAGAGTTTCTTCACTGGGCTAACATGAGTAGAACTTGCAACATGCAATTGAGGTGGCTCCAAAATTTCAAAATATATGCAATATAAGCAATAAGACTGAGGCATGTGAAAAACACATGCCCACCCATCAATTTCATTCCGAGAGTTAGCAACTTTTTAACTTTTGATGCTTTCACATTAGAGTCCCATAATTAGATCTAGAAGAGTACGTTGTTAATAAAAGTAGTTAATTCTTTTACCCTTTTGTAACTTTTTGGTCCACTATCCACTGTCGAGCATCTCGACCATCTCAGGTTGATGCAGTTCTGGGCCATGATTTCTTTTCAGAGAGAGTGTCCATGTTTACACCCCTCTAAACCTGTTTACACACCCTTCTAGTATCTTCACCGCACTCAATACAGAAACAACGCTAATCTCACTGGCGCGCTCGCAATCCTTCTTCAGCCTAGTTTCAGGATGGACCCATTCAATGGGGTCATCAAGAAATGAGAGGTCTCTATTATTGCCCATGCATCATAGCAGTCTAGTATTGCACAACTAACTCATCGAAAAGTAAATATCTTAAGCCGACCGTTCGTGCCTTTGGTTAAAAGCCATATGGCCCATGTCTCTTGGTGTGGGTTTTATACCCCATAGCAACATCCTCCACCCAATTATGTGGATAATCCCTCCACCCACGCGTGAACCACTTCCCATCTTTATGTGGATCAATCCCTTCTATATGAAAATCGTTCTACGGATCGTATCATTAGTATTTCATTCCGATTGATCCCGATAATCCTTTGAATCAGTTTCAAAAATCAATAAAATAAAATAAAATAAAATATCTACCGTGTTCATGCCCAGTCATACTACAGTCACAGCAAGCAGTAGGGCACCGATACCTGTTCATGTTGTTTATATAAACAAACACTAGGAGAAAGTAAGAACTCAAGAGTCCACATTCACATGGAGAAAAGTATCTAGACTTTGATGAAAAATATAAGAAGCAACCTTAAGAACTTAGCAAGCATACGATGCACAACTTTCTTAATAGTATCTTTATGTTTCATTACATGGCAAATTTACTGGGTTTCCTTTCATCTTATTACGAACATTACCTATTAAATCCTCGGGAAGGTTTTTTGTCATCAAACATCTCTTTCAGCAGCTTTTTACATGTCCTTGACTACAAAATCCCCATGAGTGCTAAGTGTATCATAAACTTTACACAATCAGATGTTTCGTATTCACTTCTTCCATCTACATGTTTGTTTGCCTGAAATCAAGTTTAACCATTTACAGTAATGGCAGGGCTCATCTTCTTCTTCCTATCATTGAAACTCCGAGAGACCAAGCTTGGAAGGCAACACTGCATGGACCTCATTGGCTTCTCCTTGTTCACTAAGGAATCTCCATTAGCAGTTCTTTCACTACTAGCCACAGAGTTCGTGCCAGATACATAAGGGGTACCATTTGCCGAAGGAAGTACATCAAGTATGGTTGTCTTAGCTTCCACCTTCCCGTTGGCTGTGTTCTGTCTGTCAGGAGTGTGCTTTTCTTCAGTTTGTTGGTCTTCAGGTCCCTCTTTGACACTCTGCTCGAACAATTCTGCCAGTTTCATTTTCCTTTTGGTCGAGGGTGGTAGAGGGTTGGAACCTGGAGTTTTGTCCTCCATAATGGTTTTGTTGGGTTGAGGAGTCCCTGTAGGGAAGCTCTGATCGACCAGGGTACTGCCACGAGATGGAGTTCCTGCAGGGAAGCTCTGATGGACGGGGGTATTGCCGCAAGATGGGGTAAAATCTGTGTAAATGATAATGATTACACACAATTTGATGGGTAGCAACAATGAAAAAGCACATGGAAGCAAAACTAACACTTCTGCATGGATAACATAGGTTCCACACTCTATATTTCTAACATATACGAAAAAGTTAAGGACCACAAAAATGCCATAACAAAACTATCCATGTTACAGACCTTAACTTAAAGACCAATGACCAGTTTCTTCATTAGTGTTCAGAATATTAGTGCTCAGATGAACTTGAGAAAAGAAGGAGAAAAGAGTGATTATAGTGAAATAGCTCAAGACCATTCTAACACTTTCTTACCTCCTCTGACACTATAAAAGTCATCCTCACAATCAGAGTCTAGCCACGGTTGAGAGTCAAAAAAGGTTTCTTCTTTGCTCCCTGCATAGAGATAAAAAAGTCTTTCAACTTAAGCAAGTATGCATCTCAACATTTAAATAAATTTGATTATAACATTTGAAAAATTGACAAGTTAATCAAAATAAATACCAAATTTTAGTTTAACTATGAATAATTTTGTCACTGATCATGCAAGTCATAATATGAATAATTTTGTCACTGATCATGCAAGTCATATATTATGAATCATGTCATAATTATAGAGACAACAAAAGATCGATTAATAAACCCAAAAGCAGCCTCTTTGTCTCCAACACAGTCCGTCAAAATCTTAAAAATCAATAATTAAAAAGGTGCAGAAATTGCCCATTAGAAAACTGGTCAAGCAAACAACCCCTTAGTGTAAATGATAATATCTTAGTCCTCTATATGGTCAGTTTGAACTTAAATAGCATACCATGGACGGTGGCCAAATTTCGTAAGAATTTTTTTCCTGATGATACAAATAAGATCAAATTTTGATGGAGGCTATTGAACCAAAAAAACAAAACAATGGTGGACCTATTTCTAAAATCATCGATGTGGAGCTGGAGCCCATCCATAATCCAACATCACTCCTATAATGGTCATCATGAGATTAGTGAAACCAACAGTGATGGACAAACCAACATGCTCAAAAAGACCCATCAAGAAGTGGGTTGGCCACCAAAGTTGTCTTGATGTCCAATATTCTACAACCAAAACATCATCGCAATCATTCTAATATTTAGCATCACCAAGAGTAGGATACTGATTCACAGTTCTTATTATCACAACGGTGTTTCTAAGACCACAACAAAATTCTTCATCTTCAGCTCATAGGTCCTGTTCCTGTATGTAAAGTTCCAACTGAATTTTCCTAAAAAATCTTACATTAACGCCATGACTGTTACTTAATCATTTAAAAATCAGTTGTCATATTCATAACTAGTCTGTGGTCCACCCATCCCTAGCCATCCTCAAATGAAACTACCATCTACAACATAATCAACCGTCATCAATGTAAAAATAAACTAATGACCCCACTAAGACAAGTACATTTCGAAGGCTAAGACAATACTCCCAAAAGTAGTTATCTATATTAACACAGAAAGGAGACAAAGTTCAGAGTGTCTGTAAGGATTCAAGAGTCAAGAAACTGCAAGATATAAATGAAAGGTTCCTTCCAGCTGCGATCACTATTTTACTATTCGATTGATGACAACTGACTTATTCTCCACCCCATACAGTAATCTGCTCGCTGATGACAATCTCAGCCTAAGTTTCAAAAGGCCAATTCCTAGTTATCATCAGATCCACCATAGCAGATTCCTGAGAAGACTTTTTTTTAAAAAAAAAAAATGGACTTCCCTTTCCACTTTTCTTCATTAGCCATTCACACAACTACCATACTTTCATTTCACATCAATGGCCGCTATATCGCAAAATAATTGCTGGTCCTAAAAAAAGGTACAGTATCAACCACAGCTCATCACTAGATTAAAAAATAAAAGAAAAAGAAAGAAAAATTTATTAAAATTAGATTGCAGCTTTAATTACAATTTTTGTATCCTCAATTTCCAAATAGAAGTAGCTTCCAATCTGAATTATAAACAACCAAATCTATAGACATGTACACCCTTTTATCATATTTTTTCTCTGGATTAAAACTAATTTTAAGCTATATTACCAGTACTGTCATTTCAATGCCAGCCAAAACATCCAGATGATGTTATTAGTGGTCAACTGTCATCTGATAAAGCCGAATCATATGTTATATGCAAAAACGAAGAAAATAAAGTGAATAAAATGATACAAACAGCCCATCCAGGATATATATATATATAAAATCAAACGCCATACTTTGCTAACAGGACAAATTTGACAAGCAAACTACCACAACCCAGAAAATTAGAAAATAAAATTTACCACTCAATCGCTATCATATGAACAAACAAGTTAAACAAAAACCATATATAGATAATAACTTTTAGCTAACACATATATAGATAATAACTTTTAGCTAATACATCAACATAATGAAAATGAAAACTAAAATCCCATAAAGCTATAATTGACACCATCATTTTTCTCAACCCAGGAAAAGAAATAGAGATGGCAACTCTGACAAACCCCACAAACCCAGTTCAGATCACGCATCATTAAAACAATATATATATATATATATATATCATTGCTCAAAACACTAACAAAAACAAAACATCCATTCGATAGCTGCTTTTTGAGTTTAACCAGATAAAAGAGGAGCAGATACCAAGTCTGGAACTTGAAAACATACCAAAGTCCTTAAAAGTGGTGGCTGACCAAGCGTTGATCGGAGGGTCACCATTGGCTGCTTTATCTTTGACTGGCGATGGTGGGATCACGAGACTGTCATTCTTTGACCCATATGAATGAACTGATGATACACATGAACCCATCTCTCCAAACAAAAAAAGAAACAATCTCTAAAACACCAAAACCATCACCACTCTTAATAACAGGAAACCGATAGCTACAGAGCACCAAAATGAAAACTTTCACTCTGAGAGAGAGAGAGAGAGAGAGAGAGAGAGAGAGTATAAAGTAAGGTAAAATGGAAGAGAAGGAGGCGTTTTTTGGCGTTGTGTCAAAGTCGTGGAAAATGAGGAATCACACAGAGAGCCCAAGAGAGAAAGAAATGGCCTTGAAAGGGAAGTTAATATGAAAGGCTTTAAAGACTTTCAAAGAAAAACATAACAGAGTGTTGCGTTGTGTTGAATTACAAATACAATAGTAGTGGTTTGTTTTGTTTCAGATTTACAGGGTGGAGCCCACATAGAAAAGAGTTTTCGATGGTGGGTCCTACTTCTTTTTGTTTTTTAATTTCTATTTATTGGGGTTTTTCTTGTCTCATCAAGGGGGTTGGACTAATTGGGTTTTTGGTATTTCCATCATTCCACGTGCCCACAGGAGTTATTTTGTTTTTATAAATTTACACGGTTTTAGTAATTGATCGATTGATGAATTCTGTAGGAAAGATTGATGTGTGAAGGCTAATAAACAGTTTTAAGTTGTGAGTGACTGTGTTTTTATATTCTATAGTCAATACGCCCACAACCACCACCATTATTAATTTGTGAGACGAAAAGTTTGATCAATTGTTACATTGAAGCGTCACTTTTAACTTGACTCTTTTTTTTTTTCCCCCAATATAAGTGAGGAAATTCATGGGGATTTTTGAAGTTAGAAGGTCAAAAGCCATCAAGTGATTCAGCTAATCATCCAATCAATCATGCTTGAATTCAGATCGAGATTTTGGAAGCATAGCCAAATAGGCCCCACACTCGAAGTTGTACCTTTCTTTTTTTTTTTTTTTCCTCTCTTTTCACTGGGAAAGCACAAGTTTCGAATTTCATAATTTGCATTTGCATCAAAGAGAGTGAGCAAAATCTAATACAACATAAAGGCTGGAAAAATGGAATCAAAGCTTTGGAGTTTGGAGAATGGCATAGATCGCACTCAAATCATATGTTAAATCATTATCTTAGTAGTATGAAAAACATAATAATTTATGTATGTCTTACGATGTCTATTTTTAATTGTTAAGAAATCAAAGAAATTGATCGCAATTATGCACTTATTCCTGAGGTTTGATTAATCAAACCTCCTCGTTAGCACGAGAATTCCTCCTTTCCAGTTTCAATTCCCCAAGTGGTTGTCAAGGGATGACCTAATTAGGTGGTTAACATCAACCAAGCATTCCAATTCAACCTTGAAAGATTAGTGTTAATTGAATACCAATTATGAAATCGTCACATGTGTGAATTATTTAGAAGTCTACTTAAAATAAGCGAATCCCCACTTGTTTTAATAGGTAGACAAGATCCATTGCTTTGAATTCATTCCAGATTGCTTTGAATCTCATGCTTTTATCAACTTTGTGCTGGAGCATAAATGTCTTGCATTGTTGTTTTCCAAAGATCGACAGAAGACTTTTTTTTTTTTTTTTTTTTTTTTTTTTTTCCACTTTGAAGAAAATAACAAATATAAAGCAAAGTGAATATTTAAATTTATGTATGATGCCTTTGCCAACTAGCAAGAATACAATTCTCTTTGATGATTATTTTTTGGCTTTAAACTTAAAACCAAATGTAAGTTTAATACATGATTTAATAATATGAAATAATTTAATATTATATCAATATAGCTATGTCATTTTTTTTCCTGAAGTAAAAATACTTTTATAAACCTTAGAAAATACAACTTATAGTAACATTTTACCAATAAAGAGCTTTCCAAAAACACAAGGCTAAGAAGGTTAGTTTATGAGTCAAACGGAAACAAGACCAAAGAGGTTGGATATAGATGGGTTCTATTTTCGGGAATGATCTAACACAAACAAATATCAATAGTTGTGTATTGAAAATTTATTATATATTATTAGATAAAATAAATGTTATATATATATATATATATTAAAAAAGTTGGGTATAGAAAACTAAAACTCAATCAAATCAAGTGTGATATTGTCCCATGCTTTATTTACCAAATTGATAGAAAGTGGTGATAAAAGGGATGGTCACACTTCAATTATAGCCCCCTCTAATCACAGTCCCATTACAAAAGACAAGTTGAGATAAATATGGCCGATAATGTAGGTTCCAAAAGTTGAAGATGACACCACTTACCGACACTTAAAACTCTACCAGACTACCAATATTTTCAAGACACAGGCAGGATTTTATAATAAGAAATTACCAATTGAATCAATGGATGCAAGTCTATGTAATCTGGTTGCTCATTAACAATAATAACTTGTTGAATGTGACAACAGGAGAAAAAGACATTCGTGATTGTCATGGCTAATCAGGGAAGTATTGTATTTGTTGGTTAACACGATTGCTCTCGGACCTTCTTTGTTGTAAAATAGAGAAGTTACATATACGGACTTCACTAGAGTCAGAAGCCTGTCATTTTCTCCATTCAAGGGTTTGGTATATATCTTTTTCACTTTTTTTTTTAATACCTGTTTCTGCTTTTTTATCCAACTTAATGTCTTTTATGATCATTTGTATATTTTTAACTCAAAAGGGTAAGTCATAGAGTTGTTTAAACTTCAACTCTATCCCTCCAAGTTGTTTCAATTTTGATTGAAAGATGAATGTTAACAATGGAATCAATCAGTGTCATTAACATAGTTAGTCAAGTAGTTCTTCAAATAGCAACTAAAGCAATAAAATTACATGATATGACCATTTTTTTTAACTCTTATAAGAAATATAACAATTTTAGGTGTAATTTGTAGGTAAAATTTATATAAGTTTTTGTATTTTGATAATTAATTGGATAAAGAATAGCAATTGTTTGGATAAAAATGTACTAAACAATAAAAAATATATATATTTATATAAGATCATATCTTATCTACTATTTTAAATAACTTCTATCCCAAATTCACAAATAAAGATGATGATTTAGCTAATGGTCTCATCCAGAGAAAGTGGCTAGCTACCTGCCTTCGAAATTGACCACTCATCATCACTACTTAAGACTTCCAAAAAAGTGTAAAAACTTCAATGGGAACAAAAAGTTGCAAAATTGCAATCCTACATGAAGAAAATTAATGAACCGTTTATTTATTAATTACTTTTTAATAGTTAGGATATTTGATAGAACAAATTACAGTGTACCTACTTTTTAATATGTAGTTAGGATATTTGACAGAACAATTTTTTTTTTTTTTTTTGACAACTTGATAGAACAAATTACACCCTAAGTGGTTTGGCTTTTTACACTCCTAGCTAATATTTAGGTTTAATTACACATAACTTCTTCAATGTTAGTCACCCCTGGTCAAGCTTAGTAAATTGAAGTATAGTTTGTCCTTTTTATCTTTTATTAATTTAAATAAAGTTAATGCTAAAGAAGAAAAAAAACTTTTCTTTGCAATCCATTGTTTAGATTGAAAGTTTTATTTCCACTTATTATTATAAAGATGTATCCATCACCATTATAACAGATGGAGATCATGAGTTATTCATTGGACCTCCCTCCACCTAATGAAGATGAGATTGTCATTATTGGTGGATCAGCCAACTATGACAATATAGGTTTGATGGAGATCCCTCTGGAGATGGAGATCCATCTTCATCGACTACAATAGAGATGGAGAACCATCTTCATTGATGGTTGCTATCCTTTAGATTTTTTTTTAAAAAATCATGCTTACATTAAAAAGAAAAATTCATCATGCTTACATTAAAAAGAAAAATTCACAGTCCACCTATTTATCTCATTATAGATTGATGGTGAAAATGCATTTTAAATTGAGATGAGGTATTATGATCGTTTTTGCTTACAAAAGAGACTATCAAATCTATTTTTATGATCAATATTGATTAATGATAGACAGTGTATATGCATTCAAACTTAAAAGTTGAATACTAAAAGTGTAAAACATAAAACCTCAAGTAGTTGAATGTAATTTGTTCTATTTGACATCAGTCTTCTCAATTCACGTGGCTCAATTATGGCTAATCCAAAATCTTTTTAGGTAGGATAGAGTTTGAGATTGCACTTATAAGAGACAATCCATGGTGGCTGAATTAGAGCCCACATGCTATCGTGGGGTGGGTCCATTTGTCTACCAAGTCCAAAAAAACAATGTAAAAGATGTGAAGCCAGAATGATGCCAACACAAGTTTATTTCAATTAGTATTTGATGATTTTCATCGACATATCAAATCAATTTCTCTCCCCTTCAAAAAAAAAAAAATCAATATATCTCAGTCTGCTATGCTATGCTATGGTGCTTCGCTAATCATCATAACATTGTAAACCGATTGGAATAATATTAACAAATCAATCAATTTCGCTTTGAAAAGGACTAGAAAATCCGTATACGATGCGCCACCCACTTGGCCTCTGGTTCGGTTTTCATTGTTATGAATTATGATTTTTATTTGATAATAATGTCCCAAAAAAAAAGAAAAGAGAGAGTGGGGTTGGTCTGTCTTTAATAAATAATAGCAATGGACCTGATAAATTGGGACGTCAATGTTCATCCTCCTCCATAATTCCATTATTATTATTCTTTTTTTTTTAAACTTCCATAATTGCGTTCTTGATCCTGACAACACGCGCCAGTTTCGTCAGTATGGGAGTATTGGATATTGACTTCCTGCTCCATGGACTCTACGCTCTCGATACCGCGTAATTACGCTTCATTGATTCTACACTCTTAATACCGCGTAATTACGCTTCTTTCTTTTTCCATTGTGAAGTGTGATTGAATTTAATATATATTTTTTAAAAAATCTCATATTAATTAATTAATTATTTTTTATTAATAGAGATCGGAGTATTATCAGAATCAATTAAAATCAAACTGTGAAATACAACTTGAATCTTTACTTTAAAAAATGGGAGAGAACAACTTATATAATGTAGAAAAACTACACACAAATTTAGTGGGATAAATACGCTTTCAATCCAATGCATATGCTTGGTTGAGAGACTGTTTTACCACTCTAGTACCCTTGCTTTGCGCATATTAATATATTTTATATTATTCTAATTAATAGTAAATTTAATTTTATTATTTTTGTTTTAAATTAAAGTTGACAACTGTCATCACTTTTATTTTAAAACTATATATATATATTGAATTTTTTTATTTTATCAAAATAAATCTCTCTCAGTGTCATAATAAAATTTTCAAAATACCCTAAATATGTTTCCAGTATTATAAGGATAGAGTTAATAATATGTCTCAATACATAGTATGACTAGGTTTAAAATAATAATAATAATAATAATAATTTAAACTTGTTGAAGATAACTTATAAACAGTGTTGATTTTTTTTTTTTTTCAAAAGAAATAGGGTTATGTTTTTTTCCTCCTAGACAGAGTAGTGGCGGTGACTTATTGAGGACCAAGTTTGCATCTAAGCTTTTAAGTCATGAGGGTCGGACTCAACTTTTAAGGTTTGTGAGTTTGAAATAGTTGAGTTTAAACTTGATATAAATTGAAAAAATTTTAAAAGGTAATAACATTTGTATGCGATCAGCATGGTATGTACATTATTATAGATTATTTAAAAAATTATAATATAATTAATATAAAAATATTATTCATTTAAATCTATTATATTAAATACCTACAAATAAATACCATCAAAATTATATAAAACTTTTTAAAATATTAACAAAGTGTACTTATATCGATAAATTTTAA
This sequence comes from Nephelium lappaceum, assembly GCA_021234005.1. Lineage (NCBI taxonomy): Eukaryota > Viridiplantae > Streptophyta > Magnoliopsida > Sapindales > Sapindaceae > Nephelium > Nephelium lappaceum. Next base: position 6,141,428 of record CM038004.1, read on the forward strand.
GTGTTTTAAATATGAAATAAGCTAAAATCCAGCGGCTGCCAAGCCCGTGTGTACAAGCCCATTTTGGACAGAATTGGGTCCGGTCCGACCTGACTCGCCTAATTGACAAACTCTGCGCAGCCACGTCATGTTATGGTCTGAATGTGACGTGTGGTGGAGTTGCACCTACCACTCAAAGGTGGCAGTAGTTGGTGATCAACCACGTCAAATAAAAATTAAAAACCACTCCATACGGCGTCGTTCTATATTGAACGAAAATCTTCTTCCCCGACATCTCTGCGTGTCAGAACTCATTACAGGAGACAGAATCAGGACTAGTAAAAAGACAAAAATGGGCGTAACGGCGAAAATTGCTCCGTCGATGTTATCGTCGGATTTCTCTAATCTGGCGTCGGAGGCGGCACGCATGCTCGATTTCGGGGCCGATTGGCTCCACATGGACATCATGGTAGGCGTGTATTGCAATGCCAATGGTAGTGGTTGAAATTTTCTTGAAAAGCTAACTGATTTTTGTGTTGATTGTTATACATGCAGGATGGGTAGGTTCGATGCATATTCTCTTCTCACCATCGAATTGTTACAATAAAACTGCTTTGATTCGTAATTGTGTTTCTTGACCTCCTTTTATCATCTCTCTTTCTCATTTATGGATTCATCTACTGATTTTAATACTTTATTGATAGCTGTTCAAGTGCAAGAATATGTGTTTGGTATATATTTTGAAATGGAGCTGTTTTATATTATGTATGTGCTTTTGGTTGTGACTTGTATATTTGAATTCTTAAATTGGAAATATCTTGTAAGGTCTTATGAATGCATTCTATGAACTTAACTTGCCTTTAATGCTAATGAAATTTGGATATGTGCTGATTAAGACATGACAAATGCTTTACATTATCTGTTTTGGGACCATAATTTCATCTTCCCCAATGGGTATGCAATTGTTTTATGTTTGCTTCTTCATCTCACAGGCACTTTGTCCCGAATCTGACTATCGGTGCTCCAGTCATAGAAAGCTTGAGAAAGCACACAGAGTAATGGATTGTTCCTATAAATTTAAAATTTTAGACCACAATGGTCTATTGGATGTTGGCATGTTTGCAACTGTAACTTATAATTTCCTTTTTTTTTTTAAATCTCTTATAGGGCATATCTGGATTGCCACCTTATGGTAACAAATCCTCTTGATTATGTTGAACCTATGGGTAAGGCGGGTGCTTCAGGTTTCACGTTTCATGTTGAAGCATCCAAAGGTGGGCTGAGACATTGTTTTTTTATTCTTTTTGCTTCCTTTATTCTTGTCTTCTATAGTGTCTTCACATTGAAATGCATTTGGCACACTTTGCAGAAAATTGGCAAGAACTTGTTCAAAAAATTAAGTCGAAGGGCATGAGGCCTGGTGTGGCATTAAAGCCCGGAACACCCGTTGAAGAAGTTTATCCATTGGTATGATATCTTCTTTATTTGCTTTTGAGTCTTTGATTGGATTTTGATATTGAATGGGTTTGAATGAAAATGACAGCAATCTTAGTTAGTAATATCAAAGTCAATGAAATAGTATTTTTATTGTGTGTAATGCCTGAAGCATGAATAGGTAAATTGTCTTTGCAGAGAGATTTATGCCACCAGTAAGATGATCTTTTTTCTTTTTGATAAGAAAATGAAAAATGAAAGGAATTTAATTGGAAAAGATATTGGAAAGAATATTATTTTATTAGCATTTTTTGGAACTTGTAGGTTGAAGCTAAAGATCCAGTGGATATGGTTCTTGTGATGACTGTAGAACCTGGCTTTGGCCGGACAAAAATTCATGCCAGAAATGATGGATAAGGTGCATATACTGGCTATTTAAATTATTATTTAAGTCTTTTAATGTTTACTTAAACCCTTCTTCCATTGGGAATGATGCAGGTGCGTCGATTGAGAAAGAAGTACCCACATCTTGACATAGAGGTGAGTCCATCTATTATGTCATTCTGCAACTTTTCCTCCAATTATTTCTTTAACTGATCTCACTTGCTTGAATATAAACGGTTTTCTTTTGTTAACTTTTCATGTTTATTTGTATGTAATCCTTATTTTGTCTTTCAGCAGTGCTAGGAGTAATCCTATATGTGAAAGAATTCTTAAGAATTTGTAGGAAGTACTGCTGACTTTTGTGAAGCATCTAGGGAATAGAATCATTTATGTGCTTTGTCTCCCTTTGAAATGGCTTTTAGGTTGCTCAACATATTTTCAATATGAGTGCATGTGTTTGAATGCCTACATTTTGTATGCAAGTCTCTATGAAGAAAGAACCTTAAGATTGGCAGCTAAAGGAGGTCATTGGTTCAAATTCCTTTGGGGTCCCTTACAAGGATGTTGTTTCGTCTGAGTTTTCTAAGGACCAACCTTCTGGGATTTGGTTAATTCAGAGTCGAATGAACAGAGGAAGGTAGGGAGATTATGGGTATAAAAAAGAAGTCTGTGGCTCTTAGGAACAAGGGTTTGGGCGGAAGCTGTTATATGAGATGGATTAAGGGTTGGAAATACTTGAATTTATTCTCTCTGTCTTTCCCTCTCTCCCCTTTTCGTATGTGTTCCCCGTTGGGGTTGAGAATGATCACTTTTTTTTTTCCTGATCACTAATGAGTGGAACACTATATTAATATCTTTGTCCATGCTGTTTTATTTCAGGTTGATGGTGGTTTAGGGCCTTCAACCATTGCCGCAGCAGCTTCAGCAGGTGCCAACTGCATTGTTGCAGGAAGTTCAGTGTTTGGAGCTCCTGAACCTGCCCATGTTATTTCCCTCATGAGAAATAGTGTTGAAGATGCACAAAAAAACAGTTGAAGCATTTGCAGGCAAGATCCATCATGTCTGGATATCAGTTGATGTATGTTTACGATGTATACTTAAATCAGTTTGATGTCAATTTTGAAATTCAATAAGATGGTGTGATATATCTCATGTCACAGGTAAAATGGGAAAAAAAGGACACAAAATTTATGTATTCTCATCTTTGTGAATTAAATGAAAAACAATATTAATTATGCAAACTGATGATATATATTTGATGGTCTGAAATGATATGTGTAATGATAAATCATCCATACTAAGGTTCAGTAATCTTGTAGTGGCTGCTTTTGTTCAATAATGCTTTTACTTAACTTTTTTGCATTTGTAATTGCAATATTGTCCTCGGTTCTTTGCATTAATTATCCATGCTCCACTTGTTAATAATTTGTTTGTTTGGTTTCCTAGTCGACATATTGTGTCCATTTCTGTATTTCTACTTAAGTTTTTGTAGGTTCTTATAATTATATTTTTCAGTCATGAAATTTGCAACCTACCTCAGCAAGGTCTTTCAGTTGTTTGTTTTGTTTATATGACGTTTTCATAGACTCGGGTGCTCGGGACGCCATTCCTCTAACCAGTCACTAGCTCGTCATTCTTTTTTGCTCTTCTATTATTTTGTTTATGTCTTGCTCAAATGTATACTTTTCTATTAGAAGGATCATGCAATGTTTGGCCCCTTAAAATGAATCCTTGGTACAGCCATGGTAGATTTTATTTGGCTTAAAATAGAGTCACAAAAGTGAAGATTGGATTGGAATGGATATGGCAGCCACAAGAAGTCGAAGTCAAGGAGCATGAAAGGGCTTGAATTAATGGGGGAAATTTATGTGATTTTTGATGGTTAATTCTTCTCAGGTGGTCTAGATGTACACCTTTTATGTAAGTTTATTTAAATTGAATTTCAATTGGTAGTAGAAGCAATGTTTTAAAAGGTGAAAGGTGAGGTAAGACAGTGGAGCCTCTGCGAGACAAAACAATCACTTTAAGGCAATCGATTCGAAATGAAAAAATAAAAAAATAAAAAATAAAAGAAGTACAAAAAAAAGAAAAAAAAAAACCCCTAATTATTAAAATCATCCATGACATTGAAAAATATAGTAAAAACTAATGTTAGAAATATAAGTATCAAACAAAATAGAACAAATTTAATAAAAATACCCAAATATACAAAATCCTAAGTTAGGTTAACATGACGAAAAAATTTAAAACAATTAAAAAAGTGTAATTATATAAAATATGAGGGGTATATTGTAAATGCGATAAGTAATATTTAATAAATATTAATAAAATTAAAAATGATATAAACAGTTTCTATGCTTTGTTCTCATTGATCAATTTGTTGTTTTGGCGTTTTGGCTTTTCATCGATAATTCGGAGCTTTCCTTAATGATGATATCGCCATCGCCGATGATGATATTAGCTACTGGTAGCGGCAACGGCCGTGACAGCGGCGGTGTGAGTACTCTTAGTCCAAGTCCCAGCCAATCGCATTGAGCCGGTCGAGAACACAAATCATGCACAGCAAATCAAAGCTAGTCGTGTCGATCCATTGTCATCGTCGGCAACAAGACTGACGATTGAGCCACAAACTGCTGCTCCAGTTGTGGCGGCGACGAAGGAGGGGATTACAGAGTACAACAGTTTTTCTCTCTCTCCCCTCTCCTCTCGCCTGCCCCCCGTCTCTCTCTCTTCTCTCTTCTCTCTCTGAATCGCATCCCTGTCGCCTTTCGGTGCCTCGCCTTAATGCGGCCTTGAAGCCGTCGCCTCATCCTCCAAAGGCGGGGTTTTTCAGGTACTGCATCTTATGTGACCGCCTTGAGGCATTGCCTCGCCTGGCCTTTTAAACCAGGAGTACAAGTATCTGTAGAAAGTGATCTTTTAACAAGTTGTAGATATTGTTGGATGTATGTTGGTAGGTGTAGCCGGATGGTAACTATAATTCTTCACTAGGTGATTTAGTCCATGAAAAATTTCATGTGAAACATTGCATGCAAGACTAAAAGTGAATTAAAAGCAACTAAAGTTTCATTTGGAGTTAAAACTATATAACCTTTTTCTGTCAAAACCGTATTTTCATTTTTTTTTCTTAAATCATTTAATTCTTATGTAAATATTTGAACTTACGAATATATATTGTGTCATTTTATTTCTTAAATCATTTACTTATAATTCTTATATAGATATTTGAACTTACGAATATTGTGGGTGCTGACTTTCTTAATCTTACATAGCACATTTTGAAATTGAATCTCATTTGCACTAATCGGTAAGAACTTATTCTTACTGTAACCTAACCCCTATTGGGATTTTATTCGACCGACATGTTTGAACGTTTTTTTCGTATCGTTGCCCTCCAGAGTTATTTCCATCTCATCCTTGCGTCGCAAAAAGGATGATACATTCATTTATTCGATTCTATAAACATCATGTTACGTATCTAGGTCTCCACAGTTATTTCCACTGAAAACGGTTTTAGAGATTGATTTTCCAGGTAATAGTTTCCAAGTGTTCATTTTACTGGTACATGGTCAATCTTATCAAAACAGAAGTCATTTTTTAATTCGTAATAGTAAAGTAAAATATTACTCTTTGCATATATTTACTAATAAGAAATAAAAATGAAAGGAAAATTCAACTTAATTTCTAACTTTTATAATATTATTAGAAGCCCCCAACCTTTTATTTTAAATATACCAGCTAATGTGACAATACCATCCACCACTTAGCTCCCAGTCCCACTTGTGATTTATCTTTATGTTTTAAAAAATGTTGTCTGTTTGATTAAGAAGCTGCAACTGTTGGTTACTCAAAAGATGCTCTTATTTTGTTTTTTGTTCTTATAATAATTGATATAGTCATTTCATGGTAAATCAAAATCCCAATGTTCATGAGTAGACGGAGAATATTTTTTTCTGTTCAGCTGCATTTGCACAGTGAGATGTTCATTAAAAATGAGACCAAAAAATATATAATGTTTGATGAATAAGATAAGATCTAAATCTCTGATAACTTGCAATTGTCAGAACGATGCATAACAATTGACCTTACTAGTACTCATCAATGAATGGTTTGCTGGACATATTTAGATCTCTAAATATCTTTCATTTGCTGATTAACAATCTAGATCTATATATCTTGCTAAATGTCGTGTATCATTGATTTGCTTGTGATGATTGAAAACTTGTCTGCTGATCTGCTCCTACACCAAGATAAGATCTTGCCTTGCTTGGCAAGTTCAGCCTCTCCTCACCAACTTAATGGATCCAAATGGTGTCCACTTCACTAAGTTGAAACAAGTTTTATAGTGCACGAGAGTAGAGTGCGTGACGTTGGCGTACTAGAACCCATTTCCACTATATATATTTGCATGAGTTAATTTATTAATGAAGCTGCTTATTGTGCGGTCATCACGTGTTCCCACGTGCAATTTCACATCCTCTTAAGTCCTTTGCTTTCGGTTTATTGGTACTTGGTTCCATAAACTTGAAGCACGCACTTCCTCTTTCTTTTTTTTTTTTTTTTTTTGACAGAAGCTTCTCCCTTCCCTGTGTCTGCAGTCATGGAAATGAAGGCACTAGCATGCACCATACACATCTATTTGATGAAGAAACAAAGTTACTATTGTATGGTCGCTCTGTCATATCATGCTATGGAGTATAAATGACATTAGATTTACTTTTCCTTATATTGATATGAGCATTCAGTCATATTTTAAGGCTTTTATTATTATTATTATTATTATTATTGAGATCAGTCCCAAGGTGTTACTAAGATCAGTTGTGATATGATTCTATGGTGTGATCTAGAGATCAACTTTCATAAGATGGAAAATGACAACCTGTATACGCAAGAAAAATTACCCACATTAAATCAGACTTGTGAGTTGAACCCACAATATTTTAATAAGACAAATGGGTAGGTTTTTGGTTTTACCATTACAATTCTCAATCATATTTTAAGTTTACATCATGTGATATACTATGAGTAAATCAAACACAATTAAATATTTTTTCACTTATTTAATTCATTAGGATTACTTGTCAAAATACTTGAGATTAACTAAAAAAATACCCATGTGAAAAATAAAATGAAACATTGCATAAAACTTTTGGAGTAGATTCATATATTTAATTAATCCATTACTGATATACTTATTTCATTTTTGATATTGTTTCTTTCAAGTTATGATGATAATGAAGAGAATCTCATACAATACAAGGTTTTAAATATTGACCAGTATTCGATATTATCTAAATTTTAGGAGGGATCGATACAGATACGAGAGAATATTCAATATCCTTCGAAGCATCTGTATATATCCTGATATATCCTTAAAATATCTTAATATTCTCGAAATATCCCGATATTTTTTAGAATGGAAAATTTAGACCAATTTTTTTTTGATCCTATTAAAATTTTAAGTTTAAAAAATAAGTTACTTAATATAACACGATACACTTTAATAGGTTAAAATGTCACTTTAAATTTTAAAGGTAATTTTATAATTATAATAAAATAGGTTAAAAGTCTATTTTATATTTCTACTTATTATTTATCACTATTACTATTAATAAGGTTAAAATAGGTAATTTACATTATAAGGGTAATATAATAATTTTGTAAAAAAGATAAAAATTAAAAATCTTTTCACAAATCTATTCTTTGGGCCACTCATTCAGAATAATGTCAGCACTTTTTCATGGCAAAGTTAATATGCAAATCAAGGTGGAAATATGTCTTATGTCTTTGAATCACCGAGGAATTCATTTTGATAGTGATTTATGCTTCTACGGAACTTTATGAGTATGTACTAACTATTAAGGAAGTAAATATGTAATTGGTAAAAACGCAAAGTAAATTTATATCAAAAGTAATTCATTTGATACATTATTAGTTTAAAGTTTTTGTTAAAAATTTAAATTTTAGAAGTAAATATCCATAATTTTTGGCCAGATATTTAATCGATATCAATATTATCCTCGATATATCTGTAAATTCAAAGGTACATATCGATGCCGATTTTTAAAAGCTTGATGCAATATATATGGTGGAAAAGAATAGGAAATATTCTCAATTGTTTTTGGTTCTCTTTATGACTGGTAAGACAACCAAACAACTGGTATGCCAAACGCATAGCTTTTGTCAAGACTCAATCAAACTGTTACAACAGATAAGAACTTTTAAATGTTAATGAATTTAATAAAATTGATGTCAATTATCTAAACAATTCAGCGTAATGTTATCCACATCATCATCAAGCAATAGAAGGGCGACACCAGTCCAGTGGACGGTGGGCAGTACTTTTTAGGGACGATGCTGGTTGTCGACTTAGGATTTTCATGGCCATTTTGACCTATCACTACCTAGCCTCACTTTCATGCCTCAGCTTTACCGTGCATGGACGTCTCTTCATCAATATCATCAATTCGGTTTCTATTTTATTCTTCCAATGCCTTTCAAATTCTACATCATTTCGATCCCGCGCTGCTTCACGAAAACACGTCTGCATCTCTCTGCTTTATCCTTTAATTTGTTGAAAAAATGCATGCATGAATCATGATATTCATATTCTACACCTTCCATCATACATGTTTTTGAGTTGAGTTGATTTTACCTGCTTCGAGGTTCATGGATGTTTGGTACAAAATCGTCTCTTGCATTCTTTTGTCCCACATGATCCTGTCCACAAGTTCTTTTTTAATCAAACTCATTTTGGTCATCGATGCCATAATAAGCTTCAAAGAAATATCCAAAAAGTGCATCAAATATTTTACTTTATTTTTGGAAGTAGAAAGCCCACCCACCTCCTTCTGTAATGCTGCTCAAGACTCGTAAAAATTCATCTACATGTCTTTAAAAAAAAAAAAAAAAATTACCTTCTTGTCAAATTCTACATATAAGATTATTGGACCCAAACAAATAAACTTTTTATGCTATGTAATTGAAGGATCGATGTATGAGAACAATATTTGTACACACAAGTGATGTATTTTGTGCATCTATGAGTATATGAATCGAATCTCAACACCTCTCATTTTCCATATATCAAGATAAGGTACAAAATATAGAGTGCATGTCTTGTCTAATCACATGTATGATTGGATTTATATATGCTTAATTAAAACAAAACACAGGCAGGTTTGAAGCCCAAGAAACTAGTCTCAAGTATGGTTAACAGTGGTGGTTATGATCACTGATCCCCACCGGCCATTGATATTTTGAAACAGACAGCCATCTCTTTAGTTAATGGAATCAAGCCCAAGGTAAGGTGGTTTAACCCAAACAGCTGGAGTCTGTATAAATATATATATACAGTACCTTTGTAACCCCCAAGAATCCTGTCCATGAACAGCTTTCAAATATTCTTATTTTACACCATTTTCTTGTATGGATCCAAAATATTCACCACCCCCCCTCTTAAAGTGATAAAAAGCTCTTTATTTTTTTTTTTATAGTACTCCTGCAAGTTTTTGAACCGAGTGATTATAGAGGATGGCAACTCTGGTCAGTGTGCTCTATTACTTTAGAGCTTTCGTCTTATTCATCTTGGTCGTACTATTTGTCCCTATATTTGGACAGAAGTTGTTGAGCTGCGATACTAGCTTCCCCCTAGAGGCCTCAGGATATCTTTGTAGTAGTGGTGGAGCTGGTTCACAGGATCAGTGTGGCACATTTGCTATTCTTCGTACAAACTCCTACTATTCTTCTCTTTTCAATCTCAGCTTTTACTTGGGCCTGAACCGGTTTGTCATTGCTGAGGCCAATGGTTTCACTGCTGAAACTGAGTTTCTTCCAAAGGATCAGCCTCTGTTGATCCCTATTGATTGCAAGTGCAATGGTGGGTTCTTCCAGGCTGATTTGACCAAGACAACTGTCAAAGGAGAGAGCTTTTTGAGCATTGTTGAGTCGCTTGAAGGCTTGACAACTTGCAAAGCTATTCAAGACAAGAACCCGAGTGTTTCACCTTGGAATCTTGTTGATAAGCTTCACTTACAAGTTCCACTAAGATGTGCCTGTCCATCTTCAACTGAGAATCTCCCACAGACCAGGCTCTTGCTGTCTTATCCGGTGAGTGAAGGCGATACTGTCTTTAACTTAGCCACTAAATTCAACACCACCCCAGAAGCTATAGTTTCTGCAAATAACAAGTCTTCATCAGAAACCAGCTTCAAACCTGAAAGCCTAGTGCCTTTCACTTCTCTTTTAATTCCTCTTAATGGTGAGCCTACTCTTGGCTCCCTCTCCAAACCCAGTGAACCAAATTTGCATTTTCCAACAAGTGGTAGCTTCCCAGCAATTAGTAGTACTCCAACAAAGAAGAAGTCAAAGATGATGAAAGTGGGAGCCTATATTGCTCTCAGTGGAGTTGTCGTTGGTGGGTGCATTGCCATTGCAGCTGCCGTGGCCATAATCCTAGTGAAGAAGAAGAAACAGGAGCCAATGAAGCACCAGAGTGGAGATTTGGAGCTCCAACAGCTTAGTCAAAGTGTAAGAACAACAAGTGATAAAAGAGTGTCTTTTGAGGGATCACAGTGTACTCTTGATGGCCAAGTCACTGACACTACTGCCCCTCAGAAAATGCTGTTGGAGAGTTATGCTATTGAGGAGCTGAGAAGAGCAACTGAAGATTTCAATTCTAGTAACCAAATAGAAGGAGCAGTGTATCATGGTCGTTTAAGTGGCAAGAACTTGGCCATCAAACGAACACCACCAGCAACCATCTCAAAGCTTGACATGCAGCTTTTCCAGACTGCAACTCAGCATCACCCAAACATAATTAGGCTTCTGGGGACATGTTTGACTGATGGTCCTCACTCATTTCTGGTGTTTGAGTATGCTAAAAACGGGTCCTTGAAGGACTGGCTTCATGGTGGATTGGCAATGAAGAACCAGTTCATTGCCTCCTGCTACTGTTTCTTGACATGGGATCAGAGGTTGAGAATCTGTCTAGATGTGGCCATGGCTTTACAGTACATGCACCATGTCATAAATCCAAGCTATGTTCATAGGAACATAAAGAGCCGGAACATCTTCCTGGATGAAGAATTCAATGCTAAGGTTGGGAATTTCGGCATGGCGAAATGCGTTGAGGATGATACTGAGAATCCACAGTTCTATTCAACCAATCCTGCTTCTTGGAGCTTGGGGTATTTGGCTCCTGAATACATTCATGAACGTGTAATAGCCCCAAGGATAGACATTTTCGCTTACGGGGTGGTTTTGTTGGAGCTTTTATCAGGGCAGACCCCAATAAACAGGCCTAAAAAGAAGGAAGAAGGGAGTGTTTGGCTTTCAGAGAAAATCAGGTACATATTGCAGTCAGAAAATGCAGATGCTGAGCTAAGGGACTGGATGGACAGTGCATTGGGTGACAACTATTCATTTGATGCTGCTGTCACATTGGCCAACATTGCAAGGGCTTGTGTAGAGGAAGATCCTGAAATGAGACCAACTGCTGGTGAGATCGTGGAGAAGTTATCAAGATTGGTGGAAGAATTACCACAAGGTGACCATATATCAATCTGTGAGAGTTCTTCAAAACGTCTTGTGAAGGCAACTGCAACCAAACAACATTAAGTCTATGAACATTTTATTATAAAATTAAAGCCAGTAAATTAAAAATCTAGTTTGTGTGCTACTTTTAATTGTGTTTTTGGAGTTAATTATCTATGGTTAGGCTCTTAGTCTTGGCCTCTTGAAAAGGGTAGTGGGATCCTGTATATATGTAATTAAGAAAATGTTTTTGGACATGAAAGAGCAGGTTTCTACTTAGTACTTTGTATTCTCTTTCTGTTTTCAGGAAAGAATAAATAATATAAACGATGTTGATACCTAGTTTCAGAAATGAATTAATTAATTTCTGTCACATTTCTATGTTGCTACGCTTTATTGAAGGATGCATTATTACATTGACTGTAGTAGTCAAAGATCAACCATTGAACAAACTAATTAATTGTTTTGACAAAAAGGCTACTCTAATTTATATGAAGGGCTGCCATTAAATTATCATCGACCTAGCCAGCCAGCCGAAGTTAAAATATGTTCATAGATTGTAACACATTAGCAGCACTCATGTGTAACTGTACTTGTCTCAGTTTTAGGGTTTAGTGATTAAATTTTGGTCTTTTTTTTTTTTTTTTAAAAAAAAAAAAGGAATCCTGCTAAGTAGTTAGAACAATAAGGCATATTTGAAAAGAGATAATGTTAAAATGTCAATTTTTATTGTCAATAATTACAAGACTTAAAAATTTAAAGATAATATCTCAAAAAATAAATAAATAAAGGAAAAATTCCAATGAATGGTACCAAAATTAGCGTGAATTTAAAAAATGACACCGAATTTTTTAAATGAGTTTGCTTTGACACCATCAATTATCATAAATTATAGTTTGCAAACGAATGATGAGATTTATGATATTTTACAAACCTCTGTTCATAAACCTTGTTCTTTGTTTGCAAACTATAATTTGCGATAACTGATAGTGTTTAAAAAAAAAAAAAAAAACTCACTTTAACAGTTTAGTATCATTTTCTACATTCACACTAACTTTAGTGACATAACCAAAAAATCACAAATTAAAAATTAAAAATTCTGATTAATAGTTAGAAACATGAGGCATATTTGAAAAGAGATAATCAAAATGTTTATTTGATTATCGGAATCATTAGGCCAAAAAGATTAAGCTCATAAAAAAGATTTAGACACTCTGACACTTCTAGTTACATATAAGACCAACAAGCGTATCATATGGCATGACTCATTAGTGCATACGTAAGCGAGCAAATTACAATTTAGCTATTCAATTCAAACTCTAATTCAAACAGAGTAAGATTTTTGGTCCTATTACAATTTAACCCCCTATAGTTAACATTTCTCTATTAAAATTAACTAAGTGAGAGATAAAATTATCTTTTAACTTTACTTTTTATTTTTTAAAAATAAATTTTAAAAACTTTAAAATAAATAAAATAAAATAAAATTGACTAGATCTCCATTCATCTTGAGATGAACGGTGGAGATTAATTAAAAAAAAATCAAAAATTAAATAGAAACAAAATAAAAAATTAAATATTAACCAAAAATCCAACCTTGAACCCATCATCATCTTCTTCATCTTTCCAATTTCCTTCATCTTGAACCCATCATCATCATCCATTAAAAAAATCATCATAAAAAAATCACCAATAGTTCTTCACTGGTTCACCAACAGTTTTTCACTATCATAAAAAATTCAACCTTGAGCCCATCATCATTATCATCATCTTCTTCACCAGTTCACCATCCAAAAATCACACCAATAAAATAAAAATCATTAACCCAAATAATCACCTGTTCAACTCTATTAACAAAAAATGAAGATCATCGATTCAACCTAAATAATCAGAAGAAAAATTGAAGAAAAAAATTTGAAAAAAAATTGGAAAAAAAATGTCTAGGTTCATTTGATGAACCCAGAATAATGAACCTAGAAATCTTGATGCATGAATGAACCCTAGAAATTTGGGTTCATTCGTACACCCAGATTTCTGGGTTCAAATAAGACGAAGAAGATCATCAGTTCAATCTAAATAATCAGAAGAAAAATTGAAGAAAAAAATTTGTAGAAAAATTAGAAAAAAAATGTCTAGGTTCGTTTGATGAACCCAGAAATCTTGGTGCATGAATGAACCCAGAAATTTGGGTTCATTCGTACACCTAGATTTCTAGGTTTAAATAAGAAGAATAAGAAGACCCAGAAATCTTGGTGCATGAATGAACCCAGAAATTTGGGTTCATTCGTACACCCAGATTTCTGGGTTCAAATAAGAAGAAGAAGAAGTACATCCAGATTTCTGGGTTCAAATAAAAAGAAGAAGAAGTACATCCAGATTTCTGGGTTCAAATAAGAAGAATAAGATTTATGAGTTCAAATAAGAAGAATAAGAAGACCCAGAAATCTTGGTGCATGAATGAACCCAGAAATTTGGGTTCATTCGTACACCCAGATTTCTGGGTTCGAAGAAGAAGTAAGATTTTTGGGTTCAAATAAGAAGAATAAGAAGACCCAGAAATCTTGGTGCATGAATGAATCCAGAAATTTGGGTTCATTCGTACACCCAGATTTCTGGGTTTGAAGAAGAAGAAGAAGTAAGATTTCTATGTTCAAATAAGAAGAATAAGAAGACCCAGAAATCTTGGTACATGAATGAACCCAGAGATTTGGGTTCATTCGTACACCCAGATTTTTGGGTTCGAAGAAGAAGAAGAAAAATAAGAAGACCCATAAATTTTGGTGCATGAATGAACCCAAAAATTTGAGTTCATTCGTACAATCTTGGTGCATGAATGAACCCAGAAATTTGGGTTCATTCGTACACCCAAATTTTTGGGTTCTTCAGGAAGAAAAAGAAGAAGAAGAAACCCAAAAATCTTGGTGCTTGAATGAACCCAGAAATTTGGGTTCATTCGTACACCCAGATTTCTGGGTTCGAAGAAGAAGAAGAAGAAGAAGAATAAGAAACCCAAAAATGAAACCCAAAACCCAAAAATGAAACGAAACCCAAAAATCTTGGTGCATGAATGAACCCAGAAATTTGGGTTCATTCGTACACCCAGATTTCTGGGTTCGAAGAAGAAGAAGAAGAAACCCAAAAATCTTGGTGCATGAATGAACCCAGAAATTTGGGTTCATTCGTACACCCAGATTTATGGGTTCGAAGAAGAAAAAGAAGAAACCCAAAAATCTTGGTACATTCATTCGTACACCCAGATTTCTAGGTTCGAAGAAGAAGAAGAAGAAACCCAAAAATCTTGGTGCATGAATGAACCCAGAAATTTGGGTTCATTCGTACACCCAGATTTATGGGTTCGAAGAAGAAAAAGAAGAAACCCAAAAATCTTGGTGTATGAATGAACCCAGAAATTTGGGTTCATTCGTACACCCAAATTTCTGGGTTTGAAAAAGAAGAAGAACCCAGAAGAATGAACCCAGAAATCTTGGTGCATGAATGAACCCAAATCTTGGTGCATGAATGAACCCAGAAATTTGAGTTCATTCGTACACCCAGATTTCTAGGTTCGAAGAAGAAGAAGAAGAAGAACCCAGAAATCTTGGTGCATGAATAAACCCAAATCTTGGTGCATTAATGAACCCAGAAATTTGAGTTCATTCGTACACCCAGATTTCTAGGTTCGAAGAAGAAGAAGAAGAACCCATAAATCTTGGTGCATGAATGAACCCAAAAATTTGGGTTCATTCGTACACTCATATTTCTAAGTTCGAAGAAGAAGAAGAAGAAGAAGAGAGACTGTGATAGAAGAAGATGATAAGGAAGAGAGAGAAGACAAAAGTTAAATACAAATTTATTATTTGATTTTTGTATTTAATTAGTTAACTTTTTAATTTTTAATTGAAGAAGAAGAAGAAGAGAGACCGTGACAGAAGAAGATGATAAGGAAGAGAGAGAAGACAAAAGTTAAATAAAAATTTATTATTTGATTTTTGTATTTAATTAGTTAACTTTTTAATTTTTAATTTTTTATTTGATCAACTAGGTCAACTTCAATCATCAAGGATAATTTCATTTTTTGTCCGCTTTAATATTATTCATTGTCAAATGTAATAGAATCTTACTAATGACAGAGGGATAAATTATAATAATATGGAAAGTCTTGCTCCGTTCAAATTATAATTTGAATTGGGTAGCTAAATTGTAATTTATTTTACGGAAACTCACAATAAATTTAATAACAAATAATAAATTCAAAATATAATAAAATAATGTATTAATATTATATCAACAATAACTAAAGCTAAAAGTTTAAATGAATAGGAAAGATGTTATGTACAATAGATGATATATATATATATATATATATATACAGAGCGTAGTGGGCTATGAAACCCTTCAATGTCATGATGATGATCATACTTGTCGTAATGCAACGAGTCAACTGTGATGATTAAAGGATACGTCTAGATGGACCGAAAGCTTCAAGGCATTCATAATATCTAATAGGCTTGAAGCCTTTTCTCACCACTAATCGAGTCTTCCAGCTCCACTCAGCCTTTGATTGTTCACCAAACTGATTGCCTCCTGAATCATTCACAATAGGATTTTAATCAGTACGTATAATCATAGATTAATCCACCAATTTCTAGGACCACCGTGTACTTGTATATAGCTTGTATGCTACTTAATTGCTTAAGTAAGCATTTATTTGTCCACGAGTTTAAATTGGTTTATATAGAAACCTAAGGTGACTATATACAATCTCGTTAATTTGTTGGCAATATTGTGAAATATATTGCAATGACTTGGAAAATTTGGTCATTGTGAGATGTACGTACGTTGTAAAAGATCACGGATACTTAAAATTAATTATAAAGCAAAAGTTGACCATGCATGTAGTGCTCAACAACCAACTTAACTGTCAAGGAGAATTATAAATGTGCAACTGAAATATTAACACATAATGGAGCTGATCAACTTTAATTCAACGGTACAAATGGCTCACGTTTGGGGCGTGGTTCTTTTAAAAGTCGCGCTGGAAGTCATTAATTCAGCCCTTTTTTGACCGACTCGTCCTCGCAAATATGTACGTTTGACATATGCGCTGATGCATTTCACACTCTTAACTTCGTCGTTTCTAACGTGTTGACGATGGTACGTATGATACAATATGTAAATATGTGGTTGTGGGGTTTATAGAAATAGGGAAAAATTTTAAAATCTCCCTTAAATTTCAATCAAAATTTGACAATAAGATTGTGGTTTCCGAATTAGATTAAAAAAAAAAAAGACTTCTTATTTGCTAAAGATCTCGTGGTTAGCCAAAAATACCTTCCTAATTGGAGGACTTTGACTTTCATTTGATAGCAATAGGAATGGCAACAAATAAGGTGAGGGTTCGATATTGTAATTTCCATATCTGCAACTGCGTTTCATTTTCTTTTTTAAGGTTAATCCCGAATGAATAAAAATCTTATTCATAAATATGAATTTTTTTTTTTTACTTTTTATAAATATGAATTATGATGCATTATGATGCATTTATTTACCTATGGATACTGCCTATACCTATTTGTGGGATAAAAATAATAAAAGAATCAATTAAGGCTCCGTGGTACGTGGAGTTAGCGGTTATAAACATGTTAACACAAATTCAAAGAAAATTTGACAATTTTTTAAATAAAATTTCAGAATTAATTTTTTTTTTTAAAAAAAACTAACACCGTACTAACCAAAACATTATCGTAATCAATTAAAAATATACATTATTGGAACGATTCAAATAACTATTCTCATTAACAGAAAACTAACTACTTTCATAATCTATCAAAAAAATGATTATCCACGTCTTATATTTATAAGAATAAAAATGAAATTTAAATTTTTAACCTTTTACGATTGAAAAAGTTGCTCCATTACGGTGACGTAAACAAAAGTTTATCCACGAACAAAATAAGCTTTCACACTTGGTACAAATTATATATAATTCTTTACGTTAAGCGAGTACTTGGATAGGTTATGGTAAATATTAATTATTTTAATTTGATTATCCATCCACGTACTCCTTTAACAATATTTGTACCCGCCTACCATAAATGAACATCTTGTCATCTTCAATTGGAGTTTATCTAATTCCAAAAACAACTTTAAGGGTTTCTCAAAAAAAAAATAAAAAAAAAAAACTTTAAGGTTATTATCGGTTTTTCTGAGTTTTTCTTTTTAATCAAATTATTTAAATAATGGTTTCGAGTATAATTTGATTATTACCCACACTTTCCAACAAAACTTGGGTTATAAATTTAAATCTCTCTCTTTTAAGTGTAAAAATTAAAAAAAAAAAAAACAAATAATCCCACACAAAATAACTGCATGCATTGAGTTAAACTTTTCTGTTTTTAAAGCAAGCACTGAATAAATAAGAAATATTTTGAAATTTGTCGAAATCAAACAATACTTATCGATTTAGATATTTACTCTTCCACCAACTGGAGGCAACTACTCCCATACAAAATAACCTCATGTATTAAGTTAATCTTCTTCTTCTTTTTTAAGCTAAAATTGAATAAGATTGGATCAGACGTTTATATTTAGACTTATAGATGTCACATCAAAGTTTTAGAACCTATCAAAATTAAATACTATTTATATGACCCGTATATCTCTTCTCATGACTGGGAGACAAATGCTCCCACATTTAAGGAAAAAAATTACTTGATCAACATGTATTCTCATGAATGAGCAATAACTACTCAATAACTACTCCTATAATAAGTGCGGCTCGTATATTAAATTTTTATGAAAATGAGATAACCACCCTAGCAATAATGAAAAAAAATTACTCATACAATAAAAGAACAAAATTACTCATACAAATTATAATAATGCACTTTGGTGGAAAATATTGAACCCTAACGTTTTAGAGGACGAGAATGTATACAATTACATATATTAAGATTAAGGGGTTAGGTATGTGCATTGAGTTAATTTGTTGAGGAACTAATGTATGTGATAAGAATTGATTTAACTATAGTAGTTTATGTAAGAATCTAGTATATGTATATTGAAACCACATGCTAAACAATCAACGAATCAACTACCAATGTTCAAAAACAGCGAATGTCCAATAACATAGATGATCAAGATCATCACAACATCTATTTCTAAAAAAAAAAAGGGATGCTTACAACATCATGACCCTAAACTCATCAAAAGTAATGACTCCATCGCCATTAATATCAAAATGAGCAATCATCGTTTTACATTCATCGACAGTTTTTGACTGACCTAACCTACTAAGCATCCTCTTCAAACTCTTAGGAGTTATGCACCCGCAACCATCCATCTCATACATCTTAAAAGCTTCCATCAAGTCATTCACTTTCTCTTCCTCTCCTCCTCCTTCAACAAACCTAACAAAGTCCTCCAACCCGAGTAAGCCGTCCCCGTCCGCGTCCAGGAGCTCCACCGCCTTCTCCGCCTCCTCCAACGAAAGCTGCCCTCCTATTGTTTCCACGCACTGTTGTAGCTCGGAGGGCGAGATCTTCCTGTCTCCATTGCTGTCGAAGTGATTGAATACCCGCTCGTATTGTTCGTACTTGTCCATGATAATGTTTTCAAGTAGTAAATAAAGTAATGTGTGTATATATATATATATATAGAGAGAGAGAGAGAGAGAGATGTATATACTATATATATATGTCTAGAATTCAAAATATTTAGAAGGAGATGAAGAGCATAGAAATGGATTATAGAACTAAGGTTTGCCAAAGAGGTTTTGTAAGTCTATTTATAGAAGTGTCATTTCCGTGTGGCGTGATTGACCGGCTAGCTAGGGGCCTTAAGGAGGAACCTTCAGGAGGGAAGACCATTGACTTTGTTATTTTTTGTCATGCATGACCAATTTGGAATTACCAAATTATTTAAATTAGATATTTAAGGGACAGAGCCAAGAAGAAGTTTAATTTAAAGACTTATTAGCATAACGGAACCGACTTTTATGTTCTGGAATATTCTTTGCAACCGTCAAAACTTTCTTGACCACCCGATTGGTGGTGTTTTATCAAAGCCAAATTCTTGGGGCATGTAATGCACCGACGTGGAAAATTTTCTTTTCATGTTTTTGTTTTTCTTATTAATTGATTTGCCAAGATTCCATGGAACAGAAAAACGAGGGTTTGCAGCCACTCTTTGTGCGGTGAATTACAGGAAGTATTGCAAGTATATAGACCACTGATCAACTTAATTATATTTGTATGATAAATGAATGACGTCAAATGATGTTGTTGGATTGGGTTCCCTCATATATGGACACAACCCATGAAGTTGGCCCATTTGTTTTAAATGGAAGAAAAACCCATTAGGTTTTTTTTTTGGTGATATAAATCCTCTCTTTTCCCATTAGGGTTGGGTACAGAGAAAAAGAGAGAAGCAGCAGCTGTGTGAGAGTTTTGTCTGCTGGAAAATCAAAGAAAAGAGAGAGGAAGAGAAAGAGAGAAAGATTGAAGAAGAAAGGGGTGAAAACAGCATAGAAAACACCCTACGCAGTATTCTTGAAACTGCCGTTTCTCCTTCGTGCACCGTTGGATCGGGCTGATTTTTGGTGAGCAGGTTAAGTACTCGTAGTTCTTGAGGTTGAACGGTCGGATTGTCGATCAGAGTTTCCTGTGGTGAGTTTCGACGTTCGAAACAGTGCTGGTCGGAAAGACAGGTCCTGAACTGCGCAGTCTTGATCAAAGGCCGAGAACTCCTTCGTCTGCCGTCCGATTAATCTCAAATTTGGACAGCGGTTTCGTGAGACGTGGGAATTTATTCTGAACGGTGTGATTTGTGATTGAACTATTCTCTGGAGAGATACGCTGTCTGAACAGTACTCTCGAATTTGGTTTCTCTATTTTTCCTCTTATTTGATATCAGATTGTGATTGTTGATTTGCCAAGAGTTGAGTTCTTGATGATGTTGCTGTGTTAAATCCCTTGATAGAGTTAGGGATTCGTTGTAAACTCACAATTTGATTCATAGTGAAAGTTTATTGGTGGACTACGGTCCCGTGGTTTTTACTTCTCAAATTGGGGAGGTTTTCCACGTTAAAAATTGGCTTGTGTTTTGTGCATGTGTGGATTGCTTAGTTGGTTGATTGCTGAATATAATTATTGTGGGATTGTGTTCTATTCAATTGGTTCCTATTAGATTCACACACAAAGGGAGAAATTTATTTTACTATTTGTTCCGCTGTTACGCTTTCTCCCATCAGATGTAAGCTTTAATTCTATGACGATATTATGCGTACAAGTAGGAAGACTTTTGCCTTTAAAACAAGAGATAGTTGAACACCTCTATTCTGATTTCAACTCTATGTTGAGACTTTGAGAGAGAGATTCTACCATGGTAAGGTCGGGCAAAGTAAACATCTCTAATTTGATATATGTGGTGTAACTTTCATTTATATTATGTCATGCCACATCAATAAGTAGTAATCACATTAATTTTCACATTACGTAAACTTATTTGAATGGAAAATAAAAATAATGGATTAAGATGTACCGAAGTTTTTTATTTAAGAATAGGATATTTAGGACACTCTTATTGGGCACGTAAATAGAATAGCATAGAGACTTACCATCGTTGTATTTTTGTTGGGGAGATTTGTTTTATAGGACTCTGATTTTGAAAATATCATAGGACTAATAATTTAAGTTTATATATATAGCGCCTACAATTACAATAGTGTTTGAGTAAAATTGTGCTTTTATATATAAAAGGAAACAAAAAGCTTCTCATTTCTTCCTCTCTCTCATCTCTCAGAGCAGTTTTCAGCCCCGATTTTGAGCAATACTGCACCGGAGGATCGCCGGAGCAATACCTCCCTCTTCCCCCTCTCTCCAACACCGCAATGGGTCAAAACGTTCTGGCTTTTTTTCATTATAGGCAGATTTATATTTAAACTATATAAATTAGTGTCGTGAAAATGTAGCCACTAGCCCGTCTAGCTCAGTCGGTAGAGCGCAAGGCTCTTAACCTTGTGGTCGTGGGGTCGAGCCCCACGGTGGGCGATCTTTGATATACATATATTTTTTTAAATTCTTACTTTCCTGGATTTGGCCGTAAAGTTTTGACTAATTATTTTTTTGCCCAAATAAACAGAACTCTGCAACACTCATTTTTGTTTTTATTTTGCTGGTTTTGGCCATAAAAATTTGGTTAATTTACTAATTTGCCCCCTCAGAGTACACTCTTTATCACCCATTTCCTTCTTTCTTGCCTTGGAATGGAGCAAACAACAACAATTCTACTACATAACATTCAACTGGAACTACTTATCATCCTCAAACTCTTGTTAAATTGTGTAACATCCAAGTTTCTACGAAGACTACATCCTCTTGATTTTTCAACATGATGTCCTTGCGTCTTCTCTTCTAGCTACCCCTATATATTGTGATTATCATGATCATCCTAATCAAGTTTTCCTTCAATATCGATAAGAAGAAACGTGTGAACAAATCACGTCGAATCCGTGTGGGACATAAACCCTTTGCTTGCTAATGCGAAAAAAGTGTAAGATTATCCGATTTAATGGGTACCTCAAGAGTGAAGAAGTCCTCCTTTACCTTTACAATTATCAATTGCCTTTATTGGCTTGTAAGAACCAAGAATATCATATTTGACTTTTCACCTTTCCCAGCAAGATATATGTTCCAGTATCACCTTGGATGGTGTTTTATTAAGTATTAGACTCAGTAATATTATTGTTAACATTAATATAGATTAATTCATTTTCTATGTGTATAATTAAGTTCCGTTTATATTACTCTAATAAAATGAGACAGACATATCACGTCATTTGTATGTCTGTCTAATAATATTTTGTCTCATAAAAATAAATTAATAATAAATTATTTTATTGATAAAATATACAGAAATGTCAGAACAAATTGGTTTCATGTTTTACAATGATCAACAATCTAAGTAAACAATCGAACTTGACATATAAAGATCAATCCAGGTCTATCTATCAAGAAGCCATGATAGTATAAAGGGTCTGTAAAAACGAGAGAATCAAAAAGATAGCAGCAACAACTTGAGAAACAACAGCCCATGGTGTCCCAAAATAGTTTTGCAAGTAAAAAGTTCGCCACCTTGGCCACCAGCGTTTGCAATGGTCATTCACACGGCTGCAAAGCTCATTGTAGAAGAACATCTTCACATAAGCATCGTTGTAAAGTTTGTTGAAGAATTGTGTCGCGTCGTCAGGATTCAACCAGTTGTCTATAACTTCACTCTCACAAAGGATATCCATGTCCTTGGTGGTGTCAATGAGATTGTCCATAAGTTTGGCATAGGAAGTGATTCTTGGCGGGCAATTCGGGTAGCATTGTTCGTAGCTGATGAGGTTCCGCAGAATGGTTTCTGTGGTTTCCTGAACAAGCAATGGTGGGATCTCCAGAACACCGTTGCTGAATCTTATATCCAGGATGCTGCTTGAAGATACTCTCTTGAATTTGATACCAGCGGCTTTGATGCTTGTGGCACAAGGTAAAGGTTGCCAGCCAAAATGTTGCTCATTTGAGTGGTCTTTTTCGAATGGTAAAAGCAATGAGAGCCGTAACAGGTCAAGAATATGCCTGATTTCTTTGTTTTTGAATTCACCAGGATCTATACTAGGTTGATGCGATGAGAATATGTTTCCAAAGAAGTCAATGGTAAGTTGAACCAAGGACTTGCCTCCAGGAATCATTGTAAAACTAAACAAACGGTCGAGCACCAGCCAAGGAATTTGATTTTCTAGCAAAATCAGGTCATGGTACAGGAATTGAAGTAAACAGGACATAGAGAAAATGGGGTCATCTGAGTCTTTGTGTACCTCATTTAAGTCCTTGCGCAACAACTCAATGATGAAGCAACCATCAAGTACCAAAATTTTTACAAACTCTTCCACCCCAAAATCAACTGACCCTGCATAACACTCACGGGCCTCTCCCTCAACACTTCTGATGGCCGCAATAAGCTGCCTCAGTTGTTCTTTAGGATGTGTTGATCGGTGAAGGAGGCCTTGCAAGTACTTCAATTTGATTTTTTGGGTGGGTTTGAGTTGGTCTTTTCCATGGTGAAAAGGTCCTATTGAAAATGCGTTGGGTGCATAGGCTTTCTCATTGTGTCTGTAGAGAATATTTGGGGTTTTGAAAATGCAACAACTAGGTGACATGAAGAGATTTGGAGACATCATACTTTCAAAGGAAGATGCCACTGATTCAATATTGATGGCGATGTGATTCTTTTGACTAGCCGCCATACTTCTCCTTGTCTCTTCTCTGCTCTTTCAATGTATCTTTTGGCAGATACTCTGATCAGCAGCTACATGATAAAGAAAACAACTAGTTAGTAACACTGAAACAACTTGATCGAGAAGATTTTTGTTGTAAACTCTCAAGTCTTATGGACTTCATATGCAATAATATAGACTCATAAAAGCTGTTTTTTTCTTTGAATTTAGAAACAAAATTCAGTTGAACCAAATATTATCAGTACTACCCCTGTATCTAAATATGTAACACTTATTTCACAAATGTGAATTAAGTATAGCTACATTCCAGAGCTAATTGTAGCTACTTGAAGGATTTAACAGCCTGCAATATAATTTTCATACAACAATCAAAGTTTAATAGTTAGAAAGGAGTCATGAAATTTAACTTAAATTGCTGCATCGAAGAAGATGTATAATCAATAATGTAC
Organism: Nephelium lappaceum; assembly: GCA_021234005.1. NCBI lineage: Eukaryota > Viridiplantae > Streptophyta > Magnoliopsida > Sapindales > Sapindaceae > Nephelium > Nephelium lappaceum. The sequence continues at coordinate 6,165,485 of CM038004.1, forward strand.
TCACAAAGTGAAAGATTACCCGAAGGCAGAGCAAGTAATTTTAGTGTGTGTATAATTAGTTTGGGTTGCACAAATCTGCCAGGGCAGCCTTATATACACATATGGGGACATTTAAATATGCAAAGTTTTATGACGTTGATGAAGTGTGTAACATGATCAAAGCCAACGACGTAGCTTTATACACAACAAACAACCCAATGTTCTGTCGTGTAACTCAACAGGAAAAAGCCAATAAGAGATAAACAAAGAAAAGAAACAGGAGAAATATAATGGGAATGATCCTTTGCTTCCTGTTTTGAGAAATGTGCATTTTAAGAGAGGAGCATGGTTCATGCTGTATATCTTCATGTTCAAACCTTTGCAATTTTTGTATAGCCATTGGCCCTTATGGCAAAAAGTTTGGATAAGCTTATTAGTTTATACAGAACTGCATTGACCCACTTGTGTAAAATGAAAATTCCTCCTCCGTTACAAGTTAAGAACTTCCGTGGCTCCACCATTTGTCCCAACAGTAAGATGCAAATTAATTTTAATATTCCTTTTCTACCATAAATAACTTGGCAAATTGGCCAAATCTAGTCCTCATTCATGTGATACATGCATGCATCTCATGGCAAGTCCACCATGCAATTTTTATTTTTTAATTTATATCATATTAGATTCAACCACTAACATTACCATAAATTATAGCCCTTGGATTGACTTCAATAACTACTCTTACAATTAATTAAAAGGTTATAATCTATGGATAATGTTACTGGTTGGCTAAGGTAACTAAACCTATCATAGTATATAATATTACTAATCTTTCACATTTTATAAATTGTTGTCATATAACTTGATTTTGGAATAATTGGACCATCAAGTTGCTTTTTTAATCCATCCAGTTCGAAAGTGCTACAGCCCTCATACCGACTAGCATCCCTTAGATTATTAATTTCGATAGGCTGCTTGAATACTCTTTGAGGTAATGTTGATTGGTGGGCTGAGGATCTATAAAATTAGAACCCAAAATCAACCTGCAAAGTCTCCTAATAATGAACACCCTTGCACTCTCTAAATCCCAAAATCCTTGAACTCATACCACAACAATCTATAGCTTCACATATTGCAAATTGATCAGATCGACCTCCTCCTCCGGTGGCAGTACTCTTTCACTGAGTAAAATTATTTTATAATTGAAATTTCAAGTCTTGACATAGCAAATTAAACTGGTGATCTTCACCAGAAAAAACAGAGGGAGAGAATTGGTTACTGGTCTGCTCAGGCCTCAGTGTGAGTTAAGTTGGTAGCACAACCGCAGAGTTTATATAATGATTGGTATGTCATAAAAAAATGCTGACCAAATAATCAAACGCATATGATCGCAGACACAATCGGGGGCATTTACAACAACTTTCAACCAATGTTGAGGTTTCAAGTTCGAATTTCTGCCCTCAATTCAAAATAAATGAAAAATGAAAAAGCATATCAAATATGAATTTGCATGTTTGAATTGGATACAAGTCAACTTTGTCACTTATTACAACCTTTTGTGCTTAGGTTGAATAACAATGGAGAACAAATCAAGGAGAATCAATAGACTAATTTTACAAAACAAGACACTTTTCAAACAAATATGTAAATATGACATGCATGCAAATTATGAACTGTTGTTAGGCTCCAGAGGGTGGTGGAGCACCTCCTTTCTTTGTTTCGTGAAGATAAGTGGCGATGGCGTAATAGGTCTGCACAAAACCGAGAATCAAAAAGATGACACCAACAACTTGAGAAACAATAGCCCAAGGAGTGTTGAAATAATTGTGTGCATAGAAAGATCTCCATTTGGGCCACCATCTTCTGCTATAATTGTTGACTTGATAGCAAACGTCTTGATAGTAGAATGTCTTCACGTAAGCATCAATGTAAAGCTTGTTGAAGAATCGAGTGGCATCGTCAGGATTCAACCAGTTATCCAGAACATCGCTATCGCAGAGTATCTCCACGTCTGCTGTTGTGTCAATGAGTTTGTCCATCAGAATTGCATAAGATGTGATGACTGGTGGGCAATTCGGCAGGCATTGCTCGAAGCTGATGAGGTTCCTGAAGATGGTTTCTGTTGTTTCCTGAACAAGCAATGGTGGAATCTCCAGAACACCGTTTCTAAATCTCACATCCAGGACGCTATGAGCTGCAACCTTCTTGAATTTGATCCCGGAATCTTTGGCTTTCTTGGCAGTAGGGAAAGGTTGCCATCCTGAACCTTTGTGGAGTCGGTCTAGAGGCAAAACTAGTGAGAGCCTTAGCAGGTCCAGGATATGCTTGATTTCATGGTCGGCAAATAGGGTTGGTTTTGTATCAGGTTTATGAGATGAAAATAAGTTACCGTAGAAGTCAAGGGCAAGTTCAATCAGGGATCTGCCTCCAGGAACCATAGTCAAGTTAAACAAACGCTCAAGCACCAGCCAAGGAATTTGGTTTTCGAACAAGATCAGGTCATGTTTTAAGAATTCAAGCAAACAAGACATGGAGAAAATGGGTTCATCTGGTTCTTTCATAACCTCCTCTGCATCCTTTCGGAATAGCTCAATGATAAAGCAACCATCCAGTAGCAAGATTTGGACAAAATCTTCATCACTGATTGTAATTTCGCCTGCATAGCAGTCACGGGCCTCTTTCTGGATTGCCCTGACAGCTCCAATCAACTGCCTCAGCAATTCCTCTGAATGTCTTGAACGACGGAGAAGGCCTTGCAAGTACTTCAATTTGATTTTTTCTGTGGGTGTGAGGTCCTCCTGCCCGTGGTGAAAAGGGCCTATTGAAAATGCATTTGGCTCGTATGCTTGGGGGTTGTGCCTCCGGAGTATTTTTGGGACCTTAAATATGCAAACTTTGGATGACAAGGATAGATCACCACCCAACATCTTTTGCACGGAAGATGCCAGTGACTCAACAGAAACGGCAACTTGACTGGGTTCGGAACTTGTCACCATGATGATCTTCTTCGTTCTGTTTGTCTCCCCTGCCTTGCCTCTTATCTCCCTGGAAACAATTTCTTTCAAACAGAACAAAGATGAAGAAAAGAACCAGCATCTGTTTCAAAAAAAAAAGAACCAGTGTCTATGAACATGAGAATTGCAATTTTGAAAGAAAAAAAAAGAAAAAAAGAAAAACATGATCAGGAAAAAATTCTTTGAATGATCCACTTACAAACTTGGATGTCCTTTGAATGCCTCCAACCTGCAACAACAGAAGGCAAGAAAATTCTGAAGTGTGAAGAAGAATAGTGGGAGACTATATTACACAAATTCGATAAAGAAGATAAAGTGTAGCAGCATGTACAATATCTTGACCCCTCAAAGGGGAGAGGAACCTTCAACCATATGACACGGAGGAATTCAAATGGACCCCAAAAGGGCAAAAAAAAAAATGAAAGTAAAAAATACTAGAAACAAAAAGAGCAGGCTCCTTCGAGAATTTATCCTTTGCTTGTTGCCTTTACGTTGTAAAAGCAGAAATCTTGCTTAGGAGTGGATAATATATTGCCCATTATTCTTTTCTTGGCAGGCACTCGCTTGCAATATTTACGCAGCATCAGATTTTGGCAATTTAACCAAGGGTTTGGGTAGTTTAGGATAAAACGCAGTTGATTTCGTATGACTACAGATTCAAATATACGCCAAAATCCATCAAACCCTTACGTAAAGAATATTTTAGTGCAAGATAAATCGCTACACTTTCAATCAAATGGAGGTGCCAAGTTCAAATCATACTTCCCCAATTTAAAATAAATAATAATGAAGCACATCAATATCAAATATGACTTGGTTGGTATGTTTGAATTGAATACACGTCACCTTTGTCACTTATTAAGATCTTTTATGCTTAGGTTGAATAACATTGGAGAACAAATGAAGGAGAAAATAGACTAATTTTGCTAAACAAGGCATACATTTCTAAGCAAATAAATATACAGGATAAGAAGTTTCAATATTAAAAAAAAATGCACAGGATATGCATGCGAATTATAGACTCTTGTAAGGCTTCCAGAAGGTCAAGTACTTAGATAACCCACGATGGTGTAATAGGTCTGCAGAAAACCGAGAATAAAAAACAGGACAGCAACAGCTTGAGAAACAATAGCCCAGGGAGTGTTGAAATAATTGTGTGCATAGAAAGATCGCCATTTGGGCCACCATCTTCTGCTATAATTGTTGACTTCATGGCAAACATCATGATAGTAGACCGTCTTCACATAAGCATCATTGTAAAGCTTGTTGAAAAATCGGGTGGCATCGCCAGGATTCAACCAGTTGTCTAGAACATCATTGTCGCAGAGTATGTCCACGTCTGCTTTTGTGTCAATGAGACGATCCATTAGAATTGCATAAGATGTGATGACTGGTAGGCAATTTGGCAAGCATTGTTCGAAGCTGATGAGGTTCCTGAAGATGGTTTCTGTTGTTTCCTGAACAAGCAATGGTGGGATCTCCAGAACACCACGGCTAAATCTTACATCCAGGACGCTATCCGCTGCAACTTTCTTGAATTTGATCCCGGAATCTTTGGCTTTCTTGGCAGTAGGGACAGTTTGCCATCCTGAGCCTTTGTGGAGTCGGTCTAGAGGCAAAACTAGTGAGAGTCTTAGCAGGTCTAGGATATGCTTGATTTCATGGTTGGCAAATAGGGTTGGTTCTATATCAGGTTTATGAGATGAAAATAAGTTACCATAGAAGTCAAGGACAAGTTGAATCAGGGATCTGCCTCCAGGAACCATAGTCAAGTTAAACAAACTTTCAAGCACCAGCCAAGGAATTTGGTTTTCCAACAAGATCAGGTCGTGTTTTAAAAATTCAAGCAAACAAGACATGGAGAAAATGGGGTCATCTGGTTCTTTCGTAACCTCCTCTGCATCCTTCCGGAATAGATCAATGATAAAGCAACCATCCAGTAGCAAGATTTGGACAAAATCTTCATCACTGATTGTAATTGGCCCTGCATAGCACTCACGGGCCTCTTTCAGGATTGCCCTGACAGCTCCGATCAACTGCCTCAGCAATTCCTCTGAATGTCCTGAACGACGGAGGAGGCCTTGCAAGTACTTCAATTTGATTTTTTGAGTGGGTTGGAGATCCTCCTGCCTGTGGCGAAATGGGCCGATTGAAAATGCATTTGGCTCGTATGCTTGGGGGTTGTGCCTCCGGAGTATCTTTGGGACCTTAAATATGCAAACTTTGGATGACATGGATAGATCATCACCCAACATCTTTTGCAAGGAAGACTCCAGTGACTCAGTAGATGCGGTGACTTGACTGTGATTGGAACTTGTCGCCATGATATTTTATGATCTTCTTTCTGTTTGTCTTCCCTGCCTTGCCTAGTATCTCCCTGGAAACAATTTCTTTCAAACAGAACAAAGAAGAACAGTATCTATGAACATGAGAATTGCATATTGGGAAAATAGAAAAAAGATAAAAAAAAAGGATGATATGGAAATTAACAAATTCTTTAAATGAATTTACTTAAAAACTTAATTATATGGTCTTTAAACATACATGCAACCTGCGATAACAGAAGGCAAGAAGATACTGAAATGTGAAAAAGGATAGTACAAGATTGTATCACACTAGTTTGATAAAGAGTAGCGGCATGGACAACAATCTTGACCCCTCAAATGGGAGAGATATCATCAATCATATGAAATGGAGGAATAGAAATGTGACCAAAAAAAAAGGAAAAAAAAAAACTAAGCACTAGAAATAAAAAGAGCAGGCTGCTTTGAGAATTTATCCTTTGCTTGCAGTCTGAAGATTGAAAAAGCAGTAATCTTAGACTTAGGAATGGATAATTTATGTCCCATTATTCTCCTCTTGGAAGGCACTCTCTTGCAATAGTTACAACTGACGACACAAACAGCATCAGACTATGGCAATTTAACCAATATTGGATAATTAATTATGATTGATTGAATATTGTATTATATTGATTTTTATGATAAATTGAGATGTTACGTCTTACGCAAGTGATATTATAATGAAACATTTCTTTTTTATTAGGAAACAATAATATGTTAATAAACATCAACTAAAACTCCTTTCCCACCCTAGTACAAGTGGGACTTTAATCGAAGATTCTTTTAAAATGGTAATAAATTTTATCAATTAAATTATTTAGCCTTTATATAATTTTTTTTTTTCACTTAAAAATATCTAGTGACCACACAAGAATTCTTACTTTATCGTAAGAGATATGACTAAATGAGTTAACTATTTCTCCTTAGTCATTGATTTGTGTAATATGAACTTAACAGAAAGTTTAAGTAATTTAATTAATGTCATAATTATATCATTACCTCACAATTTATTAATAATAATTTAAAACATAAAGAATTTATATTGTTATAACTTTTTTTTTCTTCATGCTTGCTTGTAGAAACTCATTTTGATTCAAGAATAGGTCCTAGAAAAGAGTAAATTGCACTAACATATCCTAAGTTTACATTGTAATATAATATGTACCATATAACCTTCATTATGACATAGGTAGGGCAAAATTAGCCATCCCGCTTCATACCTATAAGTATCTGGAGCTATTCCGTTATCCAAACTAGATGTTAAGTCAAAGTTTTTGATTTGATTCAAAAGTTAGGTCGGAAGTAGATGAAACACTTTTGACAAGTTCCATCCAAATTATCTGATTTCTTAGTTGGTCACAACACATTATATATATATATATATATAAAGTGTAGTATATTACTCTTATGTTTAATTATTATTTTTTTTTGAAATAATATGTTTATTTAATTTTATTGGTTGAAGTTTGTGAATAATTGAAATTGCTTGAATTAGTGGTGTCTATTGGACTGGCTACATTGGGCTTAAAATTTTATGTCCCAATGGGCCTTAAGGGTCGGGCCTTGAAATTTTTATATGGCTCAACCTTGTCAACTAGCCCTATCAAGAGTGGGCTTGCCCACCTAGCTATCATGGGCTTGGATAGCCCGTCGGGCTTTAACAGATTAACTTGTTTTTTATGTAAACATTCTGGCTTCATGTCAATTTGTAAGTCCGACCCATTCTTCAAACTTCATGTTCATGCTCTGGACTCACGGGTTTTAACAACCAAACCCAGCCCCCTGATAACTTAAGGGGCTTGGAGGCCAGTCTGGCCCTCAATTCGAGGGTCGGGCTTAGATCCCCTGACTTAATTGACACCTCTAACTTGGAGTATCGAATGAATTCACTTATTTTATTATTATTATTATTTTGAGTTGGTTTCTGAATAAAAATACTTTGTCAGAAACAAAAACTTAGGGTATATAATTGCATATGCCTTAGGAAAAATATCTTACTCAATCACACGTGTGGTGACTAAACACTAAAGAGAAGTATAAGATGGCGTACCACAAAATCCACGTGTCAAACGTTTCAACCATCAACACTCCATGTACCGTGAAGGCGGGTGAACACCTCAATTCAAGTTGAACAACCACCACACACGTGGCTCAACACAAGCGTGCTAGTGGCATGCACGTAATTTCTGGATCCAAAAAGTGTCATTTTGGAAACCCTACTCCCGTTTGTGTCTCCCAAAAACCTCCCACTTGGTTAGGAAAACCCCTCATTTTCAGCTCCTTCTCACTTTCTTTCTCTTCTGCGGACCAAAAAGCACAAATCCAACGCTGCCATGGCCGGACTCACTCCTCTCAGAGCCGCCGCCTTCCAGCTCCGCAACGCCGCCAGGAGCCGTCCCTACGCATCGGTGGCCGCGGCTTTGTCCTACGACTACTACGACGAGGAGGAGTACGGCTTCCACGAAGAAGCGAGTGTGAGGATCGACAGGGCTGGGTCGGCGCCGAGAAGGGGAGTCCAGTGGGTGCTTATCGGTGACCCTGGTGTGAAGAAACACGTCTACGCCGAGAAGCTCTCGAAGCTTCTAGAAGTTCCTCACATTTCCATGGGAAGTCTTGTTAGGCAAGAACTGAACCCCAGCTCTTCCCTCTATAAACAGGTTTGTTTTCTTTTTAAAGTTTTAAGTTTTATTCTAAAGTTTCTTGATTTAATTTATATTGTCAAAGAATGAGAAAAATCTAGTCTTTTTATTTTTATTAAGATAGTTTGTTGTGTATAAAGAGGGATGGTGATATAGTTGTGGAATATAGATTGCAAATGCTATAAATGAAGGGAGGCTTGTTCCAGAGGAGGTGATTTTCAGGTTGTTGTCGAAGAGGCTGGAAGAAGGATACTACAGAGGAGAGAGTGGTTTTATTCTTGATGGGATTCCTCGTACCAGGATTCAAGCCGTAAGTCTTTACTTGTCTAATTGTGTGATCATCCAACATCTATATTCTGCTTTCAACATATGTTGGTGTGTCTTCTATGCAGGAGATTCTTGATCAAATTGTGGACGTTGATCTAGTCGTCAACTTTAAGAACACTGAACAACAGTTGGTTAAAACAGACGTGATTTTGCCTTGTCAAGAATTACTTGGGATGGGGAATGCCAGGTTTTCTGCTGCTGATGCCTCTTGTGTGAGTGAGCAGGTACTTGATGTTTCAGTGGTTGTTGTAATAATATGACATTGTATATGTTTACTCAATATGGATACTAGGCAGTTTGAGTAGTGGGTTTGTTAGAATATAGAAGATGTTTCATATACTTGATAGCTTTTCTGTGGATTATCTGTAGGGTTTTGGATTTGGTCCTACTCTAGAAGTGTTAGTTACTTATTATTTACTAGGATGCTTGAATGAAATCTTGTGCTATGTAAAAAGTGTATGGTCGGCCTCTTGTGTGAAATACTTTCCATTAATTGAATAATCTCATGTGTTGCAGGGCAAGCAGTTGGAAGATTACTACAGAAAACAGAGGAAACTGGTTGACTTTCAGGTGGCAGCTGCACCTGGAGAAACATGGAGAGGGTTGTTGGCTGTGTTACATCTCCAACATATGAATGCTGTTAGCTCTGCACAGAAGCTGACCGCATGAGGTGGTTGTTCGGTTAATCCAGAAGCTGCTTTATTTTTGTTCACATTCCGGCAAAATAGTAAATAGCATAATGTGAGTGAAAGAGGTGTTGGAAATTTTGCTTGTTGATGGTCGATCTGGATTTGAATTTTCAGTCTTTTTGTCTTTTAGATGTATGCAATTTGAGGATGCTAAGTCTGTAATACACGTAATTTTGATAGAGAAATCAAAAGTAGAGAAGACTACTGGCTTGTATTACCATTATATGAATGTATGCACTTCTCCTTTATCTCTCTCCTATTTCTTGAATAAGGTATTGTATGGATGTTAGCATATCTAAATCCTGACACGGTTCATGAGTTCCCAATCTGGCAATTTCAAGCTAATATTAACAAAATTGTAGATGTGGTTGACTCGGCCGCAATGAATTCATGCCCCATTTTATATGTTGGTAGCTTGACACTGAACTTATGGACTCGTGTAAGTACATCAGTCTAAAGATCTGGCCGTTGGCTTCATCAGTTGGGATTAGTAATCTATCTGTTGATGCCATGGAAAAAGTAAAGAAGAGATTTGTATCCTTATATCACACCATCAATAGGCAAATTTTTCGTCAAAACATACAGTAAATTACTCCATAAGGGTACAGATCTGAGTTGTTCTCTGATGCTACTAGTTTAACATTTTCTTTGTACAGAAAATAGAAAAGGATCGGACACTGGAACCAAAATTTGACTAGGATTTACAACACCAGTTACTTATTATGTATACTGAGAATCTATTTATATTTACTCGCTATTCATCCATATGTCTCGAAGAAGTTCATATCGGACAGCATTTTGGTTGTTATTTTCCTTTGATATCCAGTTGGACCTTCTTGGAACCAGGGAAGACCGGGAACCATCTACGAAGATTGAAGACAAAGGATAATTTAATTCATCAAGCTCGTCATCGCTTGTGTATGACTTTCTGACCACTGACGAACTGCTTCTTCTCAGCTGAGATTTGTTTCCAATCTCTCCAATAATAATAGTGACAGCAGCTGCTGAAGGTGGCGTATAAAGTGGAGGAGCTGCGATACATGGGAAGATTGTAACAGATTCCTCCCCAACTTCGAGAGGATCCTGAATCACGTGAATGCATGAAGATTAGTTCCCATTTTGGCAAAAGTGATATTTTCTTAGGTAAAGAAATTTAGCATCCCAGTCCAGTCTAACGAAATTCTTTGCCAAGTAAACCATCAAGCACGCAACACAATCATTTACCTTAATAAATTTCATGAAGGACACATGGGGTTCATCTATACTGATTAGATGTCTAAGTGCAGAAGCAAAGCATTGTACATTCATTTAGAGTAGACTCACCTCAGAGTCCAAGGCTTCAAGAACAACATCAGGAATTGGGTCAGGACAAAATTCATCTAGGACAAAATTGTCCAGAACCCTCTTGATCAATGGTGTACCAAAAGCTGGGCATACCTACAATAATATAATAATAATAATGCAGCTTAGTGAATAACTGCAAAGTATTGTCTATATGGACCTGAGATCTGAAGAATGTGAGGTTTGGGGGTAACCTCTTTCCTGATGGATCTACTTAATAGCATATCCTTTGGAAGCATCATGAGATCACTCAGTGCATTAAGAAGATGAAATGACTTAAAGGATGCGTCTTGTCTCTCCTCACTTTCATCGTGATTGTCCTCATTTTGAAGTGAGTCATCATCATCCATACCAAATAAGTCACTCAGCCATCGAGACCAGTTGCCAATCTGAGAACAGCAAATGAAAGAAATTATAATTATTTCTTCCAAATGTAATGCACGAGTACACTCAAAACAATTGACTAACATTTCAGTTATCATATATAAGTACACTCCTTTGTGACTCATTAAGTCAGATCTTAATTTATACATTCTTTTCAAATGCCTAACAGCAACTCAATAGGTATCAAGTTAATAATAGACAACCCATCTTGCCATATGGGAATGTTAATCTGGCATTATTATGTGAAGAATTAATTTTATATTTCTTACCGCATTTTTCAGCTGCGCACCGGCACCAAAACTTGCTTTACCAGCTGGAATTGGAAGCACCTTGGAATCACTAATGGGGTCACATACAGGATCAGTAGGAATCTCATCAGTAGACTCACGAAGAATGGCATTGAACATAGCCACATCTAACCTTGCAATACACTGCTCCATTATCTGAAAAACATAATAGAAATATATTGTAATGTCAAACCTGTTGAAAACTAAAAATCCTCAGATTTTTTTTTTTTTTTTAAAAAAAAAAACCAAACACACCACCATATAAACTTAGCCACTAATCAATGAACCAAACATCATAAATGTTGTCAAAAAGAGGCCACTCAATCTGAACCGATGTTTTCCATGTATTTATGACAAATCACTGTGCTATGGTTGAGCATTTAGGAATTTCATTTAACAGTGACAGTATGATGCTTTTTCAGTACAAGGGGATTATAAATACGTTTACTTATAGCAGGAACCTAGTCATAGAAATCCTAATCACTATAACTATCTATAACTGTCAACATAATTAATCTCAGATACAGAATAGCCAGACACAGATGTGCAAACAATAGTTATTTTATCTTTTATAGTGCTCCATTGAGATATAAAATATATATGTTATCTATTTTTTTGGACAATTAGATATGTTATCTTTTAATAATTAAGGAAATGAATATTTATTTTTGTTAATTGAACTGTTCCACACAACTTTATTATAATGAGCGTCTACTAATAACCACTATAAAATCCCAAACGGACTGAAAGTATATGTCAAAAGATTAGTCACTCCAAAAGTAAAAGAGGCTTAGTAAGAATGTCCTAAAGTTCCCAGTTAAGCTCTTTTAAGGTCAAAGATGGTACTGTACTAATTTCCAACCTCCCACCCAATGCAAATGTAATTATCAAACAAATAAAAGGAAAATAGAAGGAAAAATTAACAGTAAAACCAACTATATCCATTTACCATTCTAGCCAACAAGGGCAGGCAGCCACATTCATGCCCTTCAGCACGGACAGGACAAAGTCTTTCACAGGCATCCTTAAAAGCCATCTTCCAATGGTCCAATGAAAAGTTTACTTGGTCTTGATCACCAGAACTAGATGTACTTCCAGAGTTCTTCCTTGAGCCAGAACCAATATCATTGTCAATTCGCTTTGCTGAAGCAGCATGCATGTGTGGAGTTAGAGTCTGGATAAGGTCAGGAAACTGAATTAGCACAGATAACAATAAGAGGTTCAAGATGTTCATTTTGTAAGGCTGCATTCACATCATAATTGAAATTCAACAAGCATGTGAAAGAAATAGCATATGACCTGCCACCAGATAGACTCAACTATTCTGGAGAAAATCCAAGCTTCAACCTTTTCCAGAGCAGATGAAAATGCATGTGGTTCCTCCCCGTCCCAACACTTCCATGCTTAACATTTCTGTTTTCCTTTTTGGTGGGAGAAGATTCCTTCCATTTTAATGGAGATGACATTTTGTTGTTTCCCCTTTGACTGCCATTCTTTTCTATAGATTGAACAGTAGACAATGATAGCTCTGTGCCCCCATTTGCTTCGCTTATAATTGCTCTAAGCACAACAGAATTTGATAACCAAAATGTCAACCTGTAATAATAGTAGTAGGAGTCAAATGAGCTTCTAAGAAGTTCTGGAAATTTCCTTGAACAAAAATAAACACATAAAATATTCTGCTATGACGTTTCAGACAACGCAAGAACACAAATGCATGACCTAAAACCAAAAATCTTACTCATCAAGGTGGTCCTTTGTAACAGAAATTGCATCTATGAAAAGATAATTAAGAAATAAATAAATAAATTCTAGGCATAACAAATCAATTCTAGGAGATTTTCGGGGTAGACATATCTAGCGTCAGGTTGAAACCCAAATACAGTGAGGTTTATCAAGCTGACATCATTGAACTTACTTTAGAGTTTGCACAGTCAATGCTGTCATTCCAAAATTTAAAAACCAAATAGATTTCTTTTTCAATCCACCACTAGAAATTAAAAAAACAAGGAAATTATGTACTTTACATGTCACTGAATCTAAAGAGTACGGTTTGTCAATAATTAATATATATATATATTAAACGCCCAAGGGAAATGCAGAAGGTAATGTGAACTTTAAATACCTAGGCACGTCATTTCCACAAGCTTTTGCAGCCAAAATTAATCCCGAAACAGCAGTTCTTGCCGCACTAGCTTTCCTGGATAGGGAACGTTCTTCTTTACAAGCATGAAGATACAGCCTAGAAAGGCGCCGAGCTGGAGCATGAACCTTACTCATGGAACTTCCATGTTCAGCAACTTACTGAGTACAGAGCAGCCTCAATAGCAGCAGCTTCTCTCAACTCTGCCTCAAGCTTTTTTATCTTGTTTTCCAACAGCTGAATTTTACTGTCTACTATGACGCTTCTAGCATTGTTTGGATAAACCTTGGTATCTTTTCTTTCACTGGTCCTGAAGCTTCCTGCAGTACTCTGTGCATCTCCAAGCGCACTGTTTTCCTTCACTTCTTTGTGAAGATTATTAGTCACCAATCCATTACTCTTAGCAGCATCGGGTGATGATCTAACTGACTTCACATGCTTTAATTTATCACTTCTTAAGATATTGCCTTTCAGTACAAGGTTTCCAAGATTTTCACTGCTTGAAGAAAGAGCATCACTTCCCAACAAGACTTGATTTCTGGTAGCATCTTGTGAATAAAAATCTAAAGGTTCATTCCCTGCAGAATTTCTTTTCTTCTCGAAACTCTCCCTTTCTAGTTCATTGTCTTCTTGTTCCATTCTCTGTACGTCCTCCATAAAACCATTGCAATCATCATCAGAATTTGTAGCATCCTCCATGGAGTTTTGTCCACTTCTCAAAGTTTTTCCGCCACCGTCTCTATTGCCTTGAGTATCCCTAGAGTCCTGAGATGAAAGTTTTGCTGGAAGATTGTTAGACGCAAACTCCTCAATGTGTTGTTCAGCATCACCATTAACTGCAGATTTTCCATTATGAAGCTTTTTTGGAACCTCCTGAGTCAAACCTTCAGAGCCGTTGCTTCTCATGCACATGCTGGCCTCTTCCCCAGCATTTCCATTGGTGAATGATGATGTGGGAGAATTAACATTGCTTGAAATAAATGGACTGGAAATTGGAGAGTTGGATGCAGAATCATGGCCATTTAGTGGGCTTCCACATTCTGGAGATAAATTTATTGATGAAGATTGAGATGAAGTCTTCTGATTTTCATGAGGTATAATCCGTGACTTCATATCTGACTTTCCCAGTTGCCGATTTTGAACCAAGAGCGTGCTCTTTTTTAAGTCCTGTGCTATCTGACAACGTGACTCGTCCATTCTGCAAATTAGAGCCACTTATTAAGCTATTTAGTACTGCATTCAGTATTTACTAAGCCCAATCAGCATAAGCTAATACCTCAAAATATAAAATGAATACTTAAGTTCTAACAAATCCTTTGCATAATAGGTTAGATATAATAAACTAGGTTATGGCATGAACTGAACAAGGGCCTATTTTGCTTTGTGTCGTAATTTGTTTAATAGAATCAATAAGTTGTTTGGATTCAAACATAAAACTTCTTGGTTACATAGCTCTAATTCAATGTTGAGATACCATTAATCCTAAAGATTTAGGCCAATAGCTTAGGGCCCAACAGTAGCATTTAAGTCACATAATGCATAATTTAATTTGTCAAATGAAAATTCAGGTTTCCTAATAAACTGATTATGAGGCCGTGCAAGCCAGAAGTACATAAGTCAGTTCCTATAATTGGTCCCACATAGCCAAACAAGTATGGCAAAGGTAAGATGCACCTAAATTTGGCAAAATCATCTAGCAATCCATATTTGGTTCATCAAATAAGTTCCAAATCAGACTCTCCCTCTCTTATAGATTATGAGAAGCAAGCTAGAGATAAAATGTTTTCTCTAACTGCCAGGTGAAAAATTATTAAGCTGACAGGAATTATAGTATAAGAAAAAGGCCGATATTGGCCATATTAGATAATATATAATTGGATGAACATAAATTATGTCATCAAAGATAAAGAGAGAAAATGTTAATAACCTCTTTATTTTGAGAAGGTAAACCATTATTGGACTCAGTAGCAGAAGAAGAAACATTCGCAGATGAGTGTGAGGAAACATCATCATCAGTGAAAGATGCAGTCTCAGCTTCCTCAGCATACTCTTCATTCATCAAAGCCGAAACAGATTCACCTCCATTCTTATCTGAGGCGGCCTCTTTTAAGAAGCCCTCCCTCAACGAGGAACTTGTGCGACTTGTAGCCTTGTCGACTGGCTGGATTTTAGCAAACAAAACTGGTTGAGCTGTGTTCCTAAAGCTCCTCTTGCTGTTCATAGGAACATTTACACTTAAGGTCTCTTTAATAATGCCATACTCTGCCAAGTCAACAATGGCAGTTGCTAGCAACGTGGTCTTTTCCCTTCGAGGCTCAAACAAGTTTAATTCCAAGCAATTCTTCAGGAATATATCAGCATCCTTGTTTTTAACATTCATTTCCCTTACCAAAGTCACAGGAAGCCTAAAAGACTCATTGAACTCAATCTTCCCCTCACCAACAACAGACCCAAGAGAAGGAACAACTGTTTTGGTAGAGCCTGAATTCCGATCACCATTTTCCCACTGAATCAAAACAGACCGAAGGGATCTCAATGACTGTGATGGTGGCCAAGGCTTAATCTCCTGAATGTGGATTAGATAATCGACATGAATGGAGCCTTCCTTCCTGTTCTTCACACTTAGACCTAGAACCATTGTTGCACAAACAGACTACTCCTCCACCCACCGCAGCAATGTGTTTAAATGACTTCAATCCAAAAGGTCAAATCCCTATATTCCACACAAAATATGCAGAATCATGAGGCAGAGTAAAGATTAAAGATTTCATAAGCTAGAGCATTAAATAAAAGGGACTTCAAAATTAAACCTTTTATTTTCACACTACTACTATAAATAGCTCAATACAGTTTTTTGCTTCTTTCACCAAAACCCCAAAACATAAAAAGAACCATACTTTGCTTTCTAGAAACAATTTCCATCTACATTAATATCACAAATAAAAGACATATAAATCCATCCCACACAAAAAAATGTAAAAATAAATCAAATAAGGGGAAAGAAAAAAGATTTTTACTTTTAGATCATTTAATGCAAAAGAACAAGTGTACTAAAGAGCCAACTCAAACCACCAAAAATGAAGTTTCTTTCAGCTGCATGCAAGAGGATCTCAGTCACTTAAAGCAGCTCAATTTTTTCATGTTTTCCATCATCAACATCAGATCCAAACAAGATAAAACATTATATGATCGAAACCATCACTGTCTTGAGCTCAAAATTGCAAACACATAACATATTTATCACAATGCAAGTACTTAACATAAGTACATAACACAACACAACTCACAAATTCAGACCAAAGTAAAACACATGTAAGATGAAATGTTACACAAGACATGAACCTGTCTAGTCAGTAGCTGGATAATCGGAGAAATGTAAGAGAATGAGTGTCGGTTTTAGTTGGATTGAAGAAATATGTGAGCTTTATTTTGAAGTTCAGAGACAGAGTGAGTGAGCGAGCGAGTGAACCAGAACCGAGAATGTCTGATAAAATTTGGAGATATTATTATATTGTTATAAACAAATATTATAAAATAAAAATAAAATAAAACAAACAGATTGATCTTCTCACAACGTGAAACGGCATCACTTGGACGGGATTTTGTTGTCGTTTTGTGTTCGTTTGACAATGATGCCTTGGCCCAAAAATGGTTTTCTGTGATTAATTAAGATCAACGTTTATTTTAAACAAAGTGTTGTACTGTTGGTATACGCTCTATTTAAGAGCGTGTTAACGACTCCCCCAATCATGTGCAGAGTGACGTCAATTGGATTTATTGCGCAAATCATTAGATGACCGTACGATAGGATTGTGCGCGTGGGTTTTGGTGTTTGGTATGGTTGCGCGTCGTTTTCAGGCATGGTTGGATGGTTTTATTCGCCGACATTGTTCTGTTACTCGGTCAAAGTACACGAACCCTGCGGAAGTGGAGCCCACGCCCCCATTTTTGGGCTTTTTTTTTCATTTCTTGGGCTCGAATTTGCTCTCAATCAGCCCATTTTCCGTAAACATGTGACGTGTTCTCATAAGAATGGAATAAAGGAATCGTTAGAACAATCAAATATGCTTTATAGTTTTCCTCAAAAAAAATGTGTTTTATAGTTTCATGGTTGATTAAGAGTTAATCAAGGATCAACTCAAGAGTAATTTACACAAGAGGTTAGTGGCTGGGTAGATAAGCAATCACAATCATATATTTACAGTAGTTGATTATTTACTAATTAGCAAGAATTATGAACTTAAAATCAAAGCATAAAAATTGGTTGGCAAGAGGGAGGGAGAGTTCAAATGTCGTTGTTTGGATGTTCAAATCAGATATGAAAAAGACTAATATCCCAGATAGCCAATCTCCAACATGACAGGTGAAGTGCAAGATTATCTTTATATCATGATTGATTTATTAGATCTTTGTGATGCATTTTTCACTTTTCAGGTTGGATTTTGACTACCCTATTACTTACTACTGCCCTGCCTTGTATATTAAGCTTCCAGAATTTGGAGGCATAACAACCAACAGAGCAACAAAAGAATTGTAAATCAGGAGGCTGCGTGACTTCAAAGTGTCACCCACCACTGTGCTGCCTGCTCTGGCCTCTGGGAGGGCCTCAACCCCCACAATTTATTATCTACTGCAGCACATCACCAACATGACAACTATTCACCAGAAGATGACAAAATCTTGTATGATTTTTATATTTCTTCAGGTTCTGTTCTCATTACCCGACAAATCATTGTATTGCAAGTTACTTTTTGATTATGTTACTTCATTTTCAAGATCCCCCATCATTGTCAAGTGCCATGTAGAAAAGGGTAACGCGGCGATAACAACTCTATTCTACAAAAATATGTAGGCAGGCATACACAAGGTCAAGCAATCAAAACAGACATTTACAACTTTACATATCATGCGGAGAAAGAGACCAGATATAGACCTAGATCGTCTGTTTATAGGTGGAGGAGGCTTGTTGAGACTATGATGTGGAATCTGATTTCTGATCAGAATCTGCTGTGGCCTGGACTTGAGCTGCATATTGCAAGTTCCAAAGGACGTCCTCAAACGAGGGACGGGAGGATGGTTCAGGACATATGCATTTATTAGTGATGGATACCACAATGGATAATGACTCTTGCGAGCAGGTGGTTAACACAATTGGATCCACGATCCGTCTTCGACCATCTTGGCTGCCAAAGGATGCCTGTGAATTATGACACCAACTCTCAGAAACAGATATGATCTCAAGCAAAAGAATCACTAACTTTTCGTGTCTAATGTAAGCTAACTTTAAGGACAGACGAAATATATCTAATAAAAGCATCAACCAAGAAACCAAAGTGATTGAAAAGCCTTTATAGCATAATTTGGGAGGCCTATAGCCTAATCATCAAAATATTTCTCTTTCATCTGAATTGGCTTAAGCTACAAAACAAAGGTAAGAACCAAGAATTGCAGTTGAGTATCGTAGTACTAATGTTCAATGAGCAAATAAAAGCTTTAGGCATACCATTTCATTGAGCAGAAACGCTTCTCCTTTTCCAGTTACTATAGGCCCAACAAGAGATTCAAGTAATATAAATCCAAAGTTGTAAACATCATCGTCTAGTTTGGTTTTCTGGCTGCAATAGGATAAAACAAAGTTAACTATATATACAAAACTCCTACCACATGAGTCTCAACAATGATCCAAAAGAGGATGGATTTCAAGATTTTTTCAAGTTTTGGCAGTAGAGATTCTTCTTTGACTCCCAGACTCCCAGCCACAGGTTCTTAAATGTTTTGAGCAGACTATACATGTTTTATGCTTACATTTAGGCAAAGTTTTCTTTGCATAATCAGACTGAATTCCATGGGATTACTAGTTGGGATTGGATTGGGTGAAACTTGATGGATTTGGATTATGATATATATAGCAATGGTACTAAAAGTGGCACTCCAGCAAAAGCATACGAGCACCAACTGGTGGTGTAATTAGAGAAGAAGTGGCAGCAACTTAAAACTGTTATTTGGACCCTTACTTACAAACTTACAGCTCTGGGTTTAGTAGTACCTTAACATGTTATTCATCAATACAAATTATTTGTTGTAACACGTCTTCTATTTTGCAACCTAATTGAACTGTCCTGCATTTTCTATTTCAGTTTTTTTTTTTTTTTCTTTTTAATGGCAATTGCTTTCAAAATTAGCATGTTCTCTAATTATTTTTAAATTACATTATCCTTCTAACATGAAATGTTGAGTAAGGATACACACCAAGATTTTGGGCCTTCTCCTTTTGCCTACAGAAGAAAAATAATGTAAAATTAACAATTAGAACACAGATACTCATACTAGATCAATGAATTTATATAATGAGCCAGGAACTATACCTCATGTTTATCATTTTCTTCTGTGATGACAAACATCCCATAGTCACTCAGCTTTGCAATCCGATGCTCATCAAGCAATATATTGTTTGTTCTTAATCGATTGTTAAAAACACCAGGAATTACGCCAGTGTGTAGAAAATGCACAGCCTTGGCAACACCAATTAGAATCGCCAATCTATCTGACCACTTAAGAACCTTCTCAGGAAAATTTTCTGCATAACGTTCCCTATATTAGAGGTTAACAGCCTTTGATTCATGAAGATGAGTAATCAATGAAGGGTGTTTATGTCTTAGTAATCAAGTATAAGCACATATAAACATATGTATCTTCCTTAAGTCTATGTTTTCAAGTCCCCAACTCCTGTCTAAAGTCTATAAGGGAAAGCAAGGTTAAACCATCAGGTCCATCAACTTGGTTCTGAATGGCTTTAATTCCTTCACCTCCCCTTTTTTTATTAAAAATATAAGGCCATCTCTAAAGTGTTAAAACCTGAAAAAGGTCAACTATCTCTTTCCTAAGAACTACTGGCATAAATTCGGCTAAATTAAAGCATTATACATGTAGCTCCCAGGTAACTGAGAACCTCTCCAGATTGTTTCAGTACAGTGTAAATTTTAAAGACATTGTGGAAGACATGACATGAATATCTTTGACCTCTATGGCATACAAGCAGACATGATTCATCAAATTCATGGTTGCGTGATTCATGTAGAAATTTAATTTCATGCTGCACCATAATGCTACTGACCTGACAGATGGGCACGATAGTTCCCATTACGCACATATTCATATACGAGGAAGATTTTGTTGGCACTAGAATCATCTTGTCCACCACCCTCAATGCAGTGACCCAACAGGGCAACCAAATGAGGATGGTGAAGCTTTGAAAGAAAATCCAACCGTACTTTAAGGTTTTTAATGGAATATTTCTTCAACAAAGCAAGAGATCGAATAGCAACATAGGTCCCATTCTCCAATCTCCCTTTGTAAAGCTGAAAATCAAAAGCAAGATAACTTAAGATGCATCTGGCTGTAAAAATACATAACAAAGGAGCAACATGTATATAGATACTCGACAACTGTAGTTAGCTTCCAAACAATGATACAGGCATCAAGTAACAATGAGCTGCAGAAGAAGTAATTCTTTTTTTTCCCAATGCAGAATATATCTATTCATATTCACGGATGTCATGATTGCAAACTAGAGGTTAAACTATAAAATTGGCCATTTCAGACAAGTGGTCACTCAATCATCTATCCTTTGTACAGGCTAGTAGAAACAAGATATTGTTAAAGTTGTCACAAGTTTCTTACAATACCTTCCCTTTAGAGCCTTCACCCAAAAATGAGGAGGAATCAAAGTTGTTTGTGGCTTCCTTCAATTCTTCCAAAGAAAACAATCTATAGAGTGGGGAGCTTTGTGCCTTGGCCACTTGAGATATTAACCCTAAACAGAAAAGAAAACAAAAGATAAGCCACTAAAAGACTTCCTTCATTAACTCCAAACGAAGGATCACATACACATGACAAATTCTCTACTAATAGCTTAGCTTGTTTTATATGCAAATATTATATTGTTCAAACATGGACAAACATCTCCAATTTAATTAAATGAAAGAAATAACAAAAAAGGATAAAGAAATACAACTTACTGGCATTTGTAAGGAACTCAGAGGAAACACCAGTTGGTGGATTCTCCTGCACACCCTTTGGCATTGTATGCCGCCGTTCAGCTTTTACTCTTGACCAGTAGCGTCTAAACAGAATGAGAAGGGCAGATCCAAATAGGACAACAAAAAGAACTGCTCCTCCAATGATAGCTACTAAAACTCCTATCTCTCTAATTCTTGATTGTTTACTCATGATTGCTTCTCTACAATAAGACTCTCGATGTTGATGTTGGCCATCAATGGACAAGCAATTTCCACCAAATTTAACAACCCTGTTATCTGAAGTACTGTCCAAGCAAGGAGGAAGTACCCCTATTAGCTTGTTATCAGATATATCAACGAAACCAAGTTTGCGGCCGCAACTAAGCTGGTTTGGAAGTGAACCACTGAGCATATTAGAAGCTAAATGCAAATAACTGATGTTTGGCAAAGAAAACAAGGCAGAAGAGGGTGTCCCTCTCAGATGATTGAATGATAAATCAAGGTGTTGAAGCAGAGCCAATTCACCAAATTGCTCAGGAATCTCACCAGAGAGTGAGTTCTTGCTAAGGAGAACCGTGATCAACCCTTTTGGCAGTATAGGTAGTCCAGAATCCAACTCATTCTCTCTCAAATCCAACACATGGAGACTAGTTAAGCTACTCATGTCAGGTAATTCACCAGAAAGCTCATTGTGAGACATGGCAATGTCGGTTAATGAAGTAATTCTGCAAACAGAAGTAGGAAACCGACCCTTCAATTGATTACCTTTCAAGCTCAAAATAGTAAGGTTCGACAATGAATCCCACCAATCAGGAACACTATCATTGAAAAAATTTGTGTCCATTGTCAAAGATTGAAGCTTAACCATTCTTGATATCCCAAATGGGATGGAACCAAACATAAAATTGGAGCTCATATCCAACAGTTCGAGTGAATATAACCTATGAATTTTATCAGGAAGCGGTCCCCAAATCCCCAAAGACACTAAACCAAGAACCCTCAAACTCGTTAACCTTGTCAATGTAGTAACAAACGAATCAATAGAGAAACCCTCTGACAAAGTCTGGTTTGGAATGGCCTGTCCATTGAACTCCTTAACCTTTACAAGTCTATCCCCCATAATTTTAAGCTCAGTGACAAGGTTGTCCTGACAAGTAATGCTCATTTGTGGAGTTGAAGTCAGATTACAAGGGTCTCCCTCATAATTCTCCAAAACATCTAATGGTAAAGGGTACTCCAAATGTTTTCTAAGCTGAAGCAAGACTTGAACCTGAGAGGTTTGCAATGCATGATGGCCACTTGGGATAAACAAAACGCCCCATGAAACAAACACCTAGAAGCAACAAGTACAAGTATCCCATTGAACAACTATATATCAAATAGCAAGCTCTAAATTTCACTACACAAATCCTAGAAGTAGAATAGCACTAGTAGTCTCAAGAGAAACAAAATCCCACCCAGATAAGATTTTTATGTAGAAAAGCTAAAAGAGAGCTCCGGAAGTGAATTTACCTGGAAGAATAGTAGACACAGACAAATTTGGACAAGTTTTAAGACAGTCAAACCTCAAAATCAAGCCTTTTTAGCAACAATAACAAAAATGTTAACTCTAAACATTCCTTAGTCAACCATATTCAACCAAGTCAATAAAAGCTGAAACCCAAGAAATGCCGCATAACAAATGCAAAGCTAAGAACTTGAAACGCGAAACACATAAAAAGCTCAGCTCAGGATCCAATGTAAGCAAAACAGAAAACGACCCAGGAAGCAAAATTCTATTAGGAGGTTGTTTAAGCGTCGTTTCAAAGAATTTATGGAGAGAGGTGGTGGACCATGTTATGGAGAAAAACAGAGGGCCGTACTAGAGCAGAACTGAGAATGCATTTAATGCTACTACGGTGGTGGTGGTGATAGTGGTGACATTATTGGGTTTGGGGGGGGTGGGTCCTGCTTTATTTATTATTATTAGAGACACGAGAAGGACAAGCCCAGTCTCCAGAATGGAAGAAGTTGGTTTCTTCTGTTTTTCTCTCTCTCTCTGTTTGTGGGAGAGAGATAGAGAGAGAGTGAAACTTTTGTGTAACTAAATGCAGGTTTGTTTGTTTTTTGTCTTTCAGTGATTTTGATTTGTATTGGGTGATGTGGATTTCGATTTTGAATTTCGATTTTGATATTGCGTTAGTGCGTTAGTGCCATCACATGGTGCTTGCCTTTTTTTGCTCTTAACGGATACGTTTGATTTTTATGAATGGATTTGACCTGGATACACTTTCCATGGTCCGTTCTTTTTGTTTATTACTTAATTGCCCCTGTTCATTAATTCTTTCTGGTTGCATTTGCATTTATACTTGCATTTAAACATGGAAGATGTTATCTGGATTTTTATGGATCCAAGTATTCTCCCATCTAAAATCTCTATCATCACTTTATCACATTTACATCAATTTTAATATATGATGATGAAACAAGGAAATGTTTCCCTGATTTTAATGACTTCAACTTCAATTATCTATTTACTTCAAAAGTAATATCACCACATTTAAAATACAATACCATAGCTTTATCTCAACATCCAATTAAATGAGTAGATTAAGTGACACTAACTCAATCAAAATTATTAAAAGTATTTTATAAATTAAGATAAGATTGTTCAATGATTCACCTTTATAATTGCAGTATTAAGACTATAAATTCTAATTGCTATCTCGTATAATAAACTTTGAATTGCAATTGTTTAAAAGCAATCTTACAAATCATAAGTGGTTTTCCTTTTTTTTTTTTTTTTGTATGTTACATTAAAGTGATAAAAAAAATATCAATGGTAATTAAGTAATTTCGTGAAGTAGTTGAATAACGGCTAAATGAAAAGTAGGGGGGGTGAATAGGAAAAAGGAGTTGGAAAAGAAAGATTAGAGCCCAAATATTGCGTGGACCCCGCCCACAGGCGACAGCCAGTTGGACAGCCTGTGTTTGAATGTAATATCACGCTCTGACTCTGATAGCACAGTAGCTTTGTTTTTGGAATTTCCTTAAACTATACTGCCACCACCACCACCACGCGCACCCACACCACCTTGCTTCAACGCTTTCTATCTCCTCTCTATCACATTCGCTATTTAATTTTATGTAATTTCGATTTTATCTATTTTATTTTCCTTTATTTACCGTAACTTAATTACACAAATTTATCAAAATCTCTTCAAATTTACTATAATGAGAACATTATTTAATAGAAAGGTTCAGATTTATGTATAATTTCTTTTAGATATTATATGTAAACGTATAATAATAACTCCAACGTAAAATATTATTAATTTGATTACATGTTTGACATATATTTTTTTGCAAAAATTTTCTATTTTTTTTAGATAAAATTTCTATTATTTTCGAGATTGGAGGACAGTCATAATATCATTAATACACATATGTATGAATGAAAGGTATATTATTTAATTAACTTCAAAATTCAAACTATCATTTTTATTTATAAATATTGTTAAATTACAAAGATTTATATCAAATGATATAATACACGAGTCATACATTATCATTTATGTTATTTCATGATTAATGTGATAGTTAAAAAAAAAAATCCTAAATTTTGGTTATTTAAATAAATAAATTACACAAACACCAATGTATATTAGTCCTAGAAACATGGTTTAAAGAGAGGTGATTCAGTTGATGGGCATGCAAAGGCGAGTGGGGATTAGGGAACAGTAAAAGAAGGCGGCACAGTAGGGTGTGATGTTGCAAAGCGCAGACAAAGAGGCATGTTGGTTGGATGCCCTATCTTATTAGCTGTGCTTTTCTTTCTTTTGGTTTTTTTCGATTTTGGATTCCTCACGAATCACACCAAGTTCAGTCCATCTTCCTAAATAAATTGTCTAAAATCGTCCATGTACAACACCCATCACTTTTGGATTATATATTTATATCATTTCAATGGGACCCCCTTTCAATTTTTATATGCTTCACTTCTTTTTCATTTCTAGTCCCAAGGACCGGTTTGATGTGTGACTTTTTGTTTCGGTTTTTATTTTTTGAATGAAACAAAATACAGAAATTGTTGAAAGGTAATGAGAATGGTTCCATGAAGTTTTGGCATCATTATTAACACATTGACTGTCAGGCAATGATCAATGGTGAGTTAATGAATAATAATTAATTAATAGGTGTAGTGGTACCGTTTCATGATATCGTACAAACCAGATAAAGACAATAAATAAAGTAAACTCTTATTTTCATGTAAAATCCAGCATCTACTGCTATGCAAGACTAGATTTTTTTTTTCTTTTTTTTTTTAAAAAAAAAAAAACAGATTAGGTTTCTAGATAAGAGATAAAAAGAAATTAAAGTACCTATGTAAATGATTGTCTTAAAAATACCCTATGAGTTTGAAAGAAAAAGGACAAGGTTTTGAATGGAACCAGCAGTGCAGGACCACCTTTACAAAGCCATTGAGAATACTTCACAAGTTGCCAAAATGATTCCATTATGATCAATAAAAGCATATCCCTTACAAACTATACTTTCTCATCCCTGCCCTGGAAAGACTGTTCTTCTAGCTCTATATCCTTAACAGAGGACATCATCTGCTACTTACTTCGAGCTTTTTCTCTTTTGACTATTCTTTTCTTCACTTCTGTTCTTTTGTTCCTCTTGTTCCCCTGGCTCACAGTCACAATATTCAGAGGCATTCAAGCAACATAGGATGTAACATATTTCAATCACATTTTCAGTAGGACAAACTTGGTACTGGATGTAACATTCTCAAATTGTGTTTTCTCTTAGGAGGACTGCTAAATCCAATCATAAAATTTGTATCAATCTTCTTTTTTAATGGTATTCTCGTTACAAAATAAGTTTTATTAAATCAAATGAGAGACTATTTTGTCATTTTGCGGACAGATATAGTAAGCAGTAAGCACTTAACATAGAGGACATGCTGGGACTATATTTAGTTTTTCATGCATTAACAAATTCCTTTGCATCTCTTTCATTAGCCACCTCCGTAGCAACGCTACTTATAGAACCGAGTGTGAATTATTTCCAAACAAATGCTCTTTTTCGGTTTATGAAAATTTGGGCATGTATGGACGTACTTATCATTCTCAACAACAATATGTTCCTTTAATGTCAGATAATAATAACATAGATGTTTACGGGGACAATATAAATATAACAAATTATTCATTAGGTTTTAGTATGACATTCAGTTCCCAAATTAACAAAGTGAATGGAGAGATGAAGTGTACATGATTCATAGAATTGTAACCATAAATATTGCCCAGAAAACAGTTCTACTATTATCTCCAGTCAACAATGATAGTACCTGACAGCGTCTGATCACATAAAATTTTGTTGAGAAGTAACTTTCTGCTGATAGAATTATAGATATAACATCCAAGACAATGTGGCTGTTTAAACAGCTATCCTTAACAAGTTCTCTTAATTTTCAAAAGTTTCAACCTGTTTTTGTTCTTCTGCATCTCAACTCATTGTCATCATCACCAGCCCCTCTACTCCAGGTTTGACTTTTCATTTTATAATTCCACTTGACCTATTAAAATCACTACATTTTCCCCAGCACTGACATTGCCAACTCCTTGGGTGGAACTGGTTCTACAATTTGCCATACCTTTAACTATAACTTCAGGTTTGCCATTTCATTTCCTTCCCTCCAAAGGCCAACAATGCCTTAAAACACAATTAAATATTCAGTCATTAGGAACCCATAACACATAGAAACAGAAACTCAAGCCCTCTAGATTTGACCAACTAATATATCTACAAGAAAATCCTATCCATTTATTCCTCTCATGACAACCCCAACTGAGGTACACAGCATGAGACTGGAGCCATCAATGATCTAGACAACAAGAACGTCTACTCCCAGTCGAGCTGCTGCACAAAACTTCCATCCTGATGGCGTCAATGTCATCCTCTAAAAGCAGACCACCACATGCTCTCCAGGCCATCTGGCGCTTCATAAAATATCACACCATTTCCAACACCATGAATACTAACAATAACAACAGCCAAAAAGAGTCTAAGCAAAACCAAAAGTAGCTTGGGCAATTTCTACATCTTACAAACTTTAAAGGCCAAAAACATTGTTGAGCTGTTGGAAGATGCAAGAATTCAAAATCCACATTGTGAAAGACCATAACATGAAAGAAAAACTGTGTCTGGACTCTGGAGGTACAGTGAATGGGATTAAGCACGATGGCTATTCGCAACAAATGATTTGGGGCAGGTGACAGGTATTAAAGAAAGGCTGGGGAGTTTTGGAGATTATAAAGGAGAGTGGATCACCAAAAGAGGTCAAGGTAAGTTGGGGAACCTTTAACAGCATTTTTGATAGGCAAATGAAATTGAGGAAATTAGTCATAATGAATTTGTGTATTGGGAAAGGGCAGTTGATGGGTAATGAAACGAAAGTCAATGAAGTGGTGCTAAAGCGGAAGCAAATGATTTGACTCAGCAGGCTAAATCATACTAGGAAAAACTGAAATTGGAAGAAGCCAGAAGAAGAAAATAGAGAAAAGGAAATAAATAGATGCAGCCACATCATCATAAATGACAATTGAGCAAAAATAAGAACCGGATCAACAGAAAGTTACAATTTTGATTATTAGAATTACTGATGTCAGAGTTTGTTAAAGGGTGATCTAGAGATTAGTGAATTGGATAGGTTTCTCCACCTAGTAGACTAATCTTTTAGGTTAGATGCCCAGCTCCTAAAACAGGTATCTGCAAATCATGGGACTACCATGTGGACTTATGTGCACGGCTCATTAAGAGGTTGCCTTGCACTTTCTGCCAGGGGTCTTGCAAGAGGGGACTGTTAAGTTCCAAAATTCCACAAGTAACTGGCTAAAGGGGCAACTTTGGGTCTTATAATTAGGATGGGATTCTACATTTTTTAGTCTTTTGAATTAGAAGCACCATTCTTACAAGAATTACCAGTTTACCACATCACCCTTACCAAAAGTTATAGTAAACATCAATCTCCCCAAAGACTAAAATAATAAGGTACAATTTACAACTACATCTTCTATTTTTTTCCATCAAGAACTGTACCTTAGGAGATGAAAAAACCAAACCTTCTTCTTTCTTTGATTCCTTTATCTTCTATTATCAATCAAACAACCACATGTCACAACATCCATTGCCCAACACACATATCTAAAATGACAAATTATAGATAGCAAAGAAATGTAGCAGATATAACAATCATATAGTCCAGATTAATAATAAGAGTGTAGAAAACAAATTTTTTAATAAATTGTTTTATATAGCTCATTACAAAAAATTTGCATAAAAGAAGTTCAACCAAGATTATCTGGATTTGAATGGCACGCCTTATATGAAAATCAACAGTGGACATGCCACTTTATACTACGACATAATTTATCTGCACTGTGGAAAGAATAACAATGAACAAAGAAATTACTTTGAATGAAATATTGCACATGTAAGGTTCACAATAAAAAGTTGGATCTTATGTTGAAAGATTCATAACCCAGGTAATTAAATTATCAACTCGTCTAAAATTCAACATGAAATGAGTCAGATATATCTAGAGACTTAATATAGCTTTCAAGTATGTAACAAATAAAATGTAGTCGCCTTCATTAAAAATCTACCATATAAGCTCTACTCAAATCATATTAACTGTTCCTATCAGAAAAAAATCATATGAACTGTAAAAAAGCCTGAGTCAGCAGATAGGCATGTCGTATTTCTTCTTGGATAGTCAAGTAATCTAGCAATGAGTCCTTGAATTGAAGACACAGGAACAGATGCTGCCACTCAGACCACTGCTTAACCATCATACTACCAGCCCACTGTTGGAAAGTTTAGTGCTTCCTTCATTGACTCAAGTCTGGCAATCCATTACCTAAAGCTCGAACTAGCATGCCCCACCTCGGTATGCACTCATTACTTCAGGCATATCATCCATGTAAGGAACCACAAACCTTTTCTCAAACTGCTTGCTGCTCAAAACTAAAGACAAACCAACATCTGCATTCTCATTCAACAATTTTTTTGACACTAAAACTTTGATAACTGACCATCTCGGAATAACTCTCCTCTCCAAACTAATCAACAACAGATTAGGGCGTCTAACAACGTCTGCTGGCTTCAACCCTAACTTTTCCATGAAGAAATCCATCAATTCCCTAATCTTCTTTTCAGAAGAAAGCATAAGCATCGGTTGTCTTTTAAAGGCGAAACAAAATTCATCTTCAGACCAACCAAAGTTCATCAAAATTTCTTTTTTCTGCTCCCACTTCGACCTGCTCAACACTGTCATTGACCTCACAGCCAGAACAAACAACAAACTTGCTGGTTCGAAACCCATTTTCTTTATTGAATCAACCACATCTTCAAACACAGGAGTCTTCACGAGCAGAGATACAGGTTGCAACAATAACAATTTCACGATAAGAGATTCGGGCACACCATGTGCCCTTAAAATGTTCATATTTGGCACCATGAACTTCTCTACATCGCAACCAAAGACACGAATAGATTGCTTCAAAGCACGAATAACATTCTCATTGGTTCGAAGAAACCCTTTGAGGAAATCAATAGTGGGCATAATATGGTTCTCTAAACTAGAGTTAAACATATAACTAGTTGCACAAAACAACATGGGCAAATCAGGTGCTGAGACACCAAGTGATCGAACATATTCGAGCTTCGGTTTGAGAGTCTTGTCGGGATCAGCCAAAACTATTCGTGGGTTCTTAGAGACTAAAGTAGCAATGTGGGATTTAGTGAAGCCATAAAATGATAATAATTGAAGAACAGAGTCCGGTCTGTTAGTGTTTTCAATCTTAAATTTCTTAGAAGCGGAGATAGCTTTTTCTAAGGACAACCCACAAGAGTTTGTCAGATAAGAAACAGTCAACAGCTGTTGGTCTGTGGGTTTGGGTGTTGTGTTTGTAACTTGTAGTGTCTGCAGACACCGAACGAGAATGGTTTGTAAAGATATGACTCTGTTTTGTGAAATCAGGGTTTTGCACATGAAAGCAAACATTGGTAAACAAGTTGGAAAAAACAACAATCAGATTCACTGACTATGAGTTTTTGGAGATAGAGACTCACCCGAATTCACGAGCTATAACTTGACTCTGATTTTGGTCTTGCTCTTGGTCTTTGGTTTTCGCTCTCACTCTCACTAGTCACTACTACTCGGAGACAATGAAGGCATGAAGCTCTGTTAT
Source organism: Nephelium lappaceum (assembly GCA_021234005.1). Taxonomy (NCBI): domain Eukaryota; kingdom Viridiplantae; phylum Streptophyta; class Magnoliopsida; order Sapindales; family Sapindaceae; genus Nephelium; species Nephelium lappaceum. The sequence goes on from CM038004.1 coordinate 6,195,884, forward strand.
TTTTATTTTATTTTTTTCCTTCCCTGTGTCGTGTGATATTACTCATTTTTATTCCAATGATTTTTTTCAGGGATCAAATCATTTTAGCCTTTAAACTTTAAATTTTAAGTTTTAAGAAATGAACAAATTTTTTATTATATTTTAAAAAAAATAAAATAAACCCTAATATTTTAAAAAAATATCAAATTCATCATTCTCATTAGTCAACCGACGGTCAGACCTAAAAGATAATATAGTATGAAAGAATAATTTTATCATTTCAAATTACAATTCAAGATCTTGACATATATACAAATCAGATAATTTAAAAAAAAATTAAAAATAAACAATTAGAAAATTTTTTTATTTTAATTTTTTTAAAATAATAATAAATGAAAGAATAGATATTTAATAAAAATAAAAAATTAATTTAAAAATAATAAAAATGATATTTACCCTTAAAAGAATTGAAAATTTTTAACATTAATAAAAAATAAATAAAAATTAAATGTTTTACATATACTAAAAAAAATTGAGCCTAAGGGCAAAGCTATAATTTCATAAAATTTATATATAAAACTAGTAAAGAGTAATTTTGTAATTAAATATTATCATAATATTTAATTATGGATGGAGGTATGATGATCTTTTTATCTATTTTAACTAAATTCAAGGGTAAATGAGTCTTTTTACATTTTTCGTTAGGTTTGACCGTCAATTAACTAATGGGAGTGACTAATTTGACACTTTTTCAAAATTTTTCAAAACATTAGAGTTCATTTTACCCTTTTTCGAAATGTAGTTAACAATTTCATCTTTTTCCAAAAGTTAAGGACTAAAATGATTTTTTTCCTTTTTTTTAAGACATAAAGAACTACCGAGACTATACATGATGTGACACTAATGACGTGAACTCAAAAACAGCTTTCATACGGAAAAGATGGACTCGCACAACTATTAGAAAATGGTCCACACAATGTCAGAGGCAAAACACAAGCGATTTTATTTCAATGATTTTAAACCATCGGATAAATGGATCTTGCAAATCTTCTGTGAATAAAAATAAAATAAAATTAGTGATCTAATTATATTCCTTCAAATTTTTAGATTGTAATAACTAAAAAATTTTGAGAAAATTTTTATCTAATTGGCCTTATATAAAATTCTATTTGATTATATTTGAAATGTGAGAATTTCGAAGATAACATTGAAATTATTTTGAATTTTATAATTAATTACTAGCTTACGAAAATAATTTATTTTAACATCATCTCTTCATTGGTAGACTAAGATGGGCTTCCAAATTTCTTTATAATTTGTATAGCTTAATTCTTTTTTTTTTTAAAAAAACGACTATTTTAAATTCATGATTTTTTTTTTCTTTTTGATTAGTATTACTTAGCAGAAGACAACGGGAACTAACAGAGATATTACTCTAAAATGCAATTTTAAATTCATGATTTTTTTTTTCTTTTTGATTACTATTACTTAGTAGAAGACAACGGGAACTAACAGAGATATTACTCTAAAATGCAGCTCAAAAAATAGCTCTCAAGATAAGAGGAAACCCACAATACATAGGGGAGAAATCCACATAATGATTGGGGTACGTGTTTGAACCTCATGACTTTAGTGTCAACTGCATGAGTGGGACGACATTTTACCATTGCGCCAACCCCGCTTTGTGCAATTCATGACTTATTGTAAAGATAATGACATACTGCAATAAATACTCAGCAAAACTGAAATGAGCAAGTCAAACAAAGATGTTAAAAAATGGTGATTTTCACTGTAAAAGCTTTGCATTCTTATTTAATCTTCAAAAGTTGAAACAGGTTAGGCATTCTTTTACTAGACAAACCCCCTTCTTATATATCTACACTCTACAGAAAAGAGAGAAGCAGCAAATCAAGGAAATACAAGCTTTGTAAGTATTTAGAGATGCTATTTCTAAAATGATGAATCTTCCCTGAGCACCTTGTCATCTGTGGATTTTTCCAGGTAGGAAATAACAAGATCAGCTGCTTTGCACCCTGAGGCTATTGCTTTGCCCACAGACAATCCCCCTTTATGGTTACCTAACAAGTTCATAAATCACACAACAAGACTTAAACTGATAATGGATATAATTCAGAATTTGATAATTGGGTGGCTAGAAGCCATTCTCATATATCAGAAGTAAAGATGTATGACTTGTCATCTGGCGCTTCATAAAAATTCACACCATTTCCAACACCATGAATACTAACAATAACAACAGCCAACAAGAGTCTAGGCAAAACCAAAAGTAGCTTGGGGCAAATCCTACATCTAACAAACTTGAAAGGCCAAAAATGTTATTGAGCTGTTGGAAGATGCAAGAATTCAAAATCCACATTGTGAAAGACCATATCATGAAAGAAAAATTGTCTCGAGGTACAGTGATTAGGATTAAGCACGATGGCTATCCGTAACAGATGATTTGGGGCAGTGATGAGTATTAAAGAAAGGCTGGAGAATTTTGGACTATAAAGGAGAGTGGATCACCAAAAGAGGTGAAGGTAAGTTGGGGAACCTTTAACAGCATTTTTGATAGGTAAATGAAATTGAGGAAATTAGTCATAATGAATTTTTGTATTGGGAAAGGGCAGTTGATGGGTAATGAAACGAAAGTCAATTAAGTGGTGCCAAAGTGGGAGCAAATGATTTGACTCAGCAGGCTAAATCATGCTAGGAAAAACTGAAATCAGAGGGGAGGAAGCTGGTGAGAGCAGGAGGACAAATTGGAGGAAGCCAGAAGAAGTATATAGAGAAAAGGAAATAAATGTCTGCAGCCACATCATCATAATGACAAGTGAGCAAAAATAAGAACCAGATCAACAGAAAGTTACAACTTACAATTTTGATTCTTAGAATTATTGATCTCAGAGTCTGGTATGAACTGTTAAAGGGTGATCTAGAGATTAGTAAATTGGATAGGTTTTTCCACCTGATAGACTAATATTTTAGGTTAGATGCCCAGCTCCTGCAAAAGGTATCTGCAAATCTTGGGACTACCATGTGGACTTTATGTGCACGGCTCATTAAGAGGTCGCCTTGCACTTTCTGCCAGGGGTCTTGTAAGAGGGGACTGTTGAGTTCCACAATTCCACAAGTAACTGGCTAAAGCGGCAACTTTGGGTCTTATATTTAGGATGGATTCCTACATTTTTTAGTCTTTTGAATTGTAAGCACCATTGTTACAAGAATTACCACATCAACCTTACCAAAAGTTATAGTAAACATCAATCTCCCAAAAGACTAAAATTGAATAGATTACAATTTACAACTAAATCTTCTTTTTTTTTTTTTTAAAATTTTTCCCCCTCAAGAACTGTACCTTAGAAGAAGGCAAAACCAAACCTTCCGTCTATTGTCAATCAAACAACTACATGTCATAACATCTATTGCCCAACACACATATCTAAAATGACAAATTATAAATAGCAAAGAAATGTAGCAGATATAACAATCATATAGTCCAGATTAATAATAAGAGCATAGAAAACAATTTTTTTATATATATATTTTTTTTAATATAGCTCATTATAAAAAATTTGCATAAAAGAAGTTCAACCAAAATTATCTGGATTTGAATGGCACGCCTTATATGAAAATCAACAGTGGACATACCACTTTATACTACGGCATAATTTATCTGCACTGCAGAATGCATAATTATGCACAAAGAAATTACTTTAAATGAAATATTGCACAAGTAAGGTTCACAATAAAAAGTTGGATCTTTTGTTGAAAGACTCATAACCCAGGTAATTAAATTATCAACTCAATCCAAAATTCAAAATGAAATGAGTCAGATATATCTGGAGACTTGATATAGCTTTCAAGTATGCAACAAATAAAATATAGTCGCCTTCATTAAAAATCTACCATAGAAGCTCTACTCAAATCATATGAACTGTAAAAAACCTGAGTCAGTAGACAGGCATCTCGTATTTCTTCTTGGATAGTCAAGTAATCTAGCAATGAGTCCTTGAATTGAATGATACAGGAACAGATGCTACCACTCTGACCACTGCTTAACCATCATACTACTAGACCACAGTTGGAAAGTTTAGTGCTTCCTTCATGACTGAAGTCTTGCAATCCATTACGCGAAAGCCCGAACATCATGCCCCACCTTGGTACTGCTCTCATTATTTCAGGCATATATCCATATAAGGAATCACAAACCTTTTCTCAAACTGCTTGCTGTTCATAACTAAAGAAGAACCGACATCTACATCCTCGTTCAACAATTTTTTTGACACTAAAACTTTGATAACTGACCATCTCGGAATAACTCTCCTCTCCAAACTAATCAACAACAGATTAGGGCGTCTAACAACATCTGCTGCCTTCAACTCTAACTTTTCCATGAAGAAATCCATCAATTCCCTAATCTTCTTTTCAGAAGAAAGCATAAGCATCGGTTGTCTTTTAAAGGCCAAACAAAATTCATCCTCAGACCAACCAAAGTTCAGTCAAAATCTCTTTTTTCTGCTGCCACTTCGATCTGCTCAACACTGTCATTGACCTCGACAGCCAGAAGAAATGACAAACTAGCTGGTTCAAAACCCATTTTCTTTATTGAATCAACCACATCTTCAAACACAGGAATCTTCACAAGCAGAGATTGAGGTTGCAACGCCAACAATTTTACTGATAAGAGATTCGGGCACACCATGTGCCCTTAAAATGTTCATATTTGGCACCATCAACTTCTCTACATCGCAACCAAAGACACGAATAGATTGCTTCAAAGCACGAATAACATTCTCATTGGTTCGAAGAAACCCTTTAAGGAAATCAATAGGTGCGCATAATATGGTTCTCTAAACTAGAGTTAAACATATGCCTAGTTGCACAAAACAACATGGGCAAATCAGGTGCTGAGACACCAAGTGATCGAACATATTCGAGCTTCGGTTTGAGAGTCTTGTCGGGATCAGCCAAAACTATTCGTGGGTTCTTAGAGACTAAAGTAGCAATGTGGGATTTAGTGAAGCCATAAAATGATAATAATTGAAGAACAGAGTCCGGTCTGTTAGTGTTTTCAATCTTAAATTTCTTAGAAGCGGAGATAGCTTTTTCTAAGGACAGCCCACAAGAGTTTGTCAGATAAGAAACAGTCAACAGCTGTTGGTCTGTGGGTTTGGGTGTTGTGTTTGTAACTTGTAGTGTCTGCAGACACCGAACGAGATTGGTTTGTAAAGATATGGCTCTGTTTTGTGAAATCAAGCTTTTGCAAATGAAAGCAAACATTGGTTATTACAAGTAAACAGATTCACGGACTTACGAGTTTTTAGAAATAGAGACTCACCCGAATTCACGAGCTATAACTTGACTCTGATTTTGGTCTTGCTCTTGGTCTTTGGTTTTCGCTTTCACGCTCACTAGCCGCTCGGAGACATGAAGCTCTGTTTTTCTTTTTTCCATTTTAAATGACTGATGACGCTCCTCTGTATCGTGTGACAATACTCCCAGTGATTTTAAACCATCCCATAAGTGGACCTCGGAAACCTCTATCCTTTTCAATTGCGGATAAAAATAAAAGAAAATTATTTTAAAATAAATATGGATCAAATTATATTCCTTCAAATTTTTAAATTGTAATAACTAAAAAAATCTAAGATAATTTTTTCTCCTAAGTAGTCTTGTATAAAATTTTATTTGATTATATTTGAAATGTGAGGATTTCATTTGATAGCATTAAAACTATTTTGAATTTTAAAATTACTATCAACTTACAAAAATAATTTTTCTAATACCATCTCTTTACTGGTAAACTAAGATGGAATTACAAATTTCTTTTGTTATAATTTGTATAGCTTAGTGTTTAAAAACAAAAATTCTAATTTAAATTCGTGATTTATTATAATGATAATGACCGCAATAAATATTCAGCAAAACTGAGATGAGCAAGTCAACAAAGAGGATGTTAAAAAATGGTGATTTTCACTGTAAAAGCTTTGCATTTTTTATATAATCTTCAAAAGTTGAAACAGTTTATACATTCTGTTACCAAACAAACCCCTTCTTATATATCTACAGTCTACAGAAAAGAGATAAGCAGCAAATCAAGAAAATGCAAGCTTTGTAAGTATTTAGAGATGCTATTTCTAAAATGAAGAATCTTCCTTGAGCGCCTTGTCTTCTGCAGATTTTTCCAGGTAGGAAATAACAAGATCAGCTGCTTTGCACCCTGAGGCTATTGCTTTGCCCACAGACAATCCCCCTTTATGGTTACCTACCACGTTCATAAATCACACAACAAATAACAATGCTTAAAATGATAAGGGATATAATTCAGAATTTGATAATGGGGTGGCTAGAAGCCATTCTCATATAGCAGAAGTAAAGATGTATGGAGGATTAAGGACAATAAACTGACGAAACCAGTTATATTGGGCCACCGGTCTCATTATATTTCATATGCAACATGAGATAATTTTATAGAAAAGTAGAAAATATGGTAAAAAATCTGTTGCCAATGTCTACAAGGATGATAATGCTTGTGAACTTACAACATGTAGATGTTTATGAAACTTTAAAGTTTATATTTGACTAGGCTGTTTTGTCACAGTGATAGAGCAAATCAAAGATCCGAGATTGACAATTAGCTACACCAGCTCGTCTTTCAGCCAGCTGACAAGGTTACAAAAGATCACTCATTTTAATTGATGAATTCTTACCAGCATAAAAGAATCCGGGAAGATTTTTCTCCATCTTATCAATTCCCTCTAACACTGAGCCATAGTTACGCCCATACAAGGGAAATGCTTTGCTCCAGAAAAAGTGACTGTCAATGAAGTATACTTCAAGTTATAACAGAATGCATTGAATATAAACATACCAATTGATTATTAAAGCAAATGATTGCTCTCCGTAGGTTATCTCTACTCTTAACCACCAGGAAAATGAGATAAAATTATATATATATATATATATTTTTAAATGGTTCACATACTTCAGAAACATGGGTTCCCCTTCCACTCCCAGCAACTGCCTGAGGTCTGAAGTAACAATCTGCTTCAATTCATCTCTAAAGCAGAATTCAGTTTAAGAAAAATATTAGGTGTGTAAAGGGTACAACGTAAAAAATTATTACTATGAATTAGTGTAAACACATAATTGACAGAAAAATAGAAGACAAGAAATACAGTAATGAGTAGAAAAACAAAAGCATTATAGCTTCTCATACGTTGAAGCTTTTGCCAATTCTCTGTTTCGACTTCCCCCAACAAAGGTTGTATAGAGATATAGACCATTAGATGCACGATCTGGAAACATCATAGAGGAAAAAAGTGTACCTGAACAACAGAATATATTTAGTCAAAACATTAGAAAAATAAGATGCTATTTATTAACTAGGCTATAACTACACACCAAGAGTTTTTAAACCATTTTGCTGTTCCTTAGAAGGAATAAGAACCCCAAATCCTTCAAGGGGCCTCTTGACATTCTCCTTTTTAAAGGTAGTGACGATGACTGATAGCGGCATGTAACTTATCTGCATAAGGACAAATGCATTATAATTGTTACTAACTTCACAGATATTAATGATGTTATTTGTATTTCCCGATCAACATCCTAAATCTAAAGTCTCAGTGTCACCTAATTACGTCAATTTTAATGTACCATCAAATTATTGTCACTAAATTTCAACAGATAGGAAGCATAAGAGATTCAGCTCTTGGTTAGAAATTGAATTGATTTGGAAAAATCAACTTCTATGTGGTTCAAGAACTTAATTTTCATAAAACAACAAACTGAAAGGTTTAATTAATGACCATGAATTTGTTCATCAAATTCTCGAACAAGCATAAGTCCCAAATGAAGATAGAACTACTATAAATTTTTCTAGTTTTAAAGATTCTCATTCTGAAAGGCTACTTGCTAATTCCTACAAAATAATAACTGAATGCAATTTTAAGAAGAAATTACAACAAAGCTATCACCACGTTCATATTACCATTATCATGTAAGAAAGATCATGATTACTATGCATGTAGCTCTTATGAAATAATTCTAGCAGATATCTTGCATATCCAAATCCAAATTATCAAAAATCTGATGTAGCCTCCAAAATGTTGACAAGCACAAACCAGGATGTTCAAATTAAACTGCTGGAATAAATACCTCAGGGAGAAAGTCCAGTGGAATGAGATTTCCTCCTTTCGTAATCTTCATTTCTTTAACACTACATAGCGGAGCCTATCATAAAAATTCACCTTCACTTGATTATGTTGTCCTTTTATTAGAAGAAAATGAATCTGAAGTGTAGCAAGGACATCAATATGTTAAAAAGCATGAGACGTGCACATGTGAGCAAGCAGAGAGAAGAAAAGAGAAGAGAGAAAAGACAAATAAAGTTTTGTCATGGACAAACTTTTCTTTCATTTGATGCAACCCGTTATGGCAGCTGGACAAATATATGATGATAGCAGTGCTTGAACTCATGTGTTATCTTTTAGTTCTTTCTTCCACTACTTTGATCTTATTTTATTCTTCCAAATCAATTAGATGTCGCATATGCTTTCAGCAGAAAGCATGTCGACTGAGACATAACTCACACCATGCTAGGCAAACCAACATGGTGACCCCTACTAAGTGGATGCACCGTTTGAAGTCTAAAATCAAATTTCCCAGCATGGAAGTAAACAAATAGCCATAAATACATTATAAAGTAAAAAGAAATACGAACCGTCATGATTACAGCATCAAACGATAAAACTTGTGAACGTTTGTCACGTTTAGAAGTGCAAGAGAGTGACCAATCCTCTGACCCTTCATGACAGTAAGCTAAAGACAAAACCTTCGATTTTAGTTTTAGTTCATCTTTCCCAAGCTTCATGCACAAGGCATCTGTAGTGTCTGCAAAAGAGAACAAAACACAAAAAAACAAAACAAAACTAATATTCAGCATAAGAGCTCATAAAAAATCAATTACTTTATCAGTAAAGAGGCCAGCTTAGAAGGGACAAAAGAGGGCATGAAAGAATTTTAGTAGCAGCTGACAGAAAAGAGATAATAGCCTGTAATTAAATATATACTGATAATCATAAAGGCAGATAAATCTGAACAACAAGAAGGAACAGTGCGCGCTAACTTGAAGCATCTTATATAATAATCATAGTATTTGTTCACGCTTAGCTACTCAGTAAGAAATTATAATTACAACACCTTTTTGTAGCAAATCATGGTGATGCTAAATTTCTGTTCTCTACATCATGCTTTTCATAATTCAAGCTTATCTTCACATAAAAGGCTTGGGTGGTGTTACCTAGGGAAGTTTCAATTAGGGAAGAAAATTAGCCAATAAGTAAGTTATGTGTGGAAGGGATTGAGTCCACCATGAAGAAGGTAAAGGTAACAACAAGGTAAAAATATTCCAAAGTGATAAGCAGAAGGCCGAGGGGAATTTCAACCAGGGTTCTAAATTTGAATCCTAGGGTGCTAAAAGAGAATCTAAAGGCTTCTAAAGCTAAAGGCAACTAAAAGGATCTCTACGCCACATGAAAGAAGCATGGGTCAATGAACCTACAATTAATGATTTCCACCTTAAAAGCCCATACATAAGGCATGACTTTACATATGATGTTAATAATATATTACCATGTGATTTACTAAAAGTTAAGGTTGAAAATAATATTGTTCGATGTGAATTTCGATTGAGAGAATAACAACACCACATCTGTACAAACCAAAAAACTAGTAGAATATCATTGGCTGAAGTTGCCAACCAACTTATCTGTAAAGGACTTCAAGCTGAGAGGTATTTGGAAAAGTGATAGAGATTGGATACCCTCCAACATAGGCCAAGAGTGTTGAAGGGTGCAGTAAAGTTACTACAGGACTGAAAACGCATTTTCTTCATGTGGGCCACAGAAAATGCATGTTCAAGGTGGGAAAGTATACGAGTAAGACTATACTAAGAATGTCCAAATAAAAGCAACTGCAGGAATGAAATTCATGAACACTTTGCAGGCACTGGTATAAAAGGAGCATGCTACACAAATGGCATCACATACCAGATACAATACACAAGCCACATTGTCTCCTGTGAAAAAAGAAGTTACCCTAAATCAGTACCTGCATTCCACCAAGAAACGAAAATGAACCACGCTGATGGCGCTTCTTTCCTGTAGAACCCTTTGTTTCTCTCCCTTTTTCATTTTTGGCAGAATAGCTTTGATTTGATTGCCCCAGCTATCACAGAACCAAACCTGACATATAAGAAAAGATGCCACTTATCAACCAAAAATAAAAATAAAAATTATGTAATGTTTAATGGACCATTTCGATTCATAGAATACCCAATGGCAGTCCCAACTATAAGACTTGTAATCATAATTGCTTACGTGTATAAATTTGCTATCAAACATAATGTTTAGTATTAATGCAACAAGACAAATTTTAAAGCATTCATGTAATTCTTAAACAAAATGAAAACATCACATAAAAGGCCTCATAAATCAAGATGCAGTGTCAAGAATTATGTTGTTCAGGGCAGTGACATTGCATGTCAAAATCTCCTCATAAACAGGCAACACGAAGTGAAACCTTTCAGAGGAGATAACTTTGCCTCAAATATTACTAATATATGTCCACAGAACACATCTAATTAAAAGACAGGAATATCAAGGATATACGAATCCTGGCATACAATCAGAATCTTCCCATTTTCAGTAAAGAAATATCTATTTGCACATAACTTCTCTTAGTTGTATAATTCTCAAACTCAACAGTCTGGAATCGAAACGATCCAATAGATAACCAGTACAAACACAAAATTTGAGAAAGAAATTAATACTGAAAAAAATCTTTACCAAAAGCTAACGCACAGGTGTACCAGGAAGTTGCTTTAAGTATACCTTTTCTCTAGATCCCATAGCTCTGGAAATGAATAGCGCATCTGTTTTAAATGATTACAAAGTAGTCAACAAAATTATAGAACAAATGAAATAAATGAAATGAACCAGTAGCAGGAACACCATGTCATCAAAGCAGCTTGTTGATTGTTATATATTAAAACTTGCTATATTGCAAGTACATTAGGAGTCATTCTCACATCAACCATAACTAGATTATCAACAAAAAGAAGCAGAGACAGAATTGTAGCTCAAGAATCCTTGCATGAGACTAATATACGTACTCCAAGGAGACATTACTTACAGAAAGAGATTCAGGATTCTCCAGCACTGGTGCCCGCAACAAATGGATCAATGAGATAATCAACCACCTAAAAGGACAAAAAGAGTACATAAATGACATAAAATAAAACAACAAGGCATCAAACGTTTCTAGATAAGTCTTGAAGCTCCGGACCACTCCAAAAGTATCAAAAGAAACAATGTATTGCAGGCATCCATTTCATTACCACATATAGTAAGGTAAATTCACAGTATTAGAATGAAATACCTCCTTCCCAAAATGGCGCTCGAAGAACCCACCCACACTGCAGGAAAACAAATAAAAACTCAATACTATGAGGCTTAGTTAGTTAAAACCTACAACAAATAAGGTGGAAATGCAGAAAGTCTTAATCAACTGATCAAATAAAACTCATTCTTCACCTCTCATTTGCATTAGCATCAGACACTTTTGCAGAGTCACTTTTCTTCCACAAAAATGGTTCCAGAATTATGTAAAGCTACAAGTCCAGAAATGCACTTAATCAAAGAATCTCTATTTCATCAGATGAGTTACAAACACATGGTGGTAAACAAACCTTTGATTGGGCAGAAAGAATGTTGCTCTTGATGAATGCAATGGGATTTGAGGGAATCTGCCACAAAAATTCAAGCAAAAATTATGGTCACAGGACTCAGTCAAAGACGAATGTCTACATATATTAAGAAATCAGAGCTAAGCCATAGAAAATGCATTCCCTGTGTCTTAATGTCAAACGATGTAAACTTAATAACAGCACAAATGTAACAAGCAGGACTACCAGTACTGGAACCCCATTTCTTGCAATATATCGTTTGTTCTGTGAAATTGGCTGCAAGTGTAGAAAGTAATCAATTTAGTCAAGACTCAAGAGAGAACTACTTCAATTTATATATAATCTACAATAAGAAACCGAACTTTCCACTTCAGAGCAGCAAAATATATATTCCAAAACTAAATACTAGAGAAGCACATAAGCAGTCCAAATGGTGGAAAAAAATTTTGGCATTAGAAGATGAATTAAAAACAAAGACAATTCACATGCATGAAAAGGCACAAACTGTAGCTTCACAATCTAATAAGTTGAAGATGTTATGGAAACTCTCACAAATTGTTGCTTATCTCGAATTCCAAGATCATCAAGAAGACATCTGACGTCCACCTCACTCTCAGTCTGCACAAGATCAAGAAGTCATCAATTTTAACAAATAAATTGCTATAGATAACAAGCACTCAAGTCTGCAAAGATGAACATCACTGCACACATTTCAACAGTCACAGTTCTCATAATTTACGAACTAGTTAAAGACATTCCCTAGACCCATGTACTTCTAATCTACTTACTCTATAAATTGACCGACTTTAATAGAAAAGGTAGTATGTTACAAGAATATCTACCATCGTATTTGCTCCCTCATCCCAAATGAGACCATCCTTCGAAACACTCCTCAACTTTCCTCCAGCTCTTCCTTCAGCTTCAAATACCATGACATTCAAGCCATGTGATTTCAACTTGTATGCTGCCGCAAGCCCACTTGAACACCATACAACAACGTCAATCTCAGTCTTTTCAACACAAATAAAACCACAAAAGACTATACTAATCAGAAACAAATAACCACACTTTCAAATACATCATAGTCTTGAAACCCACATTACATAGTCAAAAGGAGTAAATGAGGAACTACAATGTGTAAAGAAGGTCCCCTTTAGGCAGTATGGGAATTTCTTTAGTTACAACAGTGAGAAAACAATAATCTTGTAAAACAATCCACAGAAGTCAGTCCCATTTTAACACAAAGACAGTCCAGAGAATCATATATAATTTTTTTTTTGAAGTAACAGAGAATCATATATTAAAACATTGAGCTCTTACTTTTCAACTTTTAATCAATAAAAAACAAAAAGGAGTAACTTATCCAATCCACAAAACCAAATCAATCACAACATTAAAGTTTCAAGAATTGCATTTAGAAAATGAAATCAGTTAGTTAATAGGCAGTAAACAGAGTAAAAAGCCAAATAACATATACCTAACACCAGCACCAACAACAGCCACTCGCTTACCAGAACCTGAAAATCACTCACTCGATTGATCAAAAAAATCACTTAACAAACAACAAAATTGAGTCAGCATTTGCTTTTCCTTGCTTGCTTTACAGAGAACAAGAGTCAAGAGACTTACTTGGCTTCTCTTGTCTAGCAGTTGGAGCCATCATCGGAGCTCGCAGAAACCAGAAATCCGCGGGTATTATACCACTCTAGTCAAAATGTGTCCACAGGAAATAATCAACACGTGCTCCAGCCGTGGCTCTATTATGCAAAACGACACCGTATTAAATTTTAGTGTTTAATTTTACAAGTACTCACATAATACGACGTGCCTCTATTATTCAAAACGACACCGTTTTTACAAGTAACTGGTGTCCGACCCGACCACCTGTCAAAGTCTCCACTCTGCGAAGCAAAGTTAACAGAAGGTTGGTTGGTGCTCTCTGTTTGATGGAGGAAATATCGAAGCTACCCTTGCCTGACGCCTTCCTTGAGTTTCTTCAAGAGAATGGACTCGACCCTTCCATTTATGTGGCCGCCGATTCAACTCCTCGTTATATAAGGTACTCCAAAAATTTTATATATATATATATATTTTTTTTTGTAGGTTATAAGGAGCAGCCAATTTTTATTTTTATTATTTTTTTTGTTTCAATATTTGTGGGGTAGGTTGAAAGCTGGAAGTGAAGGTGAAATAGAAGAGATTGAAAGTGAAATAAAGTGTAAGCTGGGGAGAGTTGTTTGGTTGCGGGGTTTTTATTCTCTACCACCTGATTTTAAGATTGCTAACTCTAATGCATACAAGCAAGGAAAGGTAATTTTTTGTTTATGACTTGTTTGTGTATGTATAGATATAGTTCTATGAAATTGTTAGTTTGTTTATGGAATGAATTTTGATTTTTTGAATGTGGTTTTTTTTTTTTTTTTTTTTTGAAGATATATGGAATTGATGCAGCTTCGGGGGCAGCTGTTTTGGCACTGGATATTTCAGTGGGGGATCACGTACTGGATCTTTGTGCTGCTCCTGGTAAGCATTGTTCTTTTCTTGTTCACTCTTTTTGTCAAAAATACAAATTTTATCTTTTCGCCAGTGCTTAATGTTAAAGGGCAAATCTTTGTGTTAAGAATTAACTCGGACTGTATATAATGATGCTCTTTTAAGTTAAGTACAAGTAGGAAGATTGATTAAACATTCTAACGTTTTAAGATAATGGATTTTGGTATCTCTTTTACTTGCAATTAGACGAACTGTATTTGATATCTAATATTTGATTTAGTGTTGACTTAGTTCATGAAACATATGGATCTAGTACATTTGGTATATGTCTTAATGTTTGTCACTTATTACTGATTGTTTGACATGTTTCTCACTATTACCGTAAATTTTGTTTGTCCAGGTGCTAAACTTTGTATGATACTGGATATGCTTGGTGATTCGGGTTCTGTAACTGGTGTCGATGTTGCAAGACATCGTCTTGCAGCTTGTAGAACATTGCTGCAGAAATATGCATTGGGTGATAGGTGCCGACTTTTTGTTGCCGATGGAACAACATTTTCCCTTATTCCCCAGAGGCTTCATTTGGATTCTGAATCATGTAATCGACTGGAAAAATAAGCTGTGATATGTTTATTTTAAGTTTTTAACATGTTTTTGCTTAACCTTTGTAATTCATGTATAGTAAATCTTCGAGCTTTTTTGATGTATTGTCATTCTGTCTAGTATTAAACAGGTATATCTGCATTAGAAGAAAAGGCTGATACATTTAGGGAGTGGACTTCTAAGAGACCATGGAAAGAAAGGAAAAGAGCTGCTAAGCAAGGGAAACTGTTGCTTCAGGGTTGATTGCAAATGGTGAATATCCTGAACTTATATATTATGGGCGTCATTCAGGGAGTAATTGGGCTCAGTAGAAGTGAATTATATCGAAATGTCTGTAGTAGTGAAGCTTCAAGTTCCGGCTATGACAAGGTGAACTTGCATTTTAGCTCCTCCTGTAATGGTTTTTTTTTAAATGAAGATTTGTAATATTGCTTATGTAGTTTGTATGAATTTAAGGGGATGATAGTTTCCAGTTATAAACTTCTTCACTTGTTAAAATGCCACTAAGATATACAAATTTGATTAGGTCCTTGTGGATGCTGAGTGCACTCATGATGGGTCAGTTAAACACATCCAAAAGTTTGAGAATTGGGGATGGACAACTCTTCAGCGTCGTGTATTGGATGCTGAGAGAACTGATAGTTTGACCAGCCTTCAGGTAACACGAATCATTCTTCTATTTTCTAGTCTAGCAGCAACCTGATCATATTTGGAGAAACCTCTGCCTTAAGGCCCTTAACACCTTTTCAATTCCTGTGCTTATATAAGTAAATCTGTAGTTGTTTGTATGGTTTTGATTGATTGTTCTCGTAGTTCAAGTTAAACTGAATCTACCATGTGTATCCTTTAAAACATATAGATAGGTTTTTTTTTTTTTGGTTGTTGAAATAATAATGACACAATATTTTGTCCTTTTCTTATTTTCATTCTCCAGCATTATATTCGGTGCAAGATTTTCTGTATTCAGAATTTAATTTTACATGTACACAAAGTTTCTAGTAAATTATAAGGACTTTTCTGTTTTCTATGCTTGCAGTTAAAGCTTCTCACCAATGGATTTAGATTGCTAAAACTTGGTGGTTCCCTTGTCTACAGCACTTGCAGGTGTGACCACTCTACAATTCTTATACCTCATTTGGCATGCTACCGTACAGTTCATATTTTTCATGCTTTCTCACTTCTATCTTTGGATCTTTAGTTTGACGGTGGCTCAGAATGAGGATGTCATAGATCAGTTTCTCAAGGAAAATGCCTCTGCAGGTAGTCCTTTGTGCTTTCAAGTCTGGAAGTGTAAAATTTTATGTTCTTGTGAGATGTAATTAGTGATTGTAATTTCTTAAAAATATAATCTGCTATTTACGTTAATATTGTGTGGCAACTTATGTTATGTTCGTCAAAGAGAAGCTAATGTACTAGCGTTTTACCTATCTCATAGAAAATGTTGCTATGTACATAATTCTCTTTCAGACCGCCAACGGTATTTTAATGTGACTAACATATAGAGCCTGATAACATCTCATTTTGGTGTTAGATACGGCCATATGGTAACACTTCCTCTGTTTTTGCAGATTTACAGGACATAGTTGCTGCGAAAGATTGGCCTTGTAAAAGTGGGAGGATACCAAAGACCTTGCGTTTTGACCCTTCCACATCAAAAACCAGTGGACTTTTTGTTGCGAAGTTCACAAAACTTGCCATTTGACTTGATTTTTTTCTTGTTTCTGTAGAAGTTGAATTTGCTATATTCGATCTTATATATACCGCATCTTTGCTTCTAAATAACCGTAGCTTTGATAGATTAAGGAGTTTTTACTCCCAAAACTTCCTAATTTTCTAAAATTTATGTTGCTGTTAGAAAATTTTGGTTGCTTTGTCTTGGTGCACAGTTTGTTTCTTGGACCGATTATCGGTCATTGTTGAGTTGCAACTCTACAAACTCTTGGTTTGATTTATGATTATAAGATCAAATTTTTTGAAGTGAACTAAATATACCTAATATATTTAGCAACATCTTTGTCATAAAGGGCAGGAAATATGTTGTGATTCAGTACTTGAAATGTGGGTGAAAGTTTTGTAATTTATCTTGCCCTTCATCAAAAGGCATCAATGGCCTTGTTTCACCCCTCAAGACCACATCAAATCAAACGGTTTTTAAATTAATCAGAGATCAAATTTATTTCCACCTCTTTTCATTTTCAATGGTCTAAGTCTTGATTATTGAACTCATCGTCAGCAGTCATATGACGATCCACTTGCAGAGAGTGCAGTCCTATTCGCATGACTGGGCTGTGGCCCAGATGTTCCGGCTAAATGCCCTTTATCAAGTTCAAAAGTTTAGGTAATTATTAAAGATTTGACTATTCTATTGAGTCACTGATCATACAAGTTGTTGGAAGGGTGACGTTATCTCTTTGTAATATTTTGTATTTTTAACTTTTAAAATTTTTTATTTATTTAAACCACTAGATTAAAATCTAATGACCCTTATTCACATCTATAATGTTTTTTTTTTTTGAAACTCACATCTATAATGTTATTAACTATGTATAATAGTTAAACCCTCTTATTGATTTGAGGAAACAGGATTTCAATTTGGGAACTTGATTTTGGGAAGCATCACAATTTCTTACCCAATTCCTCAAGAATTTTTTTTGAAGACCTTGGGGTTGTTTGTTTTTTTTCTAAAGATTGAACAGTACTGTTGAAAACTGAATAATGATTGAAACTTTGAAATCTGAATAATTTTTTTTTTTCTTATCTTTGAATATATTGTAAACTTATTTGTTTTTTAAAGTTAAAATTATCCGAAAATTAGTAATTTGACATTTATACCCTTTTAAGTATTTGTTGTTTTGTAATTTTAATTAATTTAATACGAACATCTTAAAATAAATAATTTAATAGATTCTAAAACATTTTTTTGTATATATTAATAATATTTTATTCATAATTAAAATATTATTAAAAAATATAGTAGCATTATCCATATTTATATATTTAAATATATTAATGTATTTAAGAAAATAACTAAAAAATCAATGTTTAAATTATAAATTAAAATATATTAATTTAATTCCAAGATAATTTGAAATGAGATGTATTTAGGTTTTTCTTTTCAAATATATATATATATATATATATATATTGTAAGTATCGAGGAAAATGTGAAAAGAACATTTGAGTAATATAAAATTAAATAAATTTGACATTATATTATTTCGGGGAAGATAGATTTAGAATAAAAACATTTAAATATCATTAAGTGATTTACAATAAAATGAAATGTTAAAAATTCTTACTTAATTTTTTTAATTGTTTTTGGGTAGTTTTAAGTGGTTTGATCATTTAAAAAAAAATAAATAAAAAATAACTTAATAGATGTAATTCAGCACTATTAAATCTTAAGTGAAAAAAACAAACGATCTCTTTTACTTGAAAAGAAAAACAGAGTCATTCACTTTTTCAACAAAAGACAACCTAGGTACGTAGTAAAGTTCAGATTTTTAAGTAAGCCAAGTTTTTTTCATTTCTTTTTACCATTTTATGAGAAAAAAAATCTGTATGATATGAATCAATTCCATTCTTATGATGTCAATTGCTATGATTTTTTCTTCCGTACTTGAAAAGTATGAAAATTAGGGTGTCTGTGAGAGTATTATCAAGAAGGGACGATCTTAAGGTGCCGATAAGGGTTTTTTTCAATAATATATATATACATATTTACTGCAACCTTTTTTTTTACTCTTACTGTCACTTATATGCTTTTGTGACATATTTTAATTGATAAAACAACTATCTAACTTGGAGCTTAGGTAAAATTCATTCCGATCTAATGGTAGAATCAATAAATGAATCTTATCTGATTTTACTTTATCTCATTCTATTAAATCCCGTGTATCAAAGGGAATTCTAACATAAATGAAAACCATTGGACCAAATAGTATCTCCAACTCCAACTTAAACATGGAATTTTAAAATTTTAAAAAAATATAGGTACGGTTTTTTTTTTTTTATCTCGACCGAAGTGGTTAAAGAAATACTTAATTTTATATTCTTTATTAGGGGAGTTGGGAATGTAAGGTCGTCCGGAGAGACACGTTGAGGAAAAACATGTAGCGTTGTTCAGTTAGGTAGTAAGCATATGACATCTTGCACGTTTGTTCAAACTTCAAACCTAGGGTTGTTGAATTTCATGAAAGTGTGATCGATTAAAACCTATTCTTACTTTTTTTTGTTTTTTGTTTTTTGTTGTTCCTGTTAAATAATATTACAGTTTGCATGTCACATCAATATTTTAACTTTTAATATTCCACGTATCATGTTAAAGACCTTGTTGCCACCCGATTTTAAGATAAGCAACACACCGTCATTGCTTTTTATTTAATAGTTTTTTTTAAGAAAAAAATAAATGGGGTTTTAACAAATGATAGGAATTCAACAGTTTTAATTTTAAAAATTTTAAGACATCTAGATGGACGGTCAGTCAAAAACCATAAGTAATACAACCTTAAAAATTTTGTTTAAAATTAAAAAAATAATAATAATTTTTTATAGGATTATATTCAAATTGGTAATCTAAATTAACTTAAAATTTTGAATAAATTGTCTGACTTCAACATCAATTCATTATCAATTTAAATTTAAAAGTAGTCTTCTGTTCATCTCCATCATTGATACAAGAGGAAATGGGTGAACGGATATTAATTAAACTAAATATTTTAATAAGTTGATTTATCAGTCCCTATTCAAATTATAATTTAAAACTCATAATTGTGTTGCAAAATTTAGAAGTTATATTCAGAGCACAAGAAGGAAAAGAAATTTTATCATGCCTCCATGTTCACAATGAACATTGATTGAGCCAGGCTTCTTATAAAGCGAGCTTAGCCAAGCTTACTGTAATTCAGAAGCAGAAGTAAGAAAAATAACACTGGGATCTAAGGCGAAGGATAAATAGTGATCATATTGATTGATTGATGTGGAGACTAATTTTACTTCAAGTTTCAACCAAAATTACCAAAACCCACGAATTAATTTTCAAGTAAAGTGAACGCCCATCAAAAGCTATTTCCGCTACTTAATTTTCAACTTTTAGTCTAATGAATTTCTTCCTAAGTTTAATCCAATCTTGAATTCTTGCACCTTCAATCATGGTGATTTAATCTGTCCACTGATACAAGTACTTACTTAGCCTTTTTATATTCTTTTCTTGAAACAAAGAAGCCACATTGGCTTGTAAGATTGGTCACCATCTTATAAAGGAGAAAAGCGGGTCTCTTTTAAGATTAGTCTTAAAATAAGATAAAAATTAAATCATATTTGCTTGAATTTGAGAACTTTGAGACACAAGCAACTTGAATAAATGGAGGAGGTTAGTTGGAGTCTTGGAGACAAATCTTGTCTTGTCTGTTTTACTAGTTAACAAGTAGTGGTCCCAGTCATGGAATGCCCATTTGAAATTCCACATACAAGGTCATGATGATGGTTTCTCTATAAAATTCCTTAGCAACTTCGAAAGAAAGACAAGATGATAATGGTCAGTAATATACCCCTCACACATACACTCTAGAACTAGAAGTTGTGACTTCAAGTGATCTTCATCCCCAAAATTAACAATAATATTTTAGAAGAAAAAAAAAAATGAAAGAAAGAAAAGAAAACCTTCAAAGGTAACAAAAAATTGAAGATGGGTGGTCACTAATGTCCTCTACTCCTCTTAATTATTAGGGGTCCTAATTTTGTTTATATACAAGAGTTTCTGCAACCTTGGCGCCTAAGTGATTCAAAAGCTAATGATGTTTATAAAATCATGTTAGTTTAATACAGTCTAATGTATCCCAAATTGTACCAAAAAGGCGGAGAGTTCAAATTTGAAAAACAAAACTGGTGGTGCGGTTAGTAACTAAGTTAATTTAGTAGGCACTTAGCTTCAGCCTGATTTGCCAAATAATGAACCATATTATTTTGATATAATTGGTAGATCAATTGCAATTATGCTTTGAATTCGGAGGTTGGTTAAAAAAGGGTAAGAAAGGTGGCTGTAATAGGCCTCTCCACTGTCCTAATCGTGGAAGACAGTAGCAATGATCTCTACCAACACCAAGGACAGTGGACCAAGATTGTTTTGAGTGTAATTTTGGTTGGTCGATGAACGCACGGGTCCCCATCTTGGATTTAGGATGCCATTTTCAATCCAATATTCGATTTGTGATTATGATGTAATATTTAAAATTGTGAGTCATGTTGTTAGGACCTTGGTGATTTCAAATTCAAAATTTTATGACTGAATGGATGACTTCGAAGTCGACGTAAAACCATCTAACAATTAATAGGGGGATAATCAACTGTCTTGATTTTTTTTACACAAATTGTAACTGCTGCCAACCACTACCTGAACACTTAAAATAATTAATATTCAATATATCATACAGAGTTACTACAGATTGCAAATTGCAATTTAATTTCATCAGTTAAAAGTATATATATTATCTACATCTAAAAACTTATTTCACAGTTGAAATTCCCACTAATTTGAATGAAAAAAGGGTGGAATTTGATCCTATATCAATAGTAGAATAGTGTGAAGTGCATTTCATATTGTTAAAAGTCGATTTCTTTTATTTTTAGAAATGTTAAAAGTGTATCTCAAATAATCAAATGTTTTCGCAAATATTTGATTTGTTTCAGAATTTAGTTAGCTAAGATTAACAAAAATAATTAAACTGTTAGTCACTATCAGATCCAAAAGTTTAAACTTATTCAACTATAGTATTTAAGATTTGAAGTTGATGCGTGATACGTCCTCTCACTCGTAACATATACAGATGACAAATATAATAATAAATATCGGACACATACTAAATATTCCCTACTATTATAACATGTGTAACAAAAATAATTAAACTGTTAGTTACTATCAGATCCAAAAGTTTAAACTTACTCAACTATAGTATTTAGATTTGAAGTTGATGCGTGATACGTCTTCTCACTTGTAACATATACAGATGACAAATATAATGATAAATGTCGGACAAATACTAAACATTCCCTACTATTATAATATGTGTAATAAGAATTCGAAATAAATAAATGAGAGATAATTTAAAGCAAATATTTTCAAGTTCTGATATTATATTAATTATTATTATATTTAAAGGTTTAAATTAATAAAAAATAATCTAACTATAATATTTAATATTTGAGGTTGATATGTAATATAAATAAAAAAAAATTATATATATATATTTAAACCTTTAGGTGACTCTAATCAAAGTGGATGGACAGTGCTTACTTTAGGACTACTTTCTTTTTAGAAGTCCTTTATTGGCTTAATATGGGACGATAATTACGGACAAATCCACGATATCGTGAACGAATTAAGTCAAAGAATGTGTACAAATATAAAACGACTTTGATTATGCACAAAGTTAGCATATTTTGATGTGCTTTTTACAAGAAGAAAGAAACACGTACGCCGTTGTTCTTCAATGCTTAAGAAACAAGTTTCGAACAACATAATCAATAGACACGTGAGGTTGCAGTTTGCACGACCTTTTTCATTGAAAACATGTCAAAGTTTGTTTCACTAAATTAATTGCGGTATGCCAGTATGCCACGCCATGCAACGGTACGTAGTATCAGTCCGTGCTTTCGACGAAACTGACGTGACGAGTTAACCCCCCTGAAGAAAAAAAAAGAAAGAGATGACTTGCGACGATTGGTCTGAGTTAATATTATTACCTTCATTACATGTCAGAACTTATATGATCGATCACTCGTATTACATTCACGTAACATGCCATTTTTTAAAGTCGACGCAGGTCAGTTAATAATTATTCGTGTGATTTAAATATTTATTATCATAAATGAGAGGTATCTGTTTTTATAATAAAAGAAAAAAATTACATAAATTTATTAAAGTTCTATTAAAATTAATAATTATTCACTATTATAATTAAAAAATAATTTTAAACTATGCACTTTTTAAATGTGTTTGGGAATTGAACCTTCACGATCTTAATAAATAAGAAGATGCACATACAATTAATCACATATACTAAAAAGATGATATATCATGTAATATGATATTAATAGATTAAATATATAAATTTGTCTTAATAAAAGTGTGCTATAATACCGTGCAGCATGCTGTTTTTCTTTTCTTTTTTGTTTCTCGATATTACAACTACAAATTACAATTATTGAGTTTTCTAGATACTAGCTTTTATGGGATAATCCGAAATATAACACTTTATTAAACTCTACTCCCTATAGCAGTAGGAAGAAAAGGATCTCTCACGGAGTGAAGAAAACTGACCTTCTAACTAAAGGAATCATTGTGTAGTTTGCCCTCTTATAGGAGGGTTATATGTAAATTATTTACTCTTAATTGACGGTATTCTAATCTACGATTCGTTGTGAGAACAAACAGTGTAGGTGGCTATAACCAACGCGTCACAACACTTCTGAGCACTATGTAGCATGTTGTTATTGGGGCAGGCTGATATAAGTTCCAACTTCAACTTAAAGAGGGACATTAGAGGGAAAATGAGGTGAAGACTTATTACTTCAAAAATTCGTGTAACTTGAAACAATAATATTACATTGCATATTTAGATGTCATAAGCGAACTCATATAGTCAATCACTCGAACGGAATCACATTCTCACTATCGTACGGTAATAGTAGACCGAATGCGTTAGAGTCATGAGGCGTGCACTTGACAACACATGGTCCAAATTTCAACTCCAACTTTAAAGGGGTCATTAAAGAGTCACATGAGCGGACTGCCCCTCCTCCCACATAAAACACAAAAAGCACGGAGGAATAAAAAGAGAAGTTTTAGACCCTACCCGGCACGCACGTGCAGGGCCACATCCCTTCTTCTCGTCGACAGCCATTGCACGTAGCATGCCCCGATGCCCACAACACGACAAAATGCTTCAGTTACCCTATTTATGATTTCCCCTAATAATAATATTTAATGTAATACTTTTTATTGTTACATGAACAAATGGAGAAGCGGCCCATAAATGATAAATCTCTGATTAAAAACAACTCAATTATGTCTATACATTTTAAATGGTTTTTATTTATATTCATTCTTCTACCTTGGATTCTCTTTCATTAAATTTTTGTGATCTGAATGAGGATTCAGTTAGATTCAATGCAAGGATCTCTTTTCTCTTTGTCTTGAAAACTACACATACTGTATATTGAATTCATCCAACTATATAAACATTAGGTCAAAACATTAGTGTTTTATTTATACTTCAAACTAAATACAAAAATAAATTTAATGCTTTTCAACCCATTCTTCGTTTTTAGATTTCACAATTTTATCTCAATTTATAAGAAAGAAAATCTTTTAAATCTTTTTGAATTATGTCAAAAATTTATGAAGAAAATATATGATACAATTTGTGTTATTTATAATAAATGTAAAAATAATAATAATTATTTAATTGTATTTCTCGCGAAGAAGACAGAGTGAGAGAGGCCAGGATCGGGGAGCAGGGTTCAGATTCCAAGACTTCTTCTGGTCTCTACATTTCAAGAATTTCATAAATATTGACAAGTGGAGGGGTCAGTAGTTTTATAAAAAATTTATATATATTAATCAACAAAAAGCCACACCGTGACTGTGCTGCTGTCTGCTTGTCTTCTCTTCTTCTTTGTATTCTTCTAATACGCACGTTGCCCTAGTTGTGGTGGATCGGCTGTCAAAATTTCAAGTTGATGGCATTCTCTTCTCCACTTAGTTACTACTATATGTCAATGTCAGTCTGCCACGTGGAACATGATTTAGCACACAAAGCCACGAACTCATCCTTGTCAATTGACCACACAAAAAGGTAAATAAACTAAAGCACAGAGACTACACTAAACCATGTCATACCATTCCATTCTTCTTTGTCCGTATAAGTCCAAGAAGAAGATCTCCTTTTGTGATCCCATTCATCCTCTCTATGCCAATCACAACTCTGTTACGTCCAGCTGTATTCCCTCATATCATCATCCTATGTGGACCTCTCAAGGGTCCGTATAATGTCACCATCCATCCGTACACATATATATATAAGCAATAATATTTATTTTAAGGATAATATTAGATATCTAATATTTTTATTCAATTTTTTCATCAATTTTTACATGGCAGATAACATGTCATTTACGTATTAATTATTTTATCAACTTTAAACTCAAATATTTAATAATATATCATTTACCGTATAAGATTGAATAAAAAAATTGGATAATAGTATCATATGTCTAAAATTATCTTAGATCATTTTTGGATATTTTAATACTGTTAATTGTTAGTTTCAAAAAAAATATATTGCTGATTAATCGACGTAAAAATTTACGAATGACATTTGATTTTTAACCTAACTAGCTGCACTGATTGATTATTTGCTTTCATTTTCTTTTTCAGAAAAGATAACATAATATAAACATGCATTCAGAAAAGATAACATAATATAAACATTCCTGCAATGTTGTTTTTTAGGCAGTGGCTGGTTGGTTCCAGAACCAAAATGATTCTTGACAGGATCATAAATTGGCGGGTAGAACTAGTGTCAGAGTGTTTGAGAAAGTGAAAAAAACAGTGGTCAAAAGAGATTGACAGTGGAGATGGAGGTCGGTGGATCAGAGACGTTAGCTTCTCAAATACGTACTAATATCGACTAAAGAGTATAAAATAACTTTAACTCTTTTTTCAGTTTGAAAAGGGTAAAGCAATACCAACTAGATCTTTGACCTTGTCAACCATTTCCACCGCGACGACCGTTTGTAAAGCCGATTCTCTTGGATTTTCGACCATGTCTGGTTGCCATCTCACTATCTCTATATATATTTTTTCTTTTAATTATTGAAATGGACCCTGAGGATTACAGGCATAAACCGATATAAGATATTAGTGATGCATTCCAAGAAATTAGTGGAGATGAGGAAAAGATCTACACGAAAGTGAAGGACAACCCACACAAATTGAAAATAGATGTTGCTATTGGGTGTATAACTCATATCAAAAGGTATGAGGACTGAGACTTTTAAGCAAATGCGTCAACAACCAACTACTCTCACTGTTTCTATAATGTAAATTTTTCTAATATTTTTAAAGCAATATGTGATCCATGGTTGAAAAAAATGAATATAAAACAATCATATATCAAGCATTCTAATGATTCTACAACTTATATACTATATGATTAGATCAGGTCAATAAAAAGTTTTGATTAAAAAAATTATCCAAAGTCAAAACTTTTTCAGATTAAATCCTCTTTCCACGTATTTTAAAAAAAAAAAATTTAAAAAAAATTGAGCTTAGGTGGATTACTTGCATATATAAGAGGAAAAAAAATTGTTAATATCAATCATAAAAAAGTTTAAAAGAGGATTCCAACTCATTTTTTTTTTTAAATCAAAATTAGCTTACACCTAGCGAGTCTAACATATGTTGATACCGATTAAGATTTAGGCTATGTTTGGGATTACTTCTATTTATTAAATAATCACTTATAGATTAACTTATGAAATAATCGATTTAAAAGATAAGTATGTAAATGTTTGGTAAACTATAAGATAAGTATGTAAATGTTTGGTAAACTATCTTCTTTAATAATCAACTTGTTAAAAAAACAAACAAAATGTATTTGGTAAGTTTGAAGTAATTATGCAGAATTACCAAAATGGACATAGTAGGTAAAATGTAATATATTTTTCTTCCAACTTTTTTTTTTATTTCATTTGTTTTCTAGTTATTTTTTCCATTTTTTTAAATTTTTTTTCATAAAATAAAATAAAATAAACAAAAAAGAATATTATTTTTAATTTTAATTAATTAAAATTAAAAATATTTTTCATTAAAATTAAAAAATATATATAAAAAAAAAACTGTGGTGGCCACCACTATTTCGATAACAGAGAGACGTCCTCCATTGATGGGGCCTCCACCGGTGACTGTTTGAATCATTGTAGGAGTACTGCTCGACCATGGAGGAGGTAATCGTTCATTGTTTCAATGGAGGAGTTGATCGATCCTCTACTTGAATGGAGGAGATAATGGATCAGCTAATCGACTCCTCCAAAAATGGCGCCTAGCTAGTTTGGCTCCTCACGATGCAGCTGGCCTCCATCTCCAACGGCATAGCGATGGCCACCACAATGGGCACCATTGTTATTTTTTGCAAAATTCAATCTTTATTTTAATTAATAAAAATAAAAATTATTTAAATAAAAAACTAATAATTTATTTTAATTTTTAAAATTATTATTAAAGTAAGGGTATTATTATCATTTTATTGAATTGAAAAGGACAATGTGGACATTTCAAATATCAAAGCTCAACTTCTCCAATAACAATAATCATTGAACAAACACGTTTCCTTAGCAATGCACAAATTTTTGTTATTAAGTGAAATTGATTAAGTTGTTATAACAACTTACAATCAGTTACGGTTAAAAGTGAATCGTTATAACAATATGAATTAAAATGTTATAATAACTAGCAAGTAGATGTTGTAACCAAAAAAAAAAAAAAAGATTAATATTTTTAACATGATTCAGTTTTACCCTACATCTACGAATCCACGCCTACATGTTTATACTAATTAATGAAGATTTAAACAATCTATACACAACTTAACTCACTCAACTAAATACTCACATTTTACAGTTGACGCAAAGTGTACCACTCTTTCCATTAATCTAGTATAATGAGCTCCCCTCGACTTCTAAGATTTTTACCTACTTAGACTCCCTCCAATGGCTAGAGATCATTCTTCTCCCAAAGACAAATTATATTTCATCCCAAAGAGCTTATGTTGCTGAAAATATCCTAGAAAGTTAATCCCTCTCTAAAACCTAAAGATCATAAAGAGATTTACTTTATAGTTAACAAAATACGTAAAATTCTTTAGTACATATATGGTGCTTTCATATTACATTTAGATGTTCATTATTTGCACACCAATTTTCAGGAGATCAATATGGTTTTATAAAGCTAATGTGTAGTTATCTTTTTCTTCAAAAAAATCTACAAAATAAAGATACTAATTAGAGACAGCTCAAATAAAATCAACTTTAAAATAAGAGATTTACATATCTAATGATTATGACGGAATCTGATTATTGATATTATGGTCAATTCCTTTGGTAAATGAATGTCTCTAATAAATGGGAGAGATTTAATTTAAAATCAACACCAAAAATCATAAAAAAAATCTACTAAAAAATAGAAATATTATTCCTAATTTTTAGCCTTGATCAAATCTAGTCATAATTGTGACAACATTTTTTTAAGAGATAAAACTCTAATTTTATCAAAGAATAAATCAACAAAAATTATTTTAGAAAAAATAAATATCATATAAACACAAGAGATAGTTCCAAAAATATTTTCAATGAAATTTTATCTCACAATGAAATATTTATATATTTTTATAAAAAGAAACTCTAATTAATAAAAAGATATTCATTAAAAGAGAAAATCAACAACAAAAAATTAGGGATAATCTCAAAAATATTTCCAATGAATTTTTATCCCAAAAAGAAATATCTTTTTTATTAAAAAAATCAATTAATAAAAATTTATTAATTAAAAAGATTATTTTTCTAATTAGAAAAATATGAAAATAAACTTGAGAAAAATAAAAGAAACTTATTTAATTCATCGAATTAAATCGGGGCAAAAATTCTCCCCTCTTTAATGCATATTGTTGAACACATTAAGTTGTTACAATAACTTACTTAGTTGCTTAGAATTGTTGCAACAACTTAGTTAACTGTTGTAATAACTATTAGTTAATTGTTGTAACAAATGTCAGTAACTTTTTACAACAACTTATATGAAAATTCTAACAATATCAACTCCTGTGTTTACTCAAGCCATTGTCATACAAATATGCTAAAAATATAAATACTAAAACACTGTCATATGTTCAATGATGCCAACACGCACACACTAACTATTAGTTTTCAAAAGCAATCTCCAAACCAACTTTTCAAAAATTTATTATTAGAGAAACAGATTATGAAATAAGTGGATTATGAAAAGTTTATTAAACACTTTATTGCTCAAAACTTAGAAGTAAAAGCAATTCCAAACGTGCTCTTAGTTTTATACCCTATTGAGATTAACTTTGTATACATAGTTTAAATGTGTACGTACTTCAATAATAATTGAGAAAGAACTTATCTTATATACTTATAAAGTACGGGTAATAACACATTTGAATTAATGTTAGAGAAATTTAATAAATTTTATTGTCAACTGTTAACAATAATAAGTTTAAATGTGTGATAATGTTTCATTACTTATTACTTTGATGTATTACAAGACTGTTGAAAATTTAGGAGGGTTGTCTTATCATATGTCCTCGGTAATATTATATATGTGCAGTATGCTTTAGTGCACATGTACATGATTCACAATCTTAATGAAAATGTTTTTATTCTTTAATATTTTGATAGAAAGCTTCGGAGATTACATATTAGTAATAATCAGGGGTGGACTCAGAAGAGAGCCGGGAGGGTCATATGTTGCCCTGAAATTTTGTGAAAATTTATTAGGCATATGATGTTAATTAGTAGATATTTAAATACATAAGTGGATTGATATATATAATTTCGAAGTAAAGTAACATCACCAACCAATACAGAGCTTGATGGTAGGAGGCGCGTGTTTCCTTCTTCTGCTAATGTGGACTTTCTCATGTTCCTCCCACTGCTCGTGGTTCCATCCTCACTAAACGATGAACATGTCCTCTTTCTCTCGTGGTTCCATCCTCACTAAACATGTCACCTTTCTATTTATTTTATTTTATTTATTTTTTTGACAGGGTAATAAACAATATGTGAGAGTTTGTTGATGTTTGAACCTAAGTTATAAAAACAAATAATATTGATACTTACCAACCAAGCAAATCTTCAAGCCTAAAGTGTTTTGACTTTGAAAATTTTTATAACTTAACATGAACTATGAACAATTTTTGTTTTTTTAATATTTATAAACAATTATTGTTAATTATCACAAATTAATTTTTTTTATCGTAAAATATCTCATATTTAACATAAACTATTGACTAATTTTTCTTCAATTTTTTAATCTTATAAGTTTCTTTCACATTTCATTCATAATTTAATGAATATTATGAATTTATTTCCCTTTTTTAGTGTTAGTGTATAAACTTATCAGTGTTTTAGTATTATTTTATGAGATTTACTAATTAAAATAATAGAGATTATCATAATAAAATTTTAAAAATAAAAATATATTTAACTAGGTGTGAATTGCATCTCTATTTATAATTTAAATAATTAGTTTACTTTCTTTTCATATTCATGATAGGAGTTTGAGTCGTATAATATATATTTAATAATACATGTAGAGATTTTTCTCTATATGATAAATTTTACAAGTAAAAAAACTTATATATATTATAATTATTTTTATTTTATTTTGTTTTATTATAAAGTATCTCTAAGATATAAATGTTTGGGTCGGTCACCGGTAATAATAAATTTTTTGTTTTGTGTTTCGCTCTTTAACAAGTTTATACAATCTAATAGGCTCATATTATCAGTGAAAGATAGTTTTTACTCAGTTTGTCTTCTATATTAATGCGCACGTGGACATTTTCATTTAACATAAGGTGTAACAATATCGTTTACACACTGTCATTTTATTTATTGTGTAAATGTAAAATCAGTAGATATCAGCCTTTGGGGATCCCGTGTCTGCCATAAATAGCAATGAGTATAGATTATGCAAATCAAACATTTATTTTCAAAATCTCTCACGTCACGTCATTGTTATTGTACAAAAATTGTTGACATCTTGCACAATAACTTCTTCTAGTTTCACTTTCAGCAGGATAAAAAAAAAAAAACTTCTTCTAGTTTCACACACACATATATATATAGTCTAATAATAGAGACAACGTGAATTATTCTTAAACTTAAAATTTTTAATTAATTTTTAATATAATTTTTTATGCATATTTCAGACTCGACTAATCCAACTTATATATATAAAAAAAAAAAATTTCCTTATAATGAATATTGTAATTCATGAACAATTATAAATAAGATGTACCAAAATTTCAAGGGATAACTTCCGAAGCATGCTCTCAAGTTCGTTTGTATAGTGGTAGCAACTCATCTGCTCAGTTTTCTAAAAAATCTAGGGGTAAGGTTCACCTGCTCACAAAGTATGGATAATTTTCTCATTAAATGTGACTAAATCTCTCTTGTCTTCTGTAAACGATATTTTGGATCGTGCCATAAAGTCCTATTTCAACTAAATGCCAACATTTGTTTAGTGTCGGAGTGATAATAATAAAAAAAAAAAAAAAAAAACCTCAGATTTTGAATCACTTACTGATTCCAGAAATTTTGGAATACACAATCATATTTTCTCGTATTCATAATATTTACTAATTTCACAGCAGATCAATTGATATAACAAACATTCCTATTTAAACGGCCACGATTCAATCTTCACGTACGATCCACAGTTCCGATTTTTTCCGCATAATACAGCTTAAGCCGAGCCGAGTCATCACGGCGGCCCATCCACTAAATCAGAGCCGGCCTAAGAAATGGTCCGGTGACTCCGGTCCCATACCCTTTGATTGACACGGTAACAAACACACTAAACTTGTGTTTTTTTTTTTAACCGCGGTTAAAAGTAAAAAAAGTCAAAAACCGTCCCGATAAATATAACTCCGTCCCCCTCTCTCTCTCCTCGTCTGGGCGCCCTCTTTCTTTCAAGTTTCTCCTCTCTCTCGAGCTTTGCGTCTCCGGAGAGAGAACCCAAACGAATTCGAATCTGACCTGCGGTACCACCAACGCCTTCTCTCGCCGAAACCAAGCCCCTCGCACGTGTTCTTCGCCTCAATGACGGTGTTCTCCGTTAGGCAGGTGGTGCCGGTCGACTGCGAGGCGGAGGTGTCGCAGAGGCTTCTCGAAGCGACGCTCGCCTGCGATCTGAAATCGGCAACCGACTGCATTTCCGATCCATTCGTCGACGTCAACTTCGTTGGCGCTGTCTCCTTGAAGACTAGGAAGACGGAAGTGGTGCTCCGGGAGGAATCGGCGAACGAGGTTCTCGTCGAGTTCGAGGAGTTCAAGACTGACGTCACGCCTCTGTTTTTAGCTGCTCACAGTGGAAATGTCACTCTCGTGAAGAAATTACTGGTATATGGTCCGACCATTGTTAAAATTAAAAATAAAAATAAAAAAAATTAAATTTTGAACTACTGTTTTATTTGCCTTATCATTTTCAAGTGTTCTCTACTGTTTTGAATTCTTTAAAAGCCTTGACATTCGAGTCTAAGTTTGTTTCTGATACGCATAGCTCGTTTTCTTTTCTTTTTTTTTTTTTTTTGAAAAACTCATATGAACATTGTTGCATTTGATAAAAATCAGATCAATGACGAAAAATTGTAAGGTTGAGATTTGAAACTGTTTTACTACGATGTCCTTTTGGAGATGGTTCATACGTTTTTACGCTTGTTTGACTGTTTTCAAAGAGCGTTTGTCTGGTTTGTTACTGTTTTTTTTTTTTTTAATTTGTTTCACATTTTTATAAATTATTAATTATATCTGTTGCTTTTACTTCTACGAAAAAGAAAGTACTGATCAGATCACTGTTGGTGAAGTCGACATTCATAGCTCCATTTCACTACACTGTCGACTTTCAGTGAATTTGTTAAAAGAAAAAATTCTGTAGAGCTTGATTCGCGAATGTTGAAGTGTTCTATAGCTAATTTTTTTACCTTCATTTTCACCATTTCTGATAAAATTTGAGGTTTTTTTTTTTAATTAATTATTATACGAATTTGGATGGAGAAAAAACCCCTCTCCTTTTTGCCTTCTTGTCGCTTTCATTTGTTGTTTGGTTGGTATTTTGGAAATTTAAAATTTTCGAAAAGCTAAATTTGAAATCCATTTGTAGGTACTTGGACATTTGATTTTTTCAACTTTGTGTGCTGAATTACATGTTCTTTTTTCTTTTCTACTTGTTAGTTACTGAGATTTGCTGATGTCATGATGTTTTTACACTTTTCAGATTTTTTGGCTTTTAGGGTTTCATGTTAAGCGGGAATTATCTTCCGAAATAAAGTTATTTATGTCTTCTGTATCTTTAAAGATTCATTGTCTTCTTTACTTTATTGCTTTTTCCTGCCCTGGTCTCATATTATTGATTGCTTGCTCTCATTTACGTTTATTAAATAACACTATGATAATTTTCTCTAGTATTGATTCTGTTTGAAAAAGGGTAGATGCGAATTCTTTATGGGCAATTCTGTTGTTGTTTTTGGAAACTTTGCATAGATATGTATAGGTTTTGAATTGGGTTCTGGTTTTTACCATGTAAGTGCTTGATCTGAATACATATTTAGAAGAGATGATGCAAACAGATACTAGATAAAGTAGACAAGGAAGAAATAAGAGGCAGAGTGGCGGTATAATTAAAGCATGGGATATTTGTTTCGTTTATATAATGGAAATATATTTTGCAAGGCCCATGTTGAGTTGTCTTGGTCCATTGGCCAGAACCTGAAGTACATAACAGTACGCATCATGATGCATGTAAGTGCTTGATCTGAATACATATTTAGAAGAGATGATGCAAACAGATACTAGATAAAGTAGACAAGGAAGAGATAAGAGGCAGAGTGGCGGTATAATTAAAGCATGGGATATTTGTTTCGCTTATATAATGGAAATATATTTTGCAAGGCCCATGTTGAGTTGTCTTGGTCCATTGGCCAGAACCTGAAGTACATAACAGTACGCATCATGATGCATCCCCCCTCAGTCTGACCTGTCTAATTAATGAACTTCACTTCATAAAATGTTTCATGGAAGTTCCATGCCTCTTTGTCTATTCTATTGATGTTGTTCCCTATTTTTGTCTGTGTGGCCAATGGTTTTCTGCTGTCAATGAAGATTCCAAGATAGTTACTATAGCATTAGACTGGTAGTTTGGTTTTCTTCTTGTTAACTTGCATTAAGATATTGAGCAAAAAATAAGAAAGTTGGAGGAAAAGATATTAAGATTTGTTTTCTTCTTGACAAGTCTTTTCACCGGCGTCGCATTGTACTAAAGACGTGGATGTTGACAAATTACAGAACAGTGGAGCTGATGTGAACCAGAAACTCTTCAGGGGCTTTGCCACAACAATAGCAGTAAGGGAGGGCCACCTCCAGATTTTGGAGATCTTACTCAAAGCCGGTGCTTCTCAGCCAGCTTGTGAGGAGGCCTTGCTGGAGGCAAGCTGTCACGGTCAAGCAAGGCTGGTGGAGCTGCTGATGGGCTCTGATATGATTCGGCCCCATGTTGCTGTGCATGCTTTTGTCATGGCATGTTGTAGGGGATTTGTCGGTGTGGTGGACACCCTCATGAAGGTAAACTCTCTTACTTTCTTAATTATAAGGCCGGTAGAGTTGCAACTTGTACTTGCTATAAAGCAAAAATCAAACTAATGGGTAATGATTGAATAACCGTTAAATTAGACTTATGATTAATGATTGAATTACCGTTCTGTGTTTTAAGTGTGATTTCCGTGGAAAATTTTAATAACTTAAATTAGGATTGTCTGACATGTGAATTATGATTTGTTTGATCTGCCAATTAACATAGTTGCTCTTATTGACAGTGCGGAGTTGATGTGAATGCAACCGATAGGTTTCTACTGCAATCATTCAAGCCTTCTTTGCACACAAATGTTGACTGTACTGCTCTTGTTGCTGCTGTTGTTAGTAGGCAGGTCACTGTCGTCCAATTGTTACTACAGGTACCCGTCTAACGGTCCACCTTTCGGTATCAAAATTTTAGATGACCAATAGCTCATAGAGGGGCCAATTGTGTTTGCTATCATTTCGTCACCTTCTTTGAATGTTTTCAATTTTTTAAATAATGAACTGTCCTTTCATATTAATTATTTAGTAGCATGCACACTGTAGCTTTTTTTTTTTGTCTTCTTCCTGTTCCTGGTGGGTGGTGGTACTGGGACTGGGAAGGGTGACACTCATATATCCATAACCTTGAAAAGTTAGTAATTTCAGAATTGGAATAATGAAAGTTTTAGAACAACTAGCCTGCTACTTTTTCTGACACTTATGGGTAGATGATCTCCATGGCATTACAATATTCATGCAATATCCTTAGTATGTGTGATGGGATTATTTTTCTACAATATATAGGATAAGTGATAGACTTTGTGTTATTTTTTTCAACCAATTCTTTTCTCTTATCCATTTATTGTTACACAACTGATCTCCTGCTCTCATCCTAATATGATAAAACAGGCTGGTGTGCAAACAAATATTAAAGTAAGACTTGGAGCATGGTCATGGGACATCGCCACAGGTGAAGAGTTGCGAGTTGGTGCCGGACTAGCTGAACCTTATGCCATCACCTGGTGTGCAGTGGAATATTTTGAAGTTAGTGGTTCTATCTTGTGGATGCTCCTGCAACACCTCTCCCCCAATACTCCTCACTACGGAAGAACTCTCCTTCACCATGCGATCCTTTGTGGCAATGCAGGAGCAGTCAATGTACTGTTGAGCTGTGGTGCCAATGTAGAATGCCCTATTACAACTCAGAATAAAGAGTTCCGGCCAATACACCTGGCAGCCCGTCTTGGTTTTTCCACAGTTCTTCAATCCCTAATCGATTCTGGTTGTGATATAAACTCCAGGACAGAATCCGGTGACACAGCTCTGATGATCAGTGCAAAATATAAGCAGGAAGAATGTCTCAAAGTTTTGGCCCAGGCTGGTGCTGATTTTGGCTTGGTTAATGTTGCTGGTCAATCCGCTAGTTCAATTGCTGGATCGAACGGGTGGTCCCTAGGTTTTCAACATGCAGTGTTAAATGTAATTAAGGCTGGAAAAATTCCAACATCAAGCAATACATCAGTTTACTCTCCCCTAATGTTTGCAGCCCAGGCTGGTGATATTGAGGCTTTAAAAGCTCTAATCAGATTTAGAGAGATCAACCTTGATTATCAGGATGATAATGGTTTCTCCGCTGTAATGATTGCTGCTTTGAAGGGTTATGTTGAGGTTTTCCGCCTGCTGGTTTTTGCAGGAGCCGATGTTAAGCTGCTTAACAAATCTGGCGAAACAGCCATCTCACTATCTGAGTTGAACCAGAATTGTGACCTGTTTGAGAAGGTGATGCTCGAATTTGCACTTGAAAAGGGAAACCGCAATGCTGGAGGGTTCTATGCATTACATTGTGCAGCCCGTCGTGGGGACCTGGATGCAGTCAAGTTGTTGACCAGTAAGGGTTACGATGTTAATATGCCTGATGGTGATGGCTATACTCCACTCATGTTAGCAGCCAGGGAAGGCCACGGACCCATGTGTCAACTCTTGATCTCCTAGCGGAGCCATTTCCGATATCAAGAATGCTAGAGGAGAAACTGCTCTCTCACTAGCACGAAAAAATTCTGGCTTGAAAAATGATGCAGAACATGTGATTCTAGATGATCTTGCTCGGAAGCTCGTTGTAAGTGGTGCCTGTGTACAAAAACACACCAAGAGAGGTAAAGGAACTCCACACAGGAAGGAAATTAGAATGTTGAGCTCAGAAGGTGTCCTGCGGTGGGGAAATTCAAGGCGGAAGAACGTGATATGCCAAGAGGCAGGGTTGGGCTCTAGCCCCACATTTCAACGGAATAGGCAGAGTAAAGGCGATGCTGATAAACCAGGAGTGTTTCGGGTAGTGACTACCAAGAACAAGGAAGTTCATTTTGTATGCGAGGGTGGGTTGGAAATGGCGGAGCTGTGGACAAGGGGAATAATGCTTGTGACAAGGGAGGCAATATGTGGTAAATAGACAAAGAGAGCAAGACATGAGTGAGGCTGTACGTGTTAAGTATGTATAGAAGTTCCAAGTACTTTTTCTCGAAGTACTTTAAACTGCTGTTTTTTGTTGTAAGGTTTTGATCTCCCGTAGATGTAAATGCTTTTCTCATCTGAAGAGAAATGTAGGTTGGTCTCCTTGTAGTAAGATGCAAGTTCCCAATTCCAGTTGCTCAGTATGATATGGCCTGACTTTTAGGGCAGACAATAACCAATCTCATTGTAAATCTCACTTGAAAACAAGTTACAACCTGACCTAACATTTTGAAAAAAATTTAATAAAATTTTTAGGTAGGAATATCCCCGCACTTGGTCTGGAATTTGGTTCACAGATTTGAGACAAAAGGGAATTCAGATATGTAGGAACAGGGTTCGTCATTGAAATGATACATCAATTTATACTATCACTGAAATAAATGAAAGTAAAAAATTTGATAAAAATTACGCAATAATGCTTCTACATCAGCGACAAGGAGGTATGACAACAGAATCCTGATGAAGTTGGAGGGAACTGGTAATTTGGTATGGCTTAGTCTCAAGTTAAATGCTATTTTCGCTCCGTGGAGAGTCTAATAAACAAACATATAACTGAAGAATAGACTCTCAACTTGTCTTCATGCAGCCTTCGAAACTTTATAAGCCATGAAGCCAGTGAGAATCATTGTCTTAAGTTATCATTGCATCATCCGCAGGCAGCAAGGAAATACTGTAATAGTTTGAATAGGAGTAATTAAATCTCTTTATCTTTGTATAAATGCAGCATATGCCTCATTCTCGTGAATTCAATTGCTAATCATTGTCAAAATCTACAGATAAATTTGAGAAAAGTGATTAATAGAGGGTTATTAATTGAAATTCAGGTGTTAATGATTTAAAGGAGGTTAGTCAATAACCATACTGTATTAGGAGACTCAGCCTTCTTTAATTTCCTTCTCTTTTCCCTTGCATATATCCTCTGCTGACTTGGTATATTTTTTGGTCAACTCATCAACCTGGAAAAGAAGTGAAGCAGCAACGTAAAATCAAACAACAAGTCCTATTTTCTTTAGATGGGATAAGCTAAAGCACACCTCTTTCTCCAATCTCTTCGCTTGATCCTTGGGAAAACTTGAACCACTTTTTTTCATTGTATCCAGTGCCTGTAATGTAAATAAAGAAAATATCAACTTGGACACAAAATTGGAGCATTCATAGCACAGCACAACATGACTCTATGCTAATCAACATCAAAGCAATCCTATTTGTTACTTTTAATGCCATGAGTCAAATAACTCTCAATTAGTTTTGAATGCAAAAGCTGTGTCCCCTTCCATTTTGCTATTACCTTCTACCAGAAGCCTAGAAATAGAAGTACAAAGATTTGTCTATTTAGACAAACTTTTAAACATATATTAACTGACGTTACACAATATAAGGAAAAATACATGTTTTTACTTGATATAAGCTTGTAAAGCAGAAGTAGTAGGAATTTTAGAATATAAACTCACCTGCAAGAGTAGAGAAATATAAATTTCTAAATATGCTAAACTCAGTAACATCACTAACATTCAACTTGCAGTAACAGGTTCTCTTTTAAAATGATGTCCACATTTAAACAAAGAAAACAAAGGATATTTTTTGCAGTATCCTAACACTATTAAACCATGGTGAACTACAAATGACATCTACTCTTACCGATTTTCATTATCTGTGGCATTAAACAGAGAATTTTTCACATAGTATTTATTGCTTCACAAGTATAGAGCAGCAACTTATGTTGAATCAAAATCATTCATGAATAACAGTTCTTGAAAATAACCCTGCAACATAACAATATGTCACATATGGTATACCTTCTGTCGAGCCCTTCTTATACTTTGTTTAACATCTTCACTAGTCTTGGCTACCACTTTACACATAGCCTGGTCCAAATTTCAAGAACAATTCAGCTGTTGCATTGTAAGGATATACAGGCAAACAAGGGCAAAAATAATATAATAACAGTCCATCAACATGAGCTTACCTGCACATGCTCTTTGGTCAATCTGGTCAGTACAAACCATAAAAAACATGAATTAGTCAATCCATTAGAATACATAGAATGTTTGGGATATTGAACATCCTTATTTAGAAAGTCTTGATACTCATATTCAAGAGAAAGAAAGGTGGTTTTACCATCCATTATTAACAGATGGAATGCACTGCCATGCACATCAACAAGAAACAAATTTAAATGGAACGAGTGCTTACGGTGGAATAACTGCAATCAACCGCTGCCCATCTGTTTTAGGATTCAAACCCAGTGGAGACGACACGATAGCACTCTCCAACTCTTTCAGGGTCTGCAAGAAAAAATCATTCCATCATGGGCCGGATACAATTGGGCTGAGGTGGTTTAGAGCAATAAAACCAACTTATTCCAATAAATTTTCCACATATACATTATATGTTAAGACATGCACAATATTTATCTGGCTTCTACAATATTTCCAGCTGTAAATTAAAGTTATGCATGTCACAGGCCATATCTCTGTAACTGTGAAACTGGTTACTGTTACATATTACAAGTTATGATATTGCTGAGAAAGAGACAGAGAAATATAAACACTTTTCAATGCAGAAATAGAAAAAAAAAAAAAAAAAAAAAAAGAAAAGAAAAGGAAGAAGAAAAAGAAGAAAAAGATACAAGATTAAAAAATTATAAATGCATTAGATCAGGCATACATCATTACATTTGGATCGTAAGGATTGATTGACAAGGTTTTAGAATCTAAGACTGAAACGACAGCTAAATGATTCAAGGGCATCTTCACACCACCAGTTTCTACAATGATGTGGTCAAGCATTCCTAAAAAAAAAAAAAAAAAAATCATAATCAGAAATGTCAAATTATCATACCACAAGAAATCTATCACTAAATTAAGATAAAGGTGGCCTGTGATAAGTACCAGGTGATGCTCTTCCCGTTCTTAATTTGGCCAATTCTCTTGACAGTGCAACTATCGCAGCCTCCATCTGCGAGACAGCAGTTTCCTTAACAGTGGGCCCAATATCCACTACTTCAACAGTACTCCCACCAGCAGAATCATCCTCTAGAAACATACACAAAATGAAATAAGCTCACACACGAACTCATTGATCCCAATTTGAAAAGGTTAACCAAGATACAATTCACACAAAACATATACAAGTAACATCAGCGTAGATATCTAAACTGATTATAAAACTAGCTTGTAAGCTCTATACAGAGGTAATTTGCAAAATAAATTCAACCCAACTGGACCAAAATCCCAATC
The DNA here is from genome assembly GCA_021234005.1 of Nephelium lappaceum. NCBI lineage: Eukaryota > Viridiplantae > Streptophyta > Magnoliopsida > Sapindales > Sapindaceae > Nephelium > Nephelium lappaceum. The sequence continues at coordinate 6,235,868 of CM038004.1, forward strand.
AACCCCCGTTACACCTAAATTTTCTATCATTTGATTAAAATTTAGTTCTTTTCTCTTTACTTGAAACCCCAGTAACAACATCGTTATCATCCCTCTTAGTCAAATCAGTTCATTCTTCCATCTCAAATCATCCTATAGTTTCCCTCACAACTTGTACTAACAATAAAAAGCATATAAAACACTCACTTTTACAAATTAAAATTGATAAAATAATGCCTACATATACTTTCTTTTTTAAATCAAATAGCGAGACAGAGAGATTCGAGAAAATACTTGATCTTTTGCCTTTGGCAAATCCTCTGCGAGAATCTTGAAGGAAATTGAAAGTGGGAAAAGCTGAATCATTGAACTGGGTCCCCAACAAACCCATCTTGGAAATGTGAGACCAATTGCGAGACTGGAAAACAGTGCTTCCATTTCTAAGAAACAGAATTGTGTTTCGATAAGAGACTGCTCGTCTCAGATACATAGCCATGACTAATTTATTCTCTTATGTTTCACAGAGCAGGTACTGTCAATCTATGGCTTGCTTCATTTCTTTGATCTGAGACTAGGGTTTTTAGGGTTTTAGCTGCTTCTCTTGATGATCGTGGGGTTTTTCTATTTTAATTGCCAAAACCCTCCAACGAACGGCCCATAATCAAAAGTGGGTTGGACTTGGGTCCATGTCCCATTTCCATTGGACTTACAGAGTACACCCCACAGCCCTGTCTTCTGATTCCTATAATTAATTCAAGATTCATGAAGAAAATTATAACTCGTACTCATAATCTTAACGGTGTAAGAGAGAAAAACAAGATTTCAACTCATGATTTTAATCATATATCTCTGATAGATTCTCTTGGATTTCATAAAGAATTATAGTAAACTTAATATGGAAGTTATAGAAGCCGGGAATTCTATCATTAAAAATAAAAAATAAAAATTACTTAAATGATAGAATTCAATAAATTTAAATTTGTATATATAGGGTTTCTCATTAAAAATATATATATATACTTAAATGATGCAAAAAAACTATCTAACAGATCTTGCCCTTCTCCCACAGAAATTTTAGGATTTCAATTCTAATAAAATTTATATGGAATCTATATACTCCATAAATTCAATAAAAATTTATCATTTGAAAAAAAAAAAAATCATCAAACTCCAATTAAACATAGATTGAACACATTCTCTAAAATAAGGTTTGACCAACAGTATGCCCTTAAGATTTGTTATAATTTTTTTTTCTTCATAAATTTTATTTTATCAAAATCTATCACTTAATAAAATCTATAAAGTCAATAACTTTTTAAATACACCTAGATTTCATCCATATAAAAATCTAAATTGAATACATATTAATTTTAATAGATTTCATAAAATCTACATTGAATACAAGGGTGTGTATTCAAAAATCTACATTGAATACAATGGTGTGTATTCAATTTAAGATTTCATTGAAATTTAAAGGATTTTAAAAGTTTTGAAGTAATCAATTCGCATTTGAATAAATTTCATTAAAATCTAAGTGTATTTAATCTAAATTTTCTTGAAGTTCATTAAAATCTAGATGTATTTAATTAGATTTATATGGATTCTAATAAAATTTAAGTGTATTCAATTCGTATTTACATAGAATCCAATAAAATCTAATTATATTTAAAAAGTCATTAATTTTACAGTTTTCATACGAGTGATAGACTTAAATGAATTTGAATGGATTTTAAAGTGATTTTTATGAATAAAAAATTTTATAATAAATCTTACCATTCTCCTCAAAATTTCATTGAATTTATTAAATAATTCTAACAAAATCAATATGTAGTCTATAAAATTTGTGAATTCTACCAAAATCTATTATTAAAAAAATTTCATTAAACTCCAATAAACTCTAGACTGAATACACCCCAGGTACATTTAGATTTTAATAAAATTTGTACAAATTTAGATTGAATATCCCAGACTTTTAAAATGTTTTAAATTCTAATGAAGTTTAGATTGCGTACACCCCCTAAAAATTTATAAAATCAATATCTTTTTTAATATGCTTAGATTTGAATGGATTATATATGATCTTAATTGAATACACTTAAACTTCATTGGATTTCATACAAATCTAGATCAAATCATATCTAGATTTAAATTAAATTCATATAAATTTGAATTGAATATACCCAAAACTTTTAAAATATTTTAAATTTTAATCAACTATAGATTTAATACACCCCATTATTTTGACACATTATCTAAACATTATTGATTTTAATAACAAGTTTTTATTTTATATACACATACGCGGATTTTGTTTATTTGAAGTTTCAAATTTATTCTAGTTAAAAAATTTTGCGGTATCCCAGTATAGAAAAAAGTTTGTAACAACATATCAATTTCACTTCTTGGTTATATATATATATATATATATATATATGTATATGTATATGTACACACACGCACACAGATATATATATATATATATATATATTCCTTTCCTTCCCATTGCACATTGGCATAATAATTTCAGTTTCTCAATTATCAGCCATTGAATTCATTTATTGTCATTTGCTTAAACCGACTTAGTTAAAACTCACTTATGTTTAATCAATAATCCACTGATATAATTAATTTCAATACGCACTGAAGTGAAAACTACTTTTTTTATATATATAATAAATTTACTATCAGTATCTCCTAACTTTAAAAAGTTAGGATAAAATCAATCAAATTTATCCATTACATTCTCTATTTTATTTAATTTAAATGCAATTGATGAATTTGATTGATTCGTTTTAATTTTTTAAAATTAGGAGACACTGATAGTAAAATCACTATATATATATATATTAGTTTTTTGTTTGAAATATCATATGTGCTTTAATGACTCAAATTTGGGATTACTAATTTTGATGCATGCTCTTTACCCGCAAGCCATATTTATTAACTTAATTCAATTTTTATTCAAAATTGAAAATATATGTATGGCCATAATTATCATATTATATTATACTGTGGACATACAATTTTGGGTTAGCTAAGAAAATAAAGAAAGTAAGAGGTCATTTGTTTTTATAACTTTTCATTTAATAGGTTTGAATTCCACCTATTAAGCGATTTTTTTTTTTTTTTAAGTGATTAAACCACTTAAAATCACCTAAAAATCACTAAAAATAAAAATTATAATTTTTTATATTTAATTGAATATCAAATCACTTAATTGTTTTTTAAATATATTATTCTAAATCTACCCTTCCAAAAATAACATAATTTCAAATTTGTTCTAATTTTATATTTCATAAATTCCTTTTAAATGTAATTAATGAAATATTGCAATGATTAAAATATATATTATTTTACAATTTCAATTTTTGTTGTAATAATAATTTAACTTAAGAACATTTTATTTATTTTAATTTAAATATATAATTTAATTCACTTTACTATAATAATTTATTTATGTATTTATAATTTTGTTTAAACAAAAAATTACTTTAGTATAATAGTTAAACATATTTTAATTATAAATAAAAATATTATTAATATATACATAAAAGTGTTTTAGTATTTTTTAAATAATTTATTATAATTGTTGATCTTATATTAAATGAAGTTACATAATAACTAATAGTAAAATAATATAAATGTCAAATTACTAGTTTTCAAATAATTTTAACTTTAAAAACAAACAAGATTACTATATATTCAATGGTAAGGAAAAAAAAAAACATATCATTTAGATTTCAGGTTTCAGTCACTATTCAATCTTCAGTTTTCAATAACATTATTCTATCTTCAGACCAAAAAACAAATGACTGTTAAGGTTACACGTGGGATTGTAGATTTTTCAAACAGGATAAAGAGAGCAATCAAACGATAAGTCTTTGGGAGATGGTTAACTTAGTTATTATTATAGAAAAGTTTAGAGGAGGAGGAAACTTAACGAATACTGCATGTGAGCAAACTCCCAAGACAAATAGCAATATGTTAAGAACGCCGACTAATGGTCGACATTTATACGCTGACGTTAAATCGATAATTAAATCGTAATGTATTTGGAGAGAGGGATAGAGAAATAGAGTTTGAATCATGTATCTAAACTTACTTTCATACTAGAAATGGCTCTTTAATTTATGGCGGAGGAGTGTTTGAGAGGGTAAATGCTCAAGTTCCTAGTGTGCCATGTGAATTGTGTGTTGCCTCTACCACATCAAATCTCCTACCATGTCAATTAATCACCATGTAATTTAGTGGATTTGATTTCCATATGGGTAATCATTCTAGTTGTTTGGATTAAATGGTTTAATCACATTATATTAAATGTTTTCTTTCCTTTTTTTTCTTATTTGAGAAAAACATTATATTAAATGTTGATTTTAATGACGGTTAGTTTTATCTCTAGAAAATCGTTAACAATAAGAAAAAGGTATTTAGATTGTCTTTTTCAGAAAGTGTTTAAAACTAAATTGGGGTTCGAAACCAAAAAAGAAAAAGAAAAAAAAAAAACCCTAGTTCTTCAACAATATAGTAAGGAAAACGGAATGGAATATATGGAAGCATCATAAAGTTTTCTCTTCTCGGTATTATCCTAACAAGTGTGTTAGAGATGTATCCCTTTTTTGGAAGTTCAATAACCCTATAAAACAAAACACCAATAAGAAGTTATGTAGGCGAGGTGTTGGCGAACATACTCCAACAATCAAGTCGGGGATCATACCAATGTGCACCTTTAAAGAGAAATACTTTAGACAATAACATGTAAGAAAAAAATAAGAACTTAGTCATTTCCATTGATCAGCTTGATATTTGTATGTTCTTCTGGTGACCTCTTGGATGGACAGGTGTTAGTATCAACTTAGACCTTCATGTCTCCTAGACACCCACCACTACAACAAAAAAGCCCAACTATTCCGGAGTATCCATACCGGGCATTAAAAGCCCGGTATGGATACTAAGATTAAATTTAAAAAAAAAATTGTAAAACGGGTTATCCATACCGGGCGGGTCGCGCCCGGTATGGATAACCGCATTCCTTACCGGGCGGGTCGCGCCCGGTAAGGATAATCGATTATCCTTACCGGGCGGGTCGCGCCCGGTAAGGAAACTGGGTTATCCTTACCGGGCGAGTCGCGCCCGGTAAGGATAATCGGGTTATCCTTACCGGGGGGGTTGCGCCCGGTAAGGAATGCGGTTATCCATACCGGGCGGGTCGCGCCCGGTAAGGATAACCAAATTTCCTTACCGGGCGAGACCCGCCCGGTAAGGATAACCCGATTATCCTTACCGGGCGCGACTCGCCCGGTAAGGATAACCCATATTTCCTTACCGGGCGAGACCCGCCCGGTAAGGATAATCCGATTATCCTTACCGGGCGCGACCCGCCCGGTAAGAATAACCCAGTTTCCTTACCGGGCGCGACCCGCCCGGTAAGGAAATATGGGTTTTTGCTGCCCTCCCACTCATTTCTTCCCCCATTTTCAACTTTCTTTTCTCTCTCTTTCTCTCTCTCTCCCAACCTCTCCCTGCCAACCCTACAGCCGACGTGCCTCCCCCTTCGCCGACCGGTCACCGCCCCGGGAGCTCGCCGTTCTCTTCGCCGTGCGCCGCCCTCCGCAGATCTGGTTGTTGTTGTTGTTGTTCGCCGTTCTCTTCGCCGTTCTCTTCGCCGTGCGCCGCAGATCTGGTTGTTGTTCCGTTCTCTTCGCCGTGCGCCGCCGTCCGCAGATCTGGTTGCTGCTGCTGCTGCTGTTGTTGCTGTTGTTGCTGTTCTTGTTGCTGCTGTTGTTGCTGTTGCTGTTGCTGTTGTTGCTGTTGTTGCTGTTGCTGCTGTTGCTGTTGTTGCTTTGCTGTTGTTGCTGTTGCTGCTGTTGCTGTTGTTGCTGTTGCTGCTGTTGCTGCTGTTGCTGCTGCTGCTGTTGTTGTTGTTGTTGCTGTTGTTACTGCGCCGCCGTGTTGCTGTTGTTGTTGTTGTTGTTGTTGTCACTGCGCCGCCGTGTTGCTGTCGTTGTTGTCATTGCGCCGCTTCCGCAAATCTGAAAAATGAAACGGACACTGGAAATATCCATACCGGGCACGTGCCCGGCATGGATAATTATTATCCATGCCGGGCACGTGCCCGGTATGGATAAGTCAAGTATTTATACCGATGGCATCTATGCCGGGCACGTGCCCGGTATGGATACTGAACCATACCGGGCATTGCCCGGTATAGAAGAGCTTTTTTGTTGTAGTGCACACAGTTGACATTCGCCTATCCTTCGCTGATTGTCCTCCGTCCTAATTGTCTATTTTGTTTTCCAACCATATTGCCTCCTTGATTAGCTAACATGCCTTCACACTAGTGACATCATGTTAACGTAACTCAGACACCTGGTAGTTCCCCTTTGGATGGCTCAAATCATTGGATAACTGACCTTCTATTGGATGAAGTTAGTTTCCTGACGATTTGCAATAGAATGGTCTTGATTTTTCTACTTTTTAGCATTTTATGGATCCCACCTTTTACAATATGATCCATTCTCTCTTTTGATAGCATGGGATTTCTCGTTCCTTCTACTTTGTCTCCTTACAAGTTTTTCTATTGTTGACATGGTGTTTTCTCTTTCTTTCCCGTCATGGCACCTTTGTCGTGCCCATCAAATTGCTTGTGCCCTAACTGGGTCTTTAGTGAGGAGATCCCTAAGGTGCCCCACATTTTCTTTATTTTGGTTATTTCTTCCTAGAAGGTCTATAAGGAAGGACTTCCTAATGGGTTTCTTCAAGAATAATTTCTCCAAGACAAATGTCTGTGATCTTGGTTAACAATTTTGACTTACAATACTGATAGTTAATTATTAAAATACAATAATTTATTACAATAAAACCATAATATAAACATAACTTCCATAGAATTAAAAAAGTATGGTAAAGGACATGCAATGAATGGTCCTCTTCGTAGCTCAAATCAAATCCATAAATTGCTATATATATATATATATTAAAAAAGAGTAGTTATAGAGAGATTCTCAAATGGTAGATGCAAGTAATTAATGTAGGAGAGTTTGCAATTTTGTGTGATAGCCACCTCGTCTACCTGCAAATATCCCTTTTTTTCCTTTTTCATTCATTCGAATATAATATTTCAACCAAATTCGTTAATTTAGACAAGAACTAATTTCATCAAATATCTTTGTTTCGTTATTACATATCTTCAAACACTTGTGTAAATGAACACACAGTATGAGGCAGTGATTAATTAAATGTAGAATCCCCTGACCATGTCAATACAGGGAAAACATCTGTTGATTGTGTCCGCGGTTTTTGCCCACAACCGGCAATTAATGAAACGTGACTTGCATGTCCACGCCCCAAAAAATCACCACCAGATAAAGATGAAAAAAATTACCGTTGCTGACTGATCACAAAACAGCTACACCTTCCTTATTCTGTTATGTCTAAATTTAATTATTTACCAAAAACACAATAAAAAATTCTTCATTTTGTTCTGTTAATTACTATGTAATTTCATGAGCATTAATTTTAAAAACCAATGAACAGTTAAATACAAAAAAATAAATATGGAAACTTAGTTATCACCTACGGACACCAATCACCAAATGACATGGCAACACAGTCTTTTTATTTTATTTTATATTTAATAAAAAAATTTGATTATCGTATTAATTATATAACCTTATTAATAAATTACATCAATTAAATTGATTGTTAGATTGATTGTAAGAGTGATTATTAAAGTCAATCGAAATATTGTAATTATTTGTTGAAAAAAAATTATATATATATTTTTATTTTTCCTCCTATTTATATTACTTTTGGAGACAGGAAAAACGAAAATTCTATTTCGCAGAGATACTTGTCTAAGACACCACTCGACCGTTTCTTCACTGACAACACAAAAAAACTTCATTCCTGCAAACAAGACAAACACCATTTTCAATTCTTCTGTTTTCAATTCTGACACCAGAATTGCTGCTGCAAAGACAGGTGAAAGAAGGAGAGCAGCATGTTCTACTCACAGTGTCTGCTCTCGAAAAAAGGCTCTCTTGGCGTCATATGGGTTGCTGCTTACTGCTACAAACGACTCAAGAAAAAACAAGTTTTTACTACTGATATCTCCTCCTCTGTTGGTTTGTCTCTACCTTTTTTTTCAACCCTCTACTGATATTTTGTTATATTTTTCTGGGTTTTGGCTACAATGAAGAATAAATGATCAAGTTGACATTTTTTTTTTGTTTGTTCACGGCTTGTTTTGAAATGCTTGTTGGAGTATCTGTTTGTTTCATGGTTTGTTATATCTAGTTGTTTAGTGGTGATCAAAGAAATGGTCAATGTGAGTTTGCTCTGCTTTTATTTATTTATTTATTTTATTTGTTGTTTTGGTTCTTGTGTAATGAAGATAAACGTTGATATGATCATATGAATTGGCCGGTGATGAAAATTGTGTCTTTTTAAGGTGTTTGGGTGTTTGTCAGCTGTATGATAAATTGCTTGAAAGTGGTTTTTGCTTTGTGGGTATTTGGTGTAATGGCTGATTGGGTGTCAACCCATTTGGATTTTGGTAAGAGATTTTTTTTTTTTTTGCTCAGTTCTTGTAGATATTAGAATGTTTTGCTTTGAAGTGCATTTACCAAGTAATTTAGATTATGGCTTTGTTTCCTGTCCAGTATTTTGAATTTGGCTTTTTATGTACAGTAGTCTTAGTTCTCTTAGTAAGTTGTATTTAGAGTAGATTTTTGAGTATCACTGGTTGTTTGTAGAAATTTGGTAATTAGGGCATTGGATATGGACACTGATTCTTGCATAGTTGTGAAGGGGTTTTCCCTCTGTGTAATGATTAGATTGTGCTTTTTTCTGTCACGTTTTATTTTTTATTATTTTGTTTAGGTTATACTATTCAACAATGAGGCTTCCACGATAGAATTATTAGATTCTAGTTGAAACTTTAAGAGCCAAAAGATGGGGGAGAGAAAGAAGAAGACCATTATGCTTATGCATCCTTAGGAAGCCTTATTTCCTTCTTTCTTTCTTATTCTTAATCTTTTTCTGAATCAGTTAAGAGCTACATGCATGAGATAGAAGTAGGAAGCAAAATTTTGTGGTTATGGTCTTGAGGATTTTAAATTTGAGTTAGAACTTTTGCTAAAAATGCCCTTGAAGTTTCACAAATCTACTTATATATCATAAGACTTGATGCTTCACTATGATGGAAAGGTGATTTATAATAGATGCAGGGCTCTCATTCGAGTACTGTAGCTTCCCGGAGGAAGAACAGAAATAACTACCATCACTAGATAGTATACATGCAAAAGTAGATATAGAAAGGTTGCAATTTTTTTTTTTCCCTAAAAAAGCTTATATACTAATAGTCATGCATTTGCGTTTTATCTTTTTACACCGTCACCACCTGGGCACGTGCGGGCGGTTACATGTGCATAATATTGTTAGACTGTGGGACCCTAATTCTACCTGATTGGTAGATTTACTCAAACCGTGACTAAGGTCTGTTTATTGCCAAACTTTTGAACTTAGAGACATTTAAGTAACAAACAATTGTATGAGGCAATGAGAAATAATCAGTGCGCGGATGCCTTTTGTATTTATCTTAATTGTAGATTTTGACTTCCTACATGTTCTTCAGTGAGAAGAATCCTAACAGCCTTCTTATTTGGATTTGTCAAAGGCTTCTCCTTTAGGCATGCTCTGAGAATGGTTTGCGTGTGATGAATCTAGAATTCTTGATGATGAAAACAGGAAAGCAAATTTATGGAAACTGTTGATGAAAGCTTAGGGAGTTTCAGAATGCAGCCCCTATGATGGAATGGATCAACTTTGGTTATAAAGCATAGGGGTTGTAGCCAAGTACTTATTTGGTTGAATTTGAATGGAGATTAGGGATATGAAGACCAAAGGTCTAGATCTTCTATGCATGATGATAAAATAAACATATTTGGGGTTTTAAACATCTAAAGCGTCTTGAAATTTCTGTTTTGATTATAGTAATCAGAATGTTAAGTGACTGTTTCCTTAAAGGAAAGGATATGGATTAATTAATGATCTTAATCCCCTCTGAACTTTGCTGAGCTTTAGAGCATTAGTTACACATGGAATTTATGAAATTGAATGGTCAAGATCGTTTCTAACCCTGCATTTTTTTCCCAGATTTACAACTAAACAACACCATTTACCACATCCACACGGACCACACCAATCCATTTTACTCCTGACTTCATTCCAAAGTAATTAGATTTTCTTGAGAACCAGTGCATCCAATGATTACAAAAGATTGTGTTGAGATTTCAAAGTTTTATGTGCTAGCACTTTCGTTAGGAAAAGAATCCTGGAAGAGCTTTAGGAATTTCTTACATTAAAAAAATGAGAGTTTCAGATATTCGTTGCTATCCTTCTTGAGATTTTAACTCCAACTGCTGCACTTTCGGTTGAAGTAACTAAGAAAGCATGAGGAATAAAGATGGAGTGCAACAGCTTGTAGTGAGAGACGGAAATGTCACCGTCTAATGATACTGGATTTAGAAAAAAGATATTAAAAAGGGAAAAAAAATAAACCAAGATCCTAACAATTCAATCTTGTTAAAGCTATGTGTTACTAAATCCTCTGGCATGCAGCACAAGCTTAGATCAGATTTGGTTGGAACTTTAATTAAGTCAATCAGTAATGTATAGTTGGTATAGAAAATACAAAATGCCTCAGAATACATCAAACAGATCATTAAGGCATGCTAATCAACTTTCATTAAAATTATCTAGCATAACTGTAATATATGCATGTTTAAAAATTAGGTAAAATATTGGTAACGTCGTCAATGCAGTATCATTGTCTGCAAGCAAGTTTTGATTTTTTAATCATGATAACTGTAACTTTCTGATTCCAATTTATTTCTTCTCTCCTTCATTTGGTTGTTGTTTGCAGATGAGATTTTGCAAAAAGAGTTGGATGTCACGTCATATAGAATTCTGGCCTACCTTCTTCTTGGTTTGGCTCGGATATTCTCCAAAAAAGTTGAATATTTATGTGATGACTGTCAGGATGTGATGACTAAGGTTAACGATTTCGTGGTTACTGTTAGTGGAAAAAATAAGACAGTCCAGCGTGCACCATTTGATTCTATTACTCTGCCAGACAGTTTTGAACTTGATGCTTTTGATCTGGAGATTGTTGAAGATGTATCAAGGTGAGCTAATCTAGTATACAAATCAATTGATATAAGCCATTTTTATATCTCTCACTTATTCTTAATGTGTGTTTTCCGCTTTTGTCTCAGAGACAATGTGCTGCCCTATGAACAGATCACACTTAAAGGTGCTGGCTTTGTTGTGATAGTGTCATTCTACTTGCTTTTTGTAATGTTAACTTTTAATTAATCGACAGGTGAGGCCTCAACTTCTGGGACAAAAGAGCAGTACTCTGTAGGCAAGGTATCTATAAGTGATGTATTTGTTCTTTTAACATTGAGGCTTTTATCTACTTCTATGTATTTGCCTTGTATACATTATTTATCTGCTTTAGCTTCTCTCAAAATGCTTCCATTTCACTGATTTTTGCACATACTTGTCCTTGTATGAGTGGCTCTGAGACTTTCTTTCTGATAGGACCTTGACAAATTGAAGTCTTCAATCTAAAGAATAACTATATAGACAATCAAGGCAATTTTCTCGTAACAAGATGATGTGTCAATTGACATCGGTAGAAAGACATGTTACATGTAAAACAGAATATAAAGGTTATTTTTATGGTGTGTGTTATATTATATTTTTAGATAATATTAGGAAACTAATTGAAATGTTAGAGGCACTTTACCGATTCAATTTGTGTCTTGGCTTATTTGCTTCCAAAATACAGTGTACACAGTAAATAGCTAATCAATGAGTTGAGCAAAATTAACAAACAATCCTTAAATGTGGTTGAATGATCAGTTAGACTGTTTGAGTTTCGTTGAATTCTTGTTGGCAAAACAATAATATTTGGATTTTTTGAACTTTAGTATGATTCCTTGAATGATGAAAATTATAATTAATGGGCCTTTCACATAGGTATTAGATCCATCTTACTTTGTATTGTAATACAATAGGGTGTTTTCAAGGTTCTAGCAGAAGACTTTTTTATCCAATAGGTTCCATTACTGTGTGGAATGACCATTAATCCCAACAGCTTATACCATAGCTTCGAATAAGTTAAGTTTAACAAGTTTATTAGAGTTGTGTGCTTATTTGTTTCTGTAATTTTGCAGGATTCTTGTAAGGAATTGCCCACCTTACATGACACATTTTTGACTGATTACGCTCCGGCTGAAGAGTATGTATTGAACTCAATTTGTTATTTCCAGGACTGTGAAGTTACTATTCACATTTGCTTTTTTGGTATGTCTGATCAATGTTCTGACACTATCCCTTTCTTCATCCTATTGTCTCAGTATCTTATTATTTGAGTCAATGGAGATTGATTTGGATGCAAGCACATCACATGGGTTAAGCATCATAAAAACAAGCTTGGAGAAGCATCATGGGAATAATTCCTCTCAAGAAGACTGGGTGAACCTTGATACGATTTGTGGGAATGATGGGGAACATACAATCTCTATTAACCTGACTGTTGAAGATCAATGTCTTGACACTGAGTGTGTAGAGGTTCCAGTAATAGCACAGCCAGAGAATGGAGTGCAAGGTGAAGCAAGCACTGAAAAACATAAGAATAGCAGGTCTCCAGGGAGTGGAGAAGAACCTCTAGACCTTGGTAAAGTACACAGTGAAGACAATCAATCTGATGGAGAGCAGACAAAGGTTCCACATCTGGAACAGTCAGAAAAAGAGACGTACCAGGCTATAAATGAAGACTATTACATTGACGGAGATCAAAATGTCGATGGAGATCAAGATATTGATGGAGAGCCTATAGAGGTCTCATTAATAGTGCAGCCAGAGAATGGAGTGCAAGTTGAAGCAAGCACTGAGAAGCATCTGAATAACAGATCTCCTGGGGATGGAGAAGTGTGTCTAGACCTTGGTAAAGTACATGATGAAGACAATCAATCTGAAGGAGATCAGATGAAGATTCCGCACTTGGCACAGTCAGAAAAAGAGATGTCCCAGGCTATAAATGAAGATACTATTCTAAGTAACTTACAAGCAAGCACGGAGAAGCTTCTAGACAACAGAATCATTCATGAAGTATGTATGGATGTTGAAATGGTTTGTGGATCTGAGAAGGAACTTGCAGAACTATCCAAACCATCTTGTGAAGAGGATCATACTAATTCGGTGCAGATGAACTCCATGGAAATGTCTTTGTCAACAGATGATAGATGTCACCCAATGATAGAAGAGGACCCCGAGTCTACAGTTGATGCAACTCCTCAATCCAAGTTCCAAGCTGCTTCAGGTATAAAAGAATATAATTCTCATATTTACTCAGAAATAAACTTGTTTAAGTTATTTAATATGTGTGCGGTATCTAAAGGGTGTCAACTTTCTGCATTAGAGAATTGTCCTGATATTAGTCTCTTTTTGAATCAGAGTGGAGTGTCTTTTATATGTAAAGCCTTGTAAAAGTCAGATGAACCTAAATATGGCTATTATCCTTGCTTATAAAATTATCAAGTTCTCCTGCTCTCTTTTAATGCAGATGCTACTGCACCGGAGTTCGTGGTTATTGATACCCCGCCTACCAACGATGGTGCTCGTAGGTCGAGAAGAAGAAAATGTTGCTTTGATGATGTGGTATTGTTTTCTAGCAGGTAAGTCATGGCTACTTCATAGTTTACTCTTCACCTTTTCAATTTATTAACAGTCGAAGTGTTAACAAATCTGTCTAGCTACTTGGTAGCTGATCTACTCGACATTATTGTGTAATTCTAATTAATGTGACTTTATATAACACCCAAATTATTCCCTAAGCGTTTAAGTCAAACTAAATTAATGATATTTTGTTTAAAAAAAAACAATATTTAAATTTGTGGGAGTTATATTTTTATAAGAATTTGTATTTGATAAGGTATTCTAATTAGATTAAACTTTTGAATTTATTTTATTTAAATTAAAAAGGGTAAGGTGATTTGATAAGAATAGAAAACTACACTTAATAAAACCCTTTCCCTTCTTCATTAAACGTTCAACACCACTTTTAAAGGGAAAAAAAAAAAAAAAATCTTTGCTCTTGACAAATAACTCCTATAAGGTTTTTTGAAAGAAAATTTAGTTTGGAAATCAAGAAGACTTTACAAGATTTGTTATCATATTTCTTTTTAATGTATTTTATTTAAATATTTAGGGAATAATTTGGGTGTTACACTTTAATTGTCTACAGCTACCTTATTGATAAGAGAATTCTAGACTGATATTATAAAAACTTACACCCAAGATTTAAGGTTCTTGAAGTATAGAGGTTAAAAGGAATGAGGTAAGATTGTGAGGAACTAGAATCCCACATTCCTGACGGCAAAAGATGAAAAAAAAAAAAGAATCCCACATTCCTTGGTTAGAGAGGGTGAGGATCTATCTATACAAACTTGCATACCCAAATTATTATGAGACTTCTAGGGTAGAAACCTAAAAACAATACTGTGTCAGCTTACTTGAGAGTGGGTTGTTATAATTGGTATCAAATTAACCTTGGTACTCTATATAGTAAAAAGATGAAGATGCTTCATTTTATTACAATCTATTTTTAAGTTGATTCTATATTGTTCGCTTTTTAGATTAATTAATTGTACATTCATTAAAAGTAAAAAAAATTTCTTTTGTATAAAAAGACGAAAACCTCTATTCTTTTTTATGTAATAAAATACTTTATGTTAGTCCATTTCTATTTTTTGTTTACATTTCATTGTTGTTGATTCATATACCTTTTGGATCAATTAAAAAATCTTTTTTTTTTAAATTTTATTTTAGGGTAAAATGCTCTGGCATCCCCTCATTGATGACCTAATTGACATTGAGATGTCACTAATGTCTTACTATACATTGAGACCCCCTACTCTTGGTCAAAAGCCGTTGGAAGATAATTGTCAAATCTATTATAAATATCATTTATGGAGTAATTAAATGTATTTGTATTATTAAGTTTATAATTTATTTTGATTTTATTAAATCTATTTTTATCTTTAATTTGAAATTAAATTGTGGTGAATCTATTTATTTATGTTAGAGTGCTCACATATTATTATTAGGCTCTTTCCTTATTAGTTTAAGTTTTTTAGTCCATTGATTACTAGTATAATATCAAAGCTTGGTTTGTTCTAGAAATCCTGAGTTTGAGTCCCGCACATGATAATATTTGAACTTGTTATGTGTTTGTGTGTGGGCTGGAGCCACATGGTAGATTCTACCAAATATAATTCCATTCCCATCCTTGGTTATTGGATGTACACTCTATTACTAGATGTTGTCAATGCCTAAAAACTCACCTAAACACCGGTTCTGGATGATTTTTTCATGAACTTTGTGTCTTTTGCACACCCAACTTCATATTCAATGCAAGTATGACTGAAGATAACACAACTTTTAGTCACATGTCCATG
The DNA here is from genome assembly GCA_021234005.1 of Nephelium lappaceum. Classification (NCBI taxonomy): domain Eukaryota; kingdom Viridiplantae; phylum Streptophyta; class Magnoliopsida; order Sapindales; family Sapindaceae; genus Nephelium; species Nephelium lappaceum. Next base: position 6,251,374 of record CM038004.1, read on the forward strand.
TTGAAATCACTCCTATGAGAATTCCTTTATTACAATTGAGCAAAGTCTGAGGAAGCTATTAATTGAGAATGATATTTCTCTTGGCATGCTTGTAATACATGATTTTTTCTCTTCATTTTACAGTCAAATGAAGCAACGCCTAGAAGACGCAAGTGACTTGGTGTCAAAACGAAAAAAAGCTCCTCTTACTGCTCTTAGTGCTCGAATATCAAATCTTTCGCAGGATTTCTCAGCACCGTTGCTCCCTTGTAAGTTCTCTGTATTATTTAGTATCTGTTTTATTAGTGCTATCTTTAATAATTGTAAGTTTTGTAGGTATTTCATCAGAGCTTACTTCACTCTTCCGCCTAGAGAAGTTAAAGATTCTGGAAATTGCTGAAACCGTGGAATCTTCGGTTCAAAAATCTTCTACTGTTGGGAAATCAATGGAGCAAATTGCTAGTGCTCCAGAGACAACTGCAGTCAGATCTTTAGAGCAAATGGCTATTGCTCCAGAGACACCTTTGGGCAAATCTCTGGAGAAAATGGCTGTTGCTCCAGAGGCACCTTTGGGCAGATCTCTAGATAAAATGGCTATTCTACCTGAAGAACTTACTGGTAGATCTTTAGAGCAGCGTGCTGTTGCTCCAGAAACACCGGTTCTCCCCTCAAGGGAGAAAAGGCCATTTGAGACTCCAGCGAGCCAGCTAGCTTCTTACTCAGATATGATAATGCAAGCTCATTCATTTCAGGATGTAGAGAAAGAGCCTTCTTCAAGCACAGATCAAGAATGTGACCTCATGACTGAGGTAAAAGAAATGAACTATAACAAAATTGCTTCTTTTCAAAAGATTTTGTATGATGTCACACATATTACCATCTTTTCGTTCACCCTATTCAGCTTTGGATTTCTTTTAATAATAATAACTCTCTAGACATGTTAAGTTTGACATTAACCGATCATGCAGTCGCATTCAGCATGTGCCACATGATGTTGCCTTACAAACTTTAATGTTATTATTGTTTTTTTCGGTTTTGAAATTTGCATTTCAGGTTATTATTCTTCACTTTTTTTCTTTTTATATACATCTTAATCGAAATATTGTGAATTAATTTAATGTTTAATATTTTATTTATTGATTTTTTTTTTCAGGAGCCAGATTCATCTGAGGTAAATAAATCAGAACTAGGTAAGTTCTATGTTAATTGTAATCTGTGTTAATTGTAATCTTGTATATTGGGATCTGAAAATCATATTAGATAGTGTATGTTGCTTCATGCACAGTTTTCTTATCTGAATTTTCATTTGATTGCAGATGGATTATCAACGAGAACCAGGTAAAATTGAATCGCCAGATAGAGTTTCTTCAGTTATCACGTCTGGCTTTAGATATTAAACTTAGTACTGTCTTCTAGAGTTTCTCTTTCAATTTGCTATACTTGTGGTGTACAGAATGGTGGTGAAATACTTGCATAGAAAATTTCTTGATCAAAAGAAAAGAACAGAGAATGAAGCAGTGAATTTGAAGCAGCTTCTGAGAGGAAAAACCAAGAAAGAAAGTGCAAGACTCTTTTATGAGACACTGGTATGTATCATTTATGTTTTAGAATAATTTTTCCCACAGGTTGGCGTTAAAAAAAGAGCAACTGTTTTATCAGTAGATGAAGTTATTCGTTCCCACATATATGTTACTGAACTAAATATCCTTCCAAGGAAACAATTAAATTAGGATCTTATATCAAACGTTGTTTCTTTCAAATTTAAATATGATTCAACTCTAACTGTGGTTTCAATGTAACCACTTTGCAGGTGTTGAAAAGCAAAGGCTATGTGGATGTGAAGCAAGATGATGCTTATGGTGACATTCAAGTCCTGAAAGTTCCTCAATGGGACCAAAGCTATGCGGTTCTTTTCCTGCAAGATGATTCTTATAGTGACATTCAAGTCCCGCAAGTTCCTAAATGGAACTCAAGCTCAGCAGTTCTTTTGCCGTAAAACGGCAGAACTAACTTTGTACAGTGGTTCTAGCTATAATCTGGTTGGTAATCACACCTTCCAACATCTTTGAGATCCTAAGTTTAAATCTCTCTCCCCCAACTCAAGGGAAAAAAAAAAAAAAAAAAAATTATTCACCAGAATAGAACTCCTGTTCATATGAGCCTTAACCTTTACCTTATTAGATAAGTTGAATAGGTTTTAGTTGCTTTTCACAGTGAAATTTTGCATTTTTTAGTGAACTTCATATATGTATCTCTTTATTTATTATTTATATTTTTAAATACATGATAAAAAGGGTACAGTAATTTTTTATAGTATTAAATGAACATGAAAAAGTTCTGTGTCTATTTTATTCGGTTTTTGGATACCGAGTTCGAGTGGCACCAATTTCTTTTCTTGCTTGTTCATCGAGATGCTTATTTAATCATCCATCTTGATCTAGTCCAGCTCAATAAACTAAATAATTATATTATTTTACCACAACCCAACAAATGAAAACAAATGAAAGCGAAAACGTTTAAAGTGCTATACTCGAGACATTGCTTTCAGATATTAAAAAAGAATTATCAAATGACTCTGGTTATATTGGCCAATAGTCTCTTTCGGCAAATGGATTTATTTTAAACTTCGAAGCAAGAAAGATTGGACTATATCTTACAAATTTCTAACATGACCTCTATAATTCACTTAAACAATCAGTAGTTGCTTACAGGACAGGTTTTCCTGAGTTGGACTTATCCTCTCCCAGGTTTTCAAGTTCTTGTGATCTCCGCCTCACTTACCCAGGTTCATTTGCTTTTCTTTTTCAGAACTTTTGAGACGTTTATTATGTAAATTGTTGTTGAATTTTTTTTTTCTTCTTTTACTAGTCTAGATATTGGTTTTAGAGATGTGATATAAAAAATTTTGGTCAAAGTTTGCCATTGAATTAACGGTGTATGTACATGTTCATGCAGTACAGGACTATTTGCAACAAAGCTTGTAAATGGAAATCCTGAGGACATTCTGGAACAGCCCAATTGGTCCCAAAACAACTCATTTTTGGGGTCCTGTCTTCAACTGGAGCATTCCTCTTGCGGTATATGCAATATGCATTACTACTTAATAATTGCTTTCATCTGTCACATAATTTGATATTCATGTTATTTAGCTGATTAGATATGTTATGTGTCTGACAGGCAATTGTAGACACAAAGAAACCCCCAGAGATGATATCGGGAACCATGACTGGAGGTAGTTTCTAGTATATGTGAATGATTAAGTGAAGGCACTTTGAATTGTGTTCCTTCCTTTTGAAGAGGCTTAAACTAAGTTTTGTTCTGTTGTTGCAGTTATGTGTGTATATTCAGCCTTGTTCATGAGGTTTGCATGGATGGTGCAGCCGCGCAACTTACACCTCCTTGTCTGTCATGTCTCCAATGAGACTGTGCAACTCTATCAGCTCTCTCGTTTCCTCAACGCTGAGGGGTAATTTGCTATAATCCAATGTTTCAACTCCATTAATTTCATATCTGATTTCTGTTTTATATAACATAACGCCAAGAATGACTATTACTAATAGGAGTGACAAAACTACCCGAGTAGACTTAGATTCGAAAAATGAATTAAATTTGATCAGAGAGTTGGTATATCACAATCTCTCTTATCAATCTTTGTTATGATATCTGCTTATCAATAAGATATGGTCAAGTAATCTGCTTTAATTTTACACTGACATGGCTTGTCACCTTAATCAGGTTCCTTTCTTTTTAAAAAAAAAAACATGCATCCAACTTTCAAGGGACTGACAGAAGGATTTTTGAATAACGGTTTTTCTGTCACAGGTACTCACAGAAGCAGGAGAAAGAGGAAGCTGAGACAAAGTGATACAAATTTAATCAGAAAAACATTACATAATTTGCTTGTTTCCGTATTGGCACTCTGTAGCAAAATATATATACATATATGTGTATCCATAAAGCTACAGAGCTCCCCTTGTAAGATGGTTTTTACAATAATTATCAATTAGCATTTGTTTGTGACAAATAGCCTTGTAGATTAGTCATAGAACTAGTGAATTTTGTGACGTCTTTCTAATAGTCCCTTTCCTTGATTACTATGACATAGCAGCATAATAGCTGAAGCTGGATAAATTCACTTTCTCTACTCAATGGTTACTCCAAACGTAATGGAAATGAAATGAATTGGTTGTTAAGAAAGGAGACGAGAGATGAGAGTGGCCTGGCTGAGAAAGGAGAGATTTGGTGAGAGGTGAAAGTTAACCAGTGTGTTGAGCTGCTTTGATTTCTCTCAGCCCGACGGATAAAATAGTGATGGGATAAAGCTTCACTTGACTGGACAAAACATGGATTTGGATAAAAATTAATCCAAATCCAGTCCGAACCTATAAAACAAACGCGACCTAAATGTAGAGCTAGCACAGAGAATATCTCACACGGACTGAGTGGTGCATCAATCACTCACAAGTTGACACATAACATGTGTAAGTTTTTTCATAGTTTTCAATTGACACGTTGACATATAGAGTATATGCCAGCTTGTGAATGACTGGACGCACCAGTTCTCCTAAGACAGGCAGCTGGAATATAGACACCAATAATTAAAATGACAAATTTTTGACACAATGTGAAAAACATGAAGTGAATCTTAATAAGTAAGAATGAACTTTGCACTTTGGGTGTCAGTGCAGTGGCAAAACTGCGCACCTCACAGGCCCAATAGTGGGTTCAAACACAAAGCGTGTCCCATCTTCATTAATATAGTGAGATTTTCTCTCACGTATATAAATTATCTTCCATCCAGATATAAGTGACTTCCAATTATATGAAAATCGTATCCAATTGTATGAAAATCGTATATTCAAACCGTGTCATTAGCGTGCTGCTAGTTTGATTCCGATTATCTTTGGATTAGTTTCAATAACTTAAAAAAAAATAATAATAAACATAGAATAGGATTAACCATGTTTATTTTAACTAACTACTTTTTTTTTTTTTTTACAATCCACCCCAATCTTCTCTAGGTCAGACTAAATTCCTTGGCTCCTGCTGTGCCCGTGGAGACAGTAATAAAAGAAAATACAGACTAAACTGGTTACAACTAGTATAACGAAAGCTACTATCTAGAGAGCCAATCAAAAAGGAAGGGTTGTATAAATTGTTCATTATGTACAGCATCTAAAACATTTCATTGTTATTATTATAATGGTTCAGCCAACGAGGTCTTAAGAAAAAAGGGGCAGAGGCATTTTCTGTTCTCCTGATGCAAATGAAATGATACTCTTCTTAAGAGGAGAAATATAATGAGCCCCGTTAAATGCAGCAGCTCGCAGTATGTTTAGAGGCCCAAAATCCACCGAGTATGCCTTCTGAAAAACTTCAAGGACTGCCATCATCATCATGTTTGCTGGTTTCCTTTCTGCTTCATATTTTCGAAGTAGGGATACCTGCATAAGTTTTAGCATAAAATGAGTAATTGAGTCACCTACAGGAGCAATAATTTGCAAATCAAATAAAATAACAATTAACAGATTCGTAGATCAATCATAGATATTGGAAACTAAAGGGAAGACCACATACCTCCCCAATATCCATGCCTACTGCAATACCCTCAGCAATTACTCTAGAAAGAGTGTGTGAATCTCCAAAACCCAAATTCACTCCTTGACCAGCCAAAGGATGAACAGTGTGTGCCGCATCACCGATTAGAACAACACGCTTAGACGCATAGTCATTAGCATGCTTTAAAGACAGTGGAAACGCCATCCTATCAGAAGCCAGCCTGATCACTTTTGGTGGTACTTTAAAGCACTCGTTAGCTGATATAGTCACATCTCCTGAAAGCCAAGAGAACATGCTTCGGCCACCCGGTGAACTTGACTTAGGATGAGGACCATATCCATAATCAAGAGCATGATTTAAAGTTTTCACAAATTCATCCTCATTCATCATTTTGCAGTCTGATGACTCTTTTGGGTTCATAGTCCAAACAATATTGCTAAATTTATCACCAATTGGCAATAGTGCAATAGGTCCAGCAGGTAAAAATCGTTGCCATGCACACTGATTTTCTTCAGTATGCTCCACCGTGCAGATGACAGCATTTTGTGAATAGTTCCATCCGGTTGTTTTAAATCCAGCTAACTCCCTAACTTTTGACTTGCCTCCATCAGCTCCAACCTACAAGGAATGCCATGATCTGTCCCCAGTTAAATCTGACAGATAACAAATGCTATACCATTGCCCCTACCTATGGTAGTAAATCATAATTCTTTTCTTCCTATTATTATTATATTTAAAAGGTCAACATAAGCCATCAACAACCAAGTTCAATTACCACTAATTTCGCATAGAGGCTCTTGCCATCACTCAATTCCAGTTTTGCTAAACGCCCCTTAGTGAACAATGCTGCCGTTGATAATGTGCTGTCCACACCCATGGAAGAAGAGCTTGGTAGTACAGCCATTGAAGTTAATCTGGAAGGGTATATGGTTTTCCGGAAATCTGTATTCTGTTCAAATTCAGTTTTGCTCAGATAAGTTGAGTTTCAAAAATAAAATAGCTCGTCAGAAAATAAAACTGTAAATCATATATTTGAGTCATTGACGTTTCAAAAGGAAATTCAACCGGTTACAATATGAAGTCAAAGAAACATTCCCATGACAGTATCACCCAAATCACTATTGGCACTGGGCATTATTACACCAATCTAGCTTACGAAAATACATATTAACAAGCATCAAGTGAATATCTTAAGTGAACTAACAAGCAAAGAGGTAAACAAATTCTTCAATTAATCAAAGAACACTTGAAGCAGAAAGAAAAAATAAATATGTGTACTTACGTAGTCCCATTTCGCTATAGTTACAAATTTTATTTTCTTAGTAAGAAATGGTCTCACTTGCATACTTAATTGACATCTAAGCAAATTATCAATGTTGTAAAGATATTCTGTGCATTAAGGTTGACAATAGAACTTTAGTATGGTTAAAAAAAAATTGAATGACTCTTCATTTACGTAAGACAACTCAAGGAAAAATGAAGACAAATAGCTTTATGATGCCTCAGGCAGGAAGAGCACTAGTAAGAGCATTATAATGTGTTCTCATTTATCCCAAGAGATTTTACATAATGATGCTCATAAGAGAAAAAGTTAGCTAATTGATCTACGTCCAACACAGAAACGGCTCCAATAAAAGTTCTCCTTGAGCTAGACCGACCCCCAGGCCTATGAACTAAACATTTGTCAGAAGATCCAGGACTGCATAATTGCATTTGCGATGACTATACATATGATGTTTAGATCAAGAGTAAGGAACACATTCTAAAAACAAAAACAAACATGCTGTCAAAAAGTAGGTAAATGTACACAAGCATTACGTTAATAATAAAAATACATGCATACATATATGAATATGCATCCACTCACATGTAAATAAACTCTAATAATAAAAGAAACTACAAAACAGATTACATATTTCACCAAGTCCAGATCCCCTAAATATTAAGAATACATTTCAGTAAGGAGAATACCTCTATACATGACAACAGAGAGCTATGAATCACTTTATTTTCCACCACACACCTGAATTAGGAATCCAGGATAAGCTCGTTAGTGAGAAGATTATTACCCTGTAAATATCTATCCTTGAAAGTGTTGACTTACCCTAGAACTTCTTTGTTTACATCCTTCGCATTGTATCTAGTATATCCTAAGCCAGTATAATCCCAAACCTACAGAATATCATGAGAATATGGATAAAACTGTGCAAGTCAAGTTAGTAAAAATTTCATGTGTATAAATAAGATAAAAAACCAACTGAACTAAAGCAGTCATGAACCAACAATTTTGATTTAATTGTATTTTAGGAAAGATAAAATACCATGGACAAAAAACAGGCATAGCAGCGAAAGGTAAGAAAACAACTCAAAGATGGGATTAGAAACCAAATTCAATTATTGAAAATGCATGAATCACCTTGCCAGGTTCTCAAAATTATAATATCTATATCGTAATGTAGAGGGAAAGGAAGACGCACAAAAGAAAGAAAATAACCATTCATTTGCTCCACAACACAATGATTCCACAATTTTTATGAAACATTCATGCAGTTTATCAATTTTAATTATATTTCAAAGTTGAAAAAATAACGTCATAACTGTAGAAAATGTAAAAGCCATCACCTGCATCTTGTCAAAATATGCATGTCGTTGCTGTTGAATGTATTGCCAATCACCAATCTCTGGAATTCATGCAAAAAGAAAAGAAATGGGAAGGTCAAACATCTGTCTCCATTTCCTTTTAAACTGAAATGGGCAATAATGGTAGGCAAGCAGGCCAAACCAATGATATTGAAAATCCACCTTGTCAGAACAGTAACTTTTAATAAACCAAAAGGTAAAGGAAATGAATATAGGTGGCTTCCTAAATACGTAAGGATGTTTTTATCAAAGCACAGAAACAGGACACAGACACGTATTCAAATCATAATCAGTTTCCTTACAAAGATACCCATGAACTTTTGCATAAAATTGATTTAGGAATTAAATCTGTTCATGGAAATAAAACTGTTTGATTTCGAAGCTTTTAAACCAACCCTCTACTAAATGAAGTCTGACAACAGAACTAACACAATGTACACCCACTATATTTAAATGAAATTCACCAAACAACAGCATTTCTTTATCTTTTTTTTTTTTTTTCCTTCATCTAAAAGCTATAATTTTCCCCTGATAATCCTTTTACTAGAGATCCATACCAAAAATAAATAAAAAAACATATTTTCTTACACCTGTGCTACTAGTCCCAATGTGGTGACATTAGAAATCCATAAATAACAGTGTCAGCAGTTACTACTTATCTCCTTTTTTTTCTAAAATTTTTTCCCAATTCTGCTACGAAAGTGTTTTGGAGCTTTAAGATGAACGTAAAATTAAAGCAAGAGGAGAAGCAAAAGAGAAGAAACAATAAAAGAAAAGCAATTTGCTTACAGAAATGCCTGGACTAGGTCCAAAGAAAAAAAAATGCGGGCCTCTAGAACAGAAGCCGTCACAAAAGTAAAAAGAAACACATAAGGCCCCTCTTTAAGCTACAGCTGCCTGCCAATTAAATTTTAGATTCAATACCTTTGAAAAATGATATAGTTGCAGGTGTGACTGTACTGACCCTTGGATCAGGAGGGTCTTCTTTGTTAATGCAGCCTCTTTTCCCCAATGCAGGATTGCTATCAATGATGGCAACTTTCAAATGCTTTGTCAATGGCAAGTGTGCTATGACATCCAATATGTAAGAGAAAGTGAAATTTTAATGCTTTGTGAATGAAACTGTGATAATAATCATTACAAAGCTAATTAAAGATAACAAACACTGGTAAGATGAAAAGCCCCAGGAACACACTGCATTTTAATTCATAATATAGGTATGGAGGTGTGTGTAACGTATGAGATTAAGAGGCAACAGACATATACAATTAATAGCTTTAGATACAGAAAACATATATAACAACTGATCCACTAAACTGAAAACTCATGAACTTCATTAAATGGAATTCACAATCTACATTCTTGGCATGTAGTGCTTAAGGTAACAAGAACTAGGCTGCGCAATCCTTGTAACTTTTCTAAATTTAGAGACCACAATAATCTAAGATACTCCTATGTTGCCTTTTCAAATTTTTTTCCCTAAATCCACCTTTTTAATAGGGCAAGACATAATGCCAAGTCTTTTGATCCAAAAATCAGGAACATACACTATAAAGTGTAACAATCTTTCAGGTAAAAGCCTGAAAAAAAAGCAATAATGGGAGACAAAAGGAACTAAAGGAAAGAAAACAAATATCATACAATACAAACTATTAACTACCCAAAGAACAAGCTAGGGCCATGCCAACCACTCCTCCCCCAACAATAGCAACATCATATTGATGACCATCATCAGTGAAGTTCTGCTTGACTTCATGCTCCTGGAATGTTAAAGCAAATCAGCCAAGTTGAATATTGCACTCAACTAAACATACATAGAACTCTTTAAAAGGAAATTATTATATACTAGGACAATATTCATGCACAAAGTAGAGTAAAAGAATCACAGGCAAAAGCATCTGCCTCAGAATGACCATATCTTGGAAACAATAACTTTTGATGGGCCATTTAAAATGTAAAGTAGCAACATGGAATTCCAAATTTGATTATTATTAATTGAGATAATATGCAAGCTTCAAAAGTGAATGTTAAAGAGCTTTATATCATCAATTGGGGTCCTAGCCAAATAGTTTAAACTTTTTGGTGTAATGGTCACTAACATGGTATTAGAGATACGTAAACCATGAAATCCTTGATTTAAGTCCCCTGTATTATTTATTTTGCATACAATATTTAAATCTGCATCTATATTTGGGCTTAGAAAAGACAAAAAACCATTTTACCATCACTTCAAAGCCACTGCATTAGCAACTACATAGATATATTCAGCTACGGGATATATTCAAAAAACTAGATTTCAAGTTCACTACTTTACCTGATGTGTTATTAATCAATTTACTTACGCTCCAAGAGAACTAAAAAGATTGTACTACAGGGAAGTGCACCAGAACCAAATGTGCACATACACATTCCACATTGTGCATATCAGACCAACTCATTTCTACAATTGCAAAACATCCTCTAACAAAACCGGAGGCCACACGAATTCTTTGTCAACCCAACTCAACCAATTGATGTGCCAAACAAAATTTAAAAATAAATAAATAAGGATAAAACAAAAAAACATAAAATGAAACCAGGGATATATACACAATGAAAACTATTACATTGCTAGTTTGGCCACTGCTAGAACTAGATACTCCTGAGGCTGCATTACTACACAAATTCCTCCGCATAATGCTGAGTCCATAGACATTCACAGAAAATCTCTTTGAAACAACCCTATTTTTACAACAAATAACTTAAATTAGACCACAAAAAAAAAAAAAAAAAAAAGGGTGATTCACTTGATAACAAGGAATCATTTTCTCGATAAAATAATAACAATAAAGCAGGAACGCATCTCAACACAAGATCACCAGTAAAGTGCGCACCTGTTCATTATTGAGTATCACTTGTTCAACGATGCTTAGAGAAAGCGAGAGAGATGAAGCGCGATTTCGGCCTTGCTCCACAGATGGGCTGCCTTCGGCCTGTACTCAACAGACATCAGTCCACGTGTACAAGGGTAATTTTGTCTTTATATACATATGAGGATGGAAAAAATAACATAAGAGGAAGGGAAATTTTCGTTCTTGTTCCTGTGTTATGATGAATTATCAGTTTTTTACTCGAAAATCTTAGTTTGTAATCTTCCTCTTCTTATTCATTGTAGCTTTCCTCTTCTCAGTAACCCAACAAACACTTGAATGGTAATTGAACCCAACCTAAGCTTCATTTCAAGCAGATGGTATAAATTCTAAATCATGCAAAAATCAAATTCTAAAACAACCACTACAGTTGGATGAAAATCAAACCGAATCAGCAAAAAAGAACAACCAAATTCTAAAACAGCTTACAGCAGCTTCATTTCACCCAAACAAACCGAATAAACAAAAATCAAACCAGTTGACATGCACAACAAACCGAATCAGCTTCATTTCACGCAGTTGACAATGCACAACAAAAACGGCAAAACCAGTTGACATGCAGAGCACTTCACAACAAATTGATTCAGCATGTTTGACAGTGAAAAAAAGTGAGAAGAGATACCTGGAAGGCTAGAGAGGACCGTCGGCAAGTGGAGAATGAAAAGCGGCGTGACCGTCGGCGAAGTGACCACGAAAAATGGCGTGAAGGATGAAGCATTGAATCTTGACTTCAAAAAGAGAAAAAAAAATCAACGGATATTAGATTCAATCGTCCTTCTTATTATAACCCATTGTATAGGTACACTAACATTAATTAAAATCTAATTTGTTGTCTTATAGAAAAAATTAGTAACAATTTTCATTTTATCAAGAAAAAAGAGAAAACCAGTAAATTTCCTTTTTTTTTTCCTTCTGAGAATGAAAACCGGTAAATTATGAGTTCTCTACCTTGAGAAAAAGCAGTGTCAGCATTAAAAAGAAAATTAAAAAGTATCTTCATCGATTGTGAAGTGTGTAGTAGTATTATTTTGGGCTTGGGCTGAGAATGTTGGTCGGCCCAAAAGAAAATATCAACATTTCTCGTCTTCTCCTGAAAACACAAAACCTTAGGGTTTACATTACATTACACAAGGTCAGTCTCACACTGCAAATTTTTTATTTTGTTGTTTGTGTTTTTGTTCTCAATATACTTTTCTCTGATCTTGTCTTTGATCGGCAGTGAATGTTGTTTGTTTGAAGGAAGTCAAAACAGAGCTAGACACATGGCAAATCAAGTAGCTACGTCTTTCAGTGGCAACTTAAAGGCAATTTTTTATTTATTATTTACTTATACTTGTTTTATTGCAGCAGATTAATTAAATCTCACCGTTCCAAGGGTGACTATGTCTGCATCTACAATGCATGCCAACTGTTTGTTAAATGTTTCAAGCGAAATATTTTGTTGATCAAATGTAGTTTATTTTTTCTTCAAAGTGTTTGTGGCTTTTGTGTTTTCGCCATTTCAGGTTAAAGTTATATATGGGGTTTTGTTTATTATTCGATCTCTTATATGGAGAATGGTTCATGAGCTTGTTTATGTTTCGGTCACCAGTCGGCATGGGTCCTGATACTTGACGGTTTTCATGTTGATAATCGGAAATTACCCGTGTATAAACATGCAGAAAGCACTTGCTGGCTTGAGGCGTATCAATCTCGAAGGTCTGCGTTGGAGAGTTTTCGATGCCAAAGGCCAGGTTGGAACTTACTATTCTCTTTTGTATGTGTTTTACGTTGTATTTTTGGATTATTGGGCAATGTTAAACTTAATCGTAATGTTTCGACAAAAAGTCATCCACTCCGTGAAAGCTAATGGTAACGTCTATTCTTATAGGTTCTTGGAAGATTAGCATCTCAAATTGCTACAGTGGTTCAAGGGAAGGATAAGCCAACATACACTCCTAATCGCGACGATGGGGATATGTGCATTGTGCTCAATGCAAGAGATGTTTGTGTTACTGGGAGAAAACTTACGGACAAATTCTATCACTGGCATACAGGGCAAGTTTTACTGTTTTTGATTGTTATCTCCTGTGAACCAAATGTGTCAGTGGAAAGTTGACTACACGGAATTTAAATGTTTATGTTTTGGTTTCCGTATGAGTTGATTTTTTCAAGTTTCTCAATGAAATGTAGTCTTAACCAATTGTGCACGGTATTAGTGTTAGGATTTGTTTTTCATTGAAATTCAAAATGATTTTCTTGTATTGGAATTGTAAGAGGTACACGTATTAACTGCAACTGAAAACGAAAATATAAGTTGGTTTTTCAAGTGATTTCAAATTTGAGGTTTTTCTCATTCTGCTTGACTTGTTTATCTGCTGTCTTAAATTTGAATTATTTGTTTCCCATAGTTATGTAGGCAACCTCAAGGAAAGGAGTTTAAAGGACCAGTTGGCCAAGGACCCTACGGAAGTCATTCGCAAAGCTGTCCTACGTATGCTTCCAAGAAACAAATTGCGTGATGTGAGTATAATAGCAGTCAAGTTATATTTACATAAAATCCCTTTCTCTCCCTTGCATCTTTTACGATGGTTTCCTTATGTGCTTCACGAGCTTCCATCTTGATTTTCACTTTTTATTTATAATTCGTTTTGGCTTCAAATTAGAGTCAATAAATTCCTGTGTCTGAGATTTCAGCTTCTGAACACTTATGGAAAGTGTAGTTTATAGCTCTTTTGTGTTAGAAGATGCTAAATTCTTGAAACTGGTGTGAAATATTGAGCTTTTGATAATTATCCTCATTTAGAGAAGCATAGAGGCATCTTGATGAGATACATTTAAGAAACTTATTAATAAAGTTCTCTGGCAATCTTCTATCACATATTTCAAGCTAACATCATCACCACTTGAATTCTTTTCTGGATTAAAGCATGTGGTCTTACTCTGATAAATTCAGCATCACGAGTTAGAATTATAATCTCATGCAATATATTCTATGTGCCAATATACAACAGCAAGTAAAGCTTTTAGTTTTAATGGAGTTACAAAATCAAAATAAAATATACTATTGTTATAAGAAATTAAATTAAAGTACCCAGAACTTGCCTTCATAATTGTGTGGGTCAACATTCGCTTGCATGTTATCAATCTCCATTTATCCATTACCAAAATCTTTGTAATTTGGTTGCAGTTTTCAACTTTTGTATTCGTTCTTACATCAAGGATTACCTATGTGCTCATTCTATAATAAGGAGACACATTTAAATATTTATAAAGCTTTCATGTCTTATTATAATTAGTTCATCCAGTAGATGTTGATGGTATTTCTTGTTCTCTACTTTATGATCATGTGAAGTGGTTGGATTGTTATTTGCCCTGACATAGATGTTCTGGTCTTTTTTCTGGACATGCTTGCTCATTCATGTTTTTCAAGTTTTTGTATGATGAGTTAATTCAATGTATTATTGCATTGGCAAAAATTTGTCTTGTGGATTCTGTCAGCAAATTACTTCAGCCCTAAAATGACCCTTTTGATTATTTTCTTGAAAGCCCAGTTCTTTCTTGCTCAATTTTCACTTTGGAAGAACTACTCCAAGTTTTTTTGCTTAAATTCAATATAATACTTACTTGCATTTGAATTGATAAAGTCATACCAATCGTGCACCTGGAATTTGGGGCATGATAGAGTGGCTCATTGTTTAGGGTGAATACATCAATATTGACTTCTATATTCACTTTTAATTTTGGCTTCTGTGTTTGAGGAGTTAAGCTTATTTTACACTATGTCTTGTTATGAATGTAGGACAGAGATCGAAAATTAAGGATATTTGCTGGAAATGAGCACCCCTTTGGTGACCGGCCACTTGAACCGTATGAGATGCCTCCTCGAACAATTAGGGAAATGCGGCCTCGTGCCAGACGAGCCTTGATTCGAGCTGAGAAGAAGGCTGAGCAGCAGCAACTGGGTGCTAATGTGAAGAAAGGCAAGAAGAGAGAAGCCAAAATAGAGTTGACTGCCTGATGAGCTGTTGGAGCTTGATTTGCTTGTCTAAACAGGGAATCCTTATTGTCTGTTTGAATTTGCCAAAAATATGGCCACAGGTTGTCTCATATTTGGAATGGCAGTCATTGCTGGTTTTTGAAACTTATTCTGTCTAAATTCAAAACATAGTGAGAGAGAAGAGGGCTAATTGGCCTTGCGGTTGCTTGTTGGAGATTTTGTAGAACTAAACTGGCCGAATAGTTGGTTTAATAACTTTAGAATTAGGAGGATGCATACAAGTATTCCTGTTTCTTTCTTTTTGTAGGGGAGAAGTGCATTCAGATATTCAATCCATTTAAAACTATTACAAGTTTATAAGTAAAGAACCAAGTTATGTAAATTGTGTTGTCATCTGAAGATTTCTTTGTTTGGTATCTTAATTCCCTTTCTTTTACTTGGATCTACTCTCTCAAGTATCTGTGGCCTCAGGAAGGAATGAACATGTTATGAACAAATGGTATAAATTATTCGTTAATTGGCCAAAAGGAAAAATCAAAAAATAAACAATACCACTTTAGATAGTTGCAAAAATTTTCAACAGGTTTTCAGCAGCACAAGTTGAACACAGTATGAGAAGGTGTTCTCCATGGTTAGAACTTGTTAATCAAACTACAAACTGGTACATGCATGTCAATTGTTCCGAAGCCAAAAAAAGACTATTACAACAAGAACTGCTTTATGTTTTTTGAAGTTGGGTATAGCGAAAGCCTTTCTTGAGAGTCAGAGACAAATAATACCAACAACTCTGATAAACAGGATTTCAGATTCAGAATCTTAAACTCCGTGTAGTCTGACCAAACTATTCACATAATTGAGGCACATGAAAAATAATTGCCAAAGAAAGTTACCCTACTGTTGAAACACAATTTTAGTAAGAAACAAGCAACAAAAAAATGCCATACCATTAACAAACAAATGAACCACCTATCAACTTTAAGTTACAGGTTTAAAATAAAATGCTGACCACAGCAATATTTCAGACTGGAACAAAATTCAATTTCCATACATTAGGAGATTGTACATCAATGTCAAAGAAACTTTGATAGAGGAAATAACCAGGGTTATAAATGCCATATATCTTAGTTTAAAAGATATTAAACAAACTAAGTTTTTCACTAACAACCAAAGCAGGAAACCCACTAGGCAAAATTTGCTCTGTCGCAAGGAAACACAATAATTTAACTCCATACCAGCTAATCCAAAAGAAATTACTGAAATCCTAATCACTTGATGATCCATCATCATCATCTTCATGCTCTGCCACAACTTTCTCAATAAAGCTCCTCCGAACTCCATCAATCACAGTTTTTCTCGATGGATCACTTCCACTTTGACCATCATTTAGTACAGGATCTGATTGACAGAGAACTAATGCAACACCTGGTTTTTCAGAAAGTAAAGGGAAAGCTAAGTAAAATGTAACAGGATTAATAAGAAAACTTATCAACATTCATGCAAGTTCACAATAAACAAGGCTGAAGAGCACAGAATTCATGTTCATTCTCTCAATGATATTTAATATATCATAGGAAAATAAATAGAGAACTTTGCAAAGTTATGGATTTCAAGCCACAGCATCAGCTCCTTGATGGCAAAAATACACATCAGGCTAAGACACCTATGCTACACTACAAAGTCAAAGAGAAAACATATGATTATGCCTCTTGCTCACATCTAAAAATGGGAGGGCATGGCAAGTCAAAAACCGATTTTTGCTTTTGGTGGTCAAAATTAATTTCTTTTGCCAAGTAATGGTTCCGGACAAGCAAATCAATGATTAAAACTGAGGCATGATGCACAAAATACTGTATAATCCACAGTACATGAGCTTGTAAGTCGTAATAAAATTCCAGATTTCAACAACAGATGGGACACAATGGTTCACATTAATAGATATACTCATACTAAAGTCTAAGCAAGTCAATAGATAAGTTTTAAGTCCTTTTGCACTAGAATTGTCAATTCAATATGTGATACATTAATGTTTTGTTCATTTTCGGTTTTCCACGTAATACATCTAAATGCTGATCATTTTGGCAGACATTACAGTCCCAAACGTCTTTTACCATATGGGATTGAAAACTTATAATAAATTTTTCTACCAATATGATCTACAAATTTTTCATGATAAAGTAAGAGACTCAATAGAAGTTAAAAGACTTAAAAAAAGCACAGAAGAGAGAGACAAAGAGAGGGAGAGATCTTCCATAACATAATAAGAGATTTGTTTCTAGCTTCAAGACTATTGAACATATTGTAAAACAAGCAAAAAAGCACTTCGAGATTTTTTCACAAAAAAAAAAAAAAAAAAAAAAAAAGAAAGAAAGAAAGAAAGAACAACACAATATGTGATACATTAATGTTTTGTTCATTTTTGGTTTTCCACGTAATACAATTAAATGCCGATCATTTTGGCAGACATTACAGTCCCAAACGTCTTTTACCATATGGGTTTGAAAACTTATAATAAATTTTTCTACCAATATGATCTACAAATTTTTCATGATAAAGTATGAGACTCAATAGAAGTTAAAAGACTTTAAAAAAGCACAGAAGAGAGAGACAAAGAGTGGGAGAGATCTTCCATAACATAATAAGAGATTTGTTTCTAGCTTCAAGACTATTGAACATATTGTAAAACAAGCAAAAAAGCACTTTGAGATTTTTTCACAAAAAAAAAAAAAAAGGAAAGAACAACACAATAAAGGAAAACCTGTAAGTGCGTATAACATACCCTCAGGCGTGCATCGCCGACCAAAGCTATGCAAACCCACATAATTCGCTTTTACTGCACTGTTGTTGTACACCAGCAGAGTGGGAAGGTTACGATCTGGGTAGTTGGGAATGCAATCTGTGGATATTATTTTAACAAATTTTGTTGCAGGATACTTTCTTGCCAATTCTTCCAAACATTGCATGAGCAGGCCACACTCTGGAAAACTATCAGATAATTTGAAACCAATAAATCAAATGAAATTGGTTTACAAAACATTGAAACTGAACCAAATCACTATAATAAATTACCCTTCCTTGTAGAGTATCACAACAACCCAAACATCAGGGGGAGCCTGAGACACCTCTCGCACAAAATCGGATCCCGAAATCGGCACCACTGATCCAAACCTTGATAGCTTGACTGCTTCTCTCATCTCAGCTAGCCTCTTTTTCCTATCAACACATGCCCTCAAAGTCAACTAAATCAATTATAACTACTTACTTACATGTCCGCAAACTAAATTCAACAACAAAAAAAATATCCTTTCTATTCTCAATCCCTCACACTTGAAAATAAAAGCTCATTAATTTAACATTTAAAAGATAAATAAATCAGATCCCAATTGATAGAATCACATACTATGCAGCAAAAAATGAAAGAAAGGAGCATGTTAGCTACCTGTATTCTTCAAGGAAGCGGTCGTCGTCAAGATCGGGATCGTCCTCCAATTCTTCAAGTTCATCTTCAGTTTTGTTATCGAGCCATGATTTGTCTTTGGGGAGGGAGTCTTGGTCGGGAGCTGGTTCGAAAGCAGGAGGCTTGAAGGCAGGCGGCTTTGGTGGCAAATTTCCCAGTTTTCGTTGTATGTCGTCCCATTGCGTCGACGCTCCTTCCACGTCTTTGTACACAAAATGATAATCCGCCATCTTTTGAATTTGCTCCTTTGATGCTCTCTCTCCTTTGATCTGTAGAGGCCTCGATATCCTTTTGATCCTTTTTATTTCATATATATGTTTATATATTGCAATCGAGTTCGGTTCCGTTCGGTTATATGGTATAAAATTTTTATAACCCAAATCAAACTGTAAAATGACCGGGTTATTTATTTATCAACTCAATCTAAATCAAACTCACTTTTCAAACCAAACCAATCGAGCAAAATTAGATTGGTTCGGTTCGGTTAATCAGTTTGCGCCCTTACTTTCAAATCTCAACTTTTAAAGTTCTTTATGATTTTTAATTTGTAACTTTTATTACATGTCCATAATTCCCTATTCATTTCAAGATAATTAAATATGGTTTCACAAATCACACAACATGAATTATTTTTTTTTTTCAATTATTATAATTACATCGGATTTAGATACAATATAATTAATTACATTGGTCTCATCAAATCAAATATAAAGCAAGTTTAACGGATTTAATCTCAAATGTTTTTAATTCGATGCCACTTGACATGAACCAAAATATTTGACATGATAAGTAAACACCAACATAAAATAATTTACTGTGTGATTCAAATACAAATACAATATTATAAAACAAAATAACCAAAAAAAAAACTTCGATTACAATTGTTTGTATCTAATAAATATATGTGAAAAGTATAACTTTTAATATTATGGCTGGTGGATAGGGAACCCTTCTGGATTGGCTGTGAGGGTTGACTCACGACACTGAATTGGTTGCTGAGATATTGGTGGAAGGTGAACAGAAACCTATCTAGATTTGGGTTCTCCTATGATCGATCTAGGAGAATTTAATAAATAACAACAACAACATCATCATCAAAAAAGAAAAGCAAACGGGCCAAACAAAAAAAAAAAAAAAAAAAAAAGACATTTTTTGAAAGCAAAAAGTGGGTGTGGATTACTATAACATACTAAAAATAAAATTAAACGCAAATGAGGATGACCTGATGAAGGTGCACAAGAGACTAGTGATGATATGGCAAAGTTCAAGCAAATCTCTGAAGCCTACGACATCCTCAGAGAGTAGAGATTGTTAGTCCTAAGGAGGGGGGTTTTTTTTTTTTTTTTTTTTTTTTTTTTTTTTTTTTAATGCAGATAGCTAGTGGTGTCGTTGGCATAGCTAGCACATAAAGGCTTTGGCCCATATGGGCTAAAATGTCTATGGTTCGATCTGCATTCGGGACTCCTGCACTAAAGGATAATTTTTTCACGTGATATGGGTCTTCTCTCCCGCTTCTGAGAGCTCCAATTTCATACCACACTTTAAAGATTATAGTCAAAAATGTCCGACAACACTATACAGTATATAATATACTCATAATATATGTAATAAATAACAAAAAAAAGGTTTTTTTTTTTTACTTTTCTTTGAAAAAAAATAACTTAAAAAAAAATCTTGCAATACCTGTTTATTTTCTACACCTATATTAAAAAATTAAAAATTAATTTTTACATTTTATATGCTATATATTTTTAACATGATTAATTTTAAACGTATCATTTTTAAAAAAAATAGCATAAATAATGATAAATTTCCAACTATAATTAAATTTTTAATAAAATAAATTTTCTTCCATCATTGATTTGCAACAAAAGGAAATTTCAAGAGATATTAATAATACAATCATAAAATTTGGAATACAAGTATTTGTGAAAATCTAGGCATAAATTTTTTAGTTAACTTGAGAAATCAAAAAATCTAACTATAAACCAACCGTGGGTCTTTCAAATCTGGGGAAAAAAAAAAAGAAATTAAAATTTTTACAAAAATTTTAATTAATAAAATATCATACATTGCCTAACACATTTTCTTTAAGGAGTTTGGATTGCTGATGAACAAAATTTGCTGGCAATGAATAGAGAAGAAAAAGGTGTTGACTGGCTGATTAATTTAGCATTGTTTAATTACATTACCTTTTTCTTTTAAAAGTAAATTGTATTTAAAAATTAATAAAATATGTTTGATAAGAGACAACAATCTAATTAAAGTGATTATTATTATTTAGGGACAGATTTGGGATTTGGAGTGCAAAAGGTTAATGAAACAATTTTAAATTTATAAACTAGGTGTGGGAATAACAACTTTGGAGGCAATAGAGCCACCCTTTTATAATTATGGATATGAACTCTGGGTCCACAAATAACTGGGTGTCTTTAGAGAAATTAAAAGCCTTAGAAAGTGAGAGGGGGACATTTAAATGGGCCATTTGGCAAGCCCAATCAGAAAACCGAGTGCACTCGAAAATTCACTCCAACGATTTATAAACGAACACGTAGGGAAGGACACGTACGCGATTCGAATTGAAGGAGCGATTATTAGGAAGTTGACAGAGCTCAGTCTTGGGCGGTTGAGAGTTGGCATTATCGATCAAAAAGCCATGCAGTCGGTGGAGAATCTGGTGACCCAAATCCAAGGCCTCTCAAGCACTGCTTCTGATATCTCTGTTCTTCACAACATCTTGAAAGCTGCCGATGACTCGCTCCGTTCCGACTCCGCTGGCTTGTACTCCTTCCTCGACCAGCTCGACCCCTCCAAACACTCTCTCGGTTACCTTTATCTTTTGTAATTCTCTTTTTTTTTTTTCTTATTTTTTTACTAATTAGTATTATTATGTTATGTATGGATTCTTCTTATTTTATGTTTTTATTGTTTTATATCTAGTTTTGGAAATACCCAATTGTTTGATTTTCGAGAAAAGACAGTTATATATATATATATAATTTTTTAGTTTTATGTGGGTTCTGTTGTGGTTTCGAGTTGTTGCATCCGTTTGATTTGATAATTTGGGAAAAAAAAAAAAAATCAGGGATAGATTGTGATATTTGTGTAGTTATTGTTACACGTTAATTTAGTTTGGACAAGTGATGGATGGGTTTTTGTTGCTGTTGTCAGCGAAAGGTGTGGTGGGGTTTTTAAATTGTGATTTGGGTTTTGGAACGATTTGAGTTTTGATTGCTTGTTGTTTGTGGTGACAGAGAGCCGTGCGTGTATGGTTCAATTACAAAAGAGCGAGCCAGTGTACTGGTTCCGATCATTGCTAGATTTATAAATTCTTGTGTTGTGGAGCAGATTCGTTTGGCGCCTGAGAAGTGTATGCAACTTCTTACTTAAATGAGTCTTTTTTCATGGCGTTTTTGTGTCGAACGTTCGTGGGTAATATTATTAATGACTTTTGTTTATTCTGCATGTGTTTGCAGTCATAAACGTTTGTAAGAGGTTTAAGGAACAAGTGATGCTGCTCGAAGCGCCCATTAGAGGGGTGGGTCCATTGCTGACAGCTATTCACAAGATTCAGGCCTCAACTGAGCATCTGACTGCTTTACATCCAGAGTTTCTTCAACTTTGTTTATTGGCGAAGTGCTATAAAACTGGTCTTTCTGTCTTAGAGGATGATATTTATGAGGTTAATCTACCGAGGGACTTTTTTCTCTACTGTTATTATGGGTAGGTTGCTTCCCACATGTTTTTAGATCAAATGTTAAGAAATTCTTATGCTTTGAGATTTAGCGCTGGTGATTTTTCTGACGGTGTTTTGCATTTGGTTTTGTGACAGTGGGATGATATTCATTGGACAAAAACGTTTTCAGAAAGCTTTGGAGCTTCTACACAATGTTTGTAGTTTATTTTTAGTGCAGTTCAGGCATTATTGATAATCAGTTACTATAAATACATTTTGATACTTGATGTAAAAAATCCTAACTGCTTATCAATTCTTTTCTAGGTTGTGACTGCTCCTATGTCTACTATTAATGCTATTGCTTGTGAAGCTTACAAAAAGTATATATTGGTTTCCCTTATTCACCATGGACAGGTATAATATATTCTTTCCTTTCTTCTTGGCATTTCTGTGAATTGTGCCTTGGATGGAGAAGTTTAAAAAAGGGTATTTTGGCCTAAAGTAATTTGCTAAACTCATGATTTATGAAAATGATCGGCAAGATGACAAGGGCGAGTTCATTCTTAATTTCTATGTTGTCACTATCTTTTGATACTCATCCAGTTATTTGTTCTGTTGTTGGTAACAGTTCTCTACCAATCTCCCTAAGTACACTTCGTCAGCAGCTCAGAGGAATTTAAAGAACTTCTGCCAGGTAAAAAGCTGCGTTTGAATGTTATTATCTATGTAGTTTATAAATTTTATTATTCCCATTTTGTGCATTTATTGTATAATTTAATTGAGTTCAGGACGTAAAGTCATGGATTCAAATATTTCTTCCTTAACTATAATACTGGAAGGTTATTTTTCTTTTCTGTTCGTTGGCATATGATGCATGCCATTTTGAGTTTTCCAGCCCATATGCATCTGCCTGATGACTACCAGCTTCATGATTGTTTTAATGAAAGTTTTACTTTTATCTGTATTGGACTTTTTCTATTAGATTTCTTAATAATAATTCTTGTGAATCTGCATGCTCTAATGGACCTTTGACAAGAATACATATGAAATTCTTTTATTTTCCATGATTCCTCTTCCTACCAAACAAAAAATAGAGCTAGTATGGTTTTGTAGAACTTGTCAAACGACACAAGAACGACTTGAAATACTGAATTGTTGTTTTAAGTTTTTCAATACTATAACTAGGAGATGATCATATACACTATCATCTTTATAATCTGTGTGAAGGCCATGTGATATGGTGCTTGGTTTTCTGCCATTCTTGATGATACAGTTTAATAAGAGCAAGTTCTGTGATTAAAGGGTTTAAGAGAACAATGGATAAGAATCATCAGATATCTTTAAATTAGATGGAAAGCCAACTATTCTGCTCCTGGATACTGTATCTGGTGTAAAGGTCTCTTTACACCTTTATAATCGTATGTGACTTCTTCATTTCAATTAGGTATTCTCTTGTTCTGTAAAAGATTAATCTAATTAAATGATGTATTAGAAAATCCTAACATCTTTGTTGCTTGAACAACCATCTAGACATTTAATACTAGTAGTTCTTGTGGTTTATTATATTAACTTGATGCAAAGGAAATATTGCATTTGTTTATCTGCTCTCTCATGCGTAAGTGTATTCTTGTTTGCTTTCCTGTTTGAATAGCCCTACATCGAATTGGCAAATAGTTACAGCACTGGGAAAGTTGCAGAGTTAGAGACATATGTTCAGACAAACAGGGAGAAATTTGAAAGCGTGAGTTCTCTATCTTACAAATTTGTTTTTCTTCTAAAGTTAGATACATTTAGCTTCCTGAGGTTATTCTGAGCCTTTGGGCTTTTTCCAGGACAACAATTTTGGATTAGTAAAGCAGGTTATCTCATCCATGTATAAGCGGAATATCCAGAGACTGACCCAAACATATTTAACTCTCTCCCTTCAAGATATAGCCAACACAGTGCAGCTAAATAGTCCTAAGGAGGCAGAAATGCATGTGCTTCAAATGGTAATTTCAAAGTGCTAGTGTTGTGTCATAATGTTGCACCCCTATATATTTTGTATGTACGTAACAAGCTTTTGTTAAATTTCAGATACAAGATGGTGAGATATATGCAACAATTAACCAGAAGGATGGAATGGTTAGATTTCTAGAGGATCCTGAACAATATAAAACATGTGACATGATCGAGCACATTGACTCATCAATCCAGAGGTAAGAATATCAAAACTGTGTAAGAAACTCGCGACTGAGTCATGGAAATTAAAATTTTGCCCAAAGAAAATCTGATTAGTTACCCCGTAATTATATGTCAATTATTATATATGTTTGCTGCTTACACTTCAGTTGCTAAAATGTCCTTTATAATTGAGTAAATGATTTTGCAGTAACAATTACGAACTTGAAGTCTTGGTCACCAATCAAAGAATAGTGGTTGTTAATTCTCTGGTCTTCTAAAATTCAAGTTGTTCACTGTTAGTTATTGATATGTTACCTCATTTCCCAGGATAATGGCTCTGTCAAAGAAATTGACTGCTATGGATGAACTTTTATCATGTGATCCTTTGTACCTAGCAAAGGTGAGAACTCAATTTTATTCCTTAAAGATGTCTATCTGTCAATTTGATTTGCTGACAGACTATTTGGCATGTTCAGGCTGGGAGAGAGCGACAGAGATTTGACTTTGATGACTTCGATACTGTTCCTCAGAGGTTCAATATATAAGACATGAGGGCTGCTAGGGTCTGGGCTAAGTAAATGACAATGAGAACAATGTTAGACGTTTTATTCATCTGTTTGGTTTTTTTTTTGTTTATCGGCACAATTTTTGAAAGCCATGCAGAATTTTCTTCTGCCATTTTGATTATAAATGAGTAGTTCATATATTTGATCATAACTTGTGTCCAGTCGGGAACTAGTTATGAGCATGTGTGATGTCGAGGTATTCTGTTTTCTAAATTCATAATTGTTTGTTTGATGTTGTTTTTTTTTTTGTCTTTTTTTTTTTTGAAATGGTTTGGTTGATATTGTTATATGGCCTTTCTTGTTAGTACATGTGGTTTCATCATGATGCATTCTAGAGTAGACTGAGATACCGTGTTGTGTGCTCTAATGACGAGAAAGAGCAGTTGGAGCGTACTGAAATCATGTTTATTATTTGCAGTCAGGATTAATGGTCCTGATATTAATATAAAATTAAAAGTTAGCATGTGACATGTCAAATTGTGTTGTGAACTCCATCACTACAACATTGTATGCCCATCTATAACTGTACAATTTGTGGTAGTTGGGCAGACTGTCTCGGCATTGCCGTCTGTAGATTAAACTGCTGTGTCAGTTTTCTCAACTGCTGTGTCAGTTACTACCCAATTTTTGTCAGTGAAAAGATTTTATTGATAAGACCTTTCCCTATTTCTGAAAGCCGTTCACAACGAATGTTAGTCGTGACACCGATGGCATAAAATATCAATTTGAGTGATTCTTTGGATTATAAATAACCTTAGACTGAACTGGAATTCAAATTCAATTCATCTGTACTAAGAAATCGACATAATCATACAAAGCAAGGTCTACTTCAAAATTTAATAACCCCTTGCCTGTTAATATTTCAACACTATTGTCACACAAGTGAATGCACTGCACATACTCTCATCAGTATAGCTCACAAGGCCTGCTGTTTTCGAATCCACGGACCTGGTATCAAGCCTGAATTTATTCTTTTGACATCTCGGCCATTTGACACTCCATAACACCATCGCACAAAGAAAGCCAGCAAGGCTTGTACATGTATAACCATATTCATGTGTAGAGTAAAAATAGGGCTAGTTTCAAGTATCACAATCCAAATTTTCTTGCAATAGATGTGTATACAAAGAAAACAAAGTTCCAAAGTGGAAACCAATGTCACCTTTAATCAAACTCTACTGAGAATACAAGTGTCCTAACATATTCATTTCTCAAAAAGAACAACACGACTAGCCGGTACAACATGTACAAATATGGGCAAAAGGGGATTAAAAAATGATCACCCTACAATCAAATTTTCAACTACTGCCTGATCATGTATCAAAATTAGAATACACAAACACAAGGAATATATCAACCCTTTCTTGGTAAAATAAATGAATAATGAAGTTAATTAACATTGATGCTTCTATCTTTACAGAGTATGTGCCACTCCTGGAGAACAGCCGCTTGAAGAGCAAGATGCTCAGCTTCCTCCGCTGTCAACTTGGACAGAGTTGAAGGTCCCTTAGTTTTACCATCTTCATCATTTTCCTTCTCATCTTCCTTCTTTTTCTTTTTATCCTCATCTTCCTCTCCTTCCTCCTCACTCTCTTCTTCCTCGTCAGTTTTTGGTGTCTTTTTCGGTTGGGCTGCCTTTAGCAAGGCTATTCGTTCCATCGAGATCCTAAGACTCTCAGCAGCAGCCACCTTCACTTCATCTTCGGGCATATACTCTACACCCCCATCGGTAAGGTCGTCCAACCAGCCTTGTAAATCTGATCCAATTTCCTTAGTTATTGATGCATCAGAAGCTCGAACCACAAATTTGCACATCATGGTTGTTGTCTCATCACCCAGATCTACATTTCTGCTAACTTCACTGGCTCCAAAAACCATCATGCCCAAGAAGCCACCATACCAAGTTTTTGCAGCATAACAAAGCTGTTCCAAGTTGGAAAATTAAACTATAATTTTACTAGGGGTACCTCTTCTTCAAGCAACAACTAAATCTGGTCTCAGCTCAATAACATAGGCAGAATAATTGTAACCAGGTTCATATTCAATAGCACCTCCAATCAGTAAAACATTTTCAACCATTTTTATAAAGAGATCTAAATTTCTTTTCAGAAGCTCCATTCCTTTTCAGAAGCTTGTTTCAGTTTCAAACAGCAGAAAATCAGAGCCAAAATGAAAGCCTACAACTGGGCTAAGTTCAAATTAATAAGTTTAGGCAACTACGATGTTTAAGGTGAGGCGAACCAATATGGAATATTTTCATGCAACATACATATACATCATGACACAAACTCAAAAAAGAATGAAATAATTCAAGGGTAACAGATTCTACCTGAAACCCAGCCACTGCTCGGATGATGTGTGAACAAACCGTGTGGAAAGGCTTGGATGACAAGGATTTAAGTCCACTAAAAAAAGGAGAAGTTCCATACTGCTGTGCAGCAGTAGCCTTGAAGCCACTACCTTCATAAGTATATGTACCAGTGAACTCTACTATAGCTGGTAAACTGGGCCATAGTCGGAAAAATTCAACAGGTGAAATTTTATGTGGCAAAAGAAGTTCCGTCAGTGGAAGCTTGTATGGCTGACACCTCAAAATCACAGGTTCTCCCAGTTCTGGCCTTAAGCTTCTTTTTTGTCTCATGATTTGTGGATCCTCTTCAGCATAATCACCATCATAACCCCCTAAAGCACCACTTCCATAGAATGGATAGTATAACACTTGAACCCAAAAGGCACACCTTTCAAAATGGGAGACACCCACTGTCACACTGCAGAGCACTGGATCCTGTAAAGAGGTCATCAAGTAAATAGAACATGAGATCCCATCACAAAGAGTTTTTGAAAGTACACTATGCTATCAAAAGAGTGAAAACAAGAAGAGTATATCATAGCTTGGAACTTGACACCAAATACAGTGGCCAAAAGCAAACTAGCAAGAAATACTAATCAAAGAATAGATTTCCATCTCCATTTCAAAGAACAATTTGTGCTACTTGGAAATCGATTATTTAACTCCTAAGATCACAATGATGCATAGCACAAGTTTTTATATCTACGGTGTTCAGGTGAATTTCAATATTGGGTGAATATTGGCTATGGATCTTTACAAATCCACAAAATACAGAACATATATAATGAGCTGAGCATAGCATTTATTTGAAATAGGAATTCAAACACATGGTCTATACTGAGACACAAGCAGGATCAGTAATAACAACCTAACAAAAAGTTATCAGAACTATAAACAATTATGAGAAGAGAAAGATGAAGATGCATCACAAATTACAGAGGAGGAGACCTGTGAAACAAGATTACGCAGTTGTCGTACTGCTTGAGGAGATCCATTCATAAAATATAGAGCACCTGATAACCCAACCCGAATATCCACTCGATTCAGTTCAAGTTCAGTCAAATTAAGAACCTGCAACAATTTCACCAATCAACAGTGAGATCACTATCTACTAAATATCAGCCCATCATCAACAACATAGAATATCCTGATATCATGGCAATATTGTTATGAGACTACCAAGCCAACAAGTTCAGAAACTACGATCAGATTTTTAGAAAAATTATCATGATTTGGTTGACCAAAATTACAGAAAAATGTAACTACATAAAGCTTTGGACCAAATACATAAATAGCATGTAATATAAACCTAATAAATGCTTGACTAATCTTAATGTAGTGATCTATACCACAATCATCAGTAAATAACCTCCCATAAAACATTACCAATTCAAAGGTGAACAAAGTCGTCTTCACTTAAAAAATGCATGAATTTTATCCAACAAGGGAACTCTACATATCGAACATAGATGGTACCAAATATACTCCACAATATAGGCTGTAAGAAGAAACAATAGATGACATCTGTTTGAAAGCAGTTCACAACCCATGAATAGGGATTAAGTGACTTCTATTAAAATTCAACCATATATAACCACACCTCCATTGCATATAATCATTAGTGCCTTAAAAATAGCATGTTATTTATGAATTTCAATTAAATATTGGACTTAATAAATTGTTTTAGCGTGTCAAAGAGCAATAATGAATGAAAAGACCTAAGGAACATCCAAAAATACATGGTAATAAATCTTAACCTTTAAGTGCAGAGTGATCTTTCCATCACTTGAGTCAGCCAAATGATATGCTTCAACATAGCATGGATCACTACTACCAGTCAAAGTACAAGCAGTCGGAGAAGCCTTTAGTGGTGCGGAGTCTATTCCTTTTGTCAGCAAAAGAGTTAACTCACTGGGGTCTGGCCTCCAAAGCTCCAAAATTGCCTTGTGAACCAACCCTTCCAATTTTCTGTCCTGAGCAGCAGATGCTTCATAAAACTGAACAGTAAGCTTATGGTGGCTAAATGGGTAATCCCCCCTGGCTTCACTAACGCCAGCCCACCTGAAAAAAAAAAAAAAAAAAAAAAAAAAAAAAAAAAGGCATGATATATCTCAGTTTTTGTGAATCAAAGATGCAAACTAATTAGCAAATATAAGCTTTACAGAACATATTAGATCATAGCAATGACTTATAATCATCTTAGACAGGAAAAAGCCTTGTTAGGAAATGATAAACATAAGCCTTTTAAGAAGCACACGCAATAGTTAGAAAACGGGTTATGAACGATGAGCACATATTCCATGATGGCAGGAAATGAGAGGAAAATGCAATGATGCTTCAATATCCAGGACAAGTAACATTAAGCAAAAATCACCATTATAGATTAATATCTATTGCAACACTCACTTGCTTTCTGGATGACTTGAAACGTATTTAATCCTCTGTAAAATCAAACGGCTCTGATGCTTGTTAACAGAGTCTGCCAAACTACTGTTTCTGAACTCCTCTAACTCTTTTGTTAGCAACTGCCCAGCCCTAGTATTACGTGATCCCAATCTTTGAGCAGCTAAAAGAACTGCCTGAACATCTTGAAGCCTATTTGATGTATTTGCAGAAGAATCTACATTGAAGAGAACCTTGTGGATATTTGCTATGATAATGTTCAGTGCATCCTCAGGGTCATCAGCCAGAAGCGGATCCAAACCTTCCAGATCTATGTGTTCTGAAACAGCCCAAATAAGCCGGGCCAAAATTCTTGGGGTATTCACCTGAAAAATTTACATAGGTGTAGGTTATAACGATCAACTGACAAAATATATTCATTATCCAATTTATGCAAAGTGAAATATTAACCGTAAAAGGATGAATGAAGAAGCAAACAGAGGAAAGAAGTCATAAAAACCATTTCAAACACAAAGTATAATAGAAATTCACAACCATATTTTTCCAAATAAACAAATTTACTTATCCCCAAAAGTCAGATGTTAGCAACAGGAAGCAATCACAGTAAGTGGTTAATGCCCTGCAATTATTGTCTGTATATGTAACAGAAAATGATATTCATAAGTGGGATGGTATTGAAGCCTACAAAACTTCTATTGAATTCGACCTCTTGTCCTACGTTAAGTATTATTGTATGTATGGATGTACACTGTGTTTATACAATACGGAAACCACAATGCAGAAGATAAGCTTAGAAACGATGCACTGAATGAAGACCAGTGTAATTTCAAATGTAAAGTTTACCGATGTCTAAATCCAGAATGCGTTCAAAGGCACATAAGTGAGCATGACATTTAATGAAGCATTCTTGGCCGTGTGAAATCATTACCAACAAGTAAAAAGTTGATACCAAGGTAGTATTAACTGCTCGATAAAGCATGGATACCTCACGTAGATCTTTCACGAGTTCACGCTGCAAATTCTGCAATCTTGTCTCATTTAAGATTTGATCCTGAGAAGCTCCATCTTTAACTCTTTTTACACCTCCTCTAGTATCATATATATGACACAGCCTAACAAACAACTTCAAATAGCAATCAATTGCATAACTCCTACCATCACAAGCCCATTTAACACATGGCCTACAAACTTCCACCACTTCCAAAGCTGGCTCTGTCCAATTTAATGCGCCATAACCAGTTCCATATGCTAAGGCTCCAATCACTCTGCTTTCCATACCCGAGTTCTTTTGTTCAGGCAGAGGGAGGGACAACTGGAAGCAACTTTCCACTAGCGATGCCACTAGTTCTTCTCTAAACAAGCTTTTACTTGTTGTACTAGTAAGATCATCTCTTATCCTTGCATCCTCAAAAAGAGAAGCAATATCAGTTCCTGCAACAGGTTTCTGACCCCTCCGCACACTTTCCTTTGCAAAAAGGTCAACACAAAGAGCTGTACGACAAATACAAGCTAACGCATGCATCCGGTCTGATTCAGCCCTCAAGTTTCTCACCATAAGAAGCAACCTCTTAAACAATGAAACCTTCAAGCACAAAGTTCACAGCATCAGGTCATGTTTATATAAATACCCTAAAAACATAGATAAGAAGCATAAATTACTACAACAGCCACACACTATCATTGTCACTCACACATTATACATATACTGTTTTCCGGTTCTTTAAAACTAGTGGTCATTATGACACTGAATCTGTTACAGCTACATCTTTATTCAGCTAATCTAGTAACTATTTTTTAATCACTCATACAGCACCAACCTCTATATAAAAACATCTTCCAAGTCATTCAATATTATCAGTTCTCTATCATGATTAAAAACCTCTGCATTGCATCAAACTAAGCTAGCAAAAGAGAATGTCAACCTGCATATGAAGATCAACTTGATGTAAATTCGTAACAACAGCCCTAACAATGCTCTCTCTAGCAGACGAAAACTCCTGCCGATCCCATAGTGTCAAAATTGCAATAATCGACTGTGAAGCCCACTCCGGCTTCCCTCCAGGCACATCAGCCAAGTACAACATATTAATACCCACTTCAAAAATCAAAGCTGGATCCAACGACGAAGCCAAGAAGGGGACCAAATGCGAGACTACATCAGACACTCCAACTAGTTTCTCTGCATTGGACTCAGCTTGAGTCCCATTAACCCCATTCGAATCCTTAGACAACTTCCTGATAACCTCCACCTTCCCTGAAGCAACAGCTTTTACAGCGTAAACAATCGGAAACACAGTTGCCCTGAAACTCTCCACCGGCAAAATCAATGACCGAGACA
The DNA here is from genome assembly GCA_021234005.1 of Nephelium lappaceum. NCBI lineage: Eukaryota > Viridiplantae > Streptophyta > Magnoliopsida > Sapindales > Sapindaceae > Nephelium > Nephelium lappaceum. Next base: position 6,283,390 of record CM038004.1, read on the forward strand.
TCAAAGCATTTCGCTTCTTCCACACCAAATTCACCATCGCAGACACCCAATTCGATCGAATTGCAAGTGAATTCTCACTGTCTACTAGCTTATCACCAGCTAATCTACTCATTCGCTTCGAATCGAACTCTTGAAAGAGTCTACCGACTGATTCGAACGCGACCTTGGATACGTTGTCTGATTTGTCGAGCATGTTCTGGCCTATACGGACCCACCAGTTGGAGACCTTGTCCAAAAGATTCACGTTGTTCTCGCAGAGCGTTACGAGATCGTCGCGAGCGAGGATACAGCCGAGAGTCTCGGTGATCGAGTGGCGGAGGTTGTCGGACGGAGAGTCGAAGCATCCGGAGATCTCGGCGTTGGCATCGGAGATGAGTTTCGGGAGGGCGTAGGAGGGGATGGCGGCGAGGATGGAGACGGCAGCCGCGGTCACGTCGGGGTCGGGGAAGTGGAGATCGGCCCGGATTCCCGAGCAGACGGAGTCCCAGAGATCGGCCGTTAAGCGTGTGGAGCGGATTAGGTCGAAAGCGAGCTTTTTGCAGACGGCGGAGGCGGGAGCGGCGACAATTTCTTCGACGGCGGTTTTGGCTATGACGGAGGTGTCGCGGCCAGCGGCGGACTGTTGGAGGGCTTGGAGGAGAGCGCCGGATTGGCGGAGGGCGTCGTTGGAGCGGAGGTCCGCTTGGATCTGAGCAAAGAGAATGTCCATTTAGTGGGCTCTAGAATCGAAGATCCAAGCGTGGAGAAGACCTACTTTGATTTTTTGTATATTAATATCGTTTACTAGAATTTGAACTTGTATGATTTCATAATCTTCATCATTTGATTTCCCTCTACTGTCACACAAACAGATTTTGATAAATCAAGACTGCTCAGCCGTACCCTGCTTTATTTTTTTTCTGTTTCCCCGTTCTTTTTTTGGTTGCACCTGGAAATTTGGCTTCGGTGAAGAGGAACTACGGGCCGCCAAAAGGCCCAATAACACGAGTGAGGTCTATTTGTTTGGCCAGTGTAAGAGAACACGAGGGAGGCTTGCGGGACTACATTACTGAAAACCTGTAGGAAAAAAAAAACAGAGTTATTCATGATTCTTACTTGTAATTTGATTTAAATTGAATGTCACAGTTGAATTGACTTGATTTATCAAAGAAATATTATAAATAATAATACATGCTATGTAATTTGATTTTTATCATTGACAAAACATCTAATATATATGTAAATAAGTTTTTTTTCTACCAAACCATATTAGACGGTAATATGGTTTTATTATTATATATAACCTTTATGATTGTGATAAGAAAAAACACACTTTATATATATATATATATATATATTTATTTTTTTTATTTTACATTTTAAGAAACTTCCCCGTATTCGAAATCTGAATAAGTGTAACATAATTCAATTGTATAAACATTATTTCAAATCAAAGTTAAACAATTTAGAGAGTGCTTTCATTTGTTCAAGTTCCATCCGCTCATTGTAACTGTTGTAATTTGGAGTTGAAAATGGAGAACATACACTTGATTGATGTAGATGTTAGCGGTAAGTCAACCAAATCTCATATCTCTCCGCTTATTTTGATAAATATTGTATCTTTATTTATCATCACTTAGCTTATTACTTGTTTTGGTGTTACTCCTTGATCTTGATTTCATTAATTTGTGATATTTTAATCGGACTTGCATATCCAAGTTAGAGCTTAATCATAACTGTTCCAATATTTGATACTGATTTTCTTTTTTTTTGGTTCGCATAGTCTTTAAACTAACTATTTTACATTTTTTCTTTTCCGAATACCTTGGCGATAGAAAAGTTGATGAAAACTAAGGATTTTTTTCCCCCAAAAATGCATGCCACGAAACAGATAGGGGGGACAATATGTATAAAGCCAAAATCGTCACGGTAAGTTTGGTCACAAAATATATCATAGATACAATCTCAAATTATTATTCATAAAGTATTTCCAACTTTTATTAAAAACAATGATAATAATAATAATCTATTGCTTGGATTAGGATGGAAATCATTTTGAATTGTAATTGGAAACGATATCAAAGTGAAGAATGTGAGACTGCATGGAGAGGATGTTGAATATTTTATCCATAGATATCAATGCATGCATGCCATCTTTGGTTGAATTAAACGACACAGATGAGAAGAGGTTTAAAAATTTTACACACTTTCCAGTGCCCTGCATGGCGTCAGTTCTAATCCAACAAGATAATGTATCAATGATCACTAGTCACAACCTAGATGGGACGGCAATCTTCATCAAATCTTTTCTCAATATTTTGCCAGATGGACCTTTAGGTATGGAATCCACAAACGCAACACGCCTTATTTTCTTGTATGGTGCTACCTATATACAATGGAATGGCAGTAAATCACAAATTACGTATCAACATATATATTTCAAAACAAAGTGCAAGATCGAAAATCTGGTTGGAGGAGACTGTAAAGTACTAGGCACCTGTTTTGCTACAAAATTCATTATTTGTGCTTCACTAATGAGCCCGCTTTGACTTTGGGGCTGCCTTACCACAAAGGCCATTGGCACCTCACCAGCTTCTTCATCGGGATATCTGAAATTTCATTTATCAAAATTTTCTACGTTTAATTTCTTTTCTTATATATTTTACAAACACCAACATCAAAACAGCTCATGATATATATGTATGGTCATAATAAAATGATCGTACTTCTAAAATATTGAGTATCTAATTATAAATATCGATCAGCCAAGGTTCCTCAACCGGAAATTACTTACGGTATAACTGCAGCATCAGCTATGTCCGGATGAGACACAAGCAGTTGTTCTAGCTCTGCTGGGGCAACCTGCACGTTGTCAAAAACAGCGATATGCAGGCATGAGGTATATATGTACAAATAGTCCCATAATTGGGATTGAACAAAATAGAATAAGAGAGCTAGACTACCTGAAATCCCTTATATTTTATTAATTCCTTGAGTCTGTCCACAACAAAAAGAAAACCATCCTCATCAATGTAGCATAGATCACCAGTCCTCATCCATCCTCCTTTCAACAGTGTTTCAGAAGTTGCTTTCGCGTCTCCAATATAGCCTGCAGCAAGCAGTATCACCAAGTAGCAGCCATATATATATTATCATCTCATATTTTATATTTATATATATGTACGGCTAAAACAAAATGCAGGTACGATAATCATTAGCTGTCAGTATGTATACAGATATAAAATTAACTGTACTGACTGTTGCTAACTAGCATCACTCTTCCTATAATTAATTAATTATAATAATGTAAGAATTAATTTACCCTTCATTATTGCGGGTCCTCTAATCCAAAGTTCGCCTTGTTTCCGAGGAGGCAATGCAGCACCTGATTCAGGATCTACAATTTTGGCTTCAAAACCGCCTGGATTAAGCCTCCCTGCTGACCCCCGATGCTTACTTTCTCCCGGACCCATTGTCCGAAAAATCCCCGCCGTCGACTCTGTCAACCCGTAACCCTTCAAAATGTTTTACGGTATCAGCCACAATTTTATATATATATATTGGAAAATTTTCAAAAGTGACCCATAGATAAAATAAAAATCATTTTTAACCCATTTAAAGTTCAGTCATCAAAAAATTTTTAATGAAGGGGTTTTTCTTCGATCGGTCCATCGAGATAAACCTCCATTGTGGAAATATATGTACTTGGGACATATATATATATATATATTAGTAATCAATCTTACAAATGAGCTATAAAGAAATGAAATTTCATTTAGAGGTGGAATCAAATTTTCACCCTTTTTTTTTTTTTGTATTGGTACTTATCTCGATCGGAACCAGTAAAGATATAATTTTAGAATACGATTCAAGAATCACCTCTCAGGAAATAAGAAATGATGACCCATAATGAATGAGAAAAATACCCATAATTGATGAGACTTGGCATGAGGTTAAGTTCAAATCCACAACCGTTAAGGCCAAATTTGGCTCAAATTTTCACTTTTATTTATGGTTATTTCCAATAATTTCCACTATTATAATAGTTCAATTAATAAATACATGAAAATAAAAATTTCACTAATTGAATTGAAATTTAATAGTTCAAAATAATTAAATGTTTTATTTTTCTTCCCGCATCGGCCTTATAACTATAACAAACATATTCCTCTTGGAAGTAGAAATGAAACCGTTACGTCGTTGAATCAACATAAAACTAACCTGTACAAACTCAACTTTTGGAAACCTTGACATAAATGCGACGATGGAGTCCTTCCCAAGTGGGGCTGCCCCACAAACGACTCCCTCAAGGGAGCTCAAATCGTAGCCGTCCGTTAACCCACCTTTAGACATCGCCACCACCACCGGTGGGGTCAATGCTGTATGTGTAATCCTAAACTCCTCCACTGCCCTCAACATCTTCTTCAATTCAAACCTCTCCATCACCACCGCCATCTCACTCAACGCCACCGATCTCATACTGTAAAGAAACCCGTATATGTGAAAACACGGCACCGTAAACAACATAGCCGCCGGAGACTCTCGCTGTTGCCAAAAACTACAAGAGGTGGCAACTTGTGCTATCAAGTTCCTGTGAGTCAACATCACTCCTTTGACTTTTCCGGTCGTTCCGGAGGAGTACATGATGGCAGCCAAATCGGACTGCCTCACGGTAACACAGTCCGTTTTATAGTTCGAAGTCGTCATTACAGAATCGAACTCGGGCGAGTCGATGAGGATGGTTTGGTGTTTAAGTTGTGGAAGCTTGTGAGCCGTTGATGACGTGGCAAACGCAATTACCGGCTTAGATAACTGGACTAGGCGGGAAACCTCGAATTCGGTACTGAGTGGGTTGGCGGGAGAGACAATAACACCGAGTGAGAGAAGAGAGAAGTAGAGGATCGGTACTTGTATGGAGTTTGGCGAGAGTACAAAAGCGACGTCGTTTTTGGAGAGTTTGGTTACTTTCTGAAGATAAGCTGCTAAGGAGTTGGTCCTCCGGATGAAGTCGGAGTAGAAAATATGTTGACCGGTGAGTGAGTTGATCAAGGCAACTGAGTCAGGCCGTGGCGAGTTTGCTCGGAGTGAGAGAGCGTATTCAGTGGCTGAGAGTGGGGTGTCCTCAGGTGGAAGATTGATGGGAGGTCTGAGGCTGTGAAAAGTGTTTGTAAGTGAGTTGAAACCGCTCCTTGGATCGATGTGTTGCATACTTTTCTGGCCCATTTTGGTGAAATGTTCAAGATCTGGAGAGGCGATTGTTTGTAATTAAAGAAACCCAATCGACGATTTCGGCGTGGTTGGCGATAAATGTGGAACTTTGTCATGTACGCACCCACCACTAGCGATTCTTATCAACCAGCTCTATTATTGTTGTCAAATCACATGTCAATTCAAGTGTGTTTCACGGCCGGATCTATGCATAATGCGTGTACAATGGATTGTAGGCAACCATTGTATACACAAGTGGCATTTTTTTACAAAACGGGGACAAATGATAATTTGCTAAATTATTTACAAAGACGAAAAAAAGGCTTACAAGTTACACCCACGGCAATGCAGTATGCCAGTATCGGCTTTCGTGGCACTTTATTCAAGGCCGTGGTAAAGTATATTTATGCCAAGGACTAGGTAGGTAATTTGAAAATTGTGGACGAAGTTTTGCATTGTAAATTGTCAAATTGTGAAATTTGTCTTTGTCAATTTAAATAAATTTTAGAGTTACTAATTTTGTATGAGTAATAAATTATTACATTTAATTGGTATGTCAGCAGTTACTGTCATGCTGGTCATGCAACCCATAAACCATATAAGTGGAAAGCATCGATGGAGTGGTGGGCATATATCATGTATGTGTAAACTGGGGGAAAGAGACAAAGGAACTATTATGGTATCAATTACCAAACTTCTGGATGAACTGAATGGATTCGTTTTTTCTCATTTTACGGTGATGGAAAACAATTTGATTGCAGATAAACCATTTATGAAACACTGATAGTATTTTACACACGTAATTAGTTGAATACCTCTCATCTCATATAAGATTGTGAGTTCAATCTCTCATAAAGAATATCAGTAAAATGTGAGTGTGAATTGTTTTCTATCATGTTTATTAAAATAGTCTGTCTCACATTCTTAAGATAGCTATCTGAGTCATGCTACTAATGTGTAATCTCAATCCCTCATAGTGAATATCAATAAAATGTTAGTGTAAATTGCTCCCTCTCTCATGTTTGTGAGAGTAGTTTATCCCCCGTTTTTGAGGTAATTATCCGGGTCGTGCTAGTTATGTGTAATCTCTAGGTATCTATCTTGGTCATATTAGTTATGTGTAATCTCGTATCGGTCTCGTCATTCTCCGACATCTTTATGCTAGTAGTGTGTAATCTCTAGGTAGCTATCATGACAATGTTAGTAGTGTGTAATCTCAGTAGGTTTAGGTCCTAACATTTTTTACTCATAAGATGTTGGCCTTAAAAGAAGGATATTGATAGCATTTTGAAAATTGAAAATTTATTTTATTTTTTAATAAATATAATTCCTGAAAGTTGTGAAAGAACGGTAGCAATTGTTCTATCTTGACAGTTTACAACAGTTGCAAGGCATGAGAATTAATAAGATACATAGTCCCCTTAATTTCGTGCTTCATAAAAAAATTCAGAAGTTAATAGCTTGTGCTAATATCTCATTCAATACCAAATGCTTGAAAAGACTTCACGACGGCTGTGTGGGCTTCCAGAAGGTCTGATAACTCAAACACGAGTGATACCCAATGCAGGAGAATATTACTTATTATAGAGAATTGTAGGAAAATAATTTAGTTACAAATGGGTAATATAAATGAATAGCTATAATTTATTATTATGAAAAATCCTTAAAATTAATATTCTTTTGTGTTTGAATGTTGAGCTCCTTGTTTTTAGAATTATAATTGCTGATTTGCATATTCAAGTTAGAAGAGATGAATTACAAGTACTGTCCCAGTGTTTGATTCCTGACGCTTTTCTTGGTTTGTGATGTCTGCAAGCTAATTACTTTTTTTTTTTTTCTTTCTTTTTCCTTTCACGTGTTTTGGTATTACGAAGTTACTTTGAATTGTCATGGTGGAGAGGATGATAGAAGCGCATATATCAGACAACTATACGAGGTCCAAAGTCAATCCCTTATTATTATTACATGCATGGGAGACTTCATTGAGGCGATGTGTCGGATTTTATACAATAATATTATGTACTACCAAACCCTTGGTAGAAAAGAGGTAACCTCAAACAAAAGGAAAAATCATAACCTAGATGAAGGCCTAGATGAGATGGCAACCTTCCTCAACTCATCTCTCAGAATTTTTCCGGCGTTCTTCGGTATGGAATTGACAAACCTTACATGCCTTATTTTGTTGTAGGGTGGTGCAACCCGCAAAGGAAAAAGAACAAATGTGGAAGAAAATTTGATTTAAATATAAGTAAGTAATCTTTAATGTTAAATTATTGTTGAAAGTTAATATCATACCAACATATACAAATTAAAAGGTTCTTAAGCAAAATATTGGAGCATAATTTTGAGATGTAATCCTATTGAACATGTATTAGTTAGCCAGCAATCACATATGAACGTACGCATTTATATTCCAAGAGTTTGGGGTTGTCCTTACCACAAAAGCCATGGGCACCTCATGACCCGCTTCTTTATCAAGAAATCCGTCATTTCATTTCTAAATTTATTTATGTCCATAATATTAAAAAAATGTGGGTATGTATATATAGAGCTGAAGAAAAATGAAAATTACGGTATTACTACACCCATCAGCTATGTCCGGATGGGATCAGAGGCAAATGTTCTAATTCTGCTGGGGCGACCTAAAATGTTAACCAAATTAATGCATGTAGTGATCCTCTAATAGATATAAATGTGAATGATTACCTAATTTCCCTTGTACTTGATTAATTCCTCAAGTTTGTCTACAATAAAAAGCAAATATATGATTGATTACCTGATATCCCTTGTTTGTGATTAATTCCTTAAGTCTGTCTGCCTCCAACAGAAGAAAACCATCCTCATCACCGTATCCATTCATCTATTAGGCAGTGTTTGACACATGAGATTGTGAGTGAGTTTATGATTCAAAAATCTCAAACTATTTAAATGTCATGTTTGGAAACCAATTGGAATCCAATAGGATTGAGATTTTTTGAATCCCAAACACTCTCATTTCCCATTCTTTTAGGATTTCTCAATTCCAATCAAAACCATATCTTTAGGTGGGATGAGATTTTTCATTTCCCATAGTCTTTCTCTTCTTTCCTTCTATCTCTCTTTCTCTCATCTTTCTTCCTTCTCTCATCACACATCCATAGAACCTCTTTACCTTCTTTTTTTTTTTTTTTTTTTTTTGTTCTGAGTTGGGATGGTTCTAAGTTCGAACAGAACCCTTGTTTTGAGGTTTTTTTTTTTTTTTTTTTGGTTAATGTTATGATGTTTTGATTTTGTTGATGATGGTGTTATTGTGGGAGTTACTGATGTTGATGAATTGAATTGATGATATTGATGAACTGTGCATTGATGATCTTAAATTGTATGAGATGAATTGTGGTTTTTGATATTGATGAATTGTGGGAGATGATATTTGGTTTTTTATTTTTTTTTCAGATTTTTTATAAAATTAATTTTGTGTAATAAAAAATTTAAATTTATTTTATTTTAATCAAATTTCAACCTACACCAAACTATGATACAGTCTAATTTTTAATCTAATCTAAAGTTTTATCAAACATGAAATTGTGATTTTTTATTTTATTATCATCTAATTCAATTCATTTCATTCTAATTATGTATGTCAAATGGAGGACAAAGTGACGTGGGATCGGAAAACCAATCCCATCCACTTAAATGTATGCTGTCAGGATGGGTTAAATCAAATCCCTCACTCGAAGCAGTTGGGATAAAAAGCAGGAGATTCTCCCTTTCTATTTTATATGCACTTTTTTCTTCTTTTTTTTTTAATATAATATTAAATTTAATTATTTATTAAATATTTTTAAAAAAGTAATATTCTATTAAATTAATCATAAAATGAATAAAAGTAATAGTTTGAGAAGTTCGATGAACAGTTGAAAGGGCCAGGTTGTGGATCTTGATTGGTTGTGGAATTGTGTAACAAACGATGACCAATAAAAATCTTATAAGTAATGGCTAATGGTGGTCTGTGGAACCAGTAAGGGACTCCAGTACTACTGGGCCAGAATGAAGCAACATTATTGTAAAAATTATGCCACTTGTTCTGCAAAGTGCACATTAAAATCTACAGTGATTTATGATTTTTTTGGGGTTTGTGAGTTGGGTTTTGAGTGTTGTTTTGAATATGATTGCATCATGCAGTTAGTGCATTTATATATTCTCAAGAATGTATGAATCTATATTATACTGATCACATGTATGCTACAATAATTGTAGAAGCCGGTTTTGATGCCAAATAGAAAACTAATAAAATCACCCTAATTTAAATATCATATTTCAAAAGTTTACCTCATAGTTTTACTTCTTCTGAAATTGAATGAATTTTTTTACTTTTCAAAAAACAAAAAGGAAAAATCATATTTCAAAAATCTATCTCATAATTACAAAGAAGAATCTATCTCATAATTATATTTCAAAAATCTATCTCATAATTACAAAGAAGAATCTTAGTAACAAATTAAATAATTCGGTCAAAGAAAGTTTAATCTCACTAGAGAATTTATCAACTGCATCATCTTTTCTGGATGAGCAATGAAAAGATTATAGATTTTGAAAACAAATTTATATATCAAATCCATTAAAAAACAAATAACTTTCTAACTGTAAATGAAATAAATATGGGATTAATTTAACTGAAATTAAATTTTGTTTTGACTAGATTAAAAAAAAAAAAAAAAACCTATATCCAAGTATTTCAGTTCAGCACATCTCAAAATATAAGTTCATAATTGCATGTACGTCATTTATCATCACAATCTAGAGGAAGACCTCGCGAGGGCAGCAGCCTTCCTCAACTCCTTTCTCAATATTTTGCCAGATGGGTTCTTAGGTATGGAGTTAACAAACGCTACTCTCCTTATTTTCTTGTATGTTGCGACCTGTAATATCGAAAACAAAACACAAAAAGTTGTAGAATAACAGTGATTTTATACAAAATATAGTTGCTAGCAATTCTAACCATTAATATATATCAAGAAGTAACGACTTTGAATATTATCCCTTAGCTTAATTGTCATCTCCTTGGTCTCTATGTTGCAATAGTTAATTCGCTCATGAGCTGTAAAACATCTTGTTACTGTTCAGAACGTCATTGATTCGAATTTCAATTATGGTAGATGAGTTTTTTCCTTTTTTAATTTTTAATATAGATAAGTGTTTTGGCTTATATGTAATTGGGATATATAGGAAAATAAAAATCAAGAAAATTAAATTAAGCTAATGTTTAAATTAGTACCTGTTTGGCTACAAAATCCATTATTTGGGCTTCGTTGAGGCTGCTGTGAGACTGTCTTACCACAAAAGCTATTGGCACTTGACCAGCCACTTCATCCGGATATCTGCCATTCATTTAATTAGTTTGAACATATTTCTTATCAGATGAAAATCCCAATAAGAAAAAAACGCAAATGTATAAACAAGCATATTCATCCATCCATTCATACACACATTATTTATGAAAAAATTTCAACAAACAACACTAAGATTAGTGTGAATTTAAAAATAACATCAAACTATTGAAACTGTTTGTGAGCCGTAGTTCACGAATAAAAATGGTAGTTTGGGAACAAAAGAATGCAGATTCTTATATTTTATAATCCTTTGTTCACAAACTATAACTTTTATTTACAAATTTTGAAGGTACTAAAAAAATTCATTTAAATGGTTTGATGCTAATTTTTAAAATTCATACTAATTTAATGTTATAAAAAAAAAAAATCCTATATTACTATATGTTATTGCCAACTTATTGTTGTTAAGAATTTAAGGATGGGTGAATTACGGTACAACTGCAGCATCAGCTATTTCGGGATGGGAGAGAAGCAATTGTTCCAGTTCTGCAGGGGCAACCTGCATATTCGACAGCATGAAGATTGAACTGTTTAATGAATAAAAACTATATATTAATTAAATTAATTAAATTTACGAGATTAATTACCTGATATCCCTTGTATTTGATCAATTCCTTCAATCTATCTACAATGAAAAGAAAACCATCCTCATCAATGTAGCATAGATCACCAGTTCTCATCCACCCATCTGTTAACAAAGTAGCCGAAGTTGCTTCTGAGTCTCCTACATAACCTGCGGTAATTACGTAGGAGTTAATTGAGACACCAAATACAGTCAAATTTTGGTTCAATATTTAATCTACCAAATTTTTTAGTATATACAGTACTTACCTTGCATTATTGTGGGACTTTTAATCCAAAGTTCTCCCTCTCTACATGGAGGCAATGCATCACGTGTTTCAGGATGTACAATTTTGGCTTCAAAACCCCATGACAGCTTCCCTACTGACCCCCATTTCTGACTTTCTTCTGGACCCATCGTGCGAGAAACTCCCAGACTTGATTCAGTTAACCCGTAACCCTTCCTCAAGGATCCACCACTGTTAATTTGATAACATCTTATCCAGCCAGACCAGACCAATTAATCCAAACTTACATTTCTCTTTCTTTCTCATTTTTTTCTCTCCAGTTAATTAGTTTGTTTGCTACCTTTAGACAAATTGACATTAATTTTAATATACATTATTATTAAAGTAAGCCGTTTCCTGTATTGATGACTGCAATCAACTTTCCTTTTTTTTTTTTTGTTAACATAAATCAACATGTAATTGGTTGACATACTGTCAAACTTTACTTTGTTTTGTGTCCTTTTCGGTTACCTAATTGAAAATTATAAATTATTTTACATTATCATTTGGTGTAAAGTACCTTTCAGTAACAATAACAATATAATTTTTTCTTCAATAGAAATAATTGAGTATTTTTCTAATCCTAAAAAGTGAGGGTTGTTTTTTTTTTTTTTTTATAAAAAATTCATTCTCTCTTCCACCATATAAAATAATAAATATAATAAAAAATAATAATATAATTTTATAAATAATCGGTATCAATATAGTTGATCTAGAACTGTATAGATTGAATTGTAACACTAAAATGACTGTTGCTCTTCCGACAAGGAAGGTACAAAATAATGTTGTAATTACCTGTATCAGCACGACTTTCGGAAACTTGGCCGTGAATGCGGCGATCACATCCTTCCCAAGTGGAGCTGCGCCACATGTTACTGCATCAAGTGAGCTCAAATCGTAGCCGTCCGTTAAGCCACCTTTCAACAAAGCCACCACCACGGGAGGAGTCAGTGCCACGTGTGTAACCCTAAACTCCTCCACAGCCTTCAACATCTTCTTCAAATCAAACCTTTCCATCACCACAGCTACCTCACTCAACGCCACCGATATCAAACTTATACTGAACCCGTAAGAATGAAAATAGGGCGTCGTATACAGCATCACCGTCGGGGACTCTAGCCGTTTCCAAAAGGAACAGGCTGTCGCAACGCCAGCTATCAAGTTTCGGTGAGTCAACATCACTCCTTTGACATTCCCGGTTGTTCCAGAGGAGTACAAGATCGCCGCCGGATCAGACTGACTCACCGTAACCGTATCCTTTCATGTTCCGAACTCGTCATTATAGAATCGAATTCAGGAGAGTCGATACGGATGGTTTGGTGTTTAAGTTGTGGAAGCTTGTGAGCCGTCGCTGACGTGGCAAATGCAATCACCGGCTTAGATAACTGGATAAGGCGGGAGATCTCGGACTTGGTACTGAGTGGGTTGGATGGAGAGATGATAACACCGAGTGAGAGAAGAGAGAAGTAGAGGATCGGTACTTGTATGGAGTTTGGAGAGAGTACGAAAGCGACGTCGTTTTTGGAGAGTTTGGTTACCTTTTGTAGATAACCAGCTAAGAAGTTGGTTTTGCGGATCAAGTCGGAGGAGAAAATACGTTGAGCGGAGGCTGCGTTGATCAAAGCCACTGAATCGCGCCATGGTAAGTTAGCTCGGAGAGAGAAAGCGTATTCAATTGCTGAGAGTGGGATGTCTTCTTGAGGAAGGTTGACTGCAGGTCTGAGGCTGTGGAAAGTTTTTGTAAGCGAGTTGAAACCGCTCTTTGGATCCATGTTCTGTAGGGTTCTCTGGTTCTTTTGGTGAAACTTAGTGGTAGTGCGTAGAGGAGAAATGGAGATATATGTTTGATTTTGATTTGACAAGTCCCCACCAAAACAAGTTGGTCTGGTTATGCGCGAGAGAATAGAATGTGCATTATATGATGTAGGTCCAGTTTACTATTAATTTGTATTAACATAATATGATTAATCATTCATTTTACAAGTGATATGTAAACGATTGCGATTGGATTAATCATTATTATCACAAGTCACAAATTGATTGAAAAATACACCTACTTCGCAATGTATCATGGATTACTCAGCTTTTGCCAGAGTTTAGAGAGTTTTGGTTACAAAAATTGCCGGCCTATAAGGTTTGATTTACTTTGGAACAATTTTGTGGTGTTTATAAAGATATATATGATCAGAAAAGCAAAGGAGAAAACCTCCATTGATCCATTTAATTAATATTGTGTTGTATGACGTAAATTATTATTATAATTTATTATTTATATCATATAACATGAATTGAGTAATCAAAATAATATGTTATAATGTATTTGAAAATGGGAGACAAACTCACAGAAGTAACTACTAAAGTATTGAACGCTTAGATGACTAGAGTGAATAATAAAAATGAATGCATGCCTTTTCATTTTTATTTTTTTTGGGTTGATGGATGATAATTTCTATGAAATTTTTTTTATAGTATAAAAGAAGCATGAATTTTAAAAATAACATAAAAAAGTTTAATTAAATTATTTTAGCTTTATAGGGGTTTACAAACTATATTTACGAACAAAGGTAATAGTTCACCAACAATCGATTGAAAATATTTACAATTTATGAACAGTGATAATACTAGTAAAATTCATTTCAGCTCTTCAATGTTAGTTTGAAAACTCATGGTTTTTTATTCTAGTGCTATCTCAAATAATTTTATGTTCATGGTATTTAGAATTAGATGCATACAATTGAATAGAGTTGAAGCCAAGTAGCTAGGAACCAGTTCGATAAGTGGATTTGTTTGGATATCTCTTCATTTATTAAAAAAAAAAAAGAAGATATATTATAATATTAACTAGTCTATCTAACTCTTTACGAAATAGTATATAGTCTAAATTAAATTTAAAACTTTAGATTACACATCTCACCTCGTCAATAATTTCATTTATATAATTCATATATTCAATTATATTATGGGTGTCAGCTCTAACAACAATCACTTAGATATTTGTTACATACCATTGTTCACTTGACGATCATGCATATGATGTATGGAAATTTACCACATCCGTCTTTGATTAAATTATAGAATATAAATAAAGGTTTATGATGAGAAGATCTACACACATGAATTTCACAGCACAAATAACTTCATCTTGCTAATTAATTCTATGCTGTCAACTAGTTAAGGAAATCACAACCTAGATGAAGACCCAGCTGGGACAGCAACCTTCCTCAACTCTTTTCTCAATATTTTGCCAGATGGGTTCTTAGGAATGGAATTTACAAACGTTACTCGCCTTATTTTCTTGCATGGAGCAACCTCCGTACATACAATCAAAATTATAATTAGAAATTAAAAAATAAAATAAAATAAAATTTGAACAAGCATAACTTTGGCTTGCTGCATACCCGTTCGGCGACAAAATCCATTATCTGTGTTTGATTGAGGCTGCTTTGGGGCTGTCTTGCCACAAAAGCCATGGGCACCTGACCAGCTTCTTCATCGGGATACCTTTAATTTAATAAGAATTCACATTGATGCAACTTTTCTTGTAAGTGACAGAATGCGGACAATAGTAATTAAAATGGGGTTGGGTAAGCTGAAAATTAACTTACGGTATAACTGCAGCATCAGCTATTTCTGGGTGTGACAGAAGCAATTGTTCTAGTTCTACTGGGGCCACCTGTCACAATATAACAACAAAAATGCATGTAACATATATAGTTCTCTTTTCATCGTGCCCATTATGGGAGACTGAAATAATAATCAACTAAGAAGTTAAATTTATGAGATTAATTAATATTGGGTTTAAGGTCCAAGCTGTGTTCAGCCCAATGAGAGGTTAATTTAGTTTCCCTAATGAAGGGCAATGTTATCAATCTTTGTAACTGTGTAGAAAATCTGATTCAAAAGCTCATATACTAGAGGTCTCATAGGAAACGATAAGAACCTTGTTCTACCGTGTCAATTCGGTCCTCAGTTAGAAAAATCATTTTTTTTTTTAATTTACGAATCTTGCTTTTGCCATCACTATTCTCTAAATACTAATAGTGGTATCAGACTCAGGTTCTATCGGAGAGCGCTTTCTTAATTCATATTCATTTCGACGATGATTCTAGTATTCAATGGCGACAATTATGATTTTTGGAGCATTAAAATGAAGACATATTTTCGGTCTCAAGATCTCTGGAAAATAGTTGAAGATGGGTGCAGTGCCTCAGCTGAAGATAAGCAAAAGGACTCTAAGGCGTTATTTGTTCTACAAGCTTTAGTAGATGAGATATTTCCAAGAATTATGGGAGCCACGACAGCCAAAGAAGCGTGGATATTGAAGGAGGAGTTCCACGAAAGTGAAGAGGTACGCACCATGAAATTACAAACTCTTAAAAGACAGCTGAAAATTATTAAGACGATGGATTCTGAGACTGCGAAAAGTTATTGTCCTAGAATAAAGGATTAGTTAATCAACTGAGAATTTATGATGAAGTTATTCCCCATAAAAAAATAGTAGAAAAAATATTAGTTAGTGTCACTCAAAAATACGATCCAATAATTACTGCTATAGAAGTATCAAAGGACATAGCTAAACTTTCAGTGACGGAATTAATGGGGTCTTTAGAAGCCTACGAGGAAAAGCTTTGCCAAAAAAATGAGGACTCCAAAGAAAGTGTTTTTCAATCTGAATTTAAGATGCAGTCTCAAAATTCTAGATCTCACTATAAAAAATCTAAAAATCATATTAGAAGAGAAAATTCTAGAAGTTCTGATAGTCAAGAAAAATTTATAAAGTACCCACCTTGCAGCATTTGTAAGAAAACAAGCCACCTGGAAAAGATTGTTGGTTCCGCGGGACCATAGTGTAAAAATTATACAAAACTTTTCTATGGGTGAAATGAACGCTGCTAGAAACTTCATCCATAAAGATACCTTTGGTCGATATTGTGACCGATTTCAGAGCTTGAAATGGCCAACATCATTGGCCTATAATATGAGCCTCAATCCTTGTTGTTTGCATATAGAAAATCATATTCAAAAGCTCATACATTATAATAAGCTTCTTGTTCTATTGTGTGAATTCTGTCTTCAATTAGAAAAACAAAGTTCTTAATTTTCTATTTATAAACCTTGCTTTTGCTATACTTAATTATTTTCATAATACTAACAACTAAAAAGACAAACGTAACTGAGTGGCTAGTTTGTAAGAGTGTGGGCAGGGATAAATATCAAAGCAAATTTTCAGCTGTTCCCTTCTCCTGGTCGTCATCACCATTTTTGAGTTCATTTGACGTAGTGAGCCCTTGAAATTTGAACCTACCCTCACTTTGAAGAAAAGAGAAAATTTGTTGCGATGAAATTGTTTTGTGTTATACCTAACTGATATATGAAATCGAGAATATTATTGTAAAAAATAATAGAAATAATAAAATAAAATAATGAACATAAATTTGCGTGATAAAACCTATTAATATAAGAAAAACATTTACAGATTAAGATTAATAGTATTTAATTAAATCAGGATAATTACAACCAATCTCTAAAATTTTTGGAGAGAACTATAAAAATAAAGGGGAGAAGAGAAACTCTCAATTGAATTGAGATTTGGAAGATGTCTAAAATTAACTAATGTCAATGCCTTTAGAGAGGCCAACAATGACGGTCATCAAGCTTCAATTTAATGGCGGTAAACTTCATCATGAAGAATTTATGCGCTTTAAGTTAAGTAAATCAAAAATTGACTTTTAATAACCTGCCCTCCACTTGAGCCAATTAAATGGTTTCACATATTTCATTCAACATTCTCCTACTTTTAATGATCTAGTTCATCCTTCTAATTTTTTATTAAACTCCTAGTACTTACGTTTTCGCGAGATTGTATGAGGATCTAAACCAAATGAATGTTGAAACGTGTGAAATCATTTAATTGACTAAAATGAAGGTAGCTTATTAAAATAAAAATCAATTTTTATTGGCTTAACTTAGGTATAAATAATATTAAATACTTCATGGTGAAACACAAAATTTAGTATTTCACTGTCATATTGCCTATATTAAATTAATTATTTCATGGTGAAACATTTGTGTTGCACTGCCATTTTATTGCCTATATAAAGGCACATGAGCTAGTCATTTTAGGCATCCCAATCTCAATGCAATTTTAGAGTTTTCTCTTCTTCCTCTTGTAATTCTCTCCTAAAATTGTAGAGAGATTCTGTAGATTTTTCTCTCAAATTAAAAGTTTTATTACATAAATTTTGTGTCCACCATTATTATATTTTATTACTCCTATTTTCTTTCAATATTATTCTCAATTTCGGATTTAAGTTAAAATTAGACTAGTATCGGTTGTTTATAAGAGTTTGGTACTTTTTCTTTGGGTTATCATAATTCTTTACTGAATTCTAATATAGGGATTTATAAAGATTGAAAGTCTACAAAATATTTAAAAGTTAAAATTTTAAAGGATAATTCATGTTAGTAACTGTATTTTAATATTATAGTTTTCAATATTGTAGTTGTTTCATCTAAGATATT
This sequence comes from Nephelium lappaceum, assembly GCA_021234005.1. Taxonomy (NCBI): domain Eukaryota; kingdom Viridiplantae; phylum Streptophyta; class Magnoliopsida; order Sapindales; family Sapindaceae; genus Nephelium; species Nephelium lappaceum. The sequence goes on from CM038004.1 coordinate 6,301,316, forward strand.
ATATTTTAGAGCAAATTATAATTTAGCTATCTAGTTTGAACTCTAATTCAAGTGAAGCAAGATTTTTGATGTTATTGTAATTTACCTCCTACCGTTAGCAAAATTCCGTTACATTCACTAGTGAATAGTATCAAAGTGGAGAAAAGACAAATTACCCTTAGTAATTGAAGTTAACTTAATTGACCAAATAAAAAATTAAAAATTTCTTCCCTCTCTTCCTCATCATCTCTTCTGTCACAGTCTCTCTCTCATTCTTCATCTTCTTCTCTTGTTTCTTCTTCTTCTTCTTCTTTTTCTTGTCTTCTTCTCTTCTTCTTTTTCGAACCCAGAAATTTGGGTTTAATGAGTTCATTTAATGAACCCAGAAATCTGAGTTCATTTAATGAACCCAGAAATCTGGGTTCATTCAAAGTTAGACAGTTTTTTTTTTTTAAATTTTATTTCTTCAAACTCCTACCACATATCAAACACTTACATCAACCATTGCAAACCCACCCATTGCTTCCACTAGGAAACCCACATGCAATCATCAAACATCAAACACGCACCATACCCACTTGCAATCATCAAACATCAAGCACCCACCACACATTAAACACCCACTAACATCAAATGCCTACATCAACCATTGCAAACCCACCCATTGCATCCATTGGAAACCTACCTACAATCAACAAACATCAAACACGTACCACGTTCACCTACAATCATCAAACATCAAGCACTCATCATACCCACCTGCTATAATCAAAAACCCAAATGATGAAAGAGGAAGGAAGAAGGAAGCACTATCGGTTTTGGAATCGTCGGCATCGCATTGGTGATGGAGAGAGAGAAAAGATGAAGAAAAGGAAGAAGATAGACGACGACAAAGAGATGAAGAAGATGTTGTTTGTGTTGATGTTTTCAAATGACAGCAAATAGAGAAAAAGAACAAGAGTAGGTCAATGATGGGAAAGAGGAAGAAATGGAGGTTGGCGATGGGAAAGAAGATGAAGAAGTGGATGGGGAAGAAGAATAAGAATCGACAGTGGAGGAGCAAAAGAAGAAGAAGTTGAGAGATGTGATGAAAATAATAGCTGATCATTAAAAAATATTTAATTTATCTTAAAGTTTTTAAAGTTTATTTTAAAAGAAAAATAAAAAATAAAATGAAAAAATAATTTTATCCTTCAGGCAGTTAACTTTAAGAGAGATCAACTAACCGTGAAGGGTTAATTGTAATAAATACAAAACAGTTGCTTTGTCTGAATATGAGATTCAACTAAATAGCTAAATTGTAATTTGTTCTATATTTTATGTACCCATTATTAATGATAGCAGAGATTTTAATTTATTACCGATTTTAACCTACAGATGAAAGCTACAATGGATTGTACGTAAATTTTGATGTTGCTGTTAACTGGCTTGGTTGTGGTTTTGTTTGACCAAGATTATTAGCTGTGTATTCTATAATCAAAACAATAATAGTGTAGATTGATATTTCTTAACACTTAATTACCTATATCCCTTATATTTGATCAAGTCCTTGAGTCTGTCCACAACAAAAAGGTGACCATCCTCGTCAATGTAGCATACATCACCAGTCCTCATCCACCCAGCTTTTAACAGTGGTTTCGGAAGTTGCTTCCGGGTCCCCAATGTAGCCTGCACTATTACAACCAAGCTGTCATTTAAACTACAGTTTATAACATTTGAGGAGTTGAGTTTCAATGTATTTGGACTCAATTCAGGACTTAGATTCACTAATAATGCGTACCATTTGATAAGGTACAATATAGTATTTTTGATCTCGTAATGCATAATTTATGTGCTTTCAGCATCAAGCATCTCTCTCTCTGGCGATAATATTGTACGTAATATTTTAATTAAGTCTGACGGTCACGTGCTAATTTACCTTTCATAATACTGGGTCCTCTAAGCCAAAGTTCTCCTTCTCTACCTGGAGGCAGCGCCTCACCTGTATCAGGATCGACGATTTTTGCTTCGTACCGTGAATTCATCCTCCCTGTAGACCCCCAATGCTTACATTCTTCCGGACCTGCTGTCCGGAAAATAGACCCCGCCGATTCAGTCAATCCATATCCCTGATGCATTAATCAACAATTATTCAACTACAGATTAATCAACTTCGCCAATGTCTTGACATGAGAAGACAAACAAAACGTATATATATCATTGCCTTTATTCAGATCAAAATTAATTGCCTCTTATGCACAATACAAGCCTAATGCAGGTGTGCATCGGTCAACCTATTACACCATGTCATCTTTTTGTTTTTTTTTCTCTCTCTCTCTCAAATTACACCATATCATCTATTAAATTAAAATAGATATATGATATAGTACCAATTATCGGGAATTAAAAAAAAAAAAATTACCTGAACCAGCTCAACTCTTGTAAACCTAGCCGTAAATGCGGCAATCGCATCTTTCCCAAGTGGAGCAGCGCCACACAATACTCCCTCAAGGGAACTCAAATCATAGCCGTCCGTTAAGCCACCTTTCGACATCGTCACCACCACTGGTGGAGTCAGTGCCGTGTGCGTAACCTTAAACTCCTCCACAGCCTTCAACATCTTCTTCAAATCAAACCTCTCCATTACCACCACTACCTCACTCAACGCCACGATCTCAAACTGAACAAGAATCCAAATATGTGAAAATACGGCATCGTGTATAGCGACAACCGCCGGAGACTCTCGCTGTTGCCAAAAAGAAGAGGAGATGGCAACTTGTGCTATCAAGTTCCTGTGAGTCAACATGACTCCTTTGACTTTCCCTGTTGTTCCGGAGGAGTACATGATCGCTGCCAAATCGGATTGACTCACTGGAACTCGATCCATTTCATGTTTCGAACTCGCCATTATAGATTCGAACTCAGGCGAGTCAATGACGATGGTTTGGTGTTTAAGTAGAGGAAGTTTGTGAGCCGTTGATGACGTGGCAAAGGCAATCACCGGCTTAGATAACTGGATTAGGCGGGAAATCTCGGACTCGGTGCTGACTGGGTTGGCTGGGGAGATAACACCGAGTGAGAGAAGAGAGAAGTGGAGGATTGGTACTTGCATGGAGTTTGGAGAGAGTAGTACAAAAGCGACGTCGTTTTTGGAGAGTTTGGTTACTTTTTGAAGATAACCAGCTAAGGAATTGGTTCTGCGAATGAGGTCGGAGTAGAAAATACGTTGACCGGTGACCGGGTTGATTAAAGCGATAGAGTCAGGCCTTGGCGAGTTCGCTTGGAGCGAGAAAGCGTGTTCAGTGGCTGAGAGAGGGGCGTCCTCTGGTGGAAGATCGATTGGAGGTCTGAGACTGTGAAAAGTGCTTGTAACTGAGTTGAAACCGCTCTTTCGATCCATGTCTTGCTGGTATTTCTGGTCCCTTTGGCCGAGAATGAACGAGGTTTGCTTTTGTTTTGCCTGAATAATAAATGCGTACAACTAAGGATGCACCTCATTTGGGATGTGAAATGGAAGGTGTAAACACTATATTTTATATAAAATGTAATATTATACTCTACAAATTTAAATTCAAAGGTGTGAAAAGAAAAATTAAGTTCAAATGTCAAATCATGTTAATTATTATATGTGATTTATATGATCAGGAAATTTACATATCCTATTATTTATACATAGATTTGGACAACTTTAACATTATTCTTATTTCATATTATTGAAAATAAAATATTCGGTGTAACATATGAGAAAATGTAGTTTTTATAGAAAGTTTTAATAAATTAGTTTAAAATCTAACTGCATATAAGATTGTGCACAATCTTTATCATAATTTAAGATGAATTGTTAGTTCATAAACATAATTGTGAGATTCGTATCAATCGTACGCTAAGTGCTGTTGTTGTTTTTTTTTTATTTAATTTTTTTTTTAAAAAAGAAAAACTTGAGTGCTGCTCATTGGGTTTCAATAGAGATCTTTATAGGGCGGTGCAAATTGGCTAATTGGACCTATGAGAAATTGACATGGGGCATGTTAGCGGAGGATAGAGTCTTGTCGAACTTACTTCCACGAGATTTTTTTTTTTTTTTTTTAATGTAACATTAACGAATTAAAATTTTATTTCATTACAATTAAATAACTTAAATAAATTTTAATAGTATCATTTGACTGTTCATACATTTTAACGATAAAATTATCATTATTTTAAAAAACTTAAAAGACATAAAAAAACAACCACTACTGTTAGTTCGTGAAGTTGTCAAATTCGATCCCTTCACAAATTCCGTTTACTTTCACAAACAGACAATAGTTCATCTAAGATTGAATTGGTTCAACTAGGTTTGATAAAAAACACCACCAAAGTTTCAAAGAGCGAACTGAGTTTGAGTTTATCTCAATTTTTCGAGTTCGGGTTCATCATCTTCTCGAAATTGAAGAAGAAAGACATGAGGTATTTCTCTTTGATCAACGATAATATCCTGAAGCTTAGTTTTTGATGAAAAAAATGATAGCTTTTCTAGTTCGAATGATTTGGGATTGATGATAATAGAGTTTGAATATGGGTTTTTTTGGGTTTGATGATGATCAATGGTGTGATCTAGATTTGAAGATGATGAGGAATGATGTAATTTTAGTTTAATGATGATTAACTATGTCATTTTAATATGTTGTTGAATGGTGATGATTTGGGTTTGACGAGCATATAGAGAGTTTTTTTTTTTTTAAATTCTAATTTTTCTTTGGCTCTTCGTATATTTAATTACCAAAATGTATTTAAACTTTAACAAATCATATTTTGAATGGGGACATGACGATATAGGGTATAATGTTCAATATTGAAACTTCAGGAGATAAAAAGAAGTATTTGGATTCAATATATACAGATATAACATGCTAATGTTGGATTTAGCATATAGATAAAGCGTTTATCAACCATATAATCATTTTTTTTTTTATATATTTAAAATATTAAAAAACCCATATGTCTTTGAAAAAAAAACAAAGGAACAATCCCTAAAAATGACTTGTAGTTTAGATTTATTTTATTTTTTTATATTAGTTTCATTCTTACCAAAAACCCCTCATACCATTAATATAAACATGTAAAGTACTCTTTGCCATCACATATTTCGTTAAATTGAAATGTAAACCATTTGACTCCATGAGCAAAAGGGAAATTGCACTATTCAATTAAAATAAAATTTATTAAACAAACAAATAAATATATATAAATTAATAAATGAATTAAATAATATTAAAATGCATAAAACTTTAACATAATAACAAAAACACAGAAACACCCTCGTTCATATCCCCCACACCAAAACCATCAACCATTAACCCCCTCACTGTCATCTATCCCTCTCTTTCTCTCTTCTTTTAGTGTTCATCTTCCCTTCTCCTCTATTTTTCTCTCTTTCATCCTTTCTTTCTTCCTTTTGCCTTTTTTTAGGGGTAGGTTGATGATTTTTGGGTGGGTTGATGGTTGATGATGGATAGGGATGATGGCTGGGTTTTTAGCAACCAAAAGCCCCGATGGGGAGAGAAAAAAGAGGGAAACAGAGAGGATGGGAGATGGAAGGGTTTCCAGGTTGAAGGGTTTAAAGATTGGTCACGAATGGAGTTCATGGCTATTGGATCTTTACCGTTTGTCTAAAATGAATGGACGGTGGAGATCTAACTCTACATTTTTTTTTGCAAAATTATTTATTAATTTATAATTTTTTATTTTTAAATTTTATTCTATAATTTTTTTTTTTTATTTTTAACTAGGGATAAAAAGTCTTTTTACAATATGTATTTCTCAGACTTTATTTTTCTATTAACTTGTTAATGTCAAAAACGATTTTTGGTATAAATGAAATTAGTATGGAAAAAAGAAGATTTTTTTCAAACTAGGAGTGTGTTTAGGAATTCTCCAAAAAAAAAAAAAATGTTAAAACGTGAAGTAAAAATGTAAAACAAATGTAGTGAGTGGTAAGCATATATGATATTTAAAAAAAAAAAAAAAATGTTGGCATATATGATGATAGAAGCATAACACAAGATTGTTTCCCTCCCACACGTCAAACCAATCTTGGACATTTAGTTATCAACCCGGCCGATTAACCCATTTGTTTCTCTTATCCCTCTGCCACTGCCAGTACTACCAGATACAAGTCTACAACCCAACAACTCCAATCCAATTAAAATATCTTTTACTCTCTTCTCAATATCTCATCCTCCTAACTCTTCTCTTTCTTCGCTCCATGGAAGCTTCTTGTCCCTTTCGAACCAAATGCCTCTCTCCGCCAAATCCATCCTTGCCTCACTCTCTCTCCACCGCACCGACTGTCTCAATCTCACTCTCCCTCCGTAAAACAGCTAATTTCAGCTCCTCCTTGCGATTTGTCCGCCGACGAAGCTGCTGCCTCGCCTCCGGGCCGCACACTCTGGTGGCCGGCTCGCGCGATGTTGTCAGCCGGAAAGACGAGGAAGTCGGCGACTTGAAATCTTGGATGCACAAGAACGGCCTACCTCCTTGTAAAGTTGTTCTCGAAGAGAGGCATTCTCATGACGATAAGCACAGGCCTATACATTTCGTTGCCGCCAGTGAAGACCTTAAGGTCTTGTCTCGATTGCCTATTTCAAGTTTTACGTGTTGTGTATTCGGTTTCTTTTGAGTTTCGATTTTGTGATTTTTTTTTTTCCTGTTTTTCTTGAACCAGGCGGGTGACGTGGCGTTCTCGGTGCCGAATTCGTTGGTGGTCACGCTTGAAAGAGTGTTGGGGAACGAGAGCGTTGGTAATGTGCACCGACTGTTAACTGGATTGTGCATTGTTTGTTTTAACTTTTAAGTCAATCTTGAAAATTAAAGTGTGTTTTAACCTCTTAATGTGAAATGTTGTATTTGCTTGACATGCTCATTGTGGCTTGTGTGTGTATGATGATGAGAATATATGTAAGGATAACTGTGTGTAGGATGATGAGATTGTTTTTTTGGTGCAGCGGAATTATTGACTACTAATAAACTGTCAGAATTGGCATGCTTAGCATTGTATCTAATGTATGAGAAGAAACAAGGGAAAAAGTCATTTTGGTATCCTTATATCAGAGAGCTTGATCGGCAGCGGGGAAGAGGCCAACTGGCTGTGGAATCTCCGCTTTTATGGTCAGAGGCTGAATTGGCTTACCTGACAGGTAGCCCCACGAAGGTATTTTTGCTTGTCTGATTAGTCGTTGAAAGATGGATGTTGGTGATTCAGTGTTAAATGGTTCGAAAGGTTTTTTTCAGACTACATTTTTTTGGTGTAATGATTTAGGCTGAAGTTCTTGGAAGGGCTGAAGGAATTAGAAGAGAATATGATGAGCTAGACACTGTCTGGTTTATGGCTGGTTCTTTGTTTCAGGTTATGCACTTGTACTTAGTTTAGTGACATTAGAGAATAATGTTTGTTCTCCATGTTTGATTGTAAGTGATGGTGGTCTTGTTTTGACATTGGTTGATTGCTTTACATACATTTTGCAGCAATATCCATATGATATACCCACTGAGGCCTTTCCATTTGAGATTTTCAAGCAAGCTTTTGTTGCAGTTCAGTCTTGTGTGGTGCATTTACAGGTAATTTGTTTGTTTGGCTGGAAAATGTTGACCCCTCCCTTTTCTTTCAATTCCTGGAGTCATAAATGAATTAATAGGCTGTGTCATGTATGCTTGTCTTTATGTTCCTTGTTTTTACATGTTTGAGGAATCTTTTTACTGATATGTCACATTTGGATTGTATGTGAGGCCCAAAGTCTTGATTTCATGTCATATTGCAGCTTCTTTGTTGACCATAGAACATGAAATATGTATAGCAGGTAGGCTAGCATTTAGTGGCATATGCTTTGTATTCTGCTGTTGTATGTGATGATAATCATACATGTCACATCTTGTTAATCCATGAAGTTTGTAACTGCTGCCTTTAAGTAGGCACAAGAAGCTTAAAACTCAATCTATTTTTTTTTTTTTTTTTTTCAATCTACTGCTGAACCACCACCTTGAAAGCCATTTTTACCTCTACTTGATGCTTGATAGAATATGGAAATATGAATAATGTGGCTACATTGTAAATGTTAACTTATTACATTCCTATACTAAAAAAGAGCTGTTTGACTAAATTATGATTAAAGCTGTTTATATCCTTGAATGCCCTGCACTTCTCAGTTTCTTTTGTGATTTTCTGATATTGTGTGGTCGCTGCTTGCTAAATATATTGTCTTTCAAAACTAAGGCATTCAAATGACAATTGGCTCATTCTTTTAACTCAGAAAGTCAGTTTGGCTAGGAGATTTGCTTTGGTTCCTCTTGGGCCTCCTTTGCTAGCTTACAGTAGTAACTCTAAGGCAATGTTAATTGCTGTTGATGGTGCTGTTGAACTGGTGGTTGATCGTCCATACAAAGCTGGGGAATCCATTGTTGTGTGGTATAATATATTTGCTTTATTTGCTACAATATCATGTCGTTCTTTCAGTCCTTTCTTGGTGTAAAGGACATTTCTTGTCTCTTGAAAACTAAAATTTTTACTTATTTTGCAGGTGTGGCCCGCAGCCGAATTCCAAGTTGCTTATAAACTATGGTTTCGTTGATGAAGATAATTCATATGACCGTTTAGTGGTTGAGGTAAATTTTTTGGTTTTTGCTGTCTCATACTTGCTATTTTGCTTAGTCTAAGTCAGTCATGTTGATACTCAATGTACTTTATTATCCAGGCAGCTTTGAATACAGAGGATCCTCAATATCAGGATAAGAGGATGGTTGCCCAAAGAAATGGCAAGCTATCTATGCAAGTTTTTCATGTAGGGACTTAAACTCTTCTGCCAGTAATGTAGGTTAATCTGTGCGTGTATATATATGTCGGTGATTTTGAATGAAAACCTTCTGTAGGTGTATAAGGGGAGGGAAAAAGAAGCTGTTGCAGATATGCTTCCTTATTTTCGATTGGGCTATGTTTCAGATACATCTGAAATGGAATCTGTCATTTCTTCACAAGGCCCGATTTGTCCAGTAAGTTAATTGCTTTGTCCCAACAGTTTTGGTGGCCTAATTAAATCTGAATATCGGATGTAATTTTACTTGAAAGCCAAAACACAAACTAAAAATGCTCCATAAAGTCAATGCTTCATGTGCCAACCTTAGTAGTTATGTTACAAGGAAAAAATTTTGTGGCTTGCTCCTTCGACCTCGCCTATTCTTTATATTGTGTAATTACTTGGGGTTAGAACCTGATTGATATTGATTGATTTGGCAGTGTGCCCATCTTACAGATTTATAAGATTGACTGATGTCAAATTGTCTTTTATGTTATCTTTGTATTTCTTCTAGATAATGTGATTATTGATGCTAATCACTTGTATTAATTGTTACATTTATACAGAAAATGAACCATTTTCAACTTCTTTGGATTTTATGAATCTTACAGGTGAGCCCTTGTATGGAACGAGCAGTTTTAGACCAGCTTGCTGAATATTTTAATGCACGTCTGGCTGGCTATCCTACCACCTTGGCTGAAGATGAGATATTGGTGATTATCTGCTCTATTGACTCTGTTGAAGATTAAATCCTAATGTGTCACTGACTGGGTTCTAATCAGGAATTTTTCTTTATGCTAGTTGGTGGATTCTAACTTGAACCCTAAGAAACGAGTTGCTACTCAGCTTGTTAGATTGGAAAAGAAAATGCTTAATGCATGCCTGCAGGCAACTGTTGATTTGATAGACCAGTTACCTGATCATACTGTTTCTCCATGCCCAGCTCCTTATGCTCCATTATTAAAGTGAAAGGCATGCTTCTATCTCTCTCTTATGGTCACATGAATACTCACACACCTGAATGTGCACACTCTCATAGACACACTGCTGCACATGTGTTGCTTTTATTCTTGTTCGTGAGGTTTTATATAAAATTGGATGACCTTTGTGCAGATATCACCAATCTCTTAGTACTCTTGCTAAATTGTGGAACTTATTTGCACTACTTCGTTATATAGTTCCAATTTCGAGAACATAGAACAGGTCAGTGGATTGAATCTACAGTTACTAGTTACTACAGTAAATTGCTTTTTCATGAATCTTTTGCTCCTGAAGCTTGTAGATGACATGTATTCTGTGTATTAGGAAAGGAACTCCTACCCTTTTTTCAATTTGAGCAAGCATTTTAGAAGTAACGAAAACAACAATTTTAGAAACTAACAAATGGATATAACCAAAAGAAAAAACAGTGTGAGAACTTCACTGAAACTCTGTTAAGGTTCTAGATGGGAGGCTCTGTTGTCCTCCTTTTGGCTCAGAATCCATGTTTAAATTGCTGTGTAACACTAGTGAAGCATTTTTCCCTCTCATGGGCTGGATGCAAAGTTTTAAGCACTTCATAAACAGCAGTCTTTTTCAGGAAGTCTGTTTCTTGGTTTGATTAAGTATCTACTTTGCTTCATAGTCTAATTGTTTTGCTTCATCTATTGAATTGATTGTGTTTTCTTGTTTGCAGGTAGATATACATTGAGACTGCTTAGGGGCAACCTGAGGAAGTACTGTTTATCGCTGGCTCTAGTAGGTCGTAGAGAGATAATTGTGCATCTTGTTTTATTGATTGAAGTTACGTAACTCTGTTTGTTTACTGTGGTTAATGTAAAGTGAATAGAATTTCCACTGTACTGAAAGGGATACGAAGTCATCATGCTTTCTGTGGGGTTGCACAAATTTGGCTATTCATTGTAAATGTAGACGTGAATGACCAATGCTTACTGCAATTCTGTAATCTGTGTAATCCTGTATTATAGAAAGGATACTACTTATTCCACTGAATTTGTTGTCACACGTTTGATTCAATCTGTTGCGGAGCTATTAAGTTGGCAATAAAGGTACAGTTTGTATCATTTCAGAGTACTGTATGTTTTATTGATATATTGGTATCATTTCAGACTTCAGAGTACTGTATGTTACTGATAAATTTTGAGCCTGCGATTATGGGGGCACATATGTGCATTTACTGTTAATAGTAAATGCAAGGGCGCCTTATTCTAGCATGCTGAGTGTATGTGACCCATTGTCTCCTTCATTGGACTGAAGCAAAGAGCCTATAGGGATGGCTGACTCTCAATAACCTTTCCAAGCATGGTTATTTTGGAACTTTTGGTCTCCTTCATTAGACTGAAGCAGAGAGCTTAGGTTCTGTTTTATTGTTCAACCGGTGTTACTAAAATAAAATGCAAACAGTCTGAGCAGAAGAAAGGTATTACAATTGTTGGCATTGTTTACAGAGTACATGAGGCATTATAAATGTGGCTCTTAAAATAAAAATGAAGAAACATTCCGACATTGCCCTAATTTAAAATGTAAATGCGAAAAATAAAAACTATCAAAACTTTTACTAGGGTAAAGGTTTCAAAAGTTGGTTCATAAATGTAACTTAGTTCTCCACAATTCTCCAATGACTTTCTTTGGCTGTGGATTATCTGGTCCTCTGTCCCGCTGTCCAGATGTAAAATACAAATATCCATCCCAAAAACCGGTTAGGGTGGTTTTCACGCGGAAAGGAAGCCTCCCGACCACTGACCACGTCTGTAATTGACAAAAAAATAAATACAATGATTTTCATACATTCTCAAAGCTTAAATGCCATAAAAAATTATATAATAGACTATGTCCAACTATAAGGAATAACAAAATGAAACGTCTAAAACAGTTATGATTTTGGTTTTCTCAAGCAGATGACATCATATATGCAATTAGAAGCTCGAATCTGGGTCGCAGGGATTATGGTATCACGTACAAGGAGAACCAAACTAATAAGTCAGTAATAAATGCTTGATGTCAATGAAAGCTCAGTTAGTAAATAATAAGTGCTTATCAGACACTAAAAAGAAGATATAGTAGTGCAATCGATGATTTTCTTCCCAGAGGACATTAAAGTCTAGCATGTTGCACGATATACTGGACATGTAAGATTATGAAGAAACCTCAACATATTTGACAATAAAAGAAAACATTAAAGTCTAGTATGTAGATAGAGATGTAAGATTATGAAGACAGCTCAACATATTCGACAATAAATTATAAATGCTGAAGGAGCCAAAAGAACATGAGGACAGACACAACGAATTTGTGCGGAGACAGGAATGATACACAAAATGGCATTTTAATTTCACAGTAAGCGATGTCCCTAGACGAAAGATGACAATATGAACCTAAAAGTGACTGAGACTTTTACTGGCCAAGCAGCCACCTAAAACATACAAAAACAAGCACAAGTAAATAAATATAGAGATAAAAAATTGCATATCCTACTAGGAGGCTCCTATTAACAGGAAATATGATTACCAGTGAGTTCAAATCAAATTTGAACACCTCTCCAACCAGGATCATCCTTTTTGTGACCGGGTGCTTTTCCGTTGTTCCTCCGGTTATGATAATTGAATTATTGACAATTACCCAAGAACACTCTATATGAGAGTTGGGTTTTGGCATTGGAGATAATACTTTCCACTTCATTTCATCATCCAACATATAAACATCACTGTAAACTACCTGAAACAAGAAAGAAAAGAATCTCATAATTAGGGAGACAAATGACATATAGGAGACCAGAAAGTACTGTGAAAAGTTCATACTACAAGTATATCACATGAGAACATGTGACATGTTTTAAGATCATCATGCAAAAATAGAAATATTGATTAATACTGTTGTACAAGTGTACAATGTAACAAAGATGCATCATATAAAACCATTCCAAGCACAATACTCTTAACTAAACATAACGACAATCTCACATACCTCATGTCTACGTGAGCATTTGAAAATTGGTGACCCAGGTTTGGGCATAAAATCACCCTCTTGACCACCAATAACAAAAAGCCGATCATTATTCACAACACAAGCCCTGTTAGAAAAATTGATTTTTCATGATCAGAAAATAAAGAATGTAAGTATATAGTTCTGATTATATGGAGGATATTTATACAAGGGAAGCCGACAAACCTATGTGGTCCGCCACGCGGAATAGGGATTTCAATCCGCCACTTTTTCTCCAATGCTTTGCCATTCTTTACTGCAATACTCCAGTGTTCCAGTCCAGGTGTGTGACGGTTCTCTTTGCTGCCACCCATCACATGAAGCCGGCCTCGCCATAATTGAGTTGCTGGAGCATACCTGAAAATTCTCATGTTAAAAAATTTCATTTGTTTGACATCAAATTTGTCTGCTGATAGAACAATTGTTAGAGGTTCATGTGAAAGCTAATATAGTATTTCGGCTAACACAATGCAAAGAAAGATTTTGCCTTTCCCGATTACTAGTACTACATATGTTTGCATATTAAGAAGTCAATCCAATTAAGCATCTTTTAACTCTAGCTGCTGCTACACCTGCAATCATATGCTGGCATATTATAAAGCTAGAACAAGAAATGAGTTCCGTTCTGCTACAGCTGATGCAGTAAAAGCTAAAGCAGAGCAAGTATAAACAGGAAAGACTAAAGCTACAGCGATGTAAGAGTAAAAATCTTAAGCAATTATCTCAGGAAACAATCAACATATTAAGCAGAAACAAAACAAAGACACATAGACAAATCTAATTCTTTTGGTATAGATAACCACTTCCTGAAAAAGTGATTCAATTAAAACATAATATACAAATTATGGGATCAGCATTTGAAAATTTTAACTATATCAAAGTCAGCAAGCGCGTTTCAAAGGAGAATGGGTGAAAGAACTGATGATATACTTATATACCTGGGAGATGGTAAGGGGGGAAAGCTATGCCATTTCCTCGTTTCAGTGTCGAGAACAAATACAAGCGCAATAGGCCCTCGGCACTGGGGTCCTTTTTGTCCTGAGACCACATATATGTATCTCCCATCACTGGTCACCCCCAGATGCGAATTCGCCATCTCTTCGGGCGTATCAAACCTGTCTATCCATTTCTTCTCCTGTGAAGTTGTATACATCTACATGAGAATGCACCTAGAAGACACAAATGTAGGCATATATAAACGATTAAAATCAAAATCATTGATTTCGAAACATCACAAAAATCACATTCTATTGTTTAATTGAAAAGCTTCCATTAACTCAAAACACTGAAAAAAATAATGTAAATCACATAGAGTTGAACACAAATGCTCACATAGTCAAGGGTTCCATATCCTGAAAGGCACATAGAAAAGATCCTTAATCTGGATTGCTGATCCATCAAGACGCGGCACTGGTGCTGATGGCATTTTCTCCCATTCTAAATCTGGTGCAGGTAAATCAGCATAAGCACCTGATAAAAATCTCTCACGAACCCGGTCACGGTACTTGTCCCTTTTATCTTCTTCACAGTCACTGATTCTCTCTACAAATACAAGATATCATCTTTAAAAAATGTACACAGTCATCATCATAAACTAAATACAATACAAAAACGCAAAGAACCCAGTCAACAAATCCATGCAAGAAATAAAAAGAAACTCAAAACTATACAGTACATTTAAACAGTGAGAAATGCAATATAAGAGGAAGAGGACATCGAACCAGATCAATATGGGTGGTGTTAACGTGGGTTGGTACAACTAGGAACCCAGATTTCTCGAGAGCCCAGTTGGATGCGATTGCCAAATAAGCAGAAGCAGAAGAGGAAGAAAAAGAGGAAGCAGAAGAAGCCCACATGAAATCTACAACGAGGGCAGCTCCAAAAAGAGCCAGACATAATAGAAGCACGACTGTTTTGGTGTACGGGTGGTTGTGGTTGTGGTGGTGGTGGTGATTGTTGTGAGCAAGTCTCGCCATTTCGACACAGATTGATGAGAGCAGGCATGGCTTTTGGTGGTGTTATATACGTATAGAAAGAGAGAAAGCGAGTGCTTGAAGGAGAAAAGAATCGGCAATGGAAAATTTTGAGAGGAGCAAATGAGTTGGGCGCCAATGGTTTCTATTCGCCAACGCGGATTTCTGCACATCGACTGTTTTTTTTTTTAGTTATCCTTTTTAGGTGGGTTACCGGCTTATTTTACAGGTTAGAATTTACCCGACCCATTAAAATGGTCTACTTTTATCTAATGGCCTTCCCGTTTGGTCAATCCATTAAAACCCACAATTATCAATCGGTTCTAAATTTACATATTTGTTCATTAAAATCCGTCATATATTAATAAATACATACATATTAATAAATTTGAATTTTTATAAAAAAAAAATACATGAATCATTCAATTCCGAATGAATGTGCACAATATACATCTTATATACTATTTAACTCATTACAACACTTTAATAGTTTATGCAATAAGTATGTTAGTAAGGTGTAATGGGTTTGAATTTTTATAACAAAAAAAAAAAAAAAACATGAATCATTCAAATTCGGAATGAATGTGCATAATATACATCTTATATCCTATTTAACTCATTATAACACTTTAATAATTTATACAGATAAGTTTGTTAGTAAGGTGTAATGGGTAATAAACCTGTAGTTTATTTAAAATTTTGCAATTAACATGAATCAAGAATTTAAGATCATCAATGAGAAGCAAACTTCTCATTCAATTGTTAGTTTTTCGTATGTTAATTATAATAATTGATAAATCAAAGTAAAAATCATACCATTTGAAAATTTACTGTTACTATGAAAAAGAAAAAAATTAAACTACACAAAAAGCCAAGAAGTATTTCATTTAAATAAGAAATGGGTTTGTTATACCAAATACCATTTGCATACTAAAATACAAAAATTTTAATTTCAATTTCAAAAAATGGGGTGTACTCAGAGATTTTCTAGAAAACAAGACAACTTGACGCCCACAAATCATGGGCCAAACTGGAGGCCCAAGAAGTAACAGTGTGACGAGAACATAGAACGGAAGGGGGCGTGTGTGGTGTGCGTGGCGATTACTACTGGTAAACTGGTAAGAGTGATATTTTCCTGATTCTCAGTTTTTGCTTCTTCTCCCGTCGTTTAGATCTCTCTACAAGCTGCGCCTCGTCGCTTTTGACCTCGATCGACCTCCCATCTCGTGAGTCTTTCTCTTCTCCTTCTCTTCATTTTCATTTCCTCTTATTCGATCTGTCCTTCTTTAGGGTTTGTTTCTCTATACACACGAGGAAAATTTTTTTTATTGGTATGTGAACGTTGGATGCATTTTCCTGCTCCCCTAGCTTGTATTCGTGGTTCCTGTAGTGTGTTTATTGTTATAAAATTCATTAGTTTTGATTTGAATGTACATACATCTCACGCGTGTTGTATTGTTCTGATAGTGAATAGGAATTAATTGTGAGACGACGAGTAGTTATATAAGATTCGAATGATATAACGCAAAAATTCAACTTTAGATTACTTAATTTGTGTGATTCCTAGAATATTTTGATTTTTGCTCACTTAGACACTGATTGTGTGGTGGACATAGATGAGGCTAATTCATAGGTTGTCTTGTGTTGCTTAGTGATTTAAAGTTGTTATTTGTGGATTATGTCATTGTTTTTCCTTTGTGTTGTTACAGTGAATTTATCAGATATTTGCTGAAATGGCTGGAGGAGGAGTTATCCACCAGCTCCTGAGGAGGAAACTTCAATCTCAGTCTGTTGTAAGAATCATTTATCCAGTTTCTGTTGTATCTATTATGTTACCATGTCATAGATAGACCGCCTTTCTGGGGAAAAAGCTAAAAAAGTTAGTTGCTCTTGGTGTGGTTTGTGAAATTCTTGAGTTGTTCACGATATCTAGTCTGTCTTGGGTCTAAATTTGAATTTTGTATGATGATAAAGTCATTGTATGCCTCTGCTTGTGCGGTAATATTTTTTATTTACCCAAAAATTTGCTCATGTCAAATGTTTATTCTTGATATTTGTATCTTTAGATTTGAAAATGGATGCTATCTTGTTTAAGCAATAGTTTCCAACCTGTATCCTTTATTCTCTGAACCATCTGGGGTGTGTCATTGTCGCATTGCATTAGATTTGATTCTTTATAATCTGTAATTCAGTAGAAGCCATAATTTATAAAGGTTGGTTTACCTAATAATTAATGTATGTATTCTTGCAGGGCATTCCTACTTTATCATTTTTTGCTTCGAAGAAAATTCATGAAGATGCTGAGTCTGTTGGTAAAAAGTCTCTTAGGGCGTTTGCACTCTTTGGAGCTGGTGTTTCTGGGTTACTGAGTTTTGCAACAGTAGCATCAGCTGATGAAGCTGAACATGGCTTGGCTTGTCCAGACTATCCTTGGCCTCACAAAGGCATCCTCAGTTCATATGACCATGCTTCGTGAGTTTCTTAAAGTCTTTTTATTTCTTGTAGTTTTGGTTATGGAATTTGCCTATTAACCTGACTGAAAAAACGTGTGAGTCTAAGGTTATGGGACCAGATTAAGTATATTATATATTGTTCTGTCACACACTAAAGCTTAATTCTTGAATCTTGTGCTAACCTACAACACCCTGTCCCACATTCTGTTTAGCCTTACTCTTTCCCTTGCGGTGTTTGTACTTGTTCGAACTATTTTTCGACAGAATTGTCAAGACATTATTAATTGCATGGCACTATATATACACTTCTGTTAGCTTCTGTAAAACCATGCTATGGTTGGAAGGGGAACTTACCTTTTTCTTGTTTGAAGGATGGTTATTGTGCATTTATCAATGATTATGATTAGGAAGCAGTTCGGCCCTTCCCTTCAAACTTATCTTTTTAACATCTTTCATTGAAAATCTGTGATATAAATTTGTTGCATCTACATAAATACTAGTTTTATGGTAAATTCTTAACTTTGATATTGATTTTAAATGTTCAGGATTCGCCGTGGTCACCAAGTTTACCAGCAAGTGTGTGCATCCTGCCATTCTATGTCACTAATATCATACCGTGATTTGGTGGGTGTTGCATATACAGAGGAAGAGACAAAGGCAATGGCTGCTGAGATTGAGGTGGCTGATGGACCTAATGATGAGGGTGAGATGTTCACTCGCCCTGGTAAACTCAGTGATCGTTTTCCTGAGCCATACGCCAATGAGCAGGCTGCTAGATTTGCTAATGGAGGGGCCTATCCTCCAGATCTAAGTCTTATTACCAAAGTAATTACTATCTTCTCATCTATATTATTAGAAGCTGTATATATCTATCTTTTGAAAATCTTATGCTTTGTGCTTTCAGGCTCGTCACAATGGTCAGAATTATGTGTTTGCTCTTTTAACTGGTTACCGTGATCCTCCGGCTGGTGTTTTGGTAATTTCTGCTTCACAGTCTCTTTCATTGGGTTTCGCAGCATTCACAATTAACATGTAGCATTTAACTCTATTTGGTTTTATTGGAGTACCGATTTGTTATGTATACATGTGTGTGCACGCGCGCGCATGCGCGTGTGAAATAAAAGAAAATTATGACGTTGGCATGAACTTATGCATTTACTTTTGGTGTTTGTCAAACTGTTTCTTTGTCACTTGGTCTTATGCTGAAATAAAAGAAAATTATGACGCGGCATGAACTTATGCATTTACTTTTGGTGTTTGTCAAACTGTTTCTTTGTCACTTGGTCTTATCTTCTATCATAGCTCCTACTGATGTTATGGGGTTGGCTGTCTTAGTACTGTTCTCTTGCTGATGGTTTCCAGATCACTCCAATATCTGTCACAGGAATTTACTTGTGTAATTTCTTTATTTTTTCCCTGAGTGGAGGTCTTTAAGTTGTCAGTGCTTTCAAGAAATATTTGTTTTTTTCTGGACTAGACGAATATTAGAATATTAGGCAGAACATTGCCAAGTCAGAAGCATTTGTTTCTTCCTTACCTTTGTTTTTGAGCACAGTCAAGTTGTGGGATGCTTATTTTTCCTGGGTAATTTACATTCATGTGAAAAATGCTTTTAAACTTGAAGCTGTTAAGATTTGTGTTGGAAGAACTTTTTAATTCATTACTAAGTATAATTTCATTTAACAGGTCTCCTTTTCGTATTTATAGAGATTATGTTTTGTTCCAGGCAAGTGTAATTAATGAAAAAAAAGGTTGGTGATTGGTTCACTTCCTGACTAGAAATTTTCTTAAATGCTACTGTAGATCCGAGAGG
Source organism: Nephelium lappaceum (assembly GCA_021234005.1). NCBI lineage: Eukaryota > Viridiplantae > Streptophyta > Magnoliopsida > Sapindales > Sapindaceae > Nephelium > Nephelium lappaceum. Next base: position 6,320,319 of record CM038004.1, read on the forward strand.
GATTGCACTACAATCCTTACTTCCCAGGTGGAGCCATTGCCATGCCCAAAATGCTTATTGATGGTGCTGTTGAGTATGAAGATGGTACCCCTGCAACAGAAGCTCAGGTTGGTTTTTCTTTTAACATTTAGTGCCCAGGTGTAAAAGAGGGTCTCATCTATATGCTTGTAGGTTGGTTGGATGATTGCTGTGGTTGCAAAGCTCAGTCTTTATTTTTTATTGTGGTGCAGATGGGAAAAGACGTGGTGTCATTTTTATCATGGGCAGCAGAACCAGAAATGGAAGAGAGGAAACTGGTATGTTTGTTTCTAATTTATTTTTCAAATTGAATTACAGCATTTAATATTTGACTGTGTTTCTAACATTATGTGTCTTCAAATGCAGATGGGTTTTAAATGGATATTTGTACTGTCATTGGCATTACTTCAAGCTGCTTATTACCGGCGCTTGAAGTGGTCAGTTCTCAAGTCTCGTAAGCTGGTCCTTGACGTTGTGAACTAGCTTCCCTTGGGTTTCCCTTACTTCCATGTTTCTCAAAGGTTTTGATTTGGAAATAATTGCTTAATCAGATGATCTAGGTTTCCGCCATGTCAAATTGGCGAATCAATTATTATTGGCAATGGAGTCCCACAGAATTTTTTTTTGTATTTGCTTTTGTTTTTTTAACAAGTTGAGGAAGAAATAAGCTACTCCTTACACATGATACGTTATTTTTTGTTAGATTTCTCTTCAAGTGCTATACTCTCCCAGCTAAATTATTGCTCTTACCAGTCGAAATTTGTTTGTTACTGGAAAGCGAATGCTACCCTCTACACAAAAGCGGGAACATGGATAATGATTATTGGTCGATGTAACCTTATTTGGAGAAGTTTCCTTTGTCCTCATTCTGGGCATTATGATCTGGCTGATAAAATCAGCAGCGGACTTGGTATTAAGTAGTTTATGGGTGATATGCCTCCCGCAAGGGAGATCGAATGATAATGCTTAAATTTGTCAATGATTTTCAAGAGGTTTATTATGGATTCATGATTAGCTTAGTGTTGATCTGAGAACAAGCTGGTTTTAGGTTGTGATTTGTCAATTATAAAAGTAGTCACTGGTGCTCAATTTGATGGGAAGGCCAGACAACGGCCATTGGTCCCTAATTGTTTTCTTTGCCCATCTTTCACCGCCATGATCTCTAACTATTTCAACACATTCTTGGATGCAATCGTTCTTTTTTTTTTTTTTTTTGAAAGAAGGATATTATTGAGACACGTACTCAGCTTAGATGATGGATTGAATCTGTCTAATTTGACTGCAATACGAGTTGACAGCAGTTCAAGGCACTACATATTTTTGTCCACTAAAAACATGTAGTGGTAGGTTTCGTGATGCGTAAATCATGTCTTGTGTAGTTTAGACAAGTCTTTCAAAACTTGTTTCTGCAACTTATTTATTTATTTTGAAACACTGCAACTTATTTTTGTTTTCGAATATCCCAACAGAACGCCTCCTCTCTATAGTGAAAGGAAAAAGATACATTCAAATTTTGGTTACAGAAAATCTGTCAGAATCAGAGAACGCAACTCAGAAAACTAAAAGCAATCTGCAGACACTAAAGATGTAATAACCCAAGCATACAAAGTTCTTAGAATTTGGGTACTGGCGCGGAAATTTCAACACATCAGATCCTGTATGTATAGTCCAAGGAATGAACTAGACTTGGGGCATTTTCATATGAAATATATTCTATGATATACCCTAAACCCTAACCCTACCAACATAGTTTTCTCAAAAGAAAAAGTAGCAACATAGTGGTCAAAGTGTGTAACTGTAGTGGCGGTCACACCACTCGTGATCAGCAAGGGTCATAAGTGTGACACCCTACCATTGAAAGAAAAAGTGGTTAGTTTTTGTCACATCTTAGTATGAGTTGTTTCATTCCATATGAAAGTTGCTTTAAGGACAGTGCTAGAAGTGTCTTATTTTGCTTAGTTTCGATTGTTTCTTAGACCAGTGGCAATTGTTTCTTAGAAAAAATAGCAACATAGTGGTCAAAGTGTGTAGCTGCAGTGACGGCCACACCACTCGTGACCAGCGAGGGTCATGAGTGTGACACCCTACCACTGAAAGAAAAAGTGGCTAGTTTTTCTCCCATCTTAGTATGGGTTGTTTCCTTTCGTATGAGAATTGCTTCAAGGACAGCGTCATAAGTGTTTTATTCTGTTTAGTTTCAATCGTTTCTTAAACCAGTTTCGGTAAAAAAAAAAAAAAAAAAAAAAAAAAGAAAGAAAGGGTAGCAATAGATTGAAGTCTAAAGAAGAAATATCATAACAAAACAAAATAAAAAAATTCTGAACAAACCTATCTAAGCTTGCAACAAAGGGAAAGAAAAAAAAAAAAAAGAGAGGGAGAGAGAGAGGAGCATACATAAGTTTGATCCTTTTTCTACATATAACCAAATTACTCATCCTTGACATAGTCTATGTTGTAAGACTGATCAACGAAATACCAACATTTCAATCTAGCATACGCATATCTATCTTCTCCAATGATTGGGAAACTGCCAAGGTACCCACTGGTGCAAGAGTGTACATGAACCTTGCTGGCCGCCAATGGAAGATAATAAGCACAGTTACCGCGCCCTCCCCACCTTCTTGGGCTGCTTATTCCTATACCCATCATTTCACCCACAAACAAAGCTTGGTCACCTAAGTTGTCCACCTTGACCCATGCCATCATTGAAAAGTCTATCTTAAAAATCTGAAGCCAAAGATAGGGCACAAAGTCCACTACGAATAGTTGATCATTCCAAGTCACAAACCTAGGATTGAAACACTTGCAACGAAAGAACCTAAGGTTCAAAAACCTCACGTCAGAAGCTCTCAAGCTCAATATGCCAAGCTGATACTGAGTAGTTATGACAAATACTCTGCCTTTAAAGACAACCATGTCTGAGATACAAGCCTTGGTAACAAAGTCGTGAGTACTCCACTGGGTGTCTGTATCACGACGAAACCAAATACAGCGATGATTTTGAGAGAGAACCACAATGAGGATATTGTCCTGATTAGGTCCAGTAGAAGCTAAGATAAACCGATCATTATGACTCATGCGATAAGGAAGTCGGGGCAATTTGGAGAACAAGTGTTGGTATCCTGTTACAGGGTTTATAAACCAAAAATTGCTGAACGTTTCTCCCATAATTATGTGTCCACTGGACAACCCAATGCAGAATTTGTTGGCAAAGTAAGGTAGCCTGATCTGATGTTCATGTCGATTAGATATGTCATATAAAAGGCAACTGTTTTGGTCCCAAGCTGATATGTAACAAACAAGTGGCGGTCGTGCTGCGAAGAAGCTCTTTTTGGAGGACAAAAAGAATGACCTCCAATTCCCACACACTCGACCAAAGCTTAGATAGTCTGGTATTTTCAGATGGCTAGAGATTATGTCAAGAAGTTCATCTGGAAGTGTATGCCATGGTCTTTCATTGTTACCATTGTTGCTTTCCCTCTCTTGTATGCTTGTGCAGTTGGCACTTGTAGTATTATTCATCATTGTACCTGCATGTATCGTAAGAGTATACAACATTTTTTACGTCAAAATGGAAAAAAAATTACTAGACACTAATGGTAGTAAATGTGGGGTCATATATATGAAAATGAATACATGGCTAAGTTCTCTAAAGCTACCATGAATTTCGATATCTATTCAGTACTAAAACGAACACAAAACGAATGAACCAAATTTGTAAAGGAAGAGATGTATCATGTGTGAAACATACTGTTTTGATACACTACAAAAATGAATAATTCAAGGTATTTATATCCATTGTGCCATCAAGTGAATCTGATATGTTTTCATTAGGGTAAGTTCAAGTTTATCTACACTTCACCCGCTGCATATACATCAAACTCATCAACATACATATGTATAATAAATGTTATGTCCTAATTTTCAATTCAAATGTGGGGTATTATTGGAAATTTTGAATTGAAAGCTTATAAGGTTTTTAAATTTTGAAATTGACAAGTTGTATTTTTTCACTAAGGGTTGCACCTCTTCATGTTTTAATTTTAAATTTGAAGAGTTACACCTCTTCACTTAAGAATTACATATTTTCACTTAGGAGTTGCACCTCTTCACTTGACACCTCTTCGAAGGGACACGAAATTGATTCAAATGACACTATCATATCTATAAATAAGAGCGGTCATTTTTCATACATGATCATTATTTTTCATCCATCAAATTCTCTATATTTCATTCTCTATTTTTTGCACTAAAAAACTTAAACACTTTGGTTCAAAGTTGAGTGTTGGTTCTAATGTTAAGAATCAATATTATAGATGGTTGAATCCTAAGATACAACTATTAAAAAACTTCAAGCTCAAAGAAAAGTGGAAATTTGTCTTTAGGAATTGCAAATTACTGTAAGTCTCAATCTCCTTCATTAATTTGTTATTTAAGTCAGTATATTACATTATTCTTTTTTTTTTTTCATTCAATTATTGTTGTAATATTGATTTTATATACTAACACACACATATATATATATATTATATTGAGTTTACTGTTGTTCTTTATTCATTTCTTGTACTACTAAGCCAACAATAACAAGCCATAGGGCAACTACACTCCGAAGAAGAAATCATAGACATTATGCTCCTAATCCTTTTCTAAAAATCTAAATCATCCATATTTATGAAACTTAATACGCCAACTTAAATAAAAAATCATTGACATACACCAAGAATTTCAAATACATCATAGCGGCAATTATATAATAAATCAAAACAAGCTGAAACATTTAAATATCCTATTTGTTCCACCTCTCCGACATTTGTTTATTGCTTTTTATCGATATTACAAATCTATACTTCGTAAATTGATTCTTTTATTATTTACAGCAACTTCTGACATCAAATCAGATATTTGTTGGAATCTACAAATATCTCTAGTTAATGTGCAGACTAGAAATCTACTCTCATGATAGGAGAGGATAATCCACAATATAGTAGAAAAATTGCCACTGCATTTGAGTGACTGATGGAGGCAACCCACCACACTCTCATAATTGATTCTAGAAACTAGTTTAATTGTTCAATTGACATTTGATAGCAAATTTATTAAAAACAAAGAGCATAAAGAAAAAATGAATTTGATCATTTTAAGATCTATCTAATCTCAAATCAAGGATTTATACCTCCGTTATGAGTCGTGAGATAACCCTAATGATTATTTATGATTTGTGCCACCATTGACTCTTGTGCATATGGAAAATAGGTGTTAAATAATTAAACTTCAATTTAATTTCTAAACAAGATAAAATCTTTAAAAAAAAATGCCCCTTAGGAAATGTGTAAATCAAATATGTTGAACTCAAAAGAATTATCACTAAGTAGTAATTCCAAGTAATTCAATTTCCATGAGGACAAACAATGATATGATGTATGTAATATTATGAGAAAAAATAAACATAAAATTAAATACCTTAAGTCATCCATAATTGCACTTGTGGCGGAAGATAAGAGTAATTGTCTCCTTCATCTCCCTTTGCATATCTTTCTAGGGTTTAGATTAGGGATAGCAATCTTTATATAAGCACGCACACACGTGCATGCTCATACTCACGCACGCACACGTACGCATGTGTACACATATATACATATATGAAGTAATAGAAATGTATTGAAAACTTTATTTTACATTGACGCATATCTAACAAAAAATGGTTTTTTAGGAAAAGACACTATTGATTTGAAAAATTTCTAAAAACCATTAAATTATAGATAAACTAATGCGTAACTCAAATCACTACAATTTTCATGTATACATATATATGTATATATATATGAAGTAACGAAATGTGTCAAAAATTTTATTTTACATATTTTTCTAAAGTAGGAAAAGGCATTATCGGTATGAAAAAAATTCCAAAAACAATTAAATTAAAGATAATGCATAACACAAATTACTACAGCTTCCATATATATATATATGTATATATATAAGGCACTATTGATTTGAAAAAAATTCAAGAACAATTATATTACACATAAACTAATGCGGAACGCAGATTACTACAACTTCCATTTTGCTGTCCTCAACACTTATATGCATTAAATTTGGAATATTTAAGTAAGCATTATATATACCTAAAGACTTTCTTTTTATAAAAAAATAAAATAAAATCCGATCGTTTGTTAGAGACTTAACTTTTATTGTTCTCAAATCACAACGTTAGATATCAAAACTGAAGAAAATTAATAATATGACTTGCAATCTCAATATTATATGCTTCTTAAGGGTCGTTTGTTTTTTTGTCTAAAGATTGAACAGTGTTGTTGAAGACTGAATAGTGATTGAAACCTGAAATCTAAATGATATGTTTGTGTTTTTTTCCTTTACCTTTGAATGTATAGTAATCTTATTTGTTTTTTAAAGTTAAAATTGTCTAAAAACTAATAATTTGACATTTATATCCTTTTATTATTAGTTGTTTTGAAACTTCATTTAATATAATACAAACAATTATAACAAAGTATTTAAAAAATACTAAAACACTTTTACGTATATATTAATAACATTTTTTATTCCTAATTAAAATATAATTAATTATTATAGTAAAGTAATTTTTTAAATTATATATACAAAAATAAATTATTATAGTAAAGTAAATTAAATTTATATATTTAAATAAAAATAAACAAAATGTTCTTAAGTTAAAGAACTATTTCAACAAAAGTTAAAACTGTAAAGTAATATATATTTTAGTCATTGCAATATTTCATTGATTACATTTAAAATAAATCTGTATAATATAAAATTAGAACTAATTTGAAAATATATTATTTTGAGAATGATAGATTTGGAAGAATATATATAAAAAATCATTAAGTGATTTATCATTAAATGAAAAGCAAAAAATTGTAGCTTTTTATATTCAGTGATTTTTTGGTAGTTTTAAGTAGTTTGATAACTTAAAAAAAAAAAGACACTTATTTAAGTAAAGTAAATTTAGGTAACATTTCATATCAAAAAAAAAAAAAATCGACTTAATATATAATATAGATACATATATATACACAATATGTTCTTTCAAAAAAAAAAAAAAATAGATACACAACATGTTTACATTAATATTATTAAAAATTTTGTTTTTTTAGTCTATTAAGACAAGTACGTTACATGACAAAAAGATGTCACTGCATGTTAAGCACAATTCTATATATTGTAATTAATCTATAATTTTAATTAAGGATATTTTTGTAACTTGTAATTAATTCATTCTGATTTTAAAGTAAAGTAAATAATTCAATAAGAATACAGTTAATTTCGATTCTGATTCCTATAGTTGAAGTAAACAACTTATTTTAATTCTGATATATTATTTCGATTTCAAATCATTTTGATTCTCATTCTAATTCCTGTAATTGAAGTAAATGTATCTTCACTTATATAGCTTTCAATACATAAAAAGCTGATGCATATTTAAGTACCAACATAAAACATAAAACAAAAGCCACTTAAAACATTTCCATTCAAAATAACCACGAAATTGAGTACAGCTAGCTGATAAAATTCAAATTCTTAAATTTTTGCTCTTAATGACATTAACCATATAAAAGGTTGTTTTGAAAATATACAACATTTATAATTAGTGAGCAATCTTCCTTTATTGACACATATGTATACGTTATACATATATGATGCATTTATTTTTGGCAGACATTTCTTCAAATAGTGGATAACAAAACATATAATGCACTATGTACAGAGTTTAACTTCTTCATAAATAAAATATTGAATTATAGTGGTTGAAAACTTAATATTAAATTTTATATTTGTTTTTCTTTTAAACTGAAAACTGAATTATATATATTAGGACATAAAATTTTCAAATTTGATTCAGTCAAGTGAAAAGTGAATTTTTTTTTTTCCACTTTTTTAGTTAAGTTATTTCAGGATTTTTTTTTTTAAACTGTTATTTCAAGAGTTATTTAAGTGATTTTATTACTTAAAAATCAAATAAAATAATTTAATGTGGTTCATTGAGTGTCATTGAATAAAAAGTGAAAAAAACAAAACAAGCCCTTAGTTGGTAGATGATTTAGTAAGATTTAGTTTTATAATTGACCATAGTCATCATCTGAATATTAAAAGATGAGATTTCATGGCAAGATTGATAAAAGAACTTGTGTAATTAGATAAGGAGACAAAATTAGGTACTACTACTACATCATGTAATTTAGGGCTTAATCTAACCATTAATCAAGTGACTAATGATTGGTACAGAGTCTCAATCAACTTTGTTGTTCAAAGGAAGAGAAATTTGATAATCTAGCAAATAATCACCTAGCTCTACCAACCAAATTGAGGCCTTGTTCTTTTGTTGTTATTTTTTTTAAAAATAGATTTTTTTTTTTATTCAATTATAACGATAAGCTAATTCTGATTTCATAGTTTTTCATTCTTGATTAACTATAAATCCACTCTCTTAAGCAACATATGGAATCAATCTAAAAACTGTAATATAGCTTTTTATACTTCTTGGCAAACCAAGATTTACTTATTTGGTTATTCCCTTCAAAATTGTCATCTAACATCATATTGGAATCACAATAATAGAGACGTCAAGTCACTAATAAATTTTGTCTGATCAAAACAATTTAATGTAGATTTTGTGATGTTTAAATATTAGAGATTGTCTATTTTTTTATCTGAAGATTGAATAATTAATATTGTTGAAAACTGAAGTATGAATAGTGACTGAAATCTGAAATCTAAAAGATATATTTGTTTTTTTTTTCTTTTTTTCTTATCTCTGAATGTACAGTAATTTTATTTGTTTTTTAAAATTAAAATTATCTTAAAACTAATAATTTAACATTTATATCATTTTACAATTAGTTGTTATATAACTTTATTTAATATAATACAAATAATTACAATAAATTATTTAACAAATACTAAAACACTTATATATAAATAATATTTTTATTCATAATAAAAATATGATTAATTATTATAATAGAGTCAATTAAATTTATATATTTACATAAAAATAAATAAAATGGTCTTGAATTGAATTACTATTATAACAAAAGTTAAAATAATAAAGTAATATAAATATTTTTTTTTCTACTAAAATTAAAACTAGAATAAACTTGGAAATATATTATTTTGAGAAGGATAAAATTGGAATAATATATTTATAAAATCATCAAGTGATATAGTATTTAGTGAAAAGTCAGAAAATATAGTTTTTTTATTTTCATTGGTTTTTAGGTGGTTTTAAGTGATTTGACTACTTAAAAAAACAAATAGAAATCACTTAATTAACCTAATTTATTATCATTAAGTATTAAGTATAAAAAACAAATGATTCTTTAGTATAATTAATTTGACAATATTTCAATTACATAATATCAAAGGTTTTTGCTTATGCTAATTTGGAATTAGTTTCTTCACTTGCACAGCTTTCAATACTTATACAAGCATTCAGCAATATAAAACATAAAACAAAAGCCTCTTAAAACGTTGTCATTTCAAAATACCCACCAAATTGATTAACATTCTACAACAGTAGTATATAGCTCCATGAAAAAAATCAAGTTCTTAAACTTTTTCTCTAAATGATATTAACCCAATTAAAAGGTTGTTTCCAAGATATACAACTTTCTAGAAATGTCCAAAAACTAGCAAACAATCTTCATATATATTACAGACATTTCTACAAACAAATGATAACTAAGCATAACACCATGGGTGAATGTTAAAACTAACTTCTGTATAAATAATTGAAGAGACTTCAATTCATATATAAACAATTGCGTGTAAAATTGTAGCTTGATTCAGCAAAAATACCACCTTTTTAATGATTTTTCAAATGAACTAAAAAACTGTAGCATGTTTTGGAATTCTCGTGAGAATGTTAATTCAAATAAGGAGTCTTTATATTTTTTATTTTTTATTTTTGGGAGATATAGTCTGGACAAAGTAAGACTTTACATTTTCTTCAAAGCCCAATGGGCTCGGGCCTTTCATGTCCAAGCGGGTCTGTGACTTTTGAGTGTGTTCCATTAATGTGAGCCCAACCAATTAATCACATTTTAGTTATGGAATAATCCTACTTAAGTGGCACACCCATCTAGTAAGACGTTATTCCCTATTGGCCACGCTTATAGTCTAAATATTTAAAAGTGGGATTTCATGACGAGACTGACAAAGAAGGTGTGTTATTAGACAAGGGAGACAAATTTGGGTACCACATGATGTAACATAGCGTTAAATTTCTACACTTTGTGACTTTTGAGTTTTTGAGAATGAGCACATATATTATTGGATAACCATAAATTTTTACACATCTGCTTTTTATGTGTTTTTGAGAATGAGTAGTATATTATTGGGTAACCTTTCAATCCAAAAGACTAGTCAACTGTTTGAAATAGTCTTTCAATCCAAAGGTGTTTGAGATAGTCTTTCAATCCAAAGGACTAGTCAATTTGGTGATAACATTCATTCATAGTTATACATTTCTAATAGTTTATATGTTTTCAATCTAAAATTTATCACATCTTCTTTGTTTCATCTATAGGACTATCTAGCACATAAAGTTTAATCTACTAGCTAATGACTATTATATAATCCAATGCGCTTAAATATTCTTTACTGTCAAAAAAAGAAAGATTTTATCATCTAGTAAACAAGCACTGACCTCTGCCAACCTAATTGAATCTTTCTTCTTTTTATTATTACTTTGTTTGAATGGAACAGTAAGCTAATTATGATTTCATAGCTTTTTCGTTTTCTGATTGATTATATAATTTATAAATCCATTCTCCCGAATCAAACATATCTCAAAACTATAACATATCTTTTGAAACTTCATTGACGAAATAAGGTTTACTTGTTTTCCTTTAGCATTATCATCTATCTGCAAATTGGAATTAAGATAGCAAAGATGCCTAGCTCTTTGTTAGGGGAGAAAGTTATTCATCGTGACAATTTTTATTTATTGATAAATCATGGAGACAAATTATTAGTTTTTTAAGTGACGTAAAATGATTAAACAAATATTGATTATATTTTATTTATTTTATATTCTGCAAATAAATTAACATGAATACCATATTTGAAGGGCTTGTTTTTTGGAGAGTACACTAACCTCTCTACTATATTTTCTTTTCTTCTCTTTTTTTTCCCCCCATTATTTTTAACTCTTTTGAACATTCGTTAAATCCAGCAGCTTCCAATAAAATAATCAAATAACATCAGTATTTTGATTTGAATTCTTTTCAAATAATCTACCAACAATCATGTGAGAAGTTTTATGATATTGTATTGAACCTAATTAGAATTTGAGTATGACTCCGACATTCATTTCAATCGAAATGTAATTGTTGTTATACCATTAGAAAGTTACACCATTTTTATGAAATTTTTAAAACATAGTACTCTTTGTGGGTGCATTTTCAGAGCCGTCCAAACAGTAGCATGATATTATTGATACTTGATATTTAAAACAAAATAGCTTCAATGACTCTTGTCAGCATAATGTAAATATAAGTGATCGCTTGTAACCCTTTGAGTCTTGAATGTTTTGCAGTCCTAAGTTTCTTCTAATTAAAATTATAACACTTTCTACATAATATGTGCTTTAGATTTGTTATATTATAATTTCTTATAACCTAATACTTATGAACCTAGACGTGTTCAATCTATAAAACTCACAGTATATCCAATCCAAATTCCTTTTGAAAAATCGTAATTTCATTAATTATTATTCATATTCATGTAATTGCACAAACTATAATAAGGAACTAGTAAGAACAACAGGGCTGGACTATTTATAATCCATAAATGAAGAGTGGAAACTTTTGCAATTTCAAGAGACGTAGTAAAAAACACCAAATAATATCTCACTACAAACAAAAAAAAAAAAAAAAAAAAACACCAAATAGGAAAACATTACATCAGTTTACATGATTTGGACACATCAGTTACATTATATTATCAAGATTTCGACATTTCAACTTCTATGCTGATGATTGGCCGACACCATACTTGAAACAATAGCGAGGGCAAGCCAATGGTCTCCCTTCATTAATAGCAATCCCTTTCGTTCAAATCGTTCTTAGGATCCAATTCGTTGGCCGACCGTCCACCTGTTCTTTTACTCTTTGGGGTTATATTCATGTGCAAGTCTTGTAACCATATTAGGTATGTCCTAATAAATGAGAAGTAATTATAAATTAATGTTGTGTTTACCTGACGGATTAAGGAATAAGAATAGATAATAAGAATGATTGTCGGTGTTTACTTACTTTAAAATAAATCCATAAGGAGAATGAAATTGTAGGTTTCACATGAATTTTTTATAATGGAATGAGAATCTCATTAATTTCACCTCACTTGAGAATCTCATTTTCATTATCTTTTAAAGTTAAAAAGTCTTTTACCCCCTTTATTAAAAAAATTATTATAGAGTACATAATTTTAATCAATGATTTTTTTGTATCTTGTAATTAATTCATTCTGATACCAAAACAAAGTATGCATCTTAATAGGAATACTACTGATTCTGATTCTGATTATGATTCTTGTAATTGAAATAAATAATTTATTTTGATTTCGATACATTATTTCAATTTCAAACCATTCTGATTCCAGATCATTTCGGTTCCAAGCTATTTTGATTACGTATAAGTAAACACACTATAAGAGTAATACTATACTATCCAAAATGTTACCTAAATTTATTGTTTAAATAATATAACAAATTTATGTGTAACTATAGTATACCATCAATATATCATCCATATTATTAAGATGATTATATTATAAATCATATTGTTACATTATTTGGACAAAAGGTATATGGATAAATGTGTTTATATATTAGTCATCGGCGTTATATGTCAAAAACTAAAAGTTATTTTGAAAAACTTTTTTACATAATTAGAAGGAATAAATCTATTCTCATTTTTTATATAATTATGATTGAGATAATAGATTTAATCAGATAAACAAAAAGAAGGTATAGTTATGAAGTATTAAAAATATGTTTATATAACTTTCATTCCCACTATAAATGGAGTATCAGAGTCAAAGAGAGGTATATTAATCATTTGGATCTTAAGACAGAATGCATATGAATATATATATATATATATATATTTTTTGAAGATTCATATGAAAAAAATTTTTGGTCATAGAAGAAAGTAGAAATTCCACTCATTATTAACGCAAAAATTGGGAGTGGAAATACATCACAAAATATAAATAATATATATGTATATAATTAAATTATTCATACTACATGGAGTGATTTAATTGGTTAAGCACTCGTCGATGAAATGTGATTGGCTGAGACTGCACAGCGCATTGGATAAAATGGAAAAAGGAATATAGAATGGAAGAAGAAGCACAAAAAAGGGAGCACGTGGCAGTCACCAAAAGGAACCAATCGCATGGATTCATAAAACCCTCTCCGATCTTGATGACGCTACAAATCTGTCCATAGATCCAGGTCTTCATCAGACCATCCACGCGTCCTCATCAGTCAGACCAATCCCACTCTCAACCTGAAAAACGTAAGTTACGTGACCGAAACAAACACCAAAAAATATCTTAATGGGCTCGACTTTGCTTCACGAGCCCGAAGCGCGTGGAGCAACCAAAGGGTACTTAGTTGTAGTCTTGTAGACAGCAAGAACAACAATGTTGTGTGCTAATAAGGTCGAACCACGTGTGCACTTTCTCGAACCTGCCTAAAAGCCCTCACCTTTTTCTCTCTCTTTTTTCAATTGTCTCAACAGGACGCTAGTTTCAAAACAGTGTCCACGTGTTCCCTCTTTTAGGAGTGCTAGACAGATCGCGCGTTTTTATTGGTTCATAGGTGGGACCAGAAGAAACGTTTGATTATGTCGGATACGGCTTAAAATTGAGTGGGGACCACGTGAAATTACCTGACCAATCGGGGCTATCCACTGTTCATTGTTTGCCCTAGACACGTGAGAGTTTTTACAGCAAATGGATGTGTACTTCTGATATGCTTATCGCTGATAGCTGTTTCTTCTCTCTCAGTCCCAGACGAGAGAGAGAGAGAGAGAGACTGGAAAGACAGTGACTGTGTGTGTGTGGAAGAGAGACAAGAAGTGGTATTGGTGGAGGAAATGGACGGCAAAGCTAAGGAAAGGTGGTGCATGTTCAGATGGGCAGGTGGTTCACAGGATAAAACTGTTAACATCGATCACATAATGCTCAGATTCCGGCCGATTGCGCCGAAGCCGGTCGGAGGAGGAGATGCTTCCGGTAGCTCACAGGCTGACAACTGGAGCTTGTTGTTTAACAACAAGAGATCTAAGAGAAAGTATAGGGTTCGCAAGAATAATAACGGTTGCAGAAGAAAGAACACGACAAGTGGAGTTAACGGAAGTAAAGATGGTACGGACGATAAGATCGTGACTCTACAGTTGTTGCCTGAGAGAGCAGACACGGAGGATCAAAGTGGAGGAAGACCATGGTGCAATTATGTCGATAAAACGAGGGAAGAGAAGTTGGTTTCTGGTAATGATGAAGAAGCCACGTGGTTGAAGAATCAAGTGTTGGATGATATGGTAGGGCTGGGAGTGTCAGATCGGATGGTGGTGATGCCTCAGAGAAGGGTGGTAGAGACACTGTTGACGGTGGAGAGCGTGACAGAGACACGCAATATGGATTCATTATCAAGAGGGACAGGGAGTGCAGATGCGGAGATAATGATGAATCTGGAGAAGGACACGTGTCCAGCGTTTATATCAGACGGTTTTAACAGGGTTCAGTGGGTGAACGGTGCTTACAAGAGGATGGTGATGATGAATCTAGAAAAGCAAGGGCAGTCAGAGTCAGCGGAGACGGTAACGGTGCTGGTTTTGTTGGTGATGAACGATAATTATAAGTTAAAGTTACTGTCCCAGTCGTCATCATTTACATGCAGGGTGAGGATACAGTACACGTGGCAGAAGGAGAAGTGCTCGAAGATGGTGCCATGTGATGTTTGGAGATTGATGCAGTTTGGAGGGTTTGCATGGAGACTGGACGTTGAAGCAGCACTGAGTTTGGGTCGTTAAAGTTGAATGGAATGTGAAACCGAGAGTACTAGCAAAACGAATCTATCATCTTCAGGTAAATAATAGAAACTAATTTTCAATGTGTTTGACAAATGTTACATGGTTTGAGTTGGCAAATTAATTACGGAACTAAGCAGATAAAATGGACAAGCTTTGAACAAGAGTGATGGGGCACAAGCATGTACAACCAATCACATCTAGACTCTTAGGGATCCAAACATGTACAGCAATTGACAACGTAGTATTTGTTGGTAGAAAAGAATAATGAGTAGGTATGGATATATTTGGTGTGATGGGGCATATATACCCTCTTTTATCTTTTTGCTTCTATTTTATTGGGCAGGATCGAGAGCTTGTGTCTATATATATATATAGTTGGGGATTGAAAAAAGGGCGAATGCCAAGTCTAGTCGAGAAAAGAAAAGTAAAAAACAAAACAATACTTAACAGCACAAAAGGCAACAAAGTAACAACAAACAATTATGATGTGTACAATAAAAATCAACAGCAGCGACAAGGAGGACAGGTGGAGGTTGCTGTTACTACAGAGTCTAAAGTTATCTCATTCAAAAAAAAAAAGAAAAAGTCTAAAGTTATCCTCAACAACTTCGAAGTGTAGTACCATACAAAAAACCAAGTCATCAGCCTATAATTTCGAAGAGAATATATGGAAATAAGTATATGGAAATGAAACTATCATTACAAGAGCTGACAAGTAAAGTTGCCGGGCTATTTCAACGAGATAGTTGAAATGTGAGTCAACTAATGTACTGTTAGTTGTGTTGGTTTTTCCAGATATAGAATGTGTACAGAGGGGGCAGTTCGGTTGGAACTTGTGTGTCCTAACTAGCTACTGGCCTATTGTCTGGATGGTGTCAGGCTCATGTAAGCAAAGCACAAAGCTCTGTACATTTACATCATCAACGTATCATGTACATGACATTTCATGTGTATAGGTAACATTCTGCCATCCACTCGAAGTCATGGTCCTAACCAATTGGATGACAACAAATAAATAAATATAATAACAATAATAAATAACAAAAATCTAAACTGGATTTTTTTTTAGGTCAAGATAAAATTGTTGAGTACATTACCAAAATAAAATATCTTGGGTTTAAAATTCGCCCACGATTACGTGGGAAGGGGTTTAGGTCATTTATTGCAATACAAGATAGTTTAGTTTAAGTTATATGTTACTGTTTCGATTTCTTTCGCCTTAACTTTGTAGCATACAAGTGATTGATCTCATGATTTTTTAATATCTAGTACATAGTCATAAGAATATAAAAACGAGAAAAAATATTATATATATTTGACCAACTTACCAATTAGATAAGTTATAACAATTTTAAATATTCTCTAATAGTCATTTTTACAGTCAATTTCAAAGTTATTATTAATGTATAATCTTACCCAACTAATAAGATAGTCTAACTCATATATATATATATATATATATAAACACCTCTCTGAAAGGATGAATATATTAAAAAATAAAAGTAATTAAGAAATTGTCGTGTGTTTCTACATATGTACATTTATTTATATGGTGATGCCTTATATTTATAGAAATCTTTAATCAAATTCTTTCAACTTGTAGCTAATAATTAAATTCTTTTTAACTTTCAATGAAATTTCATACTTCAATTCATCTCATCATTTTTGTGTTAACCTATTAATTCCATTATCCTATATCAAATATATTTTAGTTGGGCTTTTACTAATTAATTTAAGTTTTTAGGTTGAGTAATTAAAATTATGAAATCAAAAATTATCCCCTTTCTCTGAACAACTTAGATTTCTTGTACACGTCTTACGTGATAGGGGTTAGCTTAAATTTTTTGATTAAATAATGAAAACTGACAATTTTGATTGCACATAACCATAGTTATAAGTTTATGATTTAAAAATTAGTTTAAGCTTTTAGATTAAATATCTACTGATGATTTTGATTGCAATTAACCCTAGTTATAATTTATAAATCCAAATTTACAAGAAAGAGAATCTAACTTATCAATAATTAATTTGTATAAGTTTCAGTTAGTTAGTTTTATCCGAATATATATATATATATATATATTCACCATTGTAGACAGTACGTACATATTTATATGCATGTATAGTATTGAAGTTGATCACTTACCATAATTTTTTTTAAATATGATTACACAAGACCCTTTAGGGTAGTTAGAAGTATATTTAGTCTTGATGGAGATTCACTGTGCAATGGTGGGAATTTAAGTGACATGCTTCTATAGAACTATTGCTCATTCAAGTTAAATAATACATGGTTCAATATATTTATCGTATATTAGGGTAAAGACACAAATGACTAAAAGATTAAAGGGAAAATACTTTGTCTAATTTCAATAAATGTTTACATATGTCCCGAAGATATATTTTTGGACTAAATTGCCCTTTAGAAGAAAAACTAACTTCATCTTCCCTAATTTCTTCCACCATGATCTCTCTCTTTTTCGTTTTGTACCTTCTTACGGGATTCTCTCTCTTCTACGTCCAACATCTCTCATCTCTCTCCTCCTCCTCTTCTTCCTTCTTCTTTCTTCTCCTTTCTTCATATGTAGTTTCCGGCAAGAAGCTTCTTCATGCTCCTTGCTGGAGAAAGAAGAAGAGAGAAGAAAAGGAAAAAAAAAAAAAAAGGATTAGGAGGGAGAGGAAGAAGAAGAAGAGGAGGAACAGAAAGATTTCTGAGTTCGTTGATAAATTTGGTGAGTGGGAAGAGAAGAGAAATTAAAGTAAAAAGTGAAGAGAACCATTTTGTCTAAAATAAAATTGCTTAAGACAAGTGATAAAAGTATTGAAATGGAACACAAATGACAACTCGCTAATTTTTTAACACATATTCTAGCTTTTCCACTCTTATATATTTGCAAATTTTATTCTAATTAATAATTAACAATATCAAATATTTTTTTCTCAAAATTTAGATGTATTAAAGTGTATAAAACAATCTTGTAAAAATTGTTCAGTGCCAGGTGGTTGGTAGCTTGGCACTTAAGGCCTAAGCCACCTAATCGGTTTGACCGGCAGTTAACGGACCACTAATCAATATGAAAAATTAATTTACAAAATGAAAGTCTATAAAGACAGACTATTTCTATGTTTTGTGAGGAGTAAAGACTAAATACAAACACAACAAACAACAAACAATCCAACAAAAATTCTCTCTCTCTCTCTCTCTCTCTCTATATATATATATATATATATAATCCTAGCTGCTTTTATGTTTTGTGAGGACTGAGGATAAACGACAATGAACGATTAGGTGCGATGATGAACGGTGATGAACATAGCAAACAATCTAAACCTTTTGATGAATGGCGATGAATGGTAAAGTGTAAGGAACAGATGCGATGACAACGACGAGAAGTGTGATAGTGAGAGGAGTGACGACGAGGAACAACAGCGTTTGATCAAAACTGGTGAGTCAGCCACAATGAGTAGTCGGGTTAGGGTTTGGTGGTGGCAATGATGGCAATGATGATGAACTTGGTGAGGGTTTGGAGTTAGGTTGTTTTGGGTCTAATGCATTTGTTGATGATGACTATTTGCTTCTCTAATTCTCTTAAATTTATTTTTTTTTTAAGTTTAGTATTCAACATTAAAACGATATGGTTTTGGGCCAAAACAATGTCATTTTGGACCAAAACAATTTATTTTAAAAAAAAAAAAAAAAAAAGTAGAGGGTGGGGAGGGCGAGGTGGGGGAGGTTGGGGGGAAGGCGGGGGAGGGGGGGTAAGGCGGGGTGGGGGTTGTGGTGTGCGCCTAGGTAGCCATCTAGGCTGGTCACCATAAAAAATCACTAGTTTAGTGGTTTTCAAATCGATCGACGGTCGTTTAGACTGACTTTTATAACATCGGTATAAAGCTGAAAAGTGCGGTTATATATACTAATAGGTATTGGTTTTCCGGCTTTCATGTATAGAGACTTATACTGTGCAAATTAAAATGACTTTATGAACACGTTACTAAAAAAATTGTCTACATATCTGACCGTTAAAGATTGATGATGTTTCCTTTGATTTGGTTAATAAAAAAAAAATGTAACAACTTTAGCTTTGTTGCTCTATTTACTTAGCTTGTTTGATCAATTAAATTTCTACTTACTTATATATTCATTAATTTTGTTCATAGAAGGCTCTGTAATCATCCACGGAGACTTGCAACAAGCATCCTGGAGAAGCAGAAGTTGGTTATAAAAGTACTATATAGAAGTACTATATATATATGCTTGCAAATTGAATACCTAAGTGCTAGTTACTTTGCCAAGTTGTCAAATATATGCTTGCAAGTTGTATTTAACATTTATTACTTACTATTATGTTGGTAAGATTTAATTGGTTGATTAAAATCAACATTTGCCTATAAATGGGCACTTACCATATGTAAATTTTAATAAATCTTTATGAATGAAATACCACTCTCTCTCTCTGTTTGTCCATAATCTCTTTTTCTCTATATTTTTGTTCATATTATGTATGACATTATAAACATTCCACTTCTAAGGGATGTTTTTCTAGTTTCGATGACATGAAAATTTATGACCATCATGATCATGATAATCGTGTCTACTAATCCAGAACTTCATATTCTGATAAATTCAGTTTAGTTTAGAACTTAAGGTCCCAATAAATTAAAACCCAAAACTTCCGATTTTGATTAAATTTGTTGAGAACTTCCATTCAAGTTTTGATTACTATTTAAAGCTTCATATTATCTGTTTATACTTGTTTGAAAATATATTGCATTTTCATAAAAATTAAAGTTCATAACTTAAGCACATATAAGATAAGAATATGATACTAAAATATAGCAACAAACTTGTTCGTTCCAGCATAAAAATGAACAAAAGAATATGTACAAACTCATTCTATTTTCTGATGTGGAGGATCCAAATTATTGGCAACCACAGAGTATATTCATAAGAAGCGTTGGAAGTGAAGTAGAGAAAGAAAACATGTTGAATAATTTCACTCATACTTACTTGGTTCACGCTGATAACGTATTGTAAACTTCAGGATTGAACTAACAAGTGATAACGTCTATGAAGAGAACTTAGAAATGTAAAGAAAAAAAGATCATGGATGAACAGAGAAAGAAAGATATTTCATTCATAAAGATTGATTCAGATTTATATATGGTAAATACCTATTTATAGACAAATGTTGATTTTGATGAACCAATTAAATCTCAACAACATAATAGCAAATAATAAATGTTAAAAACAACTTACAAGCATAGATTTGACAACTTGGCAAAGTAATTAGCACTTAAATATTCAACTTGGTAATTTGTTAATAAATTCAAATTGGAATTTACTTCTCCCACAAAGTGAAAGATTACTTCTACAACAGATGTCACCTTCTCTTTATTATTATTATTATTATTTTCTAAGTATAGATTTAAGAACTCAATCTAGAAATGATATAAAGTAAGATTAAATTAATTGAAATAAGGTGTGTTCGCTGGCTTCGGTTTGTAATGGGATATCGTCATATGGACGGATCATTATCATCTATCTTGGCATGAGAACCTAAAAAGGTGAAAAGCACCGTGCCTAGGTTTCATTTGCATCTTATTATCAAAAAAATTATCCTTCTATCATCCTTACGGAAATTACCAAGATTTCATGATATATTACTGATGAACCATCGTATCATGTGAGATCCAAGTTTTTTATCCCTTCCTCTTAAATTTATAGGCACTCGAGTGCAGACATCTAAAATCATTATGGGTCACTAAAATCAAACTGAAATTTTTATCTTCTATCTGAAACCATATAATTAAATAAAATTTCCTAGTAAGCCTTCCATGTGTCTATGTATGAAGATATAGGATACTATTAATCACAACCAGAATAATGAAAAACTTTGCAACAACAGAACCATGTGGCTTGATTAAAACTCAAAAGACGGCTCAGTGTTCAGCAGTTCTCTGATTGAATTACATATGATTAAGAAACTCAGAATTTAGTTACTCGTAACATGAAAACAAAAAATAGAAAATAAAACCCAACTTGTGTCTAATTACACTACCAGAAGGTGAGAACGGCAAAGCTATGTCTAGAAGTACAACATTGAGGAAAGAACAGAACACTCGAGCATGTTTGCCAAATTACATGCTTCATAAACATCACCTCGATTTCAAGAATCAGAAGAGTGAAAATAATAATATCTCAAAAATAATAATAATAATAAGTTAACTAACGTGACCAGAGGAGGGACAGAGGTTTTCCCTTTTGGCAAGCAGAAACATGATCCAAAACAAAGTCCTGCAATTGCTTCTGAACATCTTCAATCGGTTGGCAGGCATCTACAATCTGCAGTTAGATTGAAATTTAGCACTTGTGTCTACAGCGACTGTGCTAATATATTAGAAGAGAGCCGTACAAACAGACACAAACTCTGATTGTATGGCAGGGTAAGAGGATGAATACTATGCAGCCTCTCTTTCTAAGAAAACCTGATGGTTACGAGAAAAGTGAAAAAAGACTAATTACCTTCCAGGAGGGATCATGTAGCATCTGATAGCATTGTGCAACTTTCCTTTGAAACTCAAGACGCTCGTATCTCTCGTCTCCATAGCCTCCTCTTTCAGTGGCTTTCTATAATTTTGAAAGCAATATAGATATTATTGTTTAATAAAATCACCAATTATATGCACCCAAGAAAAAACCTTAGTTCAATGATTGAGTGATGACAAAATATTCACCTCAAATGTCAAGATTTGCATTCATTTATTTAGAAGAAAATATGAAGGTTCATTTTTAAGCAGTACAAAAGAATGATTCAATTACAGATAGTTCTTGATGACCAGCGACGTTGTTCGTAAGATACCAACTACAGCGACTCATTTCTTTATACTTATTTACCTTTCTACATGTTCATTTACCCCTTACTTTTGGCTAGATGATTGATTTCCCTTTTTTCATTTCTTAAATGGTTCAGAACAAATTACAGAGTGTACATATTGGCCAGAACTTCCCTGCAAGACAAATGCGTTATTTTTTTTTAATAAAAAAACAAAGGAAACGAAAAAAATCCCTTCATCTTTAGGGTGTTCACTGCCAAGAAGCACTATAAAAACCACTTCATAATACAGGGACTGCAGAGTGTCTCACAAAAATGGTAGGCCAAAATGAAATGCTTAGGTTTGTTGACACAAAATAAATGGCAGTTCTGCCTCCAACAATATTCAGATGAAGCGAAAGCTAGCTATTTGTCCCAAACAATTTCAGTCGAAGCAATATACAATTCAGGGCAAGGTGCCTAGCCAGCTGTAATTGACATTTATGAAACAGGGCATAAGTCTTAATGTTTGCATTTAATAATCCTAACACAGAACATAATTATAAAGACAACTAACCTCCGGTGGCATGTCAAGGTAAAGTACCAAGTCTGGAGCAAGCAACCCAATCTCTGGTGCCTGCAAAAGACCTCAAATCAACTACCAAAAAATGATGAAAACTTTACCTTCAAAACAATTTTTAGCTTGTCTTTACCTTACACCATTCGAGATCAACTCCTTTAGCAGATGAGAAAGCCACTCCAGAGTAAGAATAACGGTCAACAATGAGGGTAGTGCCAGCTTTCAGTTTAGCTTCCATCATTGACCTGCAAAAGCATCATTCATAACATTTACTAGGTCTCCTTTTATATTTTGAAAAACCTGAGAAAAAGATAACTATTAGTTTGTCCAGGCTGCAGAAAGGCCAAACTTAATCTCAAGCCTAAAGAACTACTGTTAGTCTGTTACAATCAGTGGCCAAAAATGACTACACCATACCCCTATCTTTGTGATGCCATCACACAGCTACAACACAGCAATGTTTTTTAAAAAAAGAGTATGCCAATCGTAAGCAAAACTCTGTAAATGGTGCATATTATAAATCTGGGCACTACATCAGGCACTCAGGTAATCCTGATTATACCATGGACCATACAACAACACATCATGTTAAGTTCCACAAACTATACTACACAGCAAACTATTAAGGAAATAAATCCCTTTATCATAAGTCTATTCTCATATACTTTATTAAATCCCCATCCAATAGGTCAATCACGACACAATATCATGGACAATGCTGAGAAGAAACCGTTCAACCATGACTTCTAATTTGATAATTGAAAAGAATACAGATTCTGTAATACATATATTACAGCATATGCATACAACAGAGAATCTGTAAGCCATGCCTAAATATGGGAATATTCCCATATTTCAATCCACATGAGGAAGTTAGGATGGCATCAACGCAAAACAACTAATAGGAGCTACTAAGCACTGATCTCACAACTAAAGACTTACACAAATAAAGAATCTGAACCTTGAGGTATTCCTGTGCCTTATTGGTTCTTAGACATCAAAACACTACTGACCCTTATATTAGAGATTATCAGGGTATTCTTGAGAAGCACTAGCTAGCTTGAAAACACATTTTCTGTTGGCATGAGTAATGAATATGATCATGTCAGTATCAGAGCCAGAATTTTCTAAGCATAGACCCTGGTATAAGCATTTCATCTTCATCTTCTTTGCTAACATTTAATTAACAGGAGCAAAAGAAAATTATAAATTCAAAAAACAGAAACAAAAACCAACACTACTAAACTACAGGCAGAAGCAAGTTTTATACACTAATAGGATCAATTAAACTTCTATAATATAAGTATATAAACACAAATCTCTCATTAGAGAAACCTTTGCAGATTAAGAATCCTAAATTTGAAATCAACCCCAAAACAAATATCATAGATTCATAGTACATCAAGCACCGAGGTCAGAAATAAAACATAAAATCACATGTCCACAGTTCCAAAGCAGCAATTAGAGAATTGCAGGGACCTTGTTAAAGCCAAAAGTTCAACACAGCTGAAATTAGATGCAATAGAGCAACCATAACACATGCATCAAATCAGTTCCTCAGATCTACTCAACAAAGACAGCTTCAAACTACCATCCATCCATGCTAGAGATACACTTCATTTTTCCTTCATTCTCCCATAAATTATGATCTAGTGCTCCATGCCCAATTATAATGAATAGAAAAAAGAACTCGACGTATGCATAACATTCAAACACAAAAATAGACAGACCAAAAGTGATACTAGAACAAACCTCTTCTCCCAACGATTTGCACTGAAAAGGAGATGGATTGTGTGATCATCCAACTCAGACTGTTTCAAAAGATACGCAGATATCATTTGCCCTACAATGGTAGTTCTATCAGGAAATCTACATAATTCAACCGAATGGCCCAATCCCTCCAAGTACGAAACCAATCTACTGGATTGCGAAGTCTTTCCACATCGATCCAAACCTTCTAGAACAATCAACGCACCTCTTGACTCATTATTACAAGCCCTTAAATTGAGATTGATTCCGTTACTACTTGCCATCCGAACTGGCCTCAAGGAACACTTTGGTAGATGATTCAAGCAAAATTTTGACGCGTTCCAAGCCAATAATGCTCCACCAGTTCTAGAATTTAACAATCATATATTATATAGTGCGGTCTCTATACTATGCTCAGTCTGAAGTCTCAACAAATCAAATTAGTATTTTATAATAATAAAATGAAATAAAATAAAAACCTGATCAGAGGAGGTGTCATTGAAGGTTGAATGCAAACAAGGTGCTAAGAGCTTCCAACATCGTGAATCTGTATAAATTAGCCACAAGTTTCACTTAATAAACAATGAATAAAAAATGAAAGCCAACGAATTCAACGAATAATCATCAAATCAAGGATCACAGTAAATAAAAAAATTTAAATAAAAAAAAGACACACACACACACACACTCGAACACTGCAATATAGATGAAATATGTAAATTGAGAAGCTTATTGAGTAACGAATTACGTGACTCACCTGAAAAGCAACGGTAAAGAAGCTTGAAATTCTGTGAGAGGCGCTTCTTTTCTAGGGTTTTTGTGTTTTTGAACCACAACAAGAGTGTTTTGGACAAGACTCTGATTTGTGAAAAAGATGTCAAAGCGCGCCTTGAAACCCTTGAATGCGATTACGCGGGATTTATGTGTGCTTTCTTTTATTTTCAATTTCTAGATGCTTTTTTTTCTTCTTTTATTTTTTTTGTTAAAAAAGAAAAACATTTCATATTTCGCTTCTAATATGGGTTGGGGCCCTGTAAACTTGGACCAGATCACATCTGTGTTATGACGAGGCGTACATATTGTTCTAAGTACACCCCAATTAATTATAATTCTCTTGAATGTTATTATTATTATTATTTTTAAGTGTCTTCCTATATATGAATTTCAAGGCGAAACTAAACAGCAAATGATAAAAGAAATCCAATAGCAAACGAGATTGAGAAAAGCAACAAGGATTTCCAAAACATGTCTAGTTCGTCTCGTGGCAGAAAATTTGATCTTGTTTTATCCCAACTCATGAACAACAAGAAGTTGTAGAAGACGAAAATCAGCCCCATTGAAGTGGGTTGTTAAAGTTGGCCTAAAAACTTAACCAATTCAAGTGCAAAAATTATCACTAATCTTGTCCGATTGTTTCTTTGCCAAACATACCCAAAAATCTAATGTGTACTTCGAAACTGAAATCATGTGAACTCTTCAACACTATAAATGAACGAGAAACTCATCATGATTTGACTAATAAAAAACCATTTGATACAAGCCATGAAAAGACTGCACTTTAGAAGTCACATACAGTGTAAACATGCAGAGTACAGGCATGAACTGAGTTCATGGATCACAAGTTATGAGATCTTCACAAAACAAATACCCATTCAAATGCAACAAAAGATACGAGAAACTAAACTAGAACTTCTGCAAAAGATTCAAATTTTTTTCATCAACTTAGTCTCATTTGACGCTCAAGAACATGAAACCAAATCAAAATTTAAAACTTGCAGGAAAAAATGAAGAAGAAACACTAACAGTTAAAAAGATGGATTGATGATTACGTTATTGAGAGTTGTTGTATATCGAATTGTTGACCAACAAAGCAAACTTCTTCTCTGCCTCCGGAAAATTTTCTAATGACGCAGAGACATTGAGCGATATAGCAGTTATGGATCAGGTAGGATGGTAGTCCAAGTCATGACCCGACCGGCACCCTCCACGCTTCAATTTTTTAGAAACACGAATTCAAAAATGACAAAAGTTAAAAGATTTAAGAGAGTTTCAAAAATAAATAAATAAAAGATAAAATGTTGTCGACTGTTGAACATTAATCATATTTTATCCTCAACTATTTATAAATTAAGTAGTAATTAGCTTACTTACCGATGAAAACCTCCATAGATCGGCATGGGTCAAAGAGGAATCAACAACGGGTATAATTTAGGAATTGGTCTAATTTAAAATTAGTTTAATTAGAATATATTTTAGATTACTTTCTGTTTTATTTCTTTTAATTAAATTAGAATCATTTCCATTTAAATTTTGATATTTTTTCCTTTTTGGGGGAGCAAAATAACTCAAAGCTTATAGACCGTGAAATAAAAATGAAAGCAGTTCAGGTTCAAATGAGTTTTCTGAACTCACACCTAACTTGCAAAAAATAATTACACAGTGCAGGTGTGGGTGGACCCAAATCCACTTGCAAACCCGTAACATTTTTTTGTAAAAAAATGTATATATATCATACCAATTTTTATACATATATTTTTTGCAAACATAACCTAATAAGCACAAATAATATAATTTTCATATCCTAATAATAATATCAACCACAAAATAGAATTAAATTTAATATCTAACATTTAATAATAAATTCAAAATAAAGACATACTTATGTAAATCCAAATACAACACAAAATATGTCAAAGCATTGGTCAAATACATAATAAATTTGAATTTCAAACAACATATATAACAAATAAATGCAAAAGCTTCCATAAATTTAACAAATATAATTTTTTTTAATATTATATTATTAAAAAAATTAATATAACGGGTTCGAAGGTAGGGGTTTGAATTTTTTTAGGCACCTAAAACTGAACCCACCTCAGTTTTGAAATTTAGTATCCACACCTGCACATGAACTCATTTAATCAAATTTACATTTGTCCATTGTGAGTTTAAATCTACAAAGTTCGTATGATGTGCTTATTCGTAATTTATTATTCTTGTAGTATAATCGAACTTTTATTATAAAAATAATAGTCTATTAATTAATAAATCTACATTACACATTCCAATAGATGTTGTTGAGACAATGGGATCCTTGCATGTAGGCATGACAATAGGTCGGGTTAAGGTGGATTTACCAAAATCCATCCCCAAACCCACTGGGAAATTTTGTATCCATACCCTACTCAAACCCACCAAGGTTTTAGCCGGTTTGTGTTTGCACTTGTGGGCATGGGTAAGCCCGCATATACACCCATACTTGTGAAATTAAAAAAAAGAAAAAAAGAAAAAATTAATGAATTTTCATAAAATTTCCAAAGTTCTTTCCATCCATATATCACCTAATATCCACAAACCATACAATTTTCAAATCCTTACAATAATATCGACCATACAATAAAATCGAAACATATAATTTCCAAATCCTAACAATAATATCAACCATACAATAAAATTAAACCATATAATTTTCATATCCTAACAATAAAATTATCAACCATATAAGAAAATCAAACCTAATAATTATCCAATAAAGTAATACTTAACAAGGAGAATAACCTCAAGCAATGACCTCCCATTGCAGTTAAAAGAAACCGATCAAGAAGCATGATGACCCAAGTTAAGAGTGCCCCCATAATGTCAACCCAAGTTTATTGAAAAAAAAAACAAAAAAACAAAAACTTGCTATGAAAATATTTCCATGAAACAAGCACATTGCTTGCCAGACAATATAGAATAGAAAAAATAAATTACTTCTAAAAGACACCGAAAAATGTCTTGACATGCAATTCAAATTATAAACTATATTGAATGATATGAAAACAAAACATAAAATGTCATAAGCTTCCATTTATTAAAGTGAAATTTGTTGTTAGTGTCTTAAAGCAATTAATTTAAGATTTCTAACAATTGAGACTTTCGAAACCCAAAATAAAATCAAATTTTAAGCGTAACATCAACACTGATTTGTAATAGCAAAAAATACACTTTAAATGAAGTGACATTTGAATTGCAAATGATATTTACATACTAAAATTACATGATGAATATCATTATGATTACATTTTTTTTTTTTATGCAGATTACAACTTAATTATTAGAGATGTTTTCAAGAATTTGCTAGTTTTTTGACCATATAGTACTATTTTTAAAGAAAAGGTAGTGTGATTTTTTTTTTTTTAAAAAAAAGGGATCAAGACATTACTCGACAAAAGAATTACAAGTTTACAACGAAGTTAAAAGTCCTCACAAGCTTGTTGCAGCCAGTCATAAAAGAATCAGCTTCCATAAAATTTACCTATCAAAAAGTAGACGAAGCTAACGTAGTTAAACCATAAGCTAGTTCGTTAGAATTCCTAGAAACATTAAGAATATTATTAATGCATAAAAGACAGTTTATATGCTGAATATGCTGAATATGTAAGTGAAAACTGAAGTAACATACAACATATATTATTCAAATGATATTTTTTCTTGAAATAATATTATTCAAATGTTATTATGTATGAAGAGCAATTGATAAATTCCTTTCTCAAAAACTAACTTATAGAGTTCAAACTCTTTATTATTTGAATTTGGATCTTGACAATAAAATTGTCTAAATTAGTTTTATTGACAATAAAACTAACTTTTTTTAATACGGATGCATGTCTAGATAACAGTTCAAACTAACTGAAATATAATTATGAGGTTTCGATTTCAGGAATTACCTTCCAAAAACAGGTAAAAAGTAACTCACGATAAATAAGCAAAATTGTCCATAAATATAAGATGACGTGAAATTAAATCTATGATCTTAAGACGAGGCATGGATAAGTCGATATTTCACAATTAGATCAGACCATAATTCTTAGTAATCCTCTCATTTGTTGTTACTTTTTTTGACCTATTATGAATCTGACTAAATAATACATTATTTCGTCAATTTATCTCCCAAATAGGCGGTAAGACGCATATAATGTTGAGATTACAAAACTGAATTCAAAATTTCAAATTATTTCGGGCCTTCACACTTTGTTACGGTGGACCCGAGGACGCGTATGCCTCGCAATCACCACTTGACATGAAAGCCGCAAAGCCGACGCCGAGCGGTGGCTTACTGGCCACTCATCTCTGGCAGATTGTAATGACAACTGACTCTACACGCGCGCCCACAGACTACTGCTATTACCAGCGAATCAAATCTCATTCTTCCAAAACGCCGTCGTTTCCCTCACGTGATGCCCCAGTCACGTCTCACTCACCGCCCTCTACAGAATTCCACGTTTTATAATTAACATTGACTTAGACGAAAGGAAGCACGCAGCAACCCCAGATTACCCCAACAAAATCCCATCCGTAGAAGCCAGATCCGACGGCTGGCACTGCAGCCACTCCATAGCCGTCCGACTTGCTCGAGCCACTAATCCAACGGTGCCCAACTCTCTAACGGTGCTTGTAAAGAGGAGGTGGTCGCCTTTAAGTAAGGGAACTAGTAAGCGAAGTTGAACACTCGCTTCTCTCTCCAGATTCCTTGTTTACGATATTTCGATTCCTATTTTCTCTTTACAGGTTTTTCAAGCTCTTTGTTTCTCGGAGGTGTTCCCGTGTCCGGTCCGGTTCGGTTCGCGATCCGAATCTTGGAGCCGCCACTCCCAAGTGCCTATTTTGAAGCCTGTTCTTACTTCGTATCTTCAATTTCGGCAAAAGCATTTGAATCTAGGGTTCTTGCATTCAGGGTTGTGTGATTGGGAGACTCTTGAAACGGTTCCGTTTCGTATTTCGTCACTCACTACCGACGATTGAAACTCGTCCGAGCAATAGACTTGGCTACTGAGTTAGCGAGAAGTAGTAACTGGTAATTGATTTGGGGTTTTAGGTTCTCTTTGAATTTCGATTTTTTTGTTTTGTATTTCTTTATACGTTTCTCGAAGTTGATTTTGGAATTGTGTTTCTTGCAATTCTGTTGTTAGTGGAGGAGTTGAAGTATAAAATTTGAGTTTCTTCTTATATTTTTGGATCTTAAAAATTTATTGTACTTGAAACCCTAGTAAATGATTCCCTCAGTGTTCTTTCCATTTTTTAAAAGATAAAATTTTGTTGAAATATATTGTCATTTTCGAGTTCATTGTTAGCCAGAACTGGAAATTTGAATGTACTTCAAAGTCTTCACTTAACCCTAATTTTGGTTGCCAATTGAATTGTCTAAAAGATTAAAGAAAACTAATAGTGTTTTCATTCTCTATTTTCTATTCATTTTTGGAAGTATGAATAAATGAACTCAATGAAGCAAATTGGTGAAATGATGTTCAATTATTGGATCATTTACTTGATTGCCCAAATAAGTGAACATTTGTGGTTAGTGTTATGTTTTTTTCAAGGTTAGTTGAAATGCGGAGGGGATAATTGTGTCCCATGATTGATGTGCATGCAGAGTTTGATGATTGGACCAACATTTCTAATTCTATCACACTGGACTGGATATAAGGACTGAAACTAGAGTTCTGGCTAAAATGATGGGGAAAACTGATAAGATCTCAGGTGGGTATCACCGGAATAATGCATTTGAGACAGGTGGTGAATCTGAGGGATCTGGTAGCTCAGGACGGATTGATACCGAGATTACTGCATCGGAGAATTCTAGTGCCCTGATGAGGAAATGTATTAATTTAAATTCGAATAAACTAGATGCGTTTGGTGTTCCAGTTCAAAGAGTTTCTATTATGAGGATGTCACCACCTGAAAGAAAGGATCTAATACGTAGGTTTAGAATGGAACTTGAGAAAATACGTGTTATGATAAAGAAAATTGAGTTACAAAAGACAAATGGTGTTACAGTGTCTTCTTCGAGTGATATTCTTAGTTGCAGTAACGGACAGAATGGGTCTCGAGTAGTCAACTTTAAAAAGTCATCTGTGACAACTTGTGGGCCTGGGAAGAAAGCAAATCCTGTAAGCAACAAGGGTCGTGGGTGGAACCGAGATGCTTCAGGAAGGGTTGACTCTGTTAAAAATCAGGTTTCAGCTCCTAGCACTGCGAATTTATATTTGATGAAACAGTGTGAGACGCTGTTGAAACGATTAATGTCTCATCAGTATGGTTGGGTGTTCAACAATCCTGTTGATGTAGTGAAGTTGGACATTCCAGATTATTTTACTGTTATTAAGCATCCAATGGATTTGGGAACAATAAAGAGGAAGGTAACTTCTGGTGCATACTCAAGTCCTTTGGAATTTCTGGCTGATGTGAGGCTTACGTTTAGCAATGCAATGACCTATAATCCACCTAAGAATGACGTCTATATAATGGCGGATACGCTTCGTAAATTTTTTGAAGCGAGGTGGAAAGCCATAGAGAAGAAAATACCAGCAACTGAATCGGAATCATTGGCAGAGAAATCTGGTCCGCATGTTGATGTGGAAACTGCCAAGGCAGTGCCTCCTGCGAAAAAGAGGAAAATAGAAACAATTCATGATGAAATTGTGCCAGAGCCTGTGAAGCGGGTAATGACAGCAGAGGAGAAGCACAATTTAGGGAGAGAACTGGAGTCCTTGCTGGGAGAAATGCCTGTAAATATCATCGATTTCCTCAGGGAACATAGCTCAAACGGTAGAGAAGGAGAGGATGAAATTGAGATTGATATAGATGATCTTAGTGATGATACCCTGTTCACACTGCGGAAGCTTTTAGATGACTATTTGGAAGAGAAACAGAAGAGCCAGGCAAGAGCTGAACCTTGTGAAATAGAGGTACCTCCCCATGTCTTAAGTTGATAAAAAGGTTATAATTGTCTTTTGTCAGTGCTTTCATGTTTATGTACGACAATTTCCCCATGTTTTCATATTCTGTCACAGCTGTTGAACGAGTCAGGACTAAGTAATTCATCCATGCAACACTGCAAAGGTTTTTTCTCTAACTAGAATTTGTCTTGAGTTGCAAAATATGCCCTCTTTTTTTGAAAAAACTTATTATTCCTGTAAATTATGCATTGATAGGGAATGATCCGGCTGATGAGGATATTGATATTGGTGGGAATGAGCCTCCTGTTTCTAGCTACCCTCCTGTGGAGATTGAAAAGGATGCAGGGATTAAAAGTAGTAAATGTATCAGTCCGGGCAGCTCCAGTGGTAATTGCATTTCTACTGCTGTGGTTACTAATTGTTTGGATCAATCATATTTTATATATTTTTAAAAATTTTCTTTTTGTTTGATCTGATATATTTTTTTTTCTCCTGGACACGCATCTAGGATTTTAGAGTTTGAAATTGTTGGTTATCATTTACAATTGGAATCAGAAGAATTAAGTAGAAGTGCTTCTGACTAAGAAGAGTTTAAAATGATATAACTATAAGTAGTTGACATGATGAGCAAAGGGTCTTTGTATAATGTTTAATGTGATTTCCTCTCTTCCTTACTTAGGTATTGATTAACTGGACCTGTAGGCTGAGTCGATTAGGTTTTTGGTTTAACTGGATGCATTTTTCAGTAATATGAGCTGTTATGATTTTTTGTTCTTTTGTCCTGACAATTCCTTTTACTACCAGTGAAATACTTTATCTCCTTTCAAAAGTGAATGCTGTATTTGTTCATCTGTGATCATAATTTTAAAAGTTTTGCCTGAAAGTTTTTATTTGATTTTTCGCTGTCTTTTGCGCTTTATAGATTCAGAGTCTAGTTCTTCTGACAGTGAATCTGATGGTGGTAAAGCTTTAAGTCCCATCAATGCATCAAAGGTGTGTGCTAATTGGATTTGGTGGTGGTTATGTGTAATTGATTACTAAGCTCTACTGGCTACTGATTTGGTTGTTTTTTCCTTTAATCTTCTCTCTACTTATTTTCTCCTTCAGGTATCAGAAGCCTTAGGTCATGAAGCTCAGTTTGATGAAAAGACAAATGGTGGTGATCCTCTTGATGGAAACCGTGAGTACCTTGCTATCTGATGGATAGCTTTTGGTCTATAAATCATAAAAAAAAGTTAGAATCCATTGGTCAGTTTTAAGTCATGAGATAGAAACTACAGGAGCTGGATAATTCCTTGTTAAAACTACCGCATACATTTCAGTACCTGACAATGTCCTTAATTTGTTTGCTAGAGTTAACTTGGTTGGTTATAATAGATAAAAAGATTTACACTAGAATTTTAGATTTCTGTCTCAATTGTCAGAGAGAAAATTTAGTTTCCTGAAATGGCATTCACTGTGAGTATATGTGGTTAAAAGATTATACATTTCTGCATTATTTGTTAATTCATTGGTTCATGATATCTTTCAGAATCCGGTAGTGGGTTGGATCAGCTTGAACATACTTCCCAGCAAAAGCCTGGTTCTGTTGAGTCAGATTTTGGTCAAGATGGTAAGCCGGAAAGTTTGAAAGGCCTTATCTACTGTTAGTTTTGGACTAGTGCTATAGTAGCATCTCACTGATTGTCCCTGAAAAATCTAGGGGACAGTGCTCCTACTACTGAAAGACAGGTTTCTCCTGATAAGCTCTATCGGGCTGCTTTATTGAAGAATCGATTTGCTGATACTATTTTGAAAGCTCGAGAAAAGACACTTACACAGGTTGGTAGCAAATTCTGGCTTCTTATGACGTATGGTCCTTTTTTTGGGTGTTTTTAACTCTTTATTTGATCTGATACAATTTAATCTTTGCTGGGATCAGGGGGAAAAAGGGGACCCTGAGAAACTGCGAAAGGAGAGGGAGGAACTTGAAATGCAGAGACGGAAAGGTTGCGACCTTTTCTATTGATCTTCCCAGTTTTATTTTTGTGTTATGTAAAATAACATATTTGTTTGTTGTGCTTCTTCGAATTTTGGTATATGAACATATCTTAAATGATGATATGCTTATTTTTTGTCTCCAGAAAAAGCACGGTTGCAAGCAGAAGCCAAGGCTGCTGAAGAGGCTCGAAAGCGAGCTGAGGCAGAAGCTGCAGCCGAGGCTAGAAGAAAGAGGGAGGTGGAGAGAGAAGCTGCTAGACAGGCATTGCTGAAGGTAAGTGAGCAGTGAGCGCATTATATATACGTTTAGCACAAACAAACTTGTTCTAAATGTCATCAAAGCATTTTTCTGGTATTGATGCAGATGGAAAAGACAGTTGAAATCAATGAGAATTCTCGATTCCTTGAAGACTTAGAAATGCTTAGGAGTGCTCCTGCCGAGCAATTACCAAGCTCGGTAGATGAGACAAGCCCGGACCATTCTCAGGATGGGTTGGGTAGCTTCAAATTCGGAGGAGGCAGTAACCCATTGGAACAGCTAGGTTTGTACATGAAAGAGGATGATGAAGAGGAAGAAGCTGAGCCACCGGCTGTTCCAAATCCTCTAAATGAGGTAGAGGAAGGAGAAATTGATTAAGTTCTACTGCTCCTATGTTACACATGATCAAGAGTCAAGAAAAGAAAGAAGCAAAATTACAACATTTTGATGAAAACTAAACACAAAGAAAAAAATCAATTTTGCTTGGGCATTACAGTACAGTACTATTCTAGAGGTTTTGTCCCCAAGATAAAGCATATAATACAAATTCTGGGTTTGCTTTTTCTGAAAAGTGGGTGGTGGTGGTGGGGTTGAGAATGGGAAGTAATGAGCGCATGATTCATGCATGATGCATGGGAGTTGAATTAAAGAAATGAAACGCCCGGCCCTGAGGGACACATGAATTGACTGCCATGACATGGTCCCAAGGAGCGTGACTGCCATTGTGAGGCACTGGCCCATTAAAGGTACACCAATGTCTTATTATAATGGAAATGACGTGCAAGGATGGATGGTTGCACCAGAAAGTTATGTCGAGGCATTGGACGCTGTGATATATGGTCGATACTTGAGATAGTACTTCCATCGAACTGGTGCTCTGATACTCTATTGGAGTTTGAATAATCAGGAACGAGTTGATACTTTATTTTCTAAGAATCTATTAGTCTTTTGAGATCGTATATAATATTAAAATGGATGCACTTTACATGCTTTGCAAATGACATAATTATCTTTGATAAAAAGTATGTTCATATATATAATATTTTTAATATGTTGTGTTTCGGAAGAGATAAGTATCATATTCTTAAAAATAATATTGGGAGGTAAAGGTTATGTCTCCCTACAAATGTTGTCTGGATGCTGGATAAGTTATTAAAAGAGTGGAGCTGGGTTGTTACCCAAAAAGTTTATCAAAATTCAATTTGAGAGTGACCTGATATTTGGGTTATTAATATCTCACTAAATGTTAAATCATTCATGCTCTGTGTTAAATCATCATTCGGGTAATCTAATATTATTTATTAATATAAATCTAAACTTGTGCAGTAAATGATAAAAGGGTTTATTTAATTTTGAAGTTGTCGCGACAAAAAAGTTTATAGAAGTTTGGGTATATGTAATTAGATTTTGAATGATTTTAGTGAAATTTAGATGTATTCGATTGAGTCTTTTAAAAAATTTAAAATTGAATTTGATGAATTTAAACTAACACTTATAACTAAGAATGGTCATGACAAAACTTGTTTGATAGATTTCATATATATATATATATTGAAATAGATAGATTTTATATTGATATATGACAAAATCTACCTAAAGTCTATCTATAAACTCTGTGGATTGTATATAAATATATCATTTTAAAAAAAATTCACTAAACTTTATTCGAAAGAAATTAGACCTTTTAGTTTTTATTGAATATAAAATCACTGTGATTAAATATGATTGAATTCGACGACTCGAAAGTCAAAAAAATCTACTTTTATTGGTGTAACAGTTTGCTTCATATATGCTTTTCAACAATATAATTTATACCCAATTCTTAAAGTTAGTTTGAAACTTAATACAAAAAAAAAAAAAAAAAGTCATATAAACAAATATTTCTCTCTCTCCATTTTTTTAACGGATTTCTCTGTCTATTTATACATTGAAAAAACAATTATTAATATATATATATTAAATTCAGAAAAAAACTAACCTCAATTTATGTTTTAGGACAGTGATAAAACTTAAGTTATATTTGGAACATGAGATTTGAAATAAGTTTGAGATTCAAAATATCTTCAACTCTTAAATCTCATGTTTAGAGAGCAATGAATGAGATTTCAAACCTAATCTCAAACATCCTCAAATCCTCCTCTCATGAAAATATTTATTCCCAAACTCATCAAAACCAAAATGGTGGGATTTGATGAGTTTGAGAACGAGCATTTCATCTCAATTTTTTTTTAAAAAATTTTTAAAGGATTTTTTAAAATTAATTTTAAGTATATTATATAATGTTTAAATTAATCTTATTCATACCCAATCTTAATTTTCACTAAACATAATCTAGTATAATTTTAATTCGATCTCAAATTCTATCGAATATAAGACAATAATTTTTTAATCTAATCTATTTTATTTTAATCCAATTTCGCATACTAAATAATAAAGTCCTAAAGTTTATTTAGGTTGAAGGAAATGTTTAATCAGCCGGAGAGTGGGGTGGTGTCCAAAATTTTTAACGTGATGGCATGATATACTAAGACAAGTGAAGGAGAATCGTAGACGCCCAGCTGTTTTAGCAGGAAAGGTGAGATAAATACAAGAAGAAGGTTGGGTTTTGTCTGATCAAAGGGAAGAGTTAATTGTTGGATTAATTTTTTTGTTCGTTTCAAGGGGGAGCTCTTAGGAGCTCTCAGGTGCCTTGTTGAGACGAGACAAGTAGAAATCTTGTCAGTCACCCACTTTACCTCTTCCCTTAACAATCGTCCCATCCACTTCACCGACCTGTTTGAATTATAAAACCCTAATTTCTCCATTGAAATCATCACAAAACAAAACAATGGAAACCCAATTGTTTCCACTCCTATCCTTCTTCTTCTCCACCTACCTCTTCGCTTACTTCCTCCTCTTCCGTAACTGGAGCCCCAAGATCCGACCCGAGGCCTCCAGTTGCTTTATCTCCCTCCTCCACGGCACCCCCGCCGTAGTCCTCGCCGCCCGCTCCCTCCTCGCCGACCCCAACCTCGGCTTCTCCTCCCTCAACACCTCCCCGGCAAAACCTCGCCCTCGAATACAGCGTTGCCTACTTCTTGATCGACCTCCTCCACTA
Source organism: Nephelium lappaceum (assembly GCA_021234005.1). NCBI lineage: Eukaryota > Viridiplantae > Streptophyta > Magnoliopsida > Sapindales > Sapindaceae > Nephelium > Nephelium lappaceum. Next base: position 6,357,615 of record CM038004.1, read on the forward strand.
CGTCGTCTTCTTCCCTCACGACCTCCTCTTCATCGGCCACCACCTCGCCACCCTCTTCGTCTTCCTCACCTGCCGCTACCTCGTCTTCCACGGCGCCTTCGCCATCCTCTCCCTCCTCATCCTCGCCGAGCTCACCAGCGCCTGCCAGAACGCCTGGACTCTCGCCGCCGCCAGGCGCCACGACCTCCACTTCGCTCGCAGACTCTACTCCGCCCTCTCCGGGCCCTTTTACGCCTTCTACACAGTCGTTAGAGGCCTCCTAGGTCCGCTCTTTGTCTACAAAATGTTTGCCTTCTTCGTTACCGGCGCTGCCGATCACGTCATCCCCAAATGGGTTTGGATTTCGTGGATATTTGTGGTCGTTTCCGCGATTTCTGTTAGTATTTTGTGGGTCGTAAACTTGTGGGTCGAGTTGTTTAGAGAAAGGAGAGCTAGTTTAGAGAACAAACTTAGATAGCTACAGATTTATTTTTATGTGTTTTGTGTTATACTTGTCCTCGCGCTTCAATGAGAAATATAAATTCTAATTATCAATGTTTGACCTGTTTTTGTTTTCTCTTATGTGGTGAATTTATATGGATTCATGGATGTTTTGTTATTAAAAGGGTTTTGCTTTTTTTTTTTTTTTTTTTTCTTATTATTAGTAAGTTTATACCATCAGTTTGAATTGCATTTATTTGGAGTGAAAAGTTGTGGTCTTTTGTATGGTGTAAGCTTGTAGGGTGTTGGTTGTTCGAATGGATCATGCACTTGTCTAACTGATTTCTGGTAAAAATTCAATGTCCATATCTCTATGATTGAATCTTGATGACTTTCTTGGAGGGAGTAGTTCTTCTTAGCCTTGTCATATGCTTGAGTCTGTTAATGTTGTTAAATGTTGGTTTTGATCGACTGCATTTGTCCAGCATTGTTGAATTGTAGTTGACTTCGATGGTCTGTCATGAATCATAAACGCGTCTGGAATGATGTTTAATGAAACTGGTCTGCCAGATTGATACAGTTTAGTATATGCTGGAATTAGGAACTGATCCAAGAATTGTCTGCTTGTTTAACTGATCTTTATTGTGTGGTCCTTTTATTCTTCTTGCCTGGCATGGGGCTCTTTAATTCTCACAATTTGACTCTGCTGCAGACCGACACCAGTAAAGCATCACTTCTGTTAAGAATTTGATATAAATTGAAGCAGCACATTTATTTTGCATTTCCTTTGCAGACATTGAAAGCTCCAGTCATTCTTTCATTTCCTTGCATTTAAATGGTCCAATTATGTGGTGGAAAGATTCAAATTAACCCTATGCATTCTCATCTTGAAGAGTTCATGGTGTTTGCTTGTATGATGAAGAAAAATTTCCCTCCCCTTATTATGTTCTGTCTGTGCTCTTTCATCTTCTCTATGACATTAAAGAAAGGCTGGGTACCATACTTCATACCCATTTCAGACGGAACAGAAGAGATTAGTTACATAGTGTGAATACAGGGGTACATTTAAAGATAATTAAGCTGTAGATGTAAATGATACTTAAAATAGAAGATTGATGAGAGCTAATGAAGAGGTCGGTTGATAATTTTAAAATTAGAGGCAAGTCTCATCAATGATGGTATTTATTGCTTCTAAGATTGTAGTCATGATTGCTATTCTTTAATGGTCTATCATATCTTTATTGTTTGTAATCTTAAAATTTGATGAGAGTAGATAGGCAGTTAGTAAGAATCTATGAATCATGTCATTCCTAATTTTGGTTGGAAAGATTGAAAGAAAAGTTTGTGATTGTGGACATTAGTTTGACTGATGCATGAAAAACGCCTATGTCATAATCGTATACTCTTTGTAAAAGATGAAAATTTTGATGAGATATGTTATATTGTCTATATACCTTTCCAATATTGTCCTACCAATTCTATCAATATAAAGATGTTTCGACCTCTAGGTTTGCGTTGTACGATGAAAATGTCTCTACATAAGCACTCATAAGAAAAAGAACAACTTCAGAATCCAGGGATGTGTCAGTAACAATTTATTTTAGAAGGCCTAAAGACTTTTCCCAAGAAAAAGAAACAATCCTTAAATATACATGTTTAAAAAAAAAAAAATCTTCCATGGAAGATTTTCTCAACATTTATATACAGGTGGAAAGTGTCACAGTCATGTAGAGCGAACATACATCACGAACAGGCAACTTTAGAAATTGGGAAACCTTAGTTTGGCACACGGGATTGAGAGTAGGTTTGGAATTCGAAAATCCCAAACTACTTAAATATCATGTTTGAAGGTCAATTGAAATGCAATGAGACTAAGATTCTTTGAATCCAAAACTCTTCTCATTTCCCATTTTTTTGGAATTTATCAATCTCAACCAAAACTATGTCTTTACATGGGATGAGATTTGTCATTTCTCATTTTCTTTCTCTTCTCTCTATCTATCTCTCTTTCTCTCACCTTCCTTCTTCTCTCATCACTTTTTTTTTTTTGAGTTGGCACGACCTAGAACCATCTAGTTTTAAGTTCGTCGAACCCAGAACTAGGTGGTTTTGGGTTCATTGTCGAACCGACAACCATCTAGTTTTGGGTTCGAACAGAACCCTTGTTTTGAGATTTTATTTTTTGGTTTGTTTTGTTTTTGTTAATATAAGGATGTTTTGATGTTGTTGATTATGTTGTTGTTATGGGAGATGATGATGTTGATAAATTAGATTGATAATATTGATAAACTATAAGTTGATAATGTTAAATTATGGGAGATGATAATATTGATGAACTGTGGTTTTTAATATTGATGAATTGTGGGAGATGATGTTTGATTTTTTATTTTTTTAGATTTTTTATAAAATTGATTTGATATAATAAAAAAATTTAAATTAATTTTCAATCTAATCCCAATCTATACCAAACATGATATGATATAATTTTTAATTCAATCCCAAATTCTATCAAACATAAGATTGTAATTTTTCAATCCAATCAAATTTAATTCATTTCATTCCAATTTCGTGTGCCAAACGGAGCCTAGAGGGTAGTATGCTTGGGACCAGACTCTTGCTTTAATGATGAAACAAGTAATAAAATCCTAAATTGACATCCTAGTAATGGAATAAAATATGGTTGATTATTAAGCTCTATCAATACTGCTAACATTGTTCTCTTTATTTTTTGTACACCATAGTGGGATCTAAGAGCAAGCAATTCAACAAGTCTTCCGGTGCGAGGAACATTTTAAGAGTAGAACTTGTAGTCCTTGGCTTTTAGTATGATATTCCTCAACCCTCCAATAGGTGATAGAATCATCAACAGGAGGCCAAGAATAATGCATATCTGCAGTTAACAAGAACAAATCAGATTAGTGAACTGGGTTTTAAAGCAGTTGAAAATGAAATGAAGTCAGTTGATTTAAAGAGGAACATACGCAGTTGGTGACCCAAGATAAGCTGAACTTCCTAGGTTTGTAGACGGCGAGCCACATAATGCAAGGCAGCTGAAGATTGTTACAAGACATGTATTAGTGTTGCTTTGAATCTTGGTTGGGAAAAAAAGGACAAAAAGATTCAGACTTACAAAGTAAGTGGTTGGTGCAAAAGCAAATCCTCCGAAGAATCCAAGAAGACCTCCAAAGAAAGGGAAGGTGATGGCAACAAACATTGTGAATGCTGAATTCAAAGACATATAACATTGTTTTTAAGGCAAAATCCAACAGAAGCTAGATAAAAAGACAACAAAATCAGGAGAAGGAATTACTTACCAACATACAAATTACGGGTGACGAAACGAAGGAGTCTACTAGGACTGAACTTCAGTTTGGTTACCAACACTGTTTCTATCATGTCAAATACTGGCATTGCATATAGCTGCAGCATCAAAATGTAAGTTCATTAACAACCTCTGCATTTGGAAACGTTTTTGGCATTGTTAAAGCGCTTTTCAAGAAAAAGTAGTTCCAAGTTTTTACATAGAAAGTGGATTTTAGTTCAAGTTTTTGCATAGAAAGTGGATTTTTTTTTTTTTTTTTAATATACTGAAAGGCACTTTGAAAGACACCATTTTTTAGCAAACCTCATCACCTGGTAGCTGCCAATAACATGAACGACTACAAGCATGTTTGCTGTGACAATAAGCCAAGTAGGTTTCTCCAATGAAAGGAGAATGTTGTCTTCAACATTATTTCCAAACACATGGTATCCAACAAGAGCAACTGGGAAGTAGCAGAGAGCCACAACTATATAGGCGACGACAACTCCTCTCCACATAGGCCTTTTAGATGGCTTCTCAGGTGTGGAAGGGATGGTTGCTTGAATCTCCAACACCACATTGTGGCCAGCATAGGCAAATGCTACATCACCTAAGGCTGTGAAGAAGCCGAAGACTGTTCCTGATGTTGTTGAGGCTTTGTAGCCGTATTCCACGCCTGGTTGAAGTCCCTTGTGCACGGAAGCAGCCCATGCAATGGTAGAGTAACTGCATATATAGTGAGTGTCTGATACCATATGACTCAAAAATTTAAACTAAAAAGAAATAACCTAATTATAGTATTTAAAACTTGAAGTTATAATAATATTTAAGACTTATGATATGTTAACGGTGAGCATGATATCAACGCCATTAAACACAGTCATGTATTTAACTTAAGTAGTGAGTACATAAAATAGCCCAATTTATTGATCTAAAATTTTTTTTAAAGTTTTTTAACTAATGAAATTCTGTAAAGATGTTTGTAAGTAAAAATACTTAAAGTAAGAACATTAATAATATTTTACACTTTCTAATAAAACTTATAAATGTAGATTTAAAGGTGCCTTTAAATGTTTTATTCCTGAAAAAAGTATTAATCTGGTGTTTTTTAGTATTGTTTAAGTGTGTTTTTTATGAAGTGGTTTAATAAATTTTTTATGAAGAAACCATAAAGAGATTCTTAAAAAACTGTTTTAATCAGTGAAATTTTAGTATATGAACACATACCTCAAAGACATGACTGCGGCAGCCAGAGACACTCCAGAGATGGAGTTAAAGTTGGGGAGATGAGCGAGGACGAAGTGAACAGAGGCGAAGACCATGATGAAATAGGTTGTTTTGATGGGTGCACGGCCTTTGCGCACCAAATCATGGACTTTTTGCAGTGATTTTCCTCCAGTAACCATGTAAACTATGTCCACACCAACTTCACATATGAGCTGTTGAGGCACCACTATGTAGAGACCAAGCTTTTCGCCAAATGCATACTGACCCAACTCATGGTATCGATCAAACCGTTTCCCAGGAACCATCTCATGCATCTCAACCATTTGCCACAAAGTGTACAAGGTTATGGTCCATGATAGAATCAGTATCACTACTCCAGGACCCCTGAAATTAAACACACAAAACTTACCAAATGTTAAGAGCTTTTGGCTACTACAACATGGTATTAGAACCAGTATTACTAAGGAAATCTTCCTATATGACTGCGTCATATAGTTGTTACTTACATTTGAATGCTATGAGAGAGTGTGCTAAAGGGTTTTTGGGTCTAGGATTGTTTAAGACCAAACATACCAACCAAGGTTTTAACTAAGAATTATGATATGGTTTTCCTTGTATTGAGCAAACATACCATCCAAGATTTGCCATGGCATAAGGAAGACTGAGGACACCAGCTCCAACCATGGCAGTGACATTGTGGAAAGCTGCATACCACCATCTTGCATTCCTTGAAGAAGTGATTGGAAGCCAATCATCAATCTCCTTCTGTCTCCTCAGTTGTTCATCTACCTGGCATTGACATTATCCCAACAGCATAACTGGGTCAAATTTAATCACAAAACATAATAGACTCAACACAACATCCCCTCTAAGAAAGAAAAATAGGGAGAGACTTACTTTATGGGAGAGAGACTTCTTTTGATCATTTTCTGCTTCAGTACCCATAATTTCGCTTTGCCTTGAATTCAGGGACAGAGGCAAAATGAAACAAAAACAATGTATATAAAAGCAGTCTAGACTAGGAAAATATCGAACTTGGCAACAACTGTAATGGGATCTCCGGTCTCATGCTTGAAGACAAAGAGATACAGTTGAGAAATTTAATATAATAATGCCGACTTGGATGTTTTGATTTGTCAGCACTATCATTTTTTGGATCACAGTAGCTGAAAGAGATACAGTTGAGAAATTTAATATAATAATGCCGACTTGGATGTTTTGATTTGTCAGCACTATCATTTTTTGGATCACAGTAGCTGAATCTTGCAGACTGCAAGCAAAGTATGGAACTTGATTGCTGCTTACTAGATTCTTTATTTTGTATCACCCAAGTGGCTTCATTCTCTTTCATTAGTTACCATTCCAATTTTTACAACAACTGGACCTGTTTAATGTTGAATAATTTGTTTTATTAGTTCTATTTCCTGTTGTGGGATGCTTTTCAACTTAAGTGAATCTATTATATCCTCTTCTTCTGCTTTAAGTGGAATCATAAGAATTTCTTGTACATTTGTTTTCAGTCAATATTTTTGTCAGCATTTATTTGGGTGCTAGAATCTTGGATTCATTAGTAATTAGCTCTGCTTGAACATCAGGTAGCTTGACAAAGAAGTGAAGCTGCCTAGAGTGTGGTCAAACTCATTTTCAGGAGACAATTACCTTTAGTTTTTTTGTTTTTTATTTTTTAATAAAGTCTTCCTGTAGATGAGACTCACAAATTGGTTTTCAAATTGTCTTTATGCAAGATACAAGTAGAAGCAAGGGTGGAATCTTACAATTAGAAACCATGACAGGCCTTGAAACAGTGAGAAGTTATTTATAATAAGTCACATTCAATACAGAGGCATAATCCAATCTTTCATCCCTATGGTTTCATATTTAATGGCAGAAAATGCAATTTATGCACGTCATGAAAGAATAAAAAATTTTGTGGGATTTTCGTGACATCTACGTTGCCTTATCATGTATCTTATCATATACGTATGCACACACAGGGACTGGTAACTAAAATACAGAAAGTATGCTGACATTGTGATGATTGACATGGTCAATCCCTATATCTCGTGCTTCCTTTCAAGACTTCTGCTTTTTAACCTTTTCTTTTGCAAGGTAGCATTTCTGCCACCACCCCCTCGGTGAAGTGATGACGAGCTACTTAAACTATAGCCATGTTTCGTAGACAACTTGTAGTTTCCTCTGCAATTCTGGTGTTGGCAGGTGCCTTGGAAGCTTTAAATTGACCATATGAAATTGCAGAACAAAATGGACAAGATGTGAGCTAGATATTACACATGATTTATGGTATAGGCAGAATTAGCATCAAGAATCATAGCCAGAGACATTAGAGAAATCTCTTCAACGGGAAATGATAATCAAATAACATCTTTTGCAAAAGTATATACATAGTGCTTCATCATTTCCTTAATTTTTTTGTTTCTTTCAATCCACCTTTTATTTAACTGTCCTCCACTGTCATAAGTTTACAAGGGAACCCATTATATTTCTGATTTGTCTTCTTTTTCTAGTAAGCTTGTCATAAGTTTTACAAGGGAACCAACAAGGCAGAGTAGGCTTGTTTTGGCTCAAAATTGAAGCTGTCAAGAATCCTATTGGGTGGATCAACTTCTGGTGAACAATAATAATTTTTGTTTATATGCACCCCATAACAACAAACTTTTCATTTTTGTAATGTTTAGAGTTCTTCAATTTTTCTGAGATGATTTCCAGGTATATAACCAAAGACAGTTGTATTCCAACATGATTAACTACACTAAACAGCCAAAATATCAAACAGATCTTTTGAGTGTATAATGTTAAACAATAAACATTGCTGCAAAGGAACATTAATTTGAACTCCATTTCATTCACAATAAAAACAGAAATTCACAAGAACACTTCTGTAACCCTAACAAACGCTAAGATAATCGCGTAGTATATGCATAAATAACTACCCTTTTTAATTTTATATAAAAAAAATATATGTGAAAGAGCCTGTAACATATTCTCCGTTTCTTAGTCGTCTATCTGACCATAATTTCAATCTCCACAACTAAGTAGCCATCCAATACTCTGGAGGAAGCTTTTTCAGATTCCAGTGATTATCAAAAGAGTGTGGTTACCCACATCAACTTCTCATATCCGTTTTCCTGATGGATTCACATTTCAGAACCTCCCATTGGTGTTAAGGCGAAAGACTTAGGAGTAGAATTTGTAAGTTTTGGCCGAAATTATGATTTGCCTCAATCCTCCAATAGGTGATAAGATCATCAACAATACGCCTAATACAATGCAAATCTGAAACCAGTGGAAGTCACATGAGATCAACAGAACTTGAAACAAATGAATAACTAATCGTATATATTAAAATCATATTAACATACCCAGTTAGTCCACCAAGATAAGCCGAACTTTCTTGGTTTGTAGATGGCTAGCCACATGATACAGGGTAACTGACAATTAAAAAAGAGCAAGACTTTGAGCATTGACATAGAATACTTCTGTTGGAATAATAGCATAAGTAAAACTCTACAGAGTGTGTCGATAAACTTTCATGAACACTTTAGAGGCAGATTGTGGCTTACAAAGTATGTTGTTGGGGCAAAAGCAAATCCTCCAAAGAATGAAAGCAGACCTCCAAAGAAAGGGAAGGTAATGCCAACAAACATTGTGAATGCTGCACAATGAAGAAATCATAAAATTAGTTTGTATTAATAGAAATTTCTTGTATTGATATTACAACTTTTTTTATATAACATGACTTAGTAAATGAGGAATTTACTTACCCACATAAAGATTGTGTACAACGAAACGAAGCAGTCTTGAGGGTTTAAAGTGCAACTTCTTTACTAATAAAGTTTCCAGCATGTCAAAAACTGGCATTGCATAGACCTGTATTATTGCAAATAGAAGCAATTGGTTAAAAAGACCTGCAATGTTATGATCAAACAGCAATAAACAAAAAGGAAACAGTAAGTGATACTTAAAATAGAAGACTGATGGGAGCTAATGAAGAGGTAGGTTGATAATTTTAAAATTTAAGAGGCAAGTCTCATCAATGATGGCATTTATTGCTTCTAAGATGGTAGTCGTGATTGCTATTCTTCTATTGTCTATCATATCGATATTGTTTGAAATCTGAAAAGTTGATGAGAGTAGATGGGGTTAGTAAGAATCTATGAATCATATCATTCTTAATTTTGGTTGGAAAGGTGGAAAGAAAAGTTTGTGATTGTGGACAAGATGTTTGACTGTTGCATGAAAAACGTCTATTTCATAATCATATACTCCTTTTAAAAGATGAAAATTTTAATGAGATATGTTGTATCATCTATATGTCTCTCCAATATAGTCCTACCAATTCTACCAATATAAAGATGTTTCAACTTTGAAGGTTGCATGGTACATTGAAAATGCCTATACTTGTCTACTCAAAAAAACAGAACAACTCCAGAATCGAGGGATGTGTCATTCACAATTTATTTTGAAAGGCAAAAAGACTTTTACCAGAAAAAGAAACAATCCTTAAATATATACATGTCTCTAAGCAAACATTCAAATACATGTGAAATGTGTGTGATAGTCATGCAGTGGACATACTTCACAAACAGGCAACTTCGAAAATTGGGAAACATTAGGGGATAATATGCTTGGGACCAGGCTCCTGTTCCAATGATGAAACAAGTAATAAATCCTAAATTTACATCCTAGTAATGCAATAAAATATGGTTGATTATTAAGCTCTATCAATACTGCTAACATCATTCTCTTTATTTTTGTACACCATAGTGGGATCTAAGAGCAAGCAATTCATCAATTCTTCTAGTGCCGAGGAACATTTTAAGAGCAGAACTTGTAGTCCTTGGCTTGTAGTATGATATTCCTCAACCCTCCAATAGGTGATAGAATCATCAACAGAAGGCCAAGAATAATGCATATCTGCAGTTAACAAGGTCAAATCAGATTAGTGAACTGGGTTTTAAAGCAGTTGAAAATGAAATGAAGTCAGTTGATTTAAAGAGGAACATACCCAGTTGGTGACCCAAGATAAGCTGAACTTCCTAGGTTTGTAGACGGCGAGCCACACTAATGCAAGGCAGCTGAAGATTGTTACAAGACATGTATTAGTGTTGCTTTGAATCTTGGTTGGGAAAAAAAGGACAAAAAGATTCAGACTTACAAAGTAAGTGGTTGGTGCAAAAGCAAATCCTCCGAAGAATCCAAGAAGACCTCCAAAGAAAGGGAAGGTGATGGCAACAAACATTGTGAATGCTGAATTCAAAGACATATAACATTGTTTTTAAGGCAAAATCCAACAGAAGTTAGATAAAAAGACAACAAAATCAGGAGAAGGAATTACTTACCAACATACAAATTGCGGTTGACGAAACGAAGGAGTCTACTAGGCCTGAACTTCAGTTTGGTTACCAACACTGTTTCTATCATGTCAAATACTGGCATTGCAAATAGCTGCAGCGTCGAAGTATAAGTTCATTAACAACCTCTGCATTTGGAAGCGTTTTTGGTATTGTTAAAGCGCTTTTCAAGAAAAAGTGGTTCAAGTTCCTACATAAAAAGTGGACTTTTTTAATGAAAGCACTTTGAAAGACACCATTTAGCAAACTTCATCACCTGGTAGCCGCCAATAACATGAACGACTACAAGCATGTTCGCTGTGACAATAAGCCAAGTAGGTTTCTCCAGTGAAATGAGAATGTTGTCTTCAACATTATTTCCAAACAAACAGTATCCAACAAGAGCAACTGGGAAGTAGCAGAGAGCCACAACTATATAGGCGATGATAACTCCTCTCCCCATAGGCCCTTTAGACTGGCTTCTCAGGGGTGGAAGGGATGGTTGCTTGAATCTCCAACACCACATTGTGGCCAGCATAGGCATATGCTACATCACCTAAGGCTGTGAAGAAGCCGAAGACTGTTCCTGATGTTGTTGAGGCTTTGTAGCCGTATTCCACGCTTGGTTGAAGTCCCTTGTGCACGGAAGCAGCCCATGCAATGGTAGAGTAACTGCATATACTGTGAGTGTCAGAAACCATCAAACTCATAAATTTAAACCGATAGAAAAATATCCAACTATAGTATTTAATATTTCGGATTATGATAATATTTAAGACTTAAAGTTATGATTTATTAACAGTAAGCATTAAATCAATATCGTGAAACACAGTCGTGTACTTAACTTACATAGTAAACACATGAAATAGATCAAGTTATTGATTTAAAAAATTTTTAAAGATTCTTTAGCCAATGAAGTTGTGTAAAGATATTTGCAAGTAAAAGTATTTTACGCAAGAACACTAACAATATTTGGAAGCACTTTTTAAAAAAATATTTATAAATTTAGATTTAAGAGTATTTTTAAATTATTTTTTTCTCAAAAAACTATCTATAAAATGTTTCTTTATATTGTTTAAGTGTTTTTTTTTTTTTAATAAAGTGATTTGATAGATTTCTTATAAAGAAACTATAAAGTGATTTTCAAAAAGTGTTTTAGTCAGTGAAATTATGGTATATGAACCCATACCTCAAAGACATGACTGCGGCAGCCAAAGATACTCCAGAGATGGAGTTAAAGTTAGGAAGGTGAGCGAGGACAAAGTGAACAGAGGAGAAGATCATGATAAATAGGTTGTTTTGATGGGTGCACAGCCTTTGCACACCAAATTATGGACTTTTTGCAGTGATTTTCCTCCAGTAACCATGGAAACTATGTTCACACTAACTTCACATGTGAGCTGTTGAGGTACCACTATGTAGAGACCAAGCTTTTCGCCAAATGCATACTGACCCAACTCATGGTATCGATCAAACCGTTTCCCAGGAACCATCTCATTCATCTCAACCATTTGCCACAAAGTGTACAAGGTTATGGTCCATGATAGAATCAGTATCACTACTCCAGGACCCCTGAAATTAAACACACAAAACTTACCAAATGTTAAGAGCTTTTCGCTACTATAACATGATATTAGAACTAGTATTACTAAGGAAATCTTCCAAATCACCATATATGACTGCATTATACATTTGTTACTTACATTTGAATGTTATGAGAGAGTGTGCTAAAGGGTTTTTAGGTCTAGGATTGTTTAAGACCAAACATACCAACCAAGGTTTTAGCTAAGAATTATGATATGGTTTTCCTTTTACTGAGCAAACATACCATCCAAGATTTGCCATGGCATAAGGAAGACTGAGGACACCAACTCCAACCACGGCGGTGACATTGTGGAAAGCTGCATACCACCATCTTGCATTCCTTGAAGAAGTGATTGGAAGCCAATCATCAATCTCCTTCTGTTTCCTCAGTTGTTCATCTACCTGGCATTGACATTATCCCAACAGCATAACTGGGTCAAATTTAATCACAAAACATAATAGACTCAACACAACATCCCCTCTAAGAAAGAAAAATAGGGAGAGACTTACTTTATGGGAGAGAGACTTCTTTTGATCATTTTCTGCTTCAGTACTCATAATTTCGCTTTGCCTTGAATTCAGGGACAGAGGCAAAATGAAAATAAAAACAATGTATAAAAAAGCAGTCTAGACTAGGAAAATATCGAACTTGACAACAACTGTAATGTGATCTCCGGTCTCATGCTTGAAGACAAAGAAATATAGTTGAGAAATTTAATATAATAATGTCTAGTCGTTGGATATTTTGATTTGTCAGCACTACCATTTTGGGGCCACTGTAGCTGAATCTTGCAGACTGTAAGCAAAGTATTGAACTTGATTGCTGCTTACTAGATTTTTTATTTTGTAATCACCCTACTAGGCCAAGTGGCTTCATACTCTTTCATTAGCTACCATTCCAATTATTGCAAGAACTGGACCTGCTTGATGTTGACTAATTTGTTTTATTAGTTCTATTTCCTGTTGTGGGATGCTTTTCAACTTAGGTGAATCCATTATGTCCCCTTCTTTTGTTTTAAGTGGAATCATAAGAATTTCTTGTACATTTATTTTCAGTCAATATTTTTGTCAGCATTTACTTGGATGCTAAAATCTTGGATTCATTGGTAATTAGCTCTGCTTGAACATCAGGTAGCTTGACAAAGAAGTGAAGCTGTCTAGAGTGTGGTCAAACTCATTTTTTGAAGACAATTACCTTTAGTTTTTTTCTAGTAAAGTCTTCCTGTAGAAGAGACTCACAAATTGGTTTTCAAATTGTGTTTTTGGAAGATACAAATAGAAGCTAGGGTGGAATCTTACAATTAGAAACAATGACAGGCCTTTAAACAGTAAGAAGTTATAATAAGTCATGATCTAGAGAGGCATAATCCAATCTTTCATCCATATGGTTTCATATTTAATGGCAGAAAATGCAATTTGTGCAGGCCATGAAAGAACAAAAAATTTTGTGGGATTTTCGTGACATTTACATTGCCTTATCATGTATCTTATTATACGTATACACACACAGAAACTGGTAACTAAAATACAGAAAGTATGCTAAAATTGTGATGATTGACATAGTCAATCTCTATATCTCATGCTTCCTTTGCATTGTAGCATTTCTGCTACGACCCTACCCCTCAGGTCCTAGGTGAAGCGATGACGAGCTAGTTAAAATGTACCCATGTTTCGTACACAACTTGTAGTTCTCTCTGCAATTTTAGTGTTGGCAGGTGCCTTGGAAGCTTTAACTTGACCATATGAAATTACATAACAAAATGGACAAGGTGTTTGATATATGTCTCAAAGTAACTGCATGTCTTATAGTTTTATTGGGCCATTTTATAATTTCACATTTGAATGAGTTTTATTGTAATTTTAGAAAGCTTCTTAATATATATTATGTTATCCGGAGTTTGTTATTTTCGTAAGAGAATAGTGTGTCTCTACAAGTTGTGAGAATAAAGAAAACCTAAACTTGAAAGTTTGTGAAGTTGAAAGATTGAGAATTACAAGAAGATTATAGCTTGTGAGTAGAGATTATCTCTTATAAACTTGTTATTTTTATATTAGTAAAATCGGTAGACATATCCATATTGGTGAACCACGTAAAATCTTTTTTATTGTGTTGTGGTTTGATTTTACTCTTAGCTTGATAGTGTTCCTGCTACTATTTTGTATTACTTGTTGCATTTGTAAGACCATTCAAACAAGATCTTGGATGTTACTAATATTGTTAGGAGTTATCAATTAAGTGTTTTGATAAAAGTACCACCAGAGCACTAGTGAGTTATTTGCCTTCCTCCTATGCAAGGTAAGCTAGAAATTAAACGTGATTTGTCGTAGAGGCAGAATTAGCATCAAGAATCATAGTACAGACATTAGAGAAATCTCTTCAATGCCAAATGATAATCAAATGACATCTTTTGCAGAAGTATATACATTGTGCTCCGTCATTTCCTTTAATTTTTGTGTTTCCTTCAATCCTCCTTTATTGAACTGTCCTCTACCGTCGTAAGGTTACTAGGGAACCAATTATATTTCTGATTTGTCTTCTTTTTCTAGTAAGCTTCTTTTTCTACCGTCGTTTTTACAAGGGAGCCAACAAGGCAGAGTAAGCTTGCTTTGGTTCAAAATTTAAGTTGTCAAGAATCCTATTGGGTGGGGATCAACTTCTGGTGAGCAATAATAAATTTTGTTTATATGCACCCCACAGCAACAAACTTTTGGATTTTGTAATGTTTTGAGTTCTTCAATTTTTCTGAGACGATTTCCAGCTATCCAGCTAAAGATAGTTGCATTCAAACATGATTAACTACGCTAAACGGCCAAAATATCAAACAAATCTTTTGTGTGTGTAATGTTAAACAATAAACATTGCTGCAAAGGAACAGTAATTTGAACAGAAATTCACAAGAACACTTCTGTAACCCAAACAGACTCCGAGATAAATGTGTAGTATATGCATAAACAACTACACTTTTTATTAATAATAATAGTAGTAATAATAATAATAAATAATAACAAATATATATGTATATAAAAGAGTCTACAACTCTTTCCCTTTCATTTGATCATCTGTCTGATCATAATTTCAACCTCCACAAGTAGCTAGCCACCCAATACTCTTGAGAAAACCTTTTCAGATTCCATTGATTACCAAAAGAGCATGGTTGCTCACATCAACTTCTCATATCCGTTTTCCTGATGAATTCACATTTCAAAACCATCCAGTTCCCATTGGGGTTTGGGCAAAAGACTTATGAGTAGAATTCGTAAGTTTTGGCCGAAAGTAGGATTTGCCTCAATCCTCCGATAGATGATACAATCATCAACAATACGCCTGAGACAATGCAAATCTGAAACCAGTGGAAGTCACATGAGATCAACAGAACTTGGAACAAACGAATAACTAATCAGATATATTAAAATCATGTTAACATACCCAGTTAGTCCACCAAGATAAGCCAAACTTTCTTGGTTTGTAGATGGCTAGCCACATGATGCAGGGTAACTGACAATTAAAAAATGAGCAAGACTTTGAGCATTGACATAGAAATAATTTTGTTGGAATAATAGCATAAGTAAAACTCTACAGAGTGTGTCGATAAACTTTCATGAACACTTTAGAGGCAGATTGTGGCTTACAAAGTATGTTGTTGGAGCAAAAGCAAATCCTCCAAAGAATGAAAGCAGACCTCCAAAGAAAGGGAAGGTAATGCCAACGAACATTGTGAATGCTGCACAATGAAGAAATCATAAAATTAATTTGTATTAATGGAATATTTCTTGTATTGATATTACAACTTTTTTTTATATAACAAGACTTAGTTCATGGGGAATTTACTTACCCACATAAATATTGCGTACAACGAAACGAAGCAGTCGTGAGGGTTTAAAGTGCAACTTCTTTACTAATAAAGTTTCCAGCATGTCAAAAACTGGCATTGCATAGATCTGTATTAATGCAAATAGAAGCAATTGGTTAAAAAGACCCGAAATGTTATGATCAAACAACAATAAACAAAAAGGAAGCAGTAAGTTCGATTGACACCTGGTAGCTTCCAATAACATGAATAACCACAAAAATGTTAGCCACTCCAATAAGCCATGCAGGTTTCTCCAATGAGATGAGGATGTTGTCTTCGACAGCATTGCCAAACATCCAATAGCCAATTAGAGCAACAGGGAAGTAGCACAAAGCTACGACTATATAGGCAAAAATAACTCCTTTCCACATAGGACCCTTGGATGGCTTCTCAGGTGTAGATGGGATTGTTGCTTGGATCTCCAAGACCACATTGTGCCCAGCATACGCAAAAGCCACATCACCCAAGGCACTAAAGAAGTTAAAGACTGTTCCCGTTGTAGTTGAAGTTTTGTAGCCATATTGCACATCCGGTTGAACACCCTTGTGGACTGAAGCTCCCCAAGCAATGGTAGAGTAACTGTTTGATGGTGTAATAGCAAAAACTTAACAATAGCACACAAGTTTAATTTTTCAAAATGCAGAACTATATACGTCTAAGTGGGATTACTTTCAAACTTCTTTTCAATTTCACTTCATGTATTAAATTTCAGCATCATAAAAATTGAGGAATGACATGTAAAATACACTAGAAAGTACCTCAAGGACATGACTGCAGCAGCCAATGAGACACCAGAAATGGAGTTGAAGTTGGGGAGATGGGAGAGAACAAAATGAACTGAGGCAAATATCATGATGAAATAAGTAAGTCTGATTTTTTTGCATGAATCACACACAGTGTCATGGAACTTCTGCAGTGATTTGCCTCCAGTAACCATGTAGACAATGCAGACACCAACTTCAACGATCAGTTGCTGGGGCACCACAATGTATAGACCAAGTTTTTCACCAAAGGCAAACTGCCCCAGTTCATGGTATCTGTCAAACCGCTTTCCTGGAACCATTTCATGCATTTCAACCATTTGCCATAGTGTGTACAGAGTGATGATCCATGACAACACTAATACAGCAACACCAGGACCCCTGAAATGAAAAGCAGAGAAATTAAATTTATCAACCTTAGGATAGTACTAAATTAAATATCGTGAGTATTAAAGCAACTCTCAAGTACTTTTGCTAGGCTTAAGACTCTAAAAACACGCTCTAGGTTCGATTTTGGACACATTTGGCTAAGGAATTCACTTGGTAACATAGTGGAAAAGAAGAATTCTCTAGAGAAAATTTGAGTCAAAACATTACCATCCAAGCTCTGACATTGCATAGGGGAGACTGAGGACACCAGCTCCAACCATGGCAGTGACATTGTGGAAAGCTGAGTACCACCATTTTGCATTCCTTGAAGAAGTAATTGGAAGCCAGTCATCAATAGCTTTCTGCTTAGCTATTTTTTCATCACTCTGTGATTGATCATAACACAATTTTCATAGACTTTTAGAAACAAATCCTTACCATCCAATAAAAAGTAAATAATCAAGTAAGCAATTTGGTGTATCAGGGTCCTTAAACAGCAATATTGAACTGAAATTTAAAGTTTCATACTATTGTAATATAAGAAAATTCCAATAAAGTTGAGGTTGCTAATAACAACAGAACATGACTGTTGTTTCACTATATTAAGATAGTATGGGAAGTGTGAAATCATGAGCCTAGATTACCATAAGATGTTCAAGTAGCAAACTGAAAACTTAAAGGGGTTGTTTTGGAAAATCTCAATCAAATGAATTTTGATCATGAACCTAAATTTCTATAAGAAAAAAAAAAGAGGCCCTTGCCAGCTGTCATGGATGAGTTGTCACTACTACATTATCTTGCCTTCCTAATGAATCCATTTACCAAAACTAACCAGTTCTTACTGTACCTGGTTAACTTCTACTATGCATGGACCGATGCTAAAGACTAAAGACTAAAAGCTAATAAAATATATGCACATCAAACATTAAAATTCACTTAAATTAATTATGACAAGTATATGACAAATTATGTTTTTATTTCATCATAATAAAAATGAATACAAATGTTTGATATGTGTAAATTATATATGTTCATAAGTAGGGAATATTTGGTCCACCTAATTTTGAGATTTTTAATTACAGTTTCGCCATCAACACCCAACCATTGATGAGGGTGAGAATAGTATATTGAAAGTCCCGCCACACCCCCAAAAGAGAAAAGACTTACGGTTATAGATAAGAGTTTGTGTCATGCTTTTGTGGTTCATGTTAGCAGTCAAAAAACTGAGTCACATGGAAGCCAGTGTAAATTATTCCACATAAAGCGAAAGTGGGTAGCAGAATCCGTGAAAAAAAAAAATGAACAACCCATGTGATTTGTTTTGATCTTCAATTAATGTTAAAGAAAATATCATAAAGTAAAATCATAAGAATAATAATAATAATAATAATAAATAGATTCATGAATATTCAGTTCATTGTTTCTCAAAATAAATAATTAAAAAAAAAAGAGAGAGAGAATGTTCAGTTCATTGAAAGAAGACCATATTTTGATCTGAAGAACAAAAAACAAAACCTCATAACACGCATAGCATGCTGGGTTTTGGTCAACTCGAAGAATGGCATCAACATCTTACTGGAATGCTTTTTGAAAATGGAGACCGGTGCCGTAACCAAAAGGTCAGCGCTTCTACAGTCGCAATCATTTTTTTTTAAATATAACATATAATAAAGAAGAAACAAGTGGATGAAATTACACTTTTTTAAGCCAAAGATTTTTTCATGACAGCCTTAACATATGTACAAAGAAAATTGTACATTTGTGATATCAAGAAGAAAACCAAATGGAAAATCACTCCAGACACACAATTGTATTTAAATCATCTAACAAGTTATTTAATAATTTATTTTTCATGTTGAATTATAGATGATATATCTGACATGTGTTTTCATGTATTTTATGAGCAAAAACTCTTCTTCTTCTTCTTCTTTTTAATTAAGAACAAGAAGGAATAGAAACTAAAATACACACATACATGACGTGGGTGGGTGTGCAAATTATTAAAGGAACCCCATTTCATGACGATACAAAACAAAACAAAAGATCCCACACACACCACACGATTGAAAAAAAAAAAAAAAAGGGATAAATGGACAAAATTCCAAACGGCTTGGAAAGTGTGCAACCAATAGGGGGAGAGATAAAGAGAAACTAACAGTTGCTTGGTTATAGTCCCGATCAGTTGGAGCTTGAGTACCCATGATGAAGACTTAATTCGCCTGCAACTCAAAATATGCAGAGAGAGAGAGAGAGAGCAATTGAAAAGAAGAAGATGACTGGAAATGCAATAGCAAAATCACGCGTGAAGAGATATGGAAGAGGTGATTCTATTTAAAGCCAGATCAAGAGAGAGAGAGTGTGTGAGTACATAGATTTTTTTTTTTTTTTTGATGAGGAGTACATAGAGTTATTGACGTTATAATTTGACTTTTGGAAGTCTTTATTAGACAAAAACGTGGAATTATAGAAAGAAGGAAAGTGAAATTTAAAACGGGGGACTGTCGAGTTAAACCGCCAACTTCGGTCTCTGACTTCGAGGTTACATTTGCTATACATGACTGAAATATATTGGATTAGATTGGAATAAAAAATTACTATTTTATATTTTATTGAATCTGAAATTAAATTAAAAATATATTATATTATATTTGATATAGATTGAAATTGGATTAGGATAAAATAAATCTTTAAAAAATTTGAAAAAAAAAATTGAAGATGAAATGTTTATTCTCAAATCCATCAAATCTCACCATTTTGAATTTTTGATTTGGGAATAAACATTCTCATGAGAGGAAGATTTGAGGGTGTTTGGGATTGAGTTTGGAATCTAATCAATTGCTCTCCAAATATGAAATTTGAGAGTTTAAGATATTTTAAAATCTAAACTCATCTCAAATCGTATGTTCCAAATATAGTTTGAATGTGACCTGGAGCAATATGTACCACAATTGAGAAAATTCAAGAAAAAATTTCCACTCTTCACATTTAGCGCAACGTTACTTTTTTACTCATTAAATGCGTTTTTGGTTCTTATTATCCCTAATGTTTTAGAACTTAATCAAATTTATCCTTTTAACAAAAAACTAATAGCCAACTGTTATAGAATATATACAAAGATCAAAACAACCTTAATCATTTTATTTTAATTTTAAATAAATTAAAAAAATAAAAAAATGAAAATAAAAGATAAATTTTTAATCAAATTGAAATTAAAAATAAAACATTATCTAAAAATATGTAATTAATTAAAAAAACAAAACATAAAATTATGGAAAATAAGATTTTAAAATAAAAAATCTGATGATTAAAAAAATTTAATGTTTAAAATTAAAAATAAAATAAACTAAAATAGAAAGGAATTTAAGAAGTCTCATCGCCAACTGACAAGATTCATTTACTACTTGGGAATTCAGAGAAGAAAAAGGAATTTAAGGAAAATTCATAAATCAAGACTTAAATTTTTCTTTATTTCTTTGGATTCTTAATTAGTAAACATACCATATAAAAATAGTGTTCACATTATATTTACTTATAAAAATTTTGGACAGACTGTTAATTATGACTAAAATGGTAAGGAATCTCTCATGTAATCTACTCAAACAAGGGAAATACAATAAAATGATGATAAAAATAAATAAATACAATTTCATTTTGTGAAGTGCAAATTATAAAAAGTACAAATTTAGAAAAATTTTGATTTTTGAATCTTATTCATTTTCTTGGTGAAATGCAGAGTATATCTCACAAGCATTAATTTAAAAGGGTATTTTTAGGAGGGGAATCTGATTCTGCCAACTAGACGCCTGACACAAATTGGTCAAACATTTCTAATTAAGAGTAATTGATCGTTACCATAGTAATTTGTATTGTTTAATTTCTGGATAGCAATTGATCATACTAATTAGGGCTGTTACCTAGTTGGTGAAATGCAGAGTATCCCTAGCAAGCATTAATTTAAAGGTGTATTTTTTGGAGTAGAATCTGATTCTACCAACTGAACTCCAGATGCAAATTCATCGAACATTTCTAATTAAGAGTAATTAATCCTACGATAGTAATTTCTATTGCTTAAACATTTTTTAGGAAATAACTGAACAAATTATCATTACCAACCAAAAAAGTCAGGAAAAGATACAATTCACATTTACATTTTGCCAACCAAGTTCCTCCTTTGAGGTTAAAGCTAGGGCAACCAGCTGGTGTGTCAGATGATTTCCCGGTCTAGAAACAGCCTGACAACTCATAACACCAACCTCCCTACTTAAGGCTTTAATATCAACAGTTGCAGTATTAGCTTCACACAGATTTGATCTTCCGGCATTGACTCTTAATTTCTGCATAGCAATTGATCATACTAATTAGGTCTAATACCTATTTGGATAATTTGCATGCATATTATTTTTGAATTAATAATATTTGAGAGAAATATATATGATACAACTTGAACTCAGAGCTTTCAACAAGAATATTTTTATTTTTTAAAATAAGATCTATTGCATAATGACTTGAACTTGAAATATCATCAGGTTTAAATTGTTGTTTATTGGCAAGTTCAACCTTCAATCTTATTGATGTGAATGTGAGGGGTATTATACTAACCAAACATTATCTTGTCGGGTCACTTACATATTTAGTCAATTACAATATGAGTAACGCTAATAATCCTTTTGTTTTGTTTTGTTCTGTATTTTTTTGAAATAAGGATATTAATTTTTTATCCTCACATTTAATTTCATTTGTAAATATGGAGACGATGTTATGAATATTAATGACAAATTTACTAATCTAGAATGGGAACTTCATTCCTGATTGTGATTTCATTGTATACTAAATAGGTGAGTAGTCAAATTTTGTGTACCTCACATTTATATAAGGAATTAACTTTCTTTATGAACTTATATTCCCTCCTCTTGTCGAAAGAATCAAATTCCCTTTCTCGATTCTCTTTCCATTGAATTTATGACATGTTTAATCCTTAAGAGGCAAAAAAAAAAAAAAAATCCTTAGGCGGTGCATTTAATTTAAGATTCCATTGGAATTTAAAAAATTTTAAAAGTTTGAGTATATTCAATTCATATTTGAATGGATTCCATTGAAATGTAGTTATATTCAATTCAGATTTATATGCAATTCATTAAAATCTAGGTGTATTCAATTCAGATTTATATGGAATCCAATAAAATTTAGATGTATTTTTTTTTACGGAAGGAGAGAATTAAAATCATAGAAAAATTATTCACACCTTGTATTTTAGGATAAATATGAAATTTGAACTCTTGACCTCTTAAGATCAAGAAAATGTTCAACTATTTCTACTGAAAGGTGGTGTGCAAAATCTAGAGTGTCGTTTGTTTTTATCTACAATGTTTAACTTTTATCTGAATGTCAAATCACTTAATGATTTTTTAAATATATTATTCTAAATTTATCATTCCCAAAATAATATATTTTCAACTTTGTCCTAATTTTACATTATATACATTCATTTTAAATATAATTAATAAAATATTGTAATGAGTAAAATATATATTACTTTACATTCAATTTTTGTTGCAATAATAATTCAATTTAAGAACATTTTTTTAATTTTTATTTAAATATAGAAATTTAATTTATTTTACCATAATAATTTATTTACATATATTTTTTTCAAAAAAAATTACTTAACTATATCAATTAATCATATTTTAATTATAAATAAAAATACTATTAATATATACATAAAAGTGTTTTAGTATTTGTTAAATAATTTATTATAATTGTTTGCATTATGTTAAATAAAGTTACATAACAACTAATAATAAAAGGATATAAATATCAAATTACTAGTTTTCAGATAATTTTAATTTTAAAAAACAAACAATATTACTATACATTCAGATATAAAGAAAAAAAAAACAAAACAAAAATATCATTCAAATTTTAGGTTCAATCACTATTCACTTTTTAGTCTTCATCAACACTGTTCAGTTTTTAGACAAAAAAAAAAAAAAAAAATACACCTAGGTGTATTTTAAAAATCATTGACTTTACAAAATTTATTTAAGTAATGAATTTGAATGAAGATTTAAGTGATTTTTATGAAGAAAAAAGTTTATAATAAATCTTATTATTCTCTTTAAAATTTTATTGGGTTTATTAAAGAATTCTAATAAAATCAATATGGAGTTTATAGAATCAGTGAATTCCATCAGAATCTATCATTTTTTATCTATCATTTTTTGTTTGAAAAAAAAATTATAATCTAATAAACTCTAGAGTGAATACACCCCTTTTAATTTTCAATTTAGTGATTTCATTTGCTTACTAAATTTATAATAAACCTAATTATATGATCTCACACTTAAATAAGAAATTAAGTTTCTCTTGGAAAGGAAACTTGATTTCCTCCTTCCTTCCATGGAATTAAGTTGGTTGTCCTTAGATTCTCTTTCCCATACAGCTTAATTCCCTTTGATTTAATTCCTGATTAGTAAATGTGCCTTAATTTTTATTGAGCTCATTTATTTTTTATTTTCATTATGATTAGTAAATGTGCCCTAAAAATAATACCTAGGTTATTAAAAAATTTGGTCCAAATCCATACCGAAAAACGATGTGGCATATGATAATCAACACCACATTAATTATCACATCACATCATAATTTCTATCGTATTTATAATTAACATTCTACCTCACTTGAGAAATGTAGTATAATTCAAATATTAATATCCAGAACTTTTGTATTTATCAAATTTAAATTAGAGTTTATATGCGTGGGTCAGACTTGGTTAAAGTTGTTGGACCGAATGGCATGAAGTGACTCTTATGATAAGACCTTTTTTTTTCTTTTCTCCTTTAAAAAAAAAAAATCGTTTGAGAAAGTCCGCAAGAACAGGTCCTACATGTATTATCATTACATTCATCCCAGGAAATGAAAACATATATCAACATTAAAAATTAACAACATTCCATTGCATAGGCATTGAGAGAGCGTGATATTCTTATTCAATTAATTAAAGATATTTTTTTTTTTTGAAAGATATTAATCAAATACTTCTACGGTTCATAATTAGCCCAACAAAATCAATAACCTCTTACAGAGACGGTTCTTACTTTTCAATAATTCCCCTAACAAAATAAATACCTCTCACTTATTTATTGATACCAATCTGTTGAGACCAGACAAAATTGAAGGCTATGTATGATCGGGTCTAAAAATTTATTCACATAGCTGATGTGAAATAAAAATGTATTAATTATTTTAGCTATGACTGGATTCACTGCTCTCCTAACGTTGCTAGTTGATATTTAATTTAATTACTGTTGATGATTTTTATAGTCAGTACTTTTCCAATTAATTTGGAAAATAGAGGTTAAAATATAAATTAATCATCATTTTCAAATAGAAATGATAATGAAAGTTCAATCAATAATGCAAAAATTTTAAAATGGCCAGAGGTTGTAATTTCATTGGAAGAGCACTGTTGACAAGCCGGCTTAATGCAATTGTGGTGATGCTGAACAATATGATGATATTTTGGAAAGGCTATGTTTATAGTGGGCAGCTGTTGTGTATCCACCACCAAAACTATAATCATGATATCGAAGTTGATGCTGCCCATTTTATTGGAAAAGGAAATGAAAACCTTTTTCACGATTTGTTGTTGCTATGCTATTGTCATGAACGAGTTCTATTCTCACCGGGCAATTTTCTCTTACCTATCGTGGGTTGTGCCCCCCAGTTAATTAGATGTATATAGCTATCAATCAGTGTTTTCAAAATGAAGACTTATTTTCTTTAAAAGGTGAAGATCAATCAATTAAATTCATTCATTGTATTTTCTTTTTTAAAACAAATTATCTCTTCTATTTAATTCAAATGCAATTGATAAATTTGATGGATTAGTCCTTACATTTTAAAGTAGGGGAATCCTTATTTTAAAAACACTAATATATATATATATATATATAATTTTTATGGTCAGTACTTCTTAATTTTAAAAAATTATGACAAAACCAATCAAATTCATATATTACATTTGAATTAAATAGGAAAGAAAATTTATTTTAAGAGAGAGATAAATGAATTTGAATTAAAAAGGAAAAAGAATTTGTTTTAGGAGAGAGAATGTAATGAATGAATTTGATTAGTTCATCCTAATTTTTTAAAGATAGATGGTATTGACCATATAAATTCTCTCTCTTTATATATATATCCTAATTTTACATCATTCTTAACTCAATTCATATTACTCTGTGAATCCATATAGCAATGGGTGATTAGATTAAAAAAAAATGTTTAACTAAGCAAGCTAATGTCATTTATCAATAACAATAATATATTTCTCAAATATTGAAATTGAAAAAAAAAATAATTTAAATTGAAATACAAATTAAATACTTATTTAATGTGAAAATATTTAGTTATGAGTACTTGTAATGTAAATGATATATATTTATATATATATAATTGAGATATAAATAACGTGGGATTTATCAATAATTTAAATTGGTTGTTCGTGGTTACTTTTCTAAAAGGATATGTTACATTATCTAAAAATTTTATCTAAATTTATTGTCAAAATGATATGACAAGCTTGTATATAAGTATCACATAATCAATATATCATTTATAATTAAAGTGATTGTTACAAATCATATCGTTTGGATAAAAAAATTGAAAAAAAAAATATAGTATTATTCATTTTTAAATAACAACAGAAAATCAGAAAAATCTATTATTTTTAGGGTACAGCCAACCACTTAAATTGACGGGTTGAAATCGTATACGCAGCATGTGGAACTGGACATGACACATGCCTGTTTTACCAAAATTTCGTACATGTTTACTTAAATGGTTTAATAATCCGTATTCAACAGTTTAAGTCTTCTCTTTCTTTCTTTCTTTCTTTCTTTCTTTCTTTGTTTTTGGGATAATCTCAGTTGCCTCCCTGCTATTGGATGTAATCACTAATTATTCTCTTATAATTTATGAAAATCCTATTTTACTCCTTTTATGTGATTCTTACATACATAATGATGAAAAAGAATAAAGAGTTTTCTGGACATTTTCTTAAAATAGAATGGGTTTTTTTAACATTTTCTTAAACTATGAGGAGTATTTTATCTATTTAATCAAACGATAAGGGGGTTATTAACGATTTCTAAAATTAGTAGTGGATTTTGGTTATTACAATAAACTAATGGGGGAAAACGGGATCATTCCTTTTTTATATTACAATTATATCAATAATTACACCTATCGGGATCACCTTGTTAAGACTCTATGGAACAATCTGGAACACAATACTATTTTTATTCTACTCCTTAATAGTAAGGAGAGAGAGACCTACACTAAGTGAGAAACTGTCCTCCAACTAGAAAAATTTATAAGTAATTTACCTTATACAAAAGTAGGCTAGGAGATAAATGTTCACTTTTTGTGAACATGGGTACTCAAAGTCTCGAACCCTGTTGTTGCTTATGAAAAACGGACTAGGTGTATTTAGCCATTATGCCAAAGAACTTGGAAGTAAGTCTTCTCTTTCTTTTATATGTTAAGTCATCTCTTTCTTTTTTATGTTGTTTTTAAGAAAATAAATTTCATTATCTCCATACTTAGCAAATAATCTCAAAATTAAGAATTTTCTTCTTACCATATACAACGACCATGTGCCGTATCGACCGCCGCAAAGATTTTTCCACCACACATTATCAATCTATGTTAAGATGTATGTAGATGACTTGGCAACAACTAGACTGAACTGTACAAAAGAAAATTCAAAATTGAGAAATGATTTAAAAAAAAAAAAAAATCTAAAACAAGTTCCCTATTACTACGTAAACTTGGGTGATTTGAATGGTAGGATGGGCTCTTATAGGACAACACTTGAAACTTCACAAACGTTTTAAAGAATTTATTGCATGTATTGACTTCAAGTCTTCTCTTTCTTTTTGATGTTGCTTTTAAGAAATAAATGTCATTACGTCCATAATTACTTAGCAAATCATCTCAAGATTAAGAATTTTCTTCTTACCATATATAACGACCATGTGCCGTATTGACCACCACAAACTTTTTCTTACCACACATTATTAATCTGCGTTAAGATGTATGTAGATGAATTGGCAACAACAAGACTGAACTAGATAAAAGAAAATTCAAAATTGAGAAATGAAATGTTCTTTTTTGAAACAAGTTCTGTATTACTACGTAAACTTGGGTTATTTTAATAGTAGGATGGGCTCTTATAGGACAGACACTTGAAACTTCACAAACGTTTTCAAGAATTTATTGCATGAATTGACTTGCTGTAATTTGTTTGGGTTAGGGAAAAAAAAAAAAAGACACAGCATTGCTTGCGATACCGTGCATTCTTTGATAAGGACACTATTCTATATCATGTAGAAGACAAATGCTTGTGGGATTTTTTTCGGTTTTGTAGTAGTAATTTGGACTGTTTGCTAGTTAATATACTTCATGAACACAGAAATCGCCTCTGGATAGTCTTAAAAATCATTGCATAGTTATATTTCCATGACAATGATAGCTGATATATTTGTAGTTTCCTACAAAAGCTGTGTTTATGAATTACCATGACAATGACTGATTCTGATATATGTAGTTTCCTCGAAAGCTATGTTCACATACACACAGCAACTATGAAAGCAAATGTGTGACTGTGAACTAACAAATTAAAGATACCTACTTCAACTTGCGCCAATTGAAACTAATGAAAAAAATTCTATCAACCTTAGTTTAAATTGCACTAAAATGGAATTAGACCTCATGGATTTTAGAATTAATTTGTCAACCACTTTTTCTTTTTTTAATCTGAAAAAAAAAAATCATAAAATTTGCCGGAATATTATTTATTAGAATCTTGAAATAGTCTTTAAAATGATCCATACATTCAAACTTCAGAACATAAAATTATATTAATAATATTAAAATCCACCATGTCGATATTAAAAACACAAGTCTATAATATCTTTATAAAATTCATAATTATAATATGAAAAATCTCATATGTACTTCATCAAAATTCACAACTCTAGCATTATTGTGCCAATATTAATAGATTATCATAGCATAATCCAATATGAAACTAATGATTCTGTTACATTTTCTCTTGTGGAGATTTTGAAGTGTCAACTCACAATACGTAAGGTACGGCCAATTGGCAAAAAGTTCGTTCCTCTAGCTATAAAGAATCGACAAAAGCTTTCTTTGATGGTGATCATTAGCCAGACAGAATTTTTCATTTTGTAATACAACTTGGAGCTTGATCATCACTCTGCCGTCTATCTTTTTGAAACTCTAGCTACCCAAAGTTGATTTCAAATTATCCTTATTCAAAACACAATAAGCTCTTAAAGAGAAGGTTGACTTTCTTTTTCGGATAAACCTTTTGGAATTCCACTTTCTTACAATCCACTTTTTCAAATTTATAATGTAAAGTTGATCGGTATAATATATGCTTTTTTAATACAAAAAATCGTCAGAACTTATCAAAGTAGGTTGTTGATAGCACAGTTTAAATAACCATTTTCACAATCGAAACTCTTATAACAGAATATTCATACCCACACCTTATGTTTTAATAGAATAAGAGTAAGACTCAAACTCTTGATATTTTATAATTAAGAAAGATATTCGATCACTCTTATTAAGAAATAATGTATTAGTCATTATAATGTTAAGATATCAATCATAGCATATTATTTGTTTTATTAATATAAGGTTTTTATATGAGCCAGTCAAATGGCCTAAAGCTGCATTTACACTAAAGATGTGGAGTGCGGGACTCATCTTGCGAGTCTATTTGTGAGAAAATTCGATGCAATTTCTTAGAAATTTGTGTGCATTAACGTAAAGACTTGACTTAAAAAAACAAAGAAGTTGACGTCAACGCTACATGCCAGAGATATGCACATCCACTTGTTTGACATTTTTGGTGGATTGTGTGTACACCTATAGGGTTCCCACCATTGGTTCACCCGAAATTGACCAGCAATTATACAGCTTGAATTTTACTGTCGGTTTTTATTTATTTATTTATTTTTTATTGTTTTTTATTTATTTTTTATCTTAGTCGGCTCCACTACATTTGCTAATGCGGATCAGGGTCAACTGATGATTTTGATTTATTGTGTCATTCCTAGTTTTTTCCAATTATTTATTGCACAACTGGACAACTGCAATATGAAATGCTGATTGCATGACCTTGTTAGTAGTAAAAATATACAGAAGGGTTCGTACCAATTCATTATTATTATCGTCATGAGTCTCATCAGTGATTAGTTCACTAATAGGTATACAAAATTTTGATTAGATGGAGAGAGAAGTGATTGAAATTTTTTGAATGCAAGAATTTCAACCTCTTGATATTCATTGCCAATAAAGAAAAGAAAAGTTGTTGGTAGTCATATTACACAACAAAACTAGCTAATCGAAACCGCTCGCGGGCAACTATCAGTCAACACCCTCCAAGAAAATGCATGTGGAGTCTATCGTACGTCTGAAATATTTTAACATCAAACAGCTATATTTTATTTTATTGCGTGGCCGTTACCATAATTTCGAATGGAGTTATCATGGTAGACATAGAAACTTGTATGTTCCCTAATATTGAGTATAAAAAGTTTCCTACTAATTGAATTGAATGGTTGTGTGTGCTTTTTATAATAAAATAGAGACGTATTATACAAAATTTCAACCATAAAATAAAATATTATGATATTATATATAGACATTTTAACTAATTAGAACGTACAAATCATCATGATGTCACAATTACGTAAGATCAATATTTCAGAACTCGAGACTCCCGAATTGATACTTATCGATCAGAGAACCCTTATTTCAGGGGTCCTGCACGGGCCAGACAAGTATTCTGGCCAACTCGGTCTGCATGGCTAAACTCGTTCATGCCCTTTTCTTTTTGTTTTGGTGTGCAACTTACAAAAATATAAAAGAGTGTTCGTCAATTTTAATTTCTCCTGTTCTTCTCACTTTTTTTAAACCCTTCTTCTCATTTTTTTTTTTTTTATTTAGATTTTTTTTTCTCTTTTGCTTTTAACACTCTTTTTTTTTTTTTTAAAAAAAAAAAGATAAATTTATTTAGGAGCTTATATTTCATTGTGTTAGTTCTTCAGTAGTGATGGAAAATATTTTAACTTTTTTTTTTTTTTTTCAGAGTTAACCAAATTTGACCGTCGATCAACGATTTGACTGTTGACCTTCAATCAAGCCAAGTACTCTCCGAATAATGAAGAACTCGCTACTCGTTACCTTGTTGGTCAAGTAGCGACTAATGAGTTCTGAAACCATGCTTGCGATAATAATAGATACGGTTATGCTATAATTTGATGAGAAAAAGGAAATACTAGTTTGGTAACTCAAAATTGATACTAAATCATATAAATCACTCAAATTTATATGCATAATTTTAAGGGAGTATTTAGATGACCAAATTATTGGATTGGATATAATACAATCCCTTGTTTAGTGTGTTATAGGATTTTTTTTGACATATTACATACACTATACAATGCAGGTAATATTATTGAGGCTTACTACATAAAACCTACTGAGACACGGTACGGAATGGAGTCTCCCAAGAATGGGAGGAGGAACCCATGCAAACAGGGAAAATTGTCACTAAGTACCAACGACACACGGAGTTGAACAACGCACTTGACTCTTTGCTAGAAAGCAAAGGCAGTGCTGCCTCATTGAGGCAACATGCCAAGTGCAAGTGTTATAGGATTAAAATGGATATAATTAAATATAATTGGATTAAAATATTTTTTATTAAATAAAATTATTTTTAAAATTTTACATAAAAATAAATAATATTAATAAAATATATAGTTATTTATTAATAAAAGTCAAAATTAGTTATAAAGTATTTATAATAAAGTAAAATTATTTTAAATTAATTTAGTATTTTTTAAATAAAATAATCAACTTTTAAAGTCAATAAAACTTAAAAAAAAAAAAAAAAAAACCCCTCCTGATGAAGGACTATAAAAAAATTCTGGTTACATAGAAAATGAGAACTCGTGGAACACGTTGAAACTGATCTTGTTTCGTTTAAATTGCAGATGTAGTATAGGAATGCACTATAGTGGATTCTCAAATCCAAATTTCAGTTTAAAAGATTCCGTTCTCTTCCAAGTCTAATTCGATTTTGCAACGGATCAATCAAATGAAGCCTGTCCTGATAATTTTCTGGAATTTTATGATTAATAGATAATAATTTTGACATTAATTTTACTTTAGCAACGTGGGCACCCGTTCCTTGTATGATCTAATACATAGTTGCACAAAGTTTTCATGCCTCGAAATTAAAATTAAGCAAGCAAGAGTGGGTCCAGAAGCAAGAAATATCTCCCATCACTTTCAAGACAATTTGCATGAAGCTCGCCAATGCGATCTGATACTTATCGGAAAAGGATAATCTCACTTTCCACTTATATTCAGACAAAATTGCCAATTATTTTTCTATAATTTTAAAATTCTTATTTTACTGTCTATCGTTATTAAAATGATTCAAATGACTAAAGTGTCGCTGTAGTTTTATTATTTCATATTAACAGTCAAACTTAGGTTTTTGACGTCTAACTTTAACAGTATGATGTTTTTTAGATATTTTCATATATTGTAGGAGATCTCTTATCTATTTCATAAATCAATTAAAGAGATATTAATGGACTTTTAAAAATATTGAGAGATTTTGGCATTATGTCAAACTAGAGATGGAAAAATAGGATTGGAAATCTATTGACTAGATTTGTTTAATTGTTTTGACAATAGACTTACCAGATGTTTATCAAGAGATTGTTAGACTATAAGCTGTCGTTGTTAATTGCCACCGTCACACCAATACATTCATGGTCTTGAAAATTATGCAAGTTGGATATTGAAATAAATAATTTAAGTAGTTCTAGTCTCTGTCCAAATTAAGAGTTTTTTATTATCTAGAAAAGGGTGTCTAAATTAAAAATTGATTTGAGACGTGATTGTAAGCATAGTCTTATGGTAACTATATTATTTAATCATTGGCTCGATTTGAGGTTCAAATTCCGTCTCCCATAAGTAAAATAATGAGAGATTTCATCAATATCATTGACCTATACAGAAAGTTTTAGTAAAACTTTAATTTAATTTAAAACCTTTATATAATTTGATTAATGAGAATACATAATCAGTTCAATATTATTCAACTACAGATCAATGAAAGTGAAAGAGTTCAATTAGAATTTTTAAAAGAAACAAAAACAACTAATGTTTCAGCATCAATACACTCGTGAGGAAGTCTATGCCTCTGAAAAAGAGAATGTAAATTAAAGAGTGGCCATATTGGCACCCTCAAAAATTATATATACACCCTAAATTAGTTTTTTTTTTTTTTTTATATATTCAATACTGTCATTGATTAAAATTACTAAAAGGGTGTTTTCTACAGCATAACAATATAACATATAAGAGAACATAAACTGGCTTTGAAAAGATCAAACAGAGATCCTATTTCAAGACACCCGATCCTGAATGGGCAATGACAAAATATTGATTAATATTTTGTGTAGAGAAAATGAGATAGAGAGACCACTTTCAGTAATGTGTTGTGTTGCTTCAAAAGCAAACAAATCTGAGACCCCAATATAACATTTGTACACACAAGTCTGGATAGAGAATTAAAAAATAATAATAATAAAGAAAAAAAAAAAAAAAAACGGAGATGGTTGGCGTTGTTTGTAGGTGGCGGAGGTGGGTTCTCTGCAAAATCGAGAACCAGCCAGCCAAAAAACAAAACCCACAAAAAGGCCAGTATTTGGCTGCTTTGGAGCCCTCACCTACCAAACCTAACAGCTCCGGCGTTCTTCAGGGGAGACTTGAAACTTGAAAAGCTGTTTCAGGGCAGCAATCATGATCCTAACAAATCAAAACACAAATGTTACCTTCTTAAACTCCAACTAAAAGACCGAATGATTGGCAATAAAATTAAGAAAAAGGAAAAAGGATATTTTTGATATTAAATGGAGTTTAAAAATAAATTACAAAAATTTTAAATTTTTTGTGGGTATGAAAACGAAAGGGGTATACATATCATTTTGGAGGGGTGGAAATATCACCTCTCTAAATTAAATAACAGCTTTTAAGTTCTAATTTCAGGCATCCAAAAGGCCACTCGTGTTTGATATGAATCCAAAAGGCTCAAGTTATAAATCACGGCATTCCTTTTCTTTACAAACTTGAACTTCTGCTGAACCACAGTTTGGTGTAGCTATGAAGAGGGTGTCGTTATAATACTACTGGGGTGCTAATAAAAGAGGTCTTGGAGTTTTTGTTGAGAATTCGATAGATGGGACTGGTTAAAAAATTTCGTTGCAAAGTATGTAGGGTGATTCAATTTTTGGCCTTTTGAAAATTCAAATTCTATACCTTTTGAGATATAACTTTAAAACACAACTCAGAACCCTGCTCCTAATAGATAGAAGAGGGCTACCCACACAAAATGGAAAAATTGTCCAAACATTGATAGGACTTAGACATTACTGCTATTTAAATCTGTCACTAGGCCTAAGAGAAGAAAGATAGGTGAGAGTGGTGTGGTAACCCCACTCTCCTTACAAGCAAAATTCTATCTTATTTATTATGACTTTGTCGATCCTAAATCCTACTTTTGTATTTCAACTGCTAGTGTTAGTGACATCCCAATCTTTCCATATTGCCTATGCCTTATATCAACTGCTCATATCTCTTTCATAAAAAATAAAAGAAAAATAAAAGGCAAGCTCAAGTGTCATGCAAGAACTCTATTTGTTTAAGCAGAAAATGGATAATAAGAATATGATAGCTAGCTTGGTTGTCTTTGCATAACTGCAACTCAGTTTCTATTTCCAAATTTTACACTGCATTATATTAACAGCTTGAGAACAAAAGAACCACCCTATTTCCTGAATTTAAATTATCCTTCTAATGATAAGCTGAGATGGGTTTTCTTTTAAAAACATAACAGGATGCCTTTAGCAATTCATGTAAATAGAGCATTAGTACATTTGTTTCTTTAGCTTTTAGTTTGAGCTGATGGATAATGAACCTTTGCATCATCTACAAGATGAAGAGCCAATTTAATCAATGGAAAGCACATAGCATAGGTTTCTTTAATCCCATCTCTCAGACTAACCAGAGGTTAGCAGAAGCATAAAATGTTACTAATAATATTACATCTCTAGTTTAGTTCAAGTGCAACTTCAAAAGTTATTTTGGACAGACAGTGAACTATAAAGCACATAACTGTAAATATTAAACAAGTAGAGTGCTACACAGAATACTGAGACTCTTCTATGTTAGCAGGATCACAGATCACATATGTTGATCCAGGCATCGGCAGCCTCTTGTCTTTGACACCAGAATTCTCATTCAGTCAGTCAGGCCACCGAGACAGTGGAAGGATTGGTATTCTGGTTGTGTCGCTGCCTGCTAACCGGGGTTCTCACAGAAAGGCCTGATCCGCCAAAGCAGAAGTACTGGCTTCCCATCCTCTTCGAGCCTTGTTTCTCAATTATATCTGGTGCTTCATCATCAAATAGTTGATTGGAGCAGGATGGTCCAGCAACATCATTGTCGATGAAGATGCCCTTTTGTTTATCCAATGAAGTAGGAGAAGAAATGGATGATTTTGAGAATGAACTTGAACGTGATCGACCAGAAACTTTTACACGTGGCATGGCCTGCATGACACCATGCACTAGCCCTGAAGCTAACTTCTTCTTGGCAGTTGGACTTGATTGATTACTCCTCACAGAAAGTGTACGTTTGTGATTTGGAAGTGCCATCGGCTTCGTAAACCTCTGTCGCAAAGGAGTTGGGGCTTCATCTGAAGTGTTCCCTTTCTTACATGAATCCACTGAACCCTCATCAACTGATTTCTTGAATCTTTCAGTTTTTTTCTCTTTCTGTCTGCGCCAGTGGAACACTCGTTTCAGTCGTTGAGCAGCAACATTTACAGAACCTTGTTTTTTATCGATTGATGAGCTTTGATTCTCATTGGTTGAATCAAATTGATTCATTTCTGTTGAAGATGAGCTCATTCCTGCACTGCCTGGCTCAATGTTGGCATCTGATGCAATTTCAATGCCTGTATACAAAAATATTTCAGTGTCAGTGATTCTAAACGAAGTTCCAGGACTGCTTCCATTCCCCTGCATCTTCAAGTGGGTGGCGATGGCTCTTCGCGAAGTATAATCATGACAACCAAATATTCCACCAGCTGAAATCAGATGCCTGAACAATATATCTGACGAGGCAGAATGTGGCCGTTGCTTCAGAAGATCAAGTGGTGTCATGCCATCATTATCACGGACGTTTACATTGATTGATGGAGCAGACATCAAGAGTTGTACCAGCTCAAGATGAATATTCCCCACGATGGCCATGTGAAGAGCAGTTCTTCCATCATTATTTTTGGTATTGATGATGTCTTCCATGTTGAAGATTTTCCCAGATGCCAACTGCTTCATAAGCTTAACCTGCCGGTCCAATCTTCTGAAAGCAGGAGTTTGGAAACCGGACACTGTGGCATGGAGAAAAGTTTCTCCAGCATTGTTCTTTAAAGAGATCATCGAGGGAGATGCAAGGATCAGAGCTTCAACCGCTGCTGATTGGCCCCTGTAGGCTGCAACATGCAATGCTGTGTTGCCTTGATGGTCTGTGGAGTTGATGATATCAAACGATCCTATAAGATCTTTCACTACCTGCAAGAATTAACAATACTGCTCATCACGATAGACTTAAATGAACGAAAAAGTAAAACCTCTTCAGCAATAGAATAATCCTTCTTTTATTGTTTTCTACGTCAAGAACATTACTATAAGCATACAATCTAAAATTTATAGATTCTAACTTTTATATAAACACTTCCAGACAAGGAAATTTCCGTGAGATGATAAGTGAGAAGCAGATTTATTATTTGAAGGTCTTGTTTTTATGGAAAGTAACATTAAAAATATTTATAAATCAAAAACATATTGAGACCTTGTTGGTGACAAGGTCTCATCCTTGTCTTTTGATTTGGTGTTTAATCTAAGAGAAATTCATCAATCCTAGAGATCTGAAAATTTCAATTTTGATAAGCTTTTACAAATAGTAACCTACTTAACCATCCAAATTGTTTCAGAGTATTGCAAAGGGGAGCCATAATTCCCCTAGTAAGGTGGAAATCTTCGCGGTCTAGAACATTAGAGCTGCAATAAACTTCCTCTACTTCTAACTTCTAGGGTCAAAATCCAATCCCCATAAAAAAAAAAAAGAAATACTCCTGAATACACAACATTATCTGTGAGCCATCATCAAGTTGATGCCCTCTTACTGCATATGCACAGATGCATGCTAAAGCAGTTGCTTTACCCTTAAAAAACACAAAGATCAAAGCGTATACATATGGATAGAGATAGTCAAAATCAGCCTTCATTCCCTTTCCTCACCTCACGACAATAAACCAAAATCTTAACAGCTTAAATCTTATTTTTTCCAGAATAATAAAAACATTTCATGAGAAATTATGATCCAATATCAGGAATAAGAGGGAAATACAGTATAATTATATCAAATAACACATGTAAACAGTGTAAGCATAATCTAATCTATAGAAGCTAGAAAGGGTAACTCTTTGAAGCCAAAAAACATGAGACAGAAACAAAAACAAGGGCTTATTGGAGCCTTACCTCAACCTGGCCTCTGCCAGCAGCTGCGTGTAAGATAGTTGAGCCTTCCTTATCTCTATAAGCCAAAACATCTGTGCAATTAGCAAGAAGCTCCTTCAAAATCTTCAAATTTCCTCCTCTAGCAGCAGCATGAACAGCTCTATTCATCATCTCCCACTTGTACACAGAAGGAATCTCTCCAATGTGCTCCACAAACTCTCCACCTTTCGATGCCAAGAACCTTGGTGATAAAGCAAAGTCATACACAAGCCTGAAAACCTCACAGTTTTTACTTCTAGCTGCAGCATAAAGTATATCAGTTACACCATACTCTCCTTCTCCAAAAACAAGAAGTGGATTCCTTTGAAGAAGTTCTTGAACAAAACTCAAGTCTCCAGCAGAAGCAGCAGTGTATATAAGCCACCCACCATAGCCAGCTCTAATGAGAGAGTTCTTCCCACCCTTTGATTTACATTCAAGAAAGAGTTTTCGAGCAACCTTAGAGCGGCATTTGGCAACATCATCATACTGTTCTTCATCATCCCATACAGTCTCAAGGCGTCGAATTCGCCTGAGAGAGGTTAGCTTGATGAGGTGGTTTCCATCAATACGAAGAAGCTCCCTGACTAAGTCATAGTGGCCATTAGCAGCTGCCCAATCTATAGGAGAAGCATACCACCACTGATCTCCAGTACTCTCCCAGCGAAGAGGGAAATATGTTGGAGGCATCTTTTGATTAATAAATATGGACTAATGAGTTTTAACTAGAAATATAACACAAGTTTGACCCAAAATGTGACACAATATAGTACAAACAACAAGACAATAGTACAGTTACTAGTATCAGTTGTGTGTATATCCTTAATCTTTTTGAACAAATTTCAGTACAAAGAAACTACAAGAAAGACTACCAAACAAAAATGAAACTTTGAAGAGAGACAGGAGAAAAAAAAACTACCCACTAAAAGAGAGAACCAAAATGTACTCGCAATCTTATACTAGGAAAATCAGAAGAACAGAACCCAAGTTAAAGATCTAAGCCTAAAGCAGGACCATAAATAAATATATATATATATATATATATATGCTTTTGACAAGTAGAGCTAAAACCAAACTTAGCAGGCAGAAAATGATCAACTAAAAACACATGCAAGATTCAAACTTTATAAGAAGAATATGATTTTGGTCATATGGAAAGTTTACCAAGAAGGGCATATTCCTTCACATTAATGGAAGCAGTTGAACTACCTGAAACAATCCCATTAAACATCTAACAAGAAAATTGAAGATCGCTAAAAGAAAGCATGCAAGAATCAAGAATACTCAACAACACTATTGATACCAAGAACTGAGAGGATAGATAAATAATATCAACTAGATGATATTAGTTTATAAAAAGAAAAAAAAAACAGCAATGATTACTCACACAAAGGAACCAGAAAAAAGGTGGAAAGCCCTTTAGGATAGAGGTTGAGTAGAAGAATATAGTTTTATAAGGGCAAAAACCAAACTGTTTGAAGAAGCAGACAGGAACAGAACAAAGATTGGTATTAGCATATTATGGTGTTCTCCGTGCTGGAGTAAAAAAATAATGGAATTGATAATAAAAAAAAACATATATAATAAGGTAAGATTCCTTTTAAGCATTGATGGTGGTGGTGGAGATGTACAAATAATGATGGTGATAGATGGGGTGGACAGAGAGAGAGAGAGGCTTTTACTACTTTTGTTTGGTGTGATGATAAAGGCAGCGAGCTTAAACAGTAGGACAAAGATTTCACAGGACAAGGAAATCTCATTATGTTATAATAAGCTGGAGTTATTCTTCGGTTATCTACATAATTAATTTGGTCATTAGATTGTTAATTGGTTACTTTTATTCTAATCAAGACACACGTGGCTTAAATGATATAGATAATTGTGGGTTTGTTCCAGTCAAGGGCAGTGTGCTCTGCCAATATAGTAGTGTGCTTTTGCTTTCCATGAGAATGACAACAGAGTTGAATACCTCTAGGTACATGCTAAAATCCCCCTAAAATAGCACCTTGGATGGATAATATGTGTATATGCAAATGTGTATCGATATATACGAACCATATTTTAGTACGAATGATTGAATATTTTTTTTTATTTTAAAAGATTAAAGATTCAAGACTTACGACCATTCTAAAACAAAAAGATGTGAATAATTTTTCTGAATTTAATTCCTCTTTTTCAACCATGATATATATATATATATTTCTAAAACTGTTTTTAAGTCGAATTCAGGCTAATTCACTTCTATGTTTTCATCATTTGTGGGATGAAAATTTCATTATCTATGGAGTTCTGCTTCAAAGTGTTTGGTCTAAATAAGAAAATTAGAATGGCCGGTGGCTTGTACAACTTGCCATCTATTTTATCTGACCTTATTTTTAATTCATCAACCAATTAAATAAATGTTTTCTCACATCACATCCACCAAATCTTCCACGTTTAATGTTGCAAG
Organism: Nephelium lappaceum; assembly: GCA_021234005.1. NCBI lineage: Eukaryota > Viridiplantae > Streptophyta > Magnoliopsida > Sapindales > Sapindaceae > Nephelium > Nephelium lappaceum. The sequence continues at coordinate 6,396,664 of CM038004.1, forward strand.
ATTTGATTTTAATGTTACCAACTTACCGCCCTGTGATGGGATCAAGCCATGGAAACTTAAATAATTTGATTGATTAACATGAACAACTACCTGGTGTTCACTCCACCTTTCCATCTACTCCTTCAAGGCTCTTCAATGTTATTAACAAATTTGGTGTTCATTTTGCTGGTGTGTCACATTAATTTAATATTGTTTCCAAGGCTTACAATGTGAGATTCCATGTCTATGATATGGAAAGCCTAGTTAGTAGTCTGGGGCTATGTTACTTTACTAGGGATGGACTCTAACATGAGGGGTTCGCTCACAAATTGCAATTAAAATTTGGTGAGCAGTGGTGGATTGGCTCTTTCAAAGCTTAATTGGGGGGACAGGGCCACATAGGTTTTGTAACCTGGAGGTTGGAAAATACATATCGATAGGAGAAGACAGCCATGTGAAGGCCAGCTTTAACTTTTTGAGGGTGGTATTCAAAAGGCTGTACAGATGGTGGGTCACCTGCTTTTCAAACAACAATAATGCATGGGGTGTCGAATTTCAGTACCCTGTTTGCATCACTTTCCTGCCTCCTCACTTTTTATCTCATCTCTAACGTTCTTCCATTGGTCTTTAGTTTAATGGAAGTGATGAAGCCTCATTTTCACATGGGCATATAAAGAAAGGCGATCTCCATTGTAACACACTACCTAGCCAGAAACCAGTCCCAATCCCGTTACAGTGGATTATAGGGTTGGATTTTATGGTCTGCTGCAGCACTATGATTGATTCATGCTTGGTTGAATCACCATCTAGCATCAAGATATTTTGGACCCCTTAAATGATAAGCATCAAAAGATAAATCAAGATCATGACATGATAACTGTGACGATAAATCTATCCAGTCTTGAAAAAATATCATACCACATTGGAACCATGAATCAATGAATCTGTTCATGACAACAGAAGGGCCACCAAATTGATAATATTCAAGGATGAAAAGGGTAAACGCATGATATGAATCTCCTAGAAAAAAAAAAAAGGAAAAATGAGAAAAGCCTTGGAACCCCACCACTATTAAGTAGGGCAATGGGGACAAGAGGAGGTTGCCTCCACCTATGAAGTTCAGTGGCAGTGACAAAACTTTGGACCAAACTGAATAATGCAATGAACCTTTTAATCCCATTAAGCAACAATGTCTCTTCATAAATTATGTCGTTTTAAGGGATACCAAACAATCAATGAATTCTATATACTAACGTTTACCATTTTCTATAGTAAATGCAAGTCAGTAGATAAAACAAAGAAGAATGTCAATATGACAAGCAAAATTAAATACAAGTCCAATGTACAAGAGCATTCTCCTTGCTGCCCTGAAGCTATTAACTATCAAACTATCCTGACTGTGGTTGATGACAAATCATTTTAAATTGATGGAAAGATAGAATACAAAGCATCAGTATAGTATATGCATACAGGTTCATTTAGTCAGGAGCATCTCTAAAATGTTAAATAGATAAGTAGAATAAACTATGACAGTAGCATAAATGCAGCAGGGCAAGGAATCAAATTATTTTTACCATTGACCATAGTAAATTATATTCTTCTAAACAGTATCTTATGTTCTAAGAAAAAGAAAGTAAAGAAAAGAAAAACAAAAAAAACAAAAATGGAAAAGAAGTTATCTGAGCTACAGAGATAAATTAAATCACCATTGCTTTTCCTTTAATTCCGCTTAATGATTACACACCATGCAAGTCAATCACCTGAAGGTATCCCGGAAGAAAAGACGCATAATTGACACAGAAATGATGTCTCCCACAAAATTTTCTTTTTTCTTTATACTAGTTCTTGGCCTTAACAGAGTTGTTCTCCTTAATCCTGGCCCGGTTGTCCAGCTTAACAAAGCGTTTTAACTCTTCATATGGGAGAGTTTCAATGTTCTTCCTTCTTAATTCACTCAATGCTGGACGTTTGTCAAGCAGATGCCACAGCCAGTCAGGGTATTCAGAATGTGGCAAGACCTTTGGATCTGCTCCATCCTTAAGAATATTGGCACCTACCACTGTTGTAGACTTGACTTCTTTGGTCAATGTTGATTCTTTTGGTGCATCCCTTGCTGCACCTCCTTTACCACCCTTCTTTGCTTTACCAGCCCCAGTAGCAAATGATCGTTGGCCCACATCCCTAACTGTCTCCTTTGTAGAAATGAAGCTTCTCAATGACCTGATTTTGTTCATTGCCATAACTTTATCCTGCAACATCAAAGTTAATTATTAAACTGAGGAATCAATTTAAGAGAACAAATTGCCAAAAATACTTTCAAGTACTCCATTTCATGTGATTTGACTAAATCTGAATCCTTCTACTTTCTGCCCAAGTGTTATAATTAAGCTTAGAAAACTTTATCCTTCAAACATTGAGTTTTAGGGGAATCTAGTTTCCTACCTCAGTGGCCAGCATGCCTCATGGGACATTCCATATGTCACTTCAATATTCGCTTGAAAACGATACCTAAAGAGTGTGTGTTTAAAATCAGAATGGACACTGCTCATCTATGAAACTGAAGCTCATGAACCACAAAAAAAAAAAAAAAAAAACAAAAAAAGAAAAAAAAAAGGAATGGATTTCCCGAATGGCAGTCCATAAAAGATCAGACTCTCAGACCACTTCAATCAGAATTGCTACTTCATTAAAATTAATATTATCAAAGACTAGTTTATTGCTGTTCCATTGTAATCACCAATCGAATCTATCTTTCAGAAGTGAACAAAGAATTGTGAATCCTTATCTGATTGCCATTTTCTAAGATGACTGGTAAGTGCAGTTATACACTTATCTTATCCTAGCCCCTAGGTCATTCCTTAGGTAACACTGGAGTAGAATCCCAAGAATAATCTGATTAATACAAACATCAAGTTTATCAAAAATAATATTTATATAAAAGTTAAACCAAACAGTTTTGAGTTTGTCAGCAACAAGTCCTTTTCAAGAGAAAGAAATCTCAGGGAGAAGACAGGATTTCTCAGTAATGTCATACAAGTTAACCTAATATACTGAACAACAAAGTATAAATTCACTGACTTCAATTATTGTCTTCTGAGAATACTGCTAAGTGTTAATCTAGCTCACATGTGTTTGTCACAGAAAACCCATTAAGGGACAGTTCAAAATCTCTGCTTGAAAGCTAATCAAAAGAGACTGATCTGTGCTAATTCCAGACTCATAATCTTATTAAGGAGGAGAATCAGCTTATTCACCAACCATGACCTTAAAATGTCTCCAACGATCAGCAATCTTCAAAGTTCAGAAAACCTAGACCCAGTGGTGATCAATGCTTACACTTCATTCTTCCATCTCTTGAAGAATGTCAACAAGCATCTGTTTTCCTCTATGGAAGACAATATACGAAACTCAAATTCTAAGCACGCCAAACTAATTGTCATCAAAAGTGGGTAATCATCTCAAATGCACAAATGACCTATCAATCTGTCTCGTATGTGAGTGCAATCCTTCTCCAAGCTCCTAGAATACGTCAATCACAAATAAACTACAGCAACAATATCACCAGCCACCTTCTTTCAACTACTACAAATTCTTTATGATCTTAAATCTTTCAGCATCTAATATGGTTAACATTCAACTCATTTACCCAAACACCTTAACCAGGTGACAATAGATACTCAAAAGTTAAAAGTTCCACAGTATTACCTAGCACTTACACTAGTATAGCTTCGACACAAAACGTAAATCACTAAAATTCATGTATAAATTTCCCCAACAAAATCAGTATGGAACAACGAAAAAAAAAAAATGAACTTCAAAAAACTCTAAAATACATCATTGTTGATTACAGTGTCGATAGCACACAACAATGTAGTTGTAATCTCACATACAAGAATACATTGGACTCTCAAATTTCAACAAGAATAAAGCTTCACACTTTACAAATCTAGGATTGTGAAATTTTCAAAAATTGATAGACCATGAAAAACTAATTCAACCTGATATTTCAAAAACTAGATAAACAATTGAATCAGGACAAGTAAATAAAGTTCATGTTGAATTGAAAGTTGCAAAAACCAATGCACGAAGTCAAACAGAAGATGAAATCAAAAGAGGAAACGGTTACCTTGATTGGAAATTTGCAAAGTTGAAATCTTTGAACTTTTCTCGGGAAGATTTAGATTTAGGGTTTATCGAACAAAAGCAAATAGACATAGCACAAATGAGCCAGTCTGTTGGGTTGATCCGGACTAACCGTGTGGAGCGGTCACCCGGACCCCAAACTTCTTTTGGGCAGTCAACACGTTTGGGTTTGGACCGATGAAAATTTTGTTCTTTTTTCTCGGAAGCCCATGAAATATTTGTTAGTCATATAGATTTTTCATTTTTTTTTTTCACATTTATTAAATAATTAAAAATTTATTTTAAATATTTTAAATAAAAATTTATGAGAAACATAATATTAAGAAAATTATTTGAATTCAAATATTTATTTAAAATTTAAATTATTTATTTAAACAAGTAAATATTTTATAATTCTTCAACATATTATCAACGGTGACTACTATCAACGCATAACTACCGATCAATATATTATTTAAAAATTTAAATTAAAAATAATCAAAAAAAATTTATCCAAAATTTTGTATATTTTGGTTATTAAATAAATTAATAAATACGAAAGTAGTATTATCTTTTTATAAAAATAGAGAGTGTTTTATAGATACTGTAGGGTTAACTTGTCTAACAATAAAATGGAAATTTAGCAAAAATGATCCATTTACCCAAGAAAATTGCATGAGTGCCCTTTAGGTAAAACAATTGTAAAATTATGTCTAAATTATTAAATTACCCTTCTGACATTTCCACACAGTTAACCCTTAAATTACTAACTACGTGTTTCGGATCCGTCTTTAATTCGATTCCCGTTAATTAATAAACTTTAGCGATAGATCCAAAACTTTTAATTTCACTTCGGGTTAACCTTTGATGGTCAAATATTGACCTGAAATTATTATATTTATTTTCTTTTTTTTAATACATGTTATATTTATTTTCAAATTTTGGCCAAGTAAATGAAAAAAAAAAAAAAAAAACCATTTAATTTGTGATATATTACGGGCAAAAAACGGGTCGACCCATTTTACACATGATAAGACTTTTATCCAGCCACCAGAGTCTCTTCAAAACCCTAAATCGAAGCTAAAACCCTTCGTCTTCATAAAGAAACCTCTCTCTGTCTCAGTCTCACAACAATGGGCAGCAACCAAGCCGCAGTTTCATTCCTGACCAACCTGGCTCGTGCGGCCTTCGGGCTGGGCGCGGCGGCAACCGTGCTGAACTCCTCACTCTACAACGTGGACGGAGGGCAGCGAGCGGTGCTCTTCGACAGGTTCCGTGGCGTGATCGACGAGACCATCGGCGAAGGGACCCACTTCCTGATCCCCTGGCTCCAGAAACCCTTCATCTTCGACATCCGCACCCGTCCCCATACCTTCTCTTCGATTTCTGGGACCAAAGATCTCCAGATGGTCAACCTCACCCTCCGTGTCCTCTCTCGGCCGGAGGTCCCACCCAATTCCACTTTATTATCTTTCTTGTAGATTGTTTTGCAATTTGATACTTGATGTAGTGTATAAGTTTGAACCTTCTATTTAAGTGAAATTGTAAACAGTTGTTCTATTGGTGTCTCACTTACATGTATTAGGTGCCTTGTATTTTTATTTAATGAAAATGGGGTTTTTTGTAGGTGTCACGGCTGCCTTACATTTTCCAACATCTTGGACTTGAGTATGATGAGAAGGTGCTTCCATCAATTGGTAATGAGGTGTTGAAGTCTGTGGTGGCGCAATTTAATGCGGACCAGCTCCTTACTGAGCGTCCCCATGTGTCGGCATTGGTTCGCGAATCTCTGATTAGGCGTGCGAGGGATTTTAACATTGTCCTAGATGATGTGGCCATTACTCATTTGTCCTATGGAGCGGAATTCTCCAGAGCTGTGGAACAGAAGCAGGTGGCGCAGCAGGAGGCTGAGAGGTCTAAGTTTGTAGTCATGAAGGCTGATCAGGAGAGAAGGGCTGCAGTTATTCGGGCTGAGGGTGAAAGTGAGTCCGCACAATTGATTTCAGATGCAACTTCGAAAGCAGGTATGGGATTGATTGAGCTCAGGAGGATTGAAGCATCGAGGGAGGTGGCAGCCACTCTGGCGAGGTCACCTAATGTTGCATACCTGCCTGGTGGGAAAAAATAACATGCTTCTGGCACTGAATCCAGCCATGACTGCTGGCCGTTGAATAAACTGGTAATTCATAACTCATGAAGTTTCTGTTTCCTATAAAAAAAGATATAACTCATGAAGTTTTTAGCCTCGACCATGAAACATTGGATGGATACTGAATTTACTGGAACTTATCAGTTAGTGTTAGTTGTTTTATACGTTCTATGGATGCAAGTTTATTAAGTAATCAGTATGACCAGGTCATATAAGGGCATGTCGATTAAACTGGAAAGTCCATTAAATGCCTTAATTGGGACTCTTAAAGAGTTTATCTTTAATGTATAACAGTTGTGAAGTAATTAATGAATTTCCAATTGCAAGTAATATCCTTTTGTAGATGTTCTTGAACGATAGGAAACGGAAGTTTAGAGTTCAAGTTTTGCACGTAGAAGACTGATGAAAGCGCAATTAACTTAATTGAAAAGGAAACATTTAAGTTTTAGACAGAAGATACTGTTGCTCTTTTGTTTTGTCTTTTTGGAAACTTGTTCTACAGCAATAGTATGTAGAATTATCTGGTTTTTTTTCCAATTAATTTGCCGGTTTATTGATGTAGCATCTGTTAGACTGTGGATCCCAAAGTAATTAGACTAAACAAGGTGATTTATAATATAATATTTTGAATAATGGGCTGAAGGCAATGACTTGCTTCAAGCATCTGGATGCGTGAACAATACCTAATTGCATTGTTAAGTTTTTAAATTGTAGTTGCTACGGTGCACCATGTGGCTGATACGTGCTAGTCTGCTAGATATGTTATCTTGAATTGTGGTTTGAAGTGAATCAAGTTTACATGTTTTGAATACTAGATGATGCTTGATGTAAAGAGTAGGAAGTTCAAGATTGTTCCTATAAAAAATATACCATTGTTCCCATGAATAATTTTCTTTAATCATGCAACATTGTTCACAACCTGCTGTCCTTACTGTTGTAAGTTTGATTTACAATATCTTAATAGACTTTGAAAAGTGGAAGAATTGAAGATAATATGCCTACAATTGTCATGCGAATGCTGTTTCTGTAATTCGCGTTATTTATATAAAAATTGCGTCTTTTGTATTATTTCTGTAGAATGTGTCTTTATTGCAATGAAAAGATCGATCTTGTGCCCATTTCTCACCTCTCGAAGTGATAAATAATTAATTGTTTGGCAGTTTCTGATTTGCTTTTATGGACAGCGTAGATATGATCTGTTTCATAGGCAGTATGTTAGAAACTTCTTATAGTCCATGGTCTCCATCAGCAGTTAGAATTTTGTGGTGAAGATTTCCACTTTTACGACTGTAATCATTAATAGTTGCTTATCTCTGTTTTGTTTTGCAGGGTTTTTTCATGTGGCCTAACAGCATGATCAATTTGTGAATTTGCTGAAGCATTGTCTGGCTTTAGTAATGGAAAGCTTTTTCTGTCATTAGATTAGACTCTATTTTTGTTCTGAAGGATATAAACATTTTGAGAATCAAATTTTTAGATTTAAGGAAGTCAGTCTGGTTATTGAAGATGTAAACCATGTGTTTTTTGTCAGAAATTATTGACTGTCCAGTTATTTTAGGGCTACAAATACGGGATAATTATTTGTGTTGAACATAATGCTTTATAAATGTCCCGCCAAAGTTTCACTATCATCTTGTGTTTCATCCATCGGATGGCCCACCTTCAAACGTTGCAGAGTATATTCTATACCATAAATTTTTCTTATTACAACCATAATCAATACCATAAAATTTTCATATTACAAGCACAATCCTCTTCCATGCATAGGTTTTAGTCACTTATGAATCTGTGCATTTTGTGAAGTTAAAGCTAGCTTTGCATTTCAATTGTGGATGTTTTCTTTGCCCTTGTTTTGACGATAATCAGTAGTTCATAGATGCGATTGACTCGAGAAGGTTTAGGTTAATTTTATTGGGTTATTAATGCGCCCGGTCGGCTTGTGGTTTTTATTATTATTATTTTATTTGTAAAGTAGCATGTCACCAAAAGAAATAGGCATGCAAGAGCTTATGACCATGGAATTTTAACATTGCTGGAACTAGTCTGTCATTAGCTTTCCGCGGAATAGGTTGAATATGATAATTTGTTTGTGTTTGTTGAGGACTTCAGTCTAAAGTACTGCATTCTGAGGTGAATACTCTGATGAAACCATCATTCATGAAACGGTTTTATCAATCAATGTGAAAACATTTAATAAAGGTTTTGGGTGTTAAAAATTTTCAAAGCTTTGGGAAATTAAGCAGTGCAAACGACTTTTGAAAGATTAGAGCTCCCAGTGACCTAAGCCAAACGTCAACCAAAATTAACATGAGTCTTTAAGCTCTGAGTAGTTTGTGTCAAGTTATATACGTGAAGGCACTCATAAATAGCCAGATATGGTGTTTTAGCCAGTCTATCATATACCGCACTGTAAATCTCTCTTAAGCCTAAGCACATGTTAAATTGCAGATCAGACCCAAAAAAAGGGATTTTAGACTCCATATTTTGAAGTGCTGGTTTCATTCATAAGAAGCCATGTAGGCGATCAGGTCGCAACACCAAGTCACAGCTTATAAAAGTAGGAATTTAACGGAAAAACTCATCAATATAACCAGTCTTTGTGTAAGAAAAGCTTACAGACACAAAAAAATTGAGGCACCTGCACTCGTTGTTAATTTATAACAAGCACAAGCTTTACGTAGGAAAAAACAAAAACTCTCGGTATCCAATTGAAGGTTATTGAAAAGACTTCTTCAAATAGTCATCATTTGTTCATAAAAGATGGAATAAAAACTCGGCCGAGTTGGCCGAGTTCTCGCCGAGGACTCGTCGCTCGGCCGGCTGCCGATCCAAGTAGCGCCGGATCGGCAGCACAAATCGGCCCAGGTCAAAAATCGGCCCAACTCGGCCATAACTCGGCCCAACTCGGTGCAACTCGGTCAACTCGGCGCTGTTCCAACTCGGCCCTTTTTTTTTGCTATGTTATCATTTATATATTATATATGATGTTGGTTGTGTACTTGTGTTTGAGATTGAAAGAAAGATGGAAGGTCCTAAGTAGTTTAGATGTGATGGACTTTTGAAGTGTTGTTATTTTTGTTTATTACAGGTGGAATTGTTAAAAAAATAGTGGTTATGTTGCCGAAATTTTTAAAATATCTAGTATTTATAATTATGTAATTGTGTTAAAGTGACTTTGAAAATTGTATGAGATAGGTTTGATGGTGTTTTGTGATCATATGATTATATTTTGATCATATAGAAAATTTTTAATTTTATTTTTTATAGGTTTGACCATTGGTCAACGGTTTGACCGTTGACCGATGGTCAAACCGAGTACTCTCCGAGTTGCCGAGTACTCGCTACTCGCTGCCTCGCCGGTCGAGTAGCGAGTAACGAGTTTTGGAACACTAACACATCAGCAATTAAAAATGCATCCAAACACGCATCAATGATTTTCTTTTACCATACAATATGATAAGTAAACGCTACTCCAAATTGTGATTTATCGTAACGTTAGTAGTATCACGAGAGGTTACAAGTAAAATACATATGACCATCTTCATAAGTTCATATATTACAAACACCACTTTGCCCATTAATTGAATTGTGGAAAAGCAGACAAAGTGACTCATCTGCCAGGAACTAAGTGCCTCACAAAAATATAAATAAATAAAATAAAATAAAGGATAAATTTTTTTTTGAGGTACAGAAGAGTTTGATCAATCAACTAAGGAGAAGCTGATAACCAATGTAAAATCATCTACTCATTACGGGAAGTTCTTGATTCCATTTATTTGCCACCAGTAATTTCTCGATGATAGTCTTCAACGCGGAAGCACTTCCACCACATTTCTGATCAGCAAAGCAAGATCTTCCTTCTTCGGCTGCCTTGCAAAGCTGTGGATCCAATGGTACTCTTCCAAGGAAAGGTACTGCCATCTCCACGCACATTTTTGCCGCACCACCGCTGCTTCGATCAAATACTTCACTGCAGGCAATCAAATCTAGCATCTCTGGTGCTTTCTCTCTCATATATTCAATGACTTTCTCAGTAACATCTTGCTGTTCACCAGTCTCTGTTGCCCTCATGAATCTGAAATCTGATAATGCCTGGCACAAGCCACTCATGTTCTCAACAACACCAAGAACAGGGACTCCAACTTTCTTGCAAAAATTCACTTCTTTCCGCACATCAATAAGAGAAACTTGCTGTGGAGTAGTAACAACGATTGCACCATCTATTCCAGTAACTTGGAGGAATTGGACAATAGAGATGTGCTCATCTGAGGTCCCTGGAGGTGCGTCAACCACTAAAAAATCAATCTCTCCCCAATACACATCCTTCAGGAATTGCTTGATTAGCCCATTCTTGCGAGGTCCCCTCCATATGACAGCTTCATCGGGGTCAGGGAGCATGAATCCTATAGACATAACCCCAAGGTTGGATTCAACATAGACAGGAGACCACCCAAGATTGCTCTGGTGAATGTCTTGACCTTCTAAGTTAAGCATTTTTGGGATGCTAGGTCCACAAATGTCAATGTCCAGGAGACCCACTTGGAAGTCCATAGCTGCTAATGCGAATGAGAGCTGGGCAGAGAATGTGCTTTTTCCAACTCCACCCTTCCCAGACAAAATCAATATCTTATGCTTAACAGTAGCCATTCGTTCCGCAATAGCAACCAAGTCTTGCAAAACCCGATACAAAATATCAAATAAAACAAGGGATTATTAAGACATAGTATGGTCAAAGATATCACACAATCAACAGGGATAAAGTCTAAGTAGGAGACGCATTCTTTCATATGCACAAGAAAGCATCTGCACCAGTTTTTGATAATATTCAATCAACCAATAGTGATTGTTTTTTCTGCTTTCCATCACAATCATTAAATATATTCTATCAAAATATAAGCATTGCTTTCGACAATGCAGCTTGCACTGCAATGTATGGTGCAGCCAAATAAGCCAAAAAGGTTAAATTAAAAACCTGCAGATGCTTGTTATTAGAGAAAGCTGGCAATGTCGTTACTCTATTTTCCAAATTGTTTTATGACAATATTACCAACTAATTAGTAATGATAGAAAAGAAAATCACCAGATGGAAAAACAATTTCCTTAAAACTTTCCATATGAGTGTTATACATAATTGAACAGATGACAAACTAGAATATAAGTAAAGCGCCTTCTCAAAGTCAACACTTTCTTCAAGATGCTAAGAAACGCTAATCACCAACTACAAGCACCCTAACCCTAGCAGTAAAAGATTAAGGCCATGAAAAAAAAAAAAAAAATCATCTAGTGGCAGTACTTCGAGCATAAAACTACATAAATAAATAATCAAGCACTCAATGATTGAGGCTTGTCATTAATCCATATAGGGTGAAACGGACACAAAATCCTTTTCAAACTAACTCACCTTTCAACTATAACCAATTTCTTTTACTACACTAGTTTAACAAAATTACAATCTTCACAAAGCTTTTCTATCCATAGTCTTTACCAGACCTGGAAGTTTCCATATATGAGTACATAAATCACTATTCCTTCATAAGACATTATCATATTTAGACTCAATGACCAAAATTTTATAACCGAGCATATGATAAGAAACTTTCCTCAGACACAAAAAAACATATAAGAAAAATCTACACAACTACAATGATCTCATAAGTTCGGTATTTCTCGAAAATTATTAACGAGGAATTGTTATGAGAATCTCCTCACAATCTACAAACCACAAATCATATGTAACGTAAAGACGAGTGAAAATTCTCCACCAGACTACGAAATTAACTATGCATGAGAAAAGAGCTTGATACCTTTTTATCATCAAATGATAGATACTTTTACCTAATTGATAAGTCACTAAATATCTGCAAAATAAGTGATGATAAATATATATATATATATATATCTATCTGCAAAATAAGTGATTCGACAATATGAATTTCATATCGTAACCTCCCACAGATACAACGTCTTATGTATTCTATTTTAAAATTAAAAATCAAAGTATTGCTCCATTCAGACTAATATGTCAATTACATTCAGCAACAATCATGTATTCCGAACTCAAATGGAAAAATAAACAGCAGATTCACCACGGTAAACAGAATCACTCAATTTCCTACAACGAGGCACCCAGTATTACTTACGGCTATAGGATCAATGCAGTTCATTGACTGTACTTCACAGTCGAACTACACTATACCTTTAAAAAACAGAAATTGTAACTACCCATCTTCACCAAACAGAGAGACACACATGTTCTGCAGTGAGATTCACATAAATCACCATCCTTAACAGATTTCTAATATTAATAGTAGCATAATTCATCCAAAATATGAAAAGTGAATCTCAAGGTAAAGAGTTAAAGAAATAGAGAGAGAAAAGAGTAGAAACCAGGGTCAGGGCCTTTAGGGGCAGTAGCACAAACTTCCTGGTTAGGACATCCTGCACACGCATCAGATTTTCCCGCTGCCTCTGATTGTGGACCTGGGCAGTCTGACCAACGAAACAACATAAAAAAATAAAAATAAAAAATAAATTAATTAATTAATTAATTAAAAAAAAAAACCAAAAAAAAGGAATAATCGACAACAGTAGTAATCAATCAGAGTTATAAGACTCACGCTCGTTGGCATTTTCAGGAATTTCTCCGTTCTCCATAGGCGGTTTCTATAAAAACACCAAAAAGAATTTGGAGATGAGACATCTAATATCATAACAACCGCATGTTGTTGATAAATAAACAAACTCCTACTAATCATAAAAGCATGACAAATCTACAACAAATAAAGTAGAAACAGCTGAAACCCTTAATGGATATATACTTACAAAAATAAAAGCAAAATACAAGTTGAACAGATATCTGACAATCCAACACGATATGTATATATATATATATATATACACACACGCACACGCAAAAGCAGAGAGAGAGAGAGAGAGAGAGCTAACGAGCGAAGCGGACTCGATAATGCTATATAGCTTATAAGACTGAATAAGAATAAAATACAGACACGACTCAGCAAGGTCGGTTTTGTTTATGTACTGGATTATCAATAATTTGACTTTTTTTTCCTAATGAAATTTAGATTTGACCGTATCATCCATCGTTACTTATATATAAGTAATTAATTTTCTGTTTAAATAATCTATTTTTATTGCTTCAATTGTTGAATTACTTTCCATAAAATAAACATAAATGTTATATTGCTTGGGTATCATGCTAGTATTGATTATGATTTTTAATTCTTCAAGCTTGCAATTTTCAGTGTAGGCCTGTTGTATTCTTTTTAATTTATTTTTTTAAAAAAACGTTTAAAAATCGCTAAATTATACTAATTGAAAAAAAAAAAAAAGTGATAAAGCCAATTCTATAACTATAAATTAATTGGTAATAATATATATATTTAATTGGTAATTTGGTACCTATTTAAATATATATATATATATAGATAACAGATAGGGCAAGGAGAACTAGTAAAACAAATGGTCTCCAGCATTTTACTTCTCTGTAATGGTTTGATTTTTAATTCCATAACACTTGAGGTGCAACCAAAGTAAAACTCAATAGTTTGATTTTTTTTTTTTCCCCTCTCACATAACTAGATGAGAGCACCTAAATCAACTATTTAGTTTTCTACGAAACCTAACAGACTTCAGGGTTTCCACCAAGTCAAGAACCTCCAAAGATAATCAAAGTCAAAATTCCTAGTAATAAGATAATCAAAGTTGAAGCTCCTAGTTATAAGTTCCCACTTCATATGAGGTGGGGGGTTCAATCCCTCCAAATAAATACTAACAAACACTAGTTTGGAATGGATTCACTTTTAATTATGAGATTAGATTGTCTCCATTTTCTTCAATTTAAGGATAGCTATCCAGGTCGTGCTAATAGTTAAAACAATTATCCATATAGTGCTAGTGGCATGTAGTCTTGGTCAGCCCCAATAATTCTCTAAGTTACAAGGTATCATTCAAAAAACCAAAAAACCCTCTTCATGCTCACACTTAAAACTGTGAATTCGAAGTTATTCAGCCAAAAGACAATCTGCATTCCAAGTCTATCCCTCATATGTGTGCATCCTAGATCATGAAAGACGATGAAGCACGAAAAACACCAGACCATTTACAAACTCATGTCATGGGAAATGAACATTATTATTATTACATCAATCTACTTCAGATAAAAAGTAAAATTACCAGGAAGCTTACATCATCCCAAAAGGAGATCATATGATCATGAGAGACAACATAGAAAGCAAAAGCACATACAACAAACCCCAAATCAAGGTTATTGTCTTCTTTATGTCAAACAACATTTACCCTTTCTCAAAGGTTCAATTGATACGAAACAATGCAACATGCGGGGCTTGGAAATTATGAATCCCCCTGCCCGCCCTTCACCCCACCACAACCCCAAAACACCAGCAATGAAAACAGCAGTAAAAATGACTGTCCCGAGACACATAAGTTACACTGATTATTCCAAACTTAGCGACAAGATCCCATATTTCCAGCTTTGCATCATGAGACAGTATTAGCAGTAGTATACACACTCCCACCTTCCTGAGAACTGTTAATCAACATTTTTGTATCCAACTTGAGAGCAAAAACCAACATTTCCACAACAGGTCAAAAACAATGGCTGCTTCATCCAACACCCAACATTCAAACTATTACAAGTCCTCAGTTTATTCAAAGCAATGTATCCCTTCATTTCTCCTCCTTTTATTTCTTCTTTACCAGTCAGCTCTTTCTTCACTTGTACATAATCTCTTTACAAATGTTTTTCGTTTTTCCTTTTTTACTTTCTTTTAGAAGCAATGTGACCAGCCCAGGCCAAAGTTCATTCAATGCAACAACGAAGCAGGAACCAGCTAGGCATACGCGGTAAGAGCTCCTCTCACGAGTTGCTTATAATTCAAGGTAATGACAAACTTCACTGCTTGACATCTTAGCATACAACTAATGGTGGCTTTTATTTCCACTGGCTATTTAGACGGCAAATCAAGCGAAGTCTAGTCCAGAATCCACATCTGTGGAAAATGGCAATATCTTGTCTACTAGCCATAAAAACGGAACTCATACCTTGTAGCTTGACAAATGATGGTGTGATTAGAAGAGGAATTGCCCTCTTCACAAACCAGCAGGTCTCTCAAACAAGACAAACAAATGGAATCCAGACAAAATGTCTCCTCATAATCAGAGTCATTAAAGCATCGCCCACAACGAACACAGCGTTCTATGCAAAGCATGCAAGCCCTACACAACTGACTATGTTTCAATTGGCAACTCTCTGTTGGGCAATCGTAAACTAGTCCTACCCTTTGGCATTTAGGGCATGATTCAATGTCGATGGCACGATCATCATCACAAGAGAGAGCATAATTATCCCAACCATAAAATCGTGGTTCACGGGCTCTCAGCTGCACATAGTCATCTGCACCAAGTAAGGACTTCAACTCTTCAAACTGCTCATTCATGACACCCTTGCGATCACCAACTCTTAAGTGCTTTATGCCTGGAATGCCAACAGACTTGAAGGTCCTTAAATTTGACAAAATCCCCTCAATGCTCAGTCTCATACAACCTGGCACACTAAGCTGCAAGCAAAGAGCCCAAAATTTGTGAGCTCATCATGTAACAACGAATAAACTGCAGAATTAGAATAAACAAAAATACAATACACAAAGGAAATCTGAAACACTTCCAACCAATGATATTACACGCAAAACAGAGAAGGAAATCCTAGACAATAATTGCAAGAGTTAAACTCCTAGTGAACTTCAATTTTCAGCCAAGGGAGAAGAGTACGGGTGCTCAAACCAATACTACAACGAAATATGTGCAGTGTCGACACCAGCTAATACTGTCTGATTCATTAGATAAATGATATATTGGATTCTTTAATATTGATCGATGTCAGATCTAACTCATCTGTGATACTGCAATCTACATTTGATGTGAACAGACAAAGCCAATACAGCAATACGCTATCAACATAGAAGCCTTTTCGAATGCCGTTAATAACGCAAGATTTTGTTTTAAAAACAAATTTATGGCGTGACAGAGATCCAAATTCCCTATAATTTGATTTCCTAAAATGACATAAAATCAAAACCAAACATTTGAATTAAATACAAACTCTAACTACAAGAAAAGTAGACTTTTCCTTTCCACTAATTTACTTGCTGTATTCACAGTGCTTTAGGCATGAAGATGTTAGCAAATGCATTAAGGAGCAAAGTTAAAACATTTGTATCAAATAAAAACTCTTACTACAAACAGATATGTAAAAGCACATGCATATTATATAACCATATAACATTTATAACGCAATTACATTAAATTTATTAATGCAAGTTATAGCAACAAACACTGACCTTGGTCAGCCTCAGATTTCTTTCAAGAATGCGACTCAAACCAGTATCAGAGATTCTTGGACACTTGACTAGACTCAAGCATTGAAGAGTTCCCTGAGCCCTGTCAGTTAACTTCACAAGAGTCTGGTCTGTGATCTTCTCGTTCAATGGATGATCAATGTGGATGCTCCTCCATAGTAGAGAATCACTCCTGACTGCATAACGCAGAGACCTACAAACCCTCTCAACGGCAAGGAGCTCCTTCAATCCCAGATAACCAAGAGCGAAAAACAAAGCATCATGTGCAACACCACCCCCCTCAACCTCATATTCATCACAAAAATCAAAATCATTCACATCACCACCACCGTCACAAACCCCATTACCAAACCCACATTCATTAAAACTACCATATGGAGTCGATATTTCATCTATATTGAAGCTACCCTTTTCTTGTTGGAACCTCACAGAGCTATTTAAAACCAGATTGAAACCTGAAAAGAGTGTTCGATCACCACCTATATTGTCCTCAGACTCACCCCCCACCACCCCACATCCACACAAATCAGACCCAAAATCCTTATCAAATTCTTGAAACCAACCAGTGATAGTCGTGAAGGTAGACTTCACTTCCATGTCAAAAGGATCATCAGGCAACTCACCAAGAATCTCATCAGAAACAGCTTTATTAGACTCACCCAATTCAGCTTTCTCAACCACTTCCCAATTCCATTCCTCGGATTCCTTATCTAACCCGCCAAAACCCCATATATTGGTACCATTATCACTATTGAAAACCATCCCAGATCACCTAAAAAGACAAAAAACGTGTCCCCTTCTGTGAAAAAACCGTGACTTTAAAAGAACCCATCAAACAAAAACCCAAATTTCCAGGTGGGAAACAATTGAAGAACAAAAACAAAGAAATTGAAGAACTGGGTTTGGATCAAAATGGAATATTTAGAGGTTACACGAAACTTGAAAGCAACAAACAGCTGGTCCCTCTCTTAAATGAAGAAGATCAAATACTAGGAAGAAAACCCTAGAATGAAAAAACAAAAACAGAAGAAGATGCAATGTGTTCAAACCAAGAATGGAAAGTGATGAGGAAGGGGAGATATTTGAAGGGGATTGGTGTAATAGAAAGAGAAGACAGGTAATTGTTTTTGTCTTGTGTGATGGGCGCGTGTGGATTGTGCAATGTGCTAATCTGGAAACAAATATTTATAGCTCTGATATTGGAATTTGACCCATTGCTTTTGCCCTTTTTATTAGGAGATCAAACTGAGGTTGAGAGCGAGCACAATGGAGAGACATCTTACCGCGCCACGTGTCTTCCCATCGACTTCTCTGACCAATCACCATTCACTATCTCGCCTCCCTCTCCTAGGACCTGTGGCTGTCTCATTGGTCCTCATCTTGTTTGATAAGATTTAGATATGTTTTGAAAAAAAAATCAGATTTTGCTTGCTTTGAGGTTTTCTTTTAAATTTTATTTTTTTAAAAAAATTAAAATTATATTACTATGTATCAATGTTAGGTTTTTAATCTTATGATATATGAAAAGTCAATATCATATTAGTAATTATACATTATCCAAAAATATATCCAAATTTATTGTCCAAATAATGTGACAAACTTATGTATAATTATTACATTATTAATACATCATTTTAAAATTAAAGTGGTAGCTATAAATCAATTTGTTACATCATTTTGACAAAACTTTTGAACAAATTTTTGTCAAGTGTAATATTATTCCATATTTATTATAGTAATGCTATATTATCAAAAATTTTGACCAAATTTATTACCTAAATGATGTGATAAGTTTATATGTAATTATCACATTAGCATTATATCATCCTAAAATTAATATAGTAGCTACAAATCAGTTTGTCACATTATTTAGGTAAAATTTTTGGGTAAATTTTTAGAAAATGTGGTATTATTCTATTTATTCATGATAATGTGACAACTCACATATCATATAATTTGAGAATGAATTTGGACAAAATTTGGAAAGTCTAGTATTACCCGTTACTAAATTAAAGAAAAATCAATGTAAGCTATTTATGCTAACCAAAAGTTTCAATATACCTCCAACCTATGAATTTTGTTTTTCATAAAAATTGATACCCAATGTGATGAGTGGTTTCATTGGAATATAGAGACCAATTAATAAACATGTACGTATGTTTTGAAAATATTTACTTTCATAATTAGAAAATATCTATTTTTATAATAAAATATAAAAAAAAAAGAATCGCACCTATTTATAAAAGACATATAGTATGATCCAACGACACGGTCAGATTGAATAAAAAGGTGCAAGATCATCTCTAACTCCATTAGACACGTGTATAAAATAGGAGTTCAATTTGTATTTAGTATATAATTCCCCATTTAATTTGTCGAAGATCATGCATCTTATTCATGCAACTCAACATTATATATCATTTAATAAATGGGATATATCACACTTATAATATGTTATACAACTATTATTTTAAATATAATTTTGAAAATTGAAAGAGGGGAATACAACTAAAATCCACAGCCTTAACATGTGGTATCTCCTTTCAATTATTTGAATATTTCATGAAAAACTTCGAAACTTAAACACTACCCATCTTCATAAATAATTTTGTTAGATAGAGAATGGGAGAGAAGATTGGAAAAAAATAGTTTAACTTTGCACAGATTTAGGTGGGAGATTTACATTTCATTATTAATTATACAGTCACATATCATTGCACCATCCACCATCACAAATAGCTACTTTTAAATAGAAATCATTTAACATAATATCCATAATAATTATTAAGATACATGTTAATGTTGTAATTAAAGTGTGAAGGCCAACTAATTCGGGAGGTGGGGATATGAAATGAAGATTAGAGAGTAATGCTCCAACTAATTGAGGTGTTGCAACTAATGAAGAGTAGTTGGGTGGAATTAATCCAGTCTGATTACTCAAATGTTGCTTAACTGCTAGATAGACTGATGGTTCTAGCTCGACCCATTAAATCATAATCCAACTACAATCTTGAAATTACATCAATTTATTTCCACTAGATTTCATCTTTGAGTCTCTTAATTTGTCATGCCATTACGATTGCAAGATTGATTCTATTATACATGACTTATTTAACCTAAATATTGAAATCAAGCTCCTATCAAATCAGTTTAACAAGTGAAAAAAGTCATACTATATATGTATATATTCCATACATATAATTCTATAAAATCTGATTTTAAATGAATTTAAATGACTCCACACTATATAAGATAATATTATATTATACATGACAATATATTTTTAGGATGATAATTGATCTATCAATAATAGATAATATAACATACATTAATAATTAAAATATTAATTTCGTGATATGTTTATCTTGAAGCATAGAAAAAAAAAAAGATACCGAGTCAATGTCAATATATGAGTATAAGCAGCATAACATTGAAGTACTTGATATTATCATGTAGAAAAAGTTGGAGCAACCTTGTATGTAAAGAGAGTTCTTTTTTTTTTTTTCTGTCCTTTCTCTAAATGGGTGGTAACTAGTGAGGAATGTTATAAGAGTGAGGAAAAAGAGAGGCATACGTGGTTGGGAAAAGGAAACTTTGAGAGACAGGTAGATAAAAAAAGGTTGAAGAAGAAAAAAAGGACAGCTTGTTGAAGGGGTTACCTCTCCACCAAGTTGTTCTTTTAGCTAGGTTAGGCAGATTTTAGTATTCTTTGTCAATGTCATGTTTGCTCCTTGGCGTGGGGTACAAGCCCACTTAGTAAAAGAGAAATGTAGGGTCAAAGACTCTTTTCATTTGTTGCAATCACCAAATAACTTAACTCAATGTGATGCATGATTGGTAGCTGATGAATAGGAATAGATAAAATATGTTAACGATACCTTAATCATAAGAATGTTCATACATTTCCATTAGGGGTTTGATAACCACGATAAATTTGTATGGTTGAATATAAAATACTTGGAGTTCAAATATAAATATGTTTGTGTAAAGTTACATAGTAATGTATAATTAATTTTACATTTAGTAAAGTTGAACATTATATTTGTATAATTTAATATAAAATTTGTTGAAACAAGATTTATATCCTTAAAATATGTCACTGAATCGTGTTATGATCTAATAATAATGGTTATATACCATGAAATCATTCAAAAATAAGTTAAACTCAAGACTCAGTAGAGGACTATGATTCTATTATCCATAACAAATGTTTATGCACTTCTGACTATTCATCCATAAGTTACAAGGCAGTTCTGAAGAGCCTCAAATTTTCAAGATGCTTCAACTTTATTCGTGTGAAATTCGGTCAAGATTGGATAATGTTCGACACAGATGGAAATCTTGGACTTGTTTTGCTTTTATGTAAATGTGTTGCCTAGAAGTCAAGGAAAAAAGACTTGCTTTATAAAAGGAAACAGGTCCAGGATTCTTCATTCTAATTTTGTTGGATTCAAGTAGAGCTACTGGATTCTTTCCAATAACAAATCAGTTTTATAGTGACTTCTACCACATGCCATGCTCAATTATTGCCTCTAGATGAGAATGTCTGTTCTTTCACCACCATAAAATTCTTTTGGCCATATAAAGGATGCAATTAGAGATGGAGAAAAAGAAACGAATACATATCTTGCAAGTCAAATTATTCTTTTGATTGAAAAATTAACATAGATACGTACTTACAAATTAATAAGTTAATGAAAATTAGTTAGTCTTTCAATATATGAAAGTGAAAATTAGTTAGTCTTCCAATATACAAAAGTGAATATTATAAATTGTTTATTCAAATTTTGAAACCTTATTATGTACGGTAGAGACTTAAAAACACATGAGACATGTTAAGTGTTAATAAGAACCTAATTGAAAGTCTCTTCCAAGAAACATGGCTAGTGATACTAGCAATGCTTCTGGTCATTGAACTACAAGCAGTGCTACGTACAACTGAAATTAAGGGACACTATATTAGCAATGTCAAAAGACATTTACATCTCTGCTTCTCACAAGATTTATTACTTTTAAGAAGTTTTACACACAACAGATTCAAATGGACCGCCGAGCAATAACTAAGCATAATAGCGACTTGTTTGTGGCACACACCCTGAAGGGGATGGGAGAGAGGACCTGATGAAAAGACCAAGGAGGCTATACATGGCCACTTTATTAATGTATTACAAGTTGGCCCTAAGAAAAACCCAACTTATATGGCATCATACAAGCATGCTACATCTCTACAGGGTTGGGGGAATCCATATGTACCCATGTGTTTGAACGTAACCGGCTCTGGATAGCAACTCATCTGCTTCCACAGGGCCTCGGCTCCCTGGTTTGTACAGAGACGGCTTCATTTCACCATCATCAATCCTGTGCAGAATAGGCGTGAAAATTTCCCAGGCCGCCTGATAATTGAAACAATAGAACAGTCAAATGTGATGTCCTCATTTCCTTTGTGCTACAACGTCAAAAAAACATAAGTTTACAAACTGTTTACCTTCAACTCATCCCTGCGTACAAAATGCTGCTGATCACCTCGTATCCTATAAAACCAAATCCAATATCATCACACATTGTGCATGCATAGATGAAACAGTCTTCGAAATTATGTATATTATATAATTACTGCTAAAAATATATGTAAATTGTCCTCAAATTTATATTTAATGTCTCGATTGAATGCACAAAAATTTAAGAACAGCCAGACTCTGATTATGCAAAGCATATTCTGGACATATATAGACAGGATCGTACGTGTCAAGAATTAGACGCTCATAAGCCTCTGGAATTGAAACATCTTGATAACGCTGCCCATATGACAAGTCAAGTTCACTTTGTACTGTTGACATCTCAAGACCAGGTTTCTTGACCTGCGTGAGAACAGAAAGCAATTCGGGAAATATTATTTGTTACAACAGAAGCAGAAATGCAGAATCAATGTAAAGCATAATGAATTCAGCAAAAGCCTCATTTCGGTTACTTGGTGATAGCTAGATAAACATGTTATACATGAATTTGGAAGATTTTAGTGTTAAATTCAAATAATTCTTCCAAAATATGCTATCAAGAAAGAACACAGCATGATACCTCAATATTCTTTTTTCTTTTTTTTTTTTTTTTGAAGTATGATACCTCAATATTCTATCACAAGCATTCATAATATTTTCTTGAGTGTTCCTTACATAAAGTCTAGTGATTCTCCCCAATTTGGCATACTCAAGAGATCACAAATAAATAGGAAAAAGAGGGTTTACTAAAATAGAAAAAAGAGGGTTTACTATGGCATTCAAACACCAAAAGAATACCTAAAATTTGCAAGGAATGAACTAGATATATAGTTTAAGTTTAAACACCATAATGGAGGATAGCCACATAATACAACCCTATATATTTCAGACTTTTTTCAAACCAAAGCAAGTCCAGCAAAATATGCCTACTCAAATTTTAAAAGCAAATATGGTAAAAGGTGAACTAAACATAATTATAAAGAACAACTGGTCCCATAATGAAATCATCAAGACACTTACTGTCAATTTCATGTACATGGCTTCTGATGGTTGAAGACGTATTACGAATTCATTTCTTCCCTGCTTTTTACCTAAACAACAAGATGCAATTAAGAAACAAACTGATTAAAGGTTTGCAGTATTTAAGAGATCAAAATAACAAACCAATTTAAGGTCTACATAAAGAGACTAAGAATATAGCACAGCAGCAGCAATACATCGAGTATCAGCGGGACGTAACCATTCATAGTATGCCAATAAACAATGATTACCAACTGCTGACATGTTTGCTGATTACCAACTGTTGACATGTTTGCCAATAATGATTTAATTGCAGATAAACATGCATTGTCACTCTCACTCCAAAATTTGAGTACATCTTAGTTTCTTAGCATACAGTAAGAGAACACTTTCACTCATGCACTCGTGCACAATAGCACTAGTACTAAACTTGTATACCTACAATCTTGAGAGATTCTTTATCCACCCACATAGTAAACAAAATCAAAATAATTTCTTACCAATCTAAACTAGGATTTAAGTTTCCTTTAATTTAAGTAAAATTGAGTTTCATGCCATATTCGAGAAATGCTATAACTTTCATTAGACATAATTGACATTAGTCAGACACTTATTACTTTCCCCAATCCACTTAAATACGAAATATTGCAAAGAAGTACAATGAAGCAAAAAATCTCCCAGAGAAACTCATCTAGAGTTTTATAGGTCCAGAGTCATACATTTGAATATATCTCCGGGAACATCCTTAAATTGAACACGTAT
Organism: Nephelium lappaceum; assembly: GCA_021234005.1. Lineage (NCBI taxonomy): Eukaryota > Viridiplantae > Streptophyta > Magnoliopsida > Sapindales > Sapindaceae > Nephelium > Nephelium lappaceum. Next base: position 6,420,585 of record CM038004.1, read on the forward strand.
CTCTGCCTTCCTTGAATTTAATGCTTTGCCTGCCTTTAATATGAAAGGAACACCTGGAAACAAAGAGAAGTTAGAGAACTAGCTGAATTGGCATTGAAGTAGGAACAAAAAAAATTTCATGGTTCTGTCAACTCAATGCATTAGGTATACATATACAACAGTCACCAAGATCAAGTTGGAGAAATAAGAAATTTTCCAAATAGAAAGTTCAGAACCTTCTTCCAATCAACTCCAGCAAGTTTTAGAAAGGAAATTAAATAGATCAGGAAATCATGATACCTTCCCATCTTTCATTATGTATGCGTAGAATCATGGTGGCAAAAGTTGGCGTGTTTGAGAGGTCAGGAACTGTTGGATCCTCCCTATAACCTTCGTATTGTCCAAGAACAACCTCTTCATCTTTGATTGGAAGTACTGATTGAAGAACCTGAGCTTGAAAGAATAATCAGAAAATAGAACAAAAAAAGGCAAGAATGGGACTCAGATCACAAAAATCTAAGAAAAATAGATCTAACGAGAGATAGTGTATCACATCAATCATAACATATAAAAACTCCTTTTAGTCAAAACCCCTCCATGATTCATATATTCTTCATTATTTGCAAAAGTTTCCTCATCTGTTATATGTAATTGCGAAGGTAAATGGGCAACATATATGATGACAAATCTTATTTCAATGTAAATAATAGAGAAATTCATGGCAAATATATCAATAGCCTACTGAATAAATATTTGCAAATGATTTCCCAGAAATGGAGTGAAAAAATTCGCACCTTCACTTTTTCATCCCGGATGTGCTCAGGTTTCAAAGAGACTGGCTTTTCCATGGCAACAAGACATAGAACCTGAAGTTGATAAAACATGTAAATTTGAACACTTATGAAATTAAAATAATAGCAACCACACAAACTGTGATATGCTCTTACTTCTAAAAGCTCCAAAAACATATACACTCTGTTATGGAGACATAATTAAATGCTTATGATGCAAACATGGCATTATTAGACACACAAAGTTCACTTTGACATGGTATCGTGGACTCACCTGTAGTAAATGATTTTGAATAATATCACGAATAATCCTGCCAAAAAATAGATAAATTAATTTAATAAATGCATGATTTCTCAACAGTTTCATTGATCTTTACAACTACATAGCTCAACCATAAATATCCTCAAACTTGATTATCATCATAAATAGTTTGCTTTGCAATATCAGCTGGACAGATGGATGAACCAGTACCAAGAAATAAAAGCAAAATACAACTAAAGTTTAAATTTGCTAGATGCTTTATCTATGATAACAGCAAACATGAAGCAAAGGCCTGATTCTTTGTTTCAAGATATTGCAAAACAGGTCGAAAGTAAGCATATATAAAGCATACCCATATTCATCAAAGTATCCTCCACGACCTTCGGTTCCGAAATCCTCCCTGAAGACAATCTATAAAAGAAAAACGAAGCTACAGATTAGACTTTGTAGCATAACTATGTCGAAGCCCACATTCAAGTTTAACCCGAAATCTTTCACACTTTTGTAGTCTTAGAACTTAGGTAATCATTCCCTAAAATAATTTTGGTCAGGGAAGATGAGATGACACCCCACCAACAGTGCCTCAGTACTCATATCAACAAAAATTTTACCTATACAGCCTCCACCCACTAAAGTAAACTCCAATGTTAAATCCCTCACAAGAAGAATCTCACCTGTACATTGTCAATGTTGTCACGATTCCAAAGAGGCATAAAGAAACGATTTGCAAAACGCAGTACCAACTGCAAGTAACATAAGGAGAGGGATAAGCTGAGACTAAAAATTTTAGATTAAAAAATATATATATATCTATTCACAGTATATTATATATTACCAAGTTTTGGACCAATTCCTTTCCCAGATAGTGGTCAATACGGTAAATTTGTGATTCATCAAACAACCCCCCGATCTGAGCACTAAGCTGCTCTGATGAGTCCAGATCTTTGCCAAAAGGTTTCTCGACAACGATTCGAGTCCATCCACCAAGATCAGCTGAAAAGGATAAAAAATAATCCATTTAGTTAGATGCTTTAAATGTTCAGGGTAAAAGATAAATCCATGACTCTAAAATGCTAACTTGCAATCTGAACCGGCCAAACCCACATACTTCAAATCTAAATTTCAAGAGCTTAAGAGCAGCAAGAGATGAAATTTTTTATGTATGAAAGCAGTCAATAAATTACCAAACTGACAAGAAAAAATATTGATGATATCATAGGAAAACTAATGATGCATGATGATTTTGCTAATAGCCAACAAAGCATCAAACTTCCAGTATATGCACACTTGTGGTTATATCTACACGCATAGCATATAAACAGATGCTCATGAAATTTGAAGCTGTCCAGCCCATTAAAGCAACCTCAGAAAAACACTGTAACTCAGATCAGTGTCCTTCAGAAGATATGCATATGCTGCAGTTGATAAATTACAGAAGGGCAACCTCCACTTACACGGGACCATAAAACATTTACGACAAAGGGGAAGTACAAATAAACATTATCTGGCATACATGGATGCGCATATAAGTAGTCTAAACTGAGTTTTTTCAGCGCTACTAGATCAAGACATATTGAGCACACTTTCTCTGACTGGGGCACTGCAAGACAATAAACATTGTCTCCAAATTTTGCCAATTGATGATTCAATTAAGAAACTCCTTTTCATAAACATATTAAGCATTGCAAGAAACAAGAAAAAAAAAAAGGCAATCTTATCAATCAACATCTAGCAAAGACTACTCTGGGATAAAAAGAAAAATAGTAAAAGAGACTTGCATTTGTTCATGCAACACTTTCTGATCATCTTGCAGACAGATGGATATACTGATGGTGGAAGTGCTAAATAAAAAAGTCTGCGAGATGATCCTTCTGTACTGTTCTTTGAGAATTCATGCTCAGCTATTTTCTTGTCCAGTCGCTGAAAGCCCTCCTCATCATCATAACCACCACTTACATACTTAATCTACAAAATGTCAAAGCAATAACATGTTACCGGCAAGCAAATCAACAGAAAAACTATAAATAGAATTCATGAACAGGGTGTACTAACCAGTTGCAAGAACTTAGATAAATCCTCTGCAAAATCCAAAGGCGAACCTTTGTCACTAGTAAGATATCTGCAATTGACACCCAAACGACAGTTAATCCTCAACATTCTGCTATTTCATTAAATAATTAACTAAACATTTTATGAAATAATCAAAGTGAGCAGATATGAAAATTTGTGAGCAAGCATTGAACAGAATACTAGGTAAAAAAGTTAAAATACCTAACTAACAAATCTCGCAAACAAAACAACTACAGAGTTCAAAATAACAAGCCAAAAGACAATTCCTTCTTTCTACCACCCTCTGGAATAATTTATAGGCAAATATAATTCTTTACAACTACTCAACAGTTAAAACACAATTACTTTGAATGAGGCAATTAATCAACTGATACAAGAAAAGACTTTCGGTTCCACTCACGCTATAAAACACACTTAAAAGCAAGAATGCTAGACATTGTAACATAAAAAGGATTAAAAGCAAAAAAATCAAAGTTTAGAAACAAAAAGGTAACATAATCTCACCCACGAAGACGATTTCTCAGATCATCATCCGAAATCTTAGTCCTTGCATAGCCAAAAATGTGAACTTCATCTGGTGGTAAAAATCCCTGCAAAGACCAACATCCAGCGCAAAATTAGCAGAACAATGCAAGATTCTTTGAGAAGCCAATTGGAAACTCTACCACAAATGACTCTAGCTAATTACACACAAAGTATAAACTAATCTTCTCCAAGTCAATCACATCGATAGTCAAACACGCTCAATCAAACTAATAATCATGATCTATAAACACAACAAAAAACACCACCCCAAAAGCACCAAACCCTCTTTTCTTCATCAAAAAACAAGCAATCAGATACAATTCTAATTCAAATTGATCAAACCTGACGATAAAGATGGAAAAGAGCAGGAAAAGTCTTTTTCTTGGCAAGATCTCCAGAAGCACCAAGAACAATAATCGAAAGACACCCAGTTTCAGGCATGTTCTCGTCTTCTCTTCCAAACGAATCACTCCTAAAACTGGACCTCTTCTCAACCACCCACTGTCCTGTACCCATCTTGATCTTCTACACTCTATATATATATATATATATATATATATATCAAACAAACACTATTCAGTCAGCATTAACCCATCTATCATCATCCAAAACAGTACCATTAAATGAATTCATTGACTGCCCACAACACCTTAGATTCGTTTAAATAAACATACGGTTAAAACAAGTAAATCAAATCTAAGTCTTCATGTTTTGTCTAAACATCCTCGGTTTTGTCGAAATAAAAAGACCACAAGCCGTATAGAAAAGAAACAAAGAAAAACAAAGATTAAAAACATTTTGGCGAGTGGGAAATCTCTGAATCCCAAGAAGAGAATAACAGCTTTTACAGATCCCAAATAGACTCAGAATTCAATTACGGGAAATGAAGAAACCATCAAACGTGACATCATGAAATGGAACCGACTACTTACGAGACACCAGCAAGCGAAAACTGACGACAAGAAAATCAGTGGTGGAGAACAAGAAGAAGAATAAGAATTGCTTAGTGTTTGTTTTGAAAGTTGATTTCGATGATATATAGTTATAAACAGTCGGGTTCCGATTCACCAACTTTTTTTATGATTTTTGGTACTGTAGCAGCCGTAGTTGACGCCAACAAATAATATTTTTTAAAGGGAGATTTACCTTCGACTTATCTAAAAATTTAATATTCACATAAGTACAATTTTTTAGTTTTTTTTGGTAGTGCTCTCTCGTGCACTAATGAATTGACTACTTGAACCGTCACTAAGTATAGTTAACAGTATAAAAAATATTAAAATATAAAATTATATTTAAATAAATTTACTTTTTAATTTCTTTTAAAATAAATTTTAAAAACTTTAAATAAATTAAAAATAAATTTAATCTTATCTTCACCATTTATCTAAAAATAGACGGTGAAGATTAATTTAAGAAAAAAATTTAAAAAATTTAATAAAAATATCTTTTTAATTAGATCTCCACCATTCGTTTTTTTATTATTTTTTTGTGTAGAACCCAAGTGATTTTTTTTTTATCTTTTTGAGGTTGATGATAATTTTTTCATATGAGTTTCATATGATTTTTTTTAGGTTGGAGATGGTTTTTTTTTTTTAGTTCTTGAAGATAATGAAAAATTTTTTGTCATTGATTGAGTTGAAAATTCTTTTTAAGTGGAAGATGAATTTAGGGGATTAAAATGAATTTTTATTTTTGGTAATTTTGGTTTTTTAAATCTACTACGGTATATAAGGGTAATTTTATCCTTTAACATATTTTAAACGGTGAAAGTAGCCACTTGATTGTCAAACTCAGTCAATCTAATAGTCGAAGGGAGGACACTACAAAAAAATAAAAAAATTTTATGCGTATGTAAATATTAAATTTCCAAATAAGTTAGGGGCTATTCTCTCATATTTTTTGAGGGCTTATATTTGATTGCCCTTGTTTTATACTTGATTGTAATTTTGGCCCCTGATTAATGGAGGATTCTGATTTCATCCAGTTGTGTCAACACCAAGTACAACTATCTTTTCAAAAAAAAAAAAAACACCAAGTACAACTAATAAATCTACTACTTACCACTGCTACCACTTCATGATGTACTAGGCGATGTGTCCATTTGTCTAAGGTATATTTTTATTTATTTTTTATTTTTTATACAGTATAAATATATATTATCTATCACAATTATCTAAATTAAAATATTTTAGAGCAGTCCGAATAACTACCTAAGTTAAATGGAAAGTCTACTCTCCATTTATAAAAAACTAAACTAAAAATCGATCTACATAAGGGATTAATGAAAAATTAGTCTTTATTGAGTCTGTGGACGCGCAAACTCGTGCGTTGCTTTCTTTTGATAAAAAATACATAATGGAAATTGCCACATTAGTGAACCACTTTAGAGTGGATTTTTTTTTTTTTGGGAGTTTTTCACCTGCGACCCAAATTAAAAAGAAAAATTCGTTTTATGCATTTTTCTATAAAGATTTGTTTTTAATCCTTCAAACATATTATTTTCATTATATATCAAAGTTTATCAAACTATTCTCATTCCAAAATTTTAAAAGCATGAAATTTAAATCTGATATTAGATTTTATAGGCCCACAAAACCTGTGACGCCACAAAACTTGAATTAGGTTTTGTAGCCCTACAAACCCAGTATCGGGTTTTGTGGGCCAATAAAACCCTATAAATCTAATTGCCATTTTTATTGTTGTATTTCATCGAAAAGGAATAAGCAAAATTCAACTAAATTTAATCAAATATAATCCTAAACATTAATACATAACATCCAAAAAAAAAAAAAAAAAAAAAAAAAAAACCCCAAAAAATCTTTAAAAAAAAAAACTCAAAAAATCTCAACAAAACTTCAACAATCAACAAATGAAACTAAAGATTTCATACCATGAGCAATAGAGTAGAACAAGATATGCAGGGACAATTTAGATCATTTGGGTATACATTATAATTAATTTGTTTAAGGGGTTAAGAACGAAATTTTTTTGAAAAGTAGGTAAAAACAAATTTTTCTTTCCTAACATTATCATTTTTTGTAGTTTCTATTTTTTTATATATATTATAAAGTTAAAATTTATTTGATAAATATGTAAATATATATTTTTTAATAAAAATATAAGAATATATATTATTTTTTAAAACAAAATATATATTGATTTTTTTAAAACAAAAAATATATTGATTATTAATATATATTGATCATAGATTTTATTAATTACTTGCCGAAACATTTTGATTAGTCATAAAATTTTCATTCCATTAATTAAACATGAAATGGTAAAAGGTGAGAGGTCAATTTCGAAATACGATAAGATAGGAAACTGTCAGTATTAAAAACAAAAATAGAGTCCGGTCCCCACCAGCGAATTTAGGAATTGTAAAGTTCCAAGTTCCAACCAACACAAGTCTGACGACAAAAAAAAACTCAAGTCTAACGACAAAATTATAAAAATATTTTTCTTTATAATACAAAATTATAATAAAAGTAAATTATAATTTAGCTTACTGATTTAAAAATAATTACAGAAGAAATCAAAGTTTGCTATTAATTACAATTTAACGTATTACCGTTAGAGAATCTCGGTTAATATTAACTGAGATAGGGGTAAAATTGTCTTTTCATATTATTTTTAATTTTCTTTAAAAAAAATAAAATCACATCTTCTCTCTCTCTCTTCCCAGACCGTCTCTCTCTTCTACTTCTTCTTCCTCTTCATTCTTTTTCCTCTTCTTCTCTTCTCTTCTTCTTCTTCGAACCCAGGTTCATCTGCTTTTTACCTTCTTTTTTGTATTCTCTTCTCCTCTTCTGCTCATCTTTTCTTCTTCTTCTTTTTCTCTTCTCTTCTCTTCTTATTCTTCGTCTATTTTTCTTCTTAATTTAGGTTCAAATCGAACCCAGATGTGGGTTCGTTCCTGGGTTCGAACGAACCCATATATAGGTTCGTTCGAAACAAACCTACATCTGGGTTTGTTCGGAAACAAACCTAGATTCCTAGATCTCATCTGGGTTTGAACCCAGATGAGATCTAGAAACGAACCCAGATTTCTTCTGGGTTCGAACCTAAATCTCATATGGGTTCGAACTCAGATGAGATCTAAGTTCGTTTCCAACGAATCTGGGTTTGTTTCAGAACTCAGATCTCATCTGAGTTAATTTGATGATTATTTGTTCGTTTTTGTTTGGTTTGATTTGATGTTTAGTTGGTTTTTTGTTTGATTTTCATGTAAGCTGATGATGGTTTTCAGGGGATTTTTGGTGATGGGTAGATGATGATTTTTGAGGTTGATGATTGGTGATGGTTTGATGATGATTTTTTAGGTTGATGATTGTTTTTAGGGGATTTTTGGTGATAGATTTGTTGATAATGTTGATGATGATTTATTGATGATATTCTGAATAGGGAAGAAGAAGAAGAAGTTGATTGGCAGTTGAAGTTTTTTTTCATTTCATTTTTTTTTTTTGGGGGGAAAGGGGGTCTTTTTTTTTTTTTGGGTGGGGGGGGTGGTTATAGAGATCCAATCACCAGATGGATGGTGGAGATCCATCTGGAGATTGAATTTTTTTTATTTTTATTTTTTTTTCTAATTAAATGAAAATTTTAATTGTTTTTAAAATTTGTTTGAAAAATTATTAAATGGTGAGGGCATTTTGATCTTTTATCTGTCAACGGTTAACTCTAACGGAATTTTCTAACGGCAGTAGACTAAATTATAATTTACGATAAGCTTTGATTCCGCCTGCAATTAGTTTCAAACCAGTAGGCTAAATTATAATTTACTATTATAATAATACTTGAACCATCCTTTAAAGCTTTTATTAACATAAGCGCCCTTTCCAAAAAAGAAAAACACCTTTTAACATAAAGGTAATGAATTTTTTTTTTTTCATGATAGAAAAGAAATTAAATTCATAAAAAATTTATCCATACTTTATATTTTAAAATAAAGATGAGACTGAAATATTTAACGTTTTAACATCAAAAGAAGTGTTTAATCACATCTGTGGTGTGCAAGATGATGAAAGTTAAATAGACTCTTAATTATGAATATAGAATTAAAAAAATAAATATGGTTATTTAGATGATTAATTTCCATATATTTTAATAAATAGTCTTATAATATAGTCGGCATGAGCTTTAAAAGCTAAACTTTAATATAATGCAACATGTCACGAACAAAATAATTTTTTTTTCATGTAATTTCATAACGGTAAAATTATTTTCATATTGAAATATAATTGTTGAAACTTTTCAAGAAAATAAAATAAAATTGTTCAAACAAAGGTGAGACAAATCAAGCTTTTGACATGGTTGATTGACCACATTAGTTCCGGTTTCTAGTCTGCCTCCTTCTAGAATCAGCATCTGTGGGGCCTTCATGTGATATTGCTATTGGCCTATTGCTCACTAATTTTGGCGTTTCTTTTTTTTTTTTGCCGTCTCTCTCTTCTTCGTTTTCTTTTCATGCCACCCAAAAAAATCAACTCCAAAGACCACCAAATATGGAGTCAGTGACTTACTTAGATATGTCAGTCTTAACATAGAATGGAAGAGGTTTTTTTTTTTCGGGAGGAATAACAGTTATATTTCTTGTGAATTCAATGTGTACAAGCTATAGGTATACATCCGAAAGGTACACTAAGCTATACATCCAAAACTAGCTGCACCTTTCTTCAAAAACCAGAAAAAAACTAGCTGCACCAGATCTACAGTGATCAAAGCTCATATTGAAGAGGTTGGATCAAGTATTTTGTACAAATTAGTTTACTAGCTATTTTGTGATTGTGGGAGTATTTTTATATTAGTATATACTTGAATTATCTAAATGTGATTATTCTCTTCATATCTCATACACATTTATTCCTTTAATGTCAAATTTTCAAAAAAGATATGTATATTCAATTTGAGGTAAATGTTGACATGCATCATGATATGTACAGGTTTGTTTCAGGTAAAAAGGCAAAGGAACCCATAAAACTATGGGATTTATTGAATTTATCATCTCTTAATGGTTTTATTGTTTTCGACATTTACATAATAAAAATATCAAGTAATTAATATGAATTAGTTTCTTTGGCAAGTTATATTGTGATTATGTAACAATTTTAATATTAGATTTGGGATCAATTTTCACATGCACCATGATTTCTAAAGATTTGGTTTATTTATAATTTTTATAATTAAGAATTTTTAGAAAATTATAAAAAGAAAGAGCAAGTGATTGATTATTAGAAAAAAATAAATAAAAATAAAAGTGATTTTTTTATCTTACAGTCTTCATGGATTTTTATTCCTTAATAGTTTATTACAATTAGGTGGTAGGTGTCACCAAGCACATGATGTTAATAGGTTTATGAGGAAGAAATGGTAAGTAAACCCGTGTGTATTACAATGATTTAAGTTTGAAACATTATCACAATAAATGAATTTTTTATTTTAACTTATATTATAATTTATCAATACATTGATGAAGAGATTGTGCATTCAAATCTTCAAAAATATTTTATTCATAATGGCGCAAAACAAGTTAGGTGCACAAATACTATTTTAATTAGCCCTAATATACTAGCATTGATTTTTAAAATGATAAAAAAATACTATATCACCGCCTATCATTTTATTGTCCAATCATTTACACGTCTTTTTTTTTGGACAAAATATGTTGTTGTTTTTTTCTTATTATTATCTTTTGGCTAATCTTTTTTCGTTTGATGTAAAAAATTTTCAACTCAAAACCTTCATTTAGTGGACAGATTGTGGTTCCCACCATATTTCTTTTGAATACCACCATGACTATAACCACAAATTGGTTTATTACAAATTCACACCTGGGTCAGTGATCTTCGAATTGCTTTAATGGTAGACATCGCCAAGATCAGGTGACATTTTCCCATGTGGATTACTTTGTAAAGAATACATAATCTGGGTCCCATGTGCAATTTCTGACGTTATATTTTATAATGTTTGTGGCAAAAGTTGTTTAGAACAAAGTTGAAAAGTAATTATGAGTATTATTGGTGTGGTAGTTGAACAAATTTGTCGACATGAAGGATAGATAGAGCACAACTAATTGATATGTATTCAGGTGATTGTTAATTTATCATCAATGTTAGCTGTTTTTTTTTTTTTTTTTTCCAAGATAAGAGATTTTTATCCGACTTTCGACATTTTTTTGGAGCAAGACTTCGGACATATTTTTGTTTATTTTCATTTAAATTGGGATTTGGGGTTCTCCGACATGTTAAAGGATTTTCCTTTTTTTTTTTTTTTTAGCATGTAATGGTGCTGGATTTTATAACCATTTTTTATTTAATAATATAAATCTTTTTACACCTAAAAACGAAAATGAATTTTGAACAAAAATACCATTTTCCTTCTCTTTCGAATATGTTTTTATTCAAAATAAAAAAGCTAGAAGAGGAGGAAAGTACACAAAACACTAAAAAAGAAAAAAGAGATAAAAATGGATTTAAAAATCAAAAGAAGAATAAGAGAAATAACATGGATTAAATTATATATATTTTTTGAAAAGGATTAAATAATAAAATTTGTACACAAAGATATATTGAAATTAAAAAAAAAAAAAAAAGAAAGTTGTTTCAACTAAAACTTGTGTTCAAAGGTTAATTGTATTTTCGAACGTCCAATTTCTTCAATGAATTACTTTTCTCCAATCTCCTGCTATGATTCAACTAGCGAGACAAGTTCACACCTTCGTTAAGATGACCTAAAAGGATCTCCGAGAGCACCCTCTGATGCTTAAGTTAGAGCTTTTTATATCTATTGATACTTAAGAAAAATTGTATTTGCTCTTAAAAACTATATTTTTCAAATAAAATACTCAATTGGCTTTTACAAGGAAACGAAACTTACTTTCAGGTGTCGCAATGAATATGAAAGTATCCGCCATTTATCACTCGCATTGTTTTTTGACTGACAAGTATTTGTTATATGTCACACATTTGTCATTGATCTGCTTAAAGAATAGTTCTCCTAAAGGTAAGCGTTCTTCACTTTCAGAGACTTATTTACTTGATCATATAGTTTAACATACTATCTAGTGCCTTCTTAAGTTTATGACACTCTCCACATGTCTTGTTCCTATTGCATTGATATGTTTTCTTCTCATTCGATCTTTTTTGCACCCATACAAAAGTAAATTCGTCTCAACTTTACCAAGACTTTGTGAGGATAGAAGTCTTGTATAGTAAAGTCTTTTGTGAGGATAGAAGTCTTGTATAGTAAGTCTTGCTTTTACTGAGCCTCTTCGTTCAAGACTTAACCGAAACGTTAGTCAAGAGTCCCAACTTGAACAAGATTTACCGAAGTCTTGGTATTTGTTTTGTTTATCAGAAAGTCTCAGCCTCGTCGTGACTATACAAGAAATTTTGGTCTTTGGTCGACCAAAAAATGAAAAAGAAAGTTTGATAGCTTTTTTTCATTGTGAACAAAGGGCAATTGGGTGAGTTCATGTGATTCGATACTAAAAAAAATCAAGTCTATTAATTTACAAACAATAATAAAAATAATTGTGTAAGCGGTATTCATGAGACCATTTTACTATTAATTAATGTCACGGTATTTACTATCATAAATAATATTGATGATCAATGGCAGAAAACATTCTTTCATTCTAGCAATAATTCAAATTCGAGTTATCTCCACCATAATCAATATCCTAAAGGAACATTGAGGATTGATGTGTGGAACACATTTTGGAAAAGTTGTTACCTGTACATGTGTGATCACAGATTTGTTAAGATCTATTTTCCAGCGGTGTGGCAACACTTGACCTGCCAAAGTCCAAACGCATTGCGGGTGGGTAGGTTGACGAAAACATTGACTAATTAGATTGTTATTGTTTCCAGTTTAGCGTCATTCGTTCTTGTTGGTTTGAACATGAAAACTTGAAATTTGGCAGTCCAATTCCAAATAAGAGAAAATGGCGCCCTTATCTCCGGAAAAATTATTTTATCTTTTCAAATAAGTAACTAATTTTTATAAAAAGTATGGACAATGTTGAGTTACCCAAAAAATGTCTAAATTCATATTCAAATACACTAATGAGCTATCACTTATGTAAATTATTTGATGATATAACAATTAGTATGGCATTAAGAACTTATATACCACACAACTATATTATTTTTTAAACAATCTAGCATTATTAAAAAATTAATGATAAATATCTCGATGTATGATTTTTTTTTTTTTTAATATTACACTAAGTTCGAAATTTTAGAAGAGACAGATGACTCGAATTCATAATATCTAAAATGTAAGTATGAAAAGTTAATAATGGACAAACATTATCGAATTCATAATCTCTAAAATGTAAGTATGAAAAGTTAATAATGGACAAACATTATCTTATATTTATTTTTATTTAATTGATATGCAACAAATATATCACACACCACATATATATTTAATGAAGATAACACTTCACAAATTTGAATATAATTTTCGAATAGATGATGGTACTATTTTATAAATCACCTATAAATATACCGGCTAACTCACTTTGCCACCATAACTGTGTGGAAGTTTTCCCCTTCCCTTATGGGTTTCTCTCGTTCCTTTTCAAAGAGCCTTCCTCCAACTCTTGAGAGCTTCAATTTCAAATTATTCATATTAGATCTTATTAAGAGTGTTCGGTTATATCATATATTCTTATAATATATATATAAAAAATGCATATTTACCAAATTTATCTTTTCGATTATATCCTTTCTCTTAAATTCCAAAGTATAATAATTAAAAATCGAAATTATATTTTCATATCTCTTAACCGGCTGCTTCAAACAAGGAGTCTTTTGAATCGAAGTTGTTCTTCTTTTTTCTGTTGACTTGTCAAATAAAAGTTTTTAAATCGTTTAAAATTTATGTCGAACACATACTCATATTAAAAATAGTTTACCCTCAACAGTGGCAAGTGAGTAGAGATCGGTTAACAGAATAGATGGACAAGATGGGATATTTTGACCAGAAAGGGCGATGGACACCGGACAGTAGTGGGTTCCCTTCTGGGTGGTGGATAGAAGATGCTTACTTGCTTTTGACTGCAATTAACTGGAAGGTAGGGTCACATCACCATCTGTTGGTCAACATGTACATGTGCTTGGCGCCAGACTGCTAGTAATAAGATCCAACTTTGAGATTAAATAAAACATTACAATTTAAGAAGAAAACGTTATTGAATTATTTCAATAATTTCATTATTTTTAATATTACAGAACTATTTTAACAAATTTAAAATAATTATAAATGAAAACCAAAAAATTTATTGTAAAAATGGAGGAAAATATCACTCATTTTTCCTCCCCTTTTGTCATTCTCACTGGATTAATACTTTGACTTTCAATGCCATCTAAAAGTGAAAAATGTCCATTTTACTTTTGTCATTATCATTAAATTAGTACTTTGAGTTTTAATCTTTGCTGGTTGTGGAATTTTTGTTCCCTTTTATATAAGGACAATTTCGTCCAAAAATATGAAATAAATTATATGTAAGCTTGAACTATTGATTTGATGACATTTTTAAAACAGGAGAATTACCTCAATCTTGCTTGAAATTTTAATATTCACATACATATATAACCTTTTGATTTATTTGCAACGTCCTCCCTTAAACTAACGGTACTTGACTTTAACCGTTAGTGGATATATTTGATCATGTAAAAAACAAAAATTAAAAGATAAAATTACTTCTGAATAAATTTATTTTTTATTTTTCTTTTAAAATAAATTTTAAAAAATTTAAATAAATTAAAAATAAATTTAATGATATCTCAACTACATGGACAGTAAGGATTATTTTGAGAAAAAAAATTTAAAAATCAAAACTAAAAATAAAAATAAAAAAATCCAAAAATAAAAAATGAAGATTCATCTTCATCTTTAAACAAAACAAAATTGAAAAAAAAAATTGGGTTGAACAAAATTAAAAAACAAAATCAAAATTAAAGAAAAAATCAAACTTGAATCAAAACAAAATATTTTTTTTTTAAATAATAATAATAATGAGAGACATTAATTGAATCAAAGTTTGAAGATTTGAGTTGAATCCAAATCTCTCGTTTGTTTGGAAAAAATTATTTTATTTTGATTCAACCTTAATTTTTGCTTTAAATTGATTTTTTTTTTTTAAATTTTGTTCAACCTAGATTTTTTTTTTTTTTTGGATCAATTTTGTTTTGTTTGAAGATGAAGATGAATCTTCGTCTTTTATTTTTGAGGTATTTTTTTTTATTTTTTAATTTTTAGTTTTGATATTTAGATTTTATTCTCAAATTAATCTCCACTGTCCATCTGATGGAGATCTCATTAAATTTATTTAAAGTTTTTTAAATCTATTTTAAAAAAATATAAAATGAATTCATTCAAAGATAATTTCATCTTTTAATTTTTTTATATAGTGAAACATATTTATTAACTATCATAGTCAATCAATCATTAGTATATGAAAGGACGTTAATATATGAAATACATTGTAAATAAATCAAAAAATTATATACACTTATGAATATTAAAATTTTAGGTAAAGTAAAGAAAATTCTCCCTTTTTAAAATCCACTCAATAAAGAGTCATTAAGTGTTAAATCAAAATTATTTTGTTAATTGTAAAATAATTTTTATAAATATTAAATAAATGTGCATTTATCATAAAACGCTACCTCCTGACATGCTGTGGGCAGTGGGGACATGACCAATTGTTGGTGTGGAATGGAGGGGATATGGGATCGAGTAACGAGATTGATTTGCCAGTCCCATCGTAGGCCCAAGAACTGCATTGGATAAAAATTATCCAATTTCAGGATCAAATCCAGGCGGGCCAACCCTCATTTTTATGTACACAACCAATTGCACTCCCACTTCAATCCAATGGGCAAAAGTCCTATCCACCGTACAATCAATCATCAATTTAATAAAGAACAAATTACACAATAACCCTTGAGGTTTACCTAAGTACAAAAAAAAAACATATTTACCATTTTATTACAACGGACCCCCATTTTATTACACCAAACCCCTGTATTATTACTTAACTTTTGTCAACGTTGAGTGAGTGAAGGGTATTTTAGTCCTTTTGCTTGAGACGGATAGGGTTAGTGGGATGATGACATCAGCATCTCACATGGAAAATGAATGGTAGGGTCAAATCATTCAAAAAAAAAAAAAACAAATGAAAAAGGAATAAAAAAACATAAAAATATCATTCTCTTGTTCTCACAAAACACTAACAGATCTTTGTATAAAAAATCATTAAAGAATAAAAAGGATTGGATATAGAATTTTTTTTTTTTTTTAAAAAAAAAAAAAAACTTACTGCAAATAGTAACAAATTTCAAGCTTCAAGCCCGATTTCATCTTCGAACGACCCACCCTCTAGCCGTTCATCTTCGAACGACCCAGGTAACAGATTTAAACAGGATTTATAATAGAGGTTAACAACAACAAGGATGATGAAGCAGCATCAACGACATCTCCAACGACGAGAATAGAGCAGCTTTAACAATAGTCTGGTCGATGGGAAAGTTGGACTTGATGAGGATAATGACGAATCTGAGTGTCTTGACGGAGAGGATGAAGGATGGATGATGATTAATTTTATTTTGATTTGATTTAGGGTTTTGTTTTGATTAACTTGTTTTTGAAGAAGAGGATGAAGTATAAAAGTAGCTTGATGGAGCAACATTAATGGACTTTTGGGTTTGTTTGACTTTCGATTAATTTGTTTTTTATAGAGAGGAGCAGAAGATGTGGTGATTAATCAAAGAATAAGGGGGAGGGGGGGGGAGGGGTCATGCGAATGGTTGTTGGAGTCTTTGGCTGATGATGGAGGTGATGAAGTTGTGGACGGCAGTGATGGACCCCTGGACCATTTAGGTTCATCTAATTGCCTCAACTTTGGGACATCTAGGTTCATCTAAATCTTTTTTTTTGTTGTTCAATTTTCTTTGTTGTGTTTATGATGGTGAGGATGATGATAGGTTGATGTTGATGATGATGGATGGATAATGATTAAAGGATGTTGATGAACTAAGTGATGGACGTTGTGTAAGATGAACTGGGTGGGTGATGAACTCAGTGATGAATTGAGTGGTGATGGATCTCCACCGTCTGGATTTTTTTTTTTTAAGATTTATTTTTCCAATTGTTTTCTCTTATTCATAAGTAATTGGATAACTTCACATTATCGAGGGCATTTAAGATTTTTAATAAAAAATTTGTATTCCACCGTTACTTCGTCAACTAATGGTGTGGAGGTATGATATAATAAAAGGATAAATATATTTTCATCTCTCTTTGGGCAAACCCGAGGGGTGTTATGCAATTCACTCTTTTATAAATATCGACCAGGTGCCGCAACTACTACTAAAAGAATAGAGAAGGCTCCACAAAAAATTAAAAAAAAAAAAAAGGAGTTACTGGGCCAGTCCAATAATTTTGAACCGGGCCAATCTCATTCATCCTTTACTTAAAGCCGAAGTGAATGCAATGATTTTGTATGGTTTTGTCTTTTGGATTTTTTTTGAAAAAATTTTGTACGGTTCACCTAACGAATTTTCATTACTATTCTCTCCTCAATTCTGTAAGTTGTTTTCAATGTATTATGGAATAATCCCAAAAAAATATATTATAATTTATAAAAATATCCATTTTACCACTATATGATTTTATTTTTATCTAAAATTCCCCCGTTTTTAAAAACACTTTAAATACCTATTAAAGGTATTTGAAATGATAGAAATATCTCTGATGATCACAAATTAATTAATAATGAAATCATAAAGAGTAAAATGATCATTTTTTATTAATTTTTTAATATAAGGGAGATTTTGAATAAAAATGAAACTATAGTGATAAAATAAATATTTTTATAAAATACCATGGGTTTTTTGGACTTATCCCTAAATTTATGGTTCTAGACACCTTCTACAACAAAAGTAGCACTTTCTAGCTTTTAACAAAATTTCCCTAGCCGATTCATAAGAAAATCCACATCCTACTAATTAGATTTTGTAGCCGAGCCGCTTGACTATAGAATAAATAACACTAGAATTTTTAGCGTATATTTAGCAAAAGAAGCACCATTAGTAGTACATTGGATATTCACAAACCACACAGCTGTATTAGTATTAACAACTGAAACATGTTCTATGGTTCAAAATGAAATTCTATGAAACTGTAAGACATTTTGAGGGCTGATGTTGAAGCTTTACCCGCAGCGACCAATTCAGAAATCAGAATCAGCATTTAGATATGATGGAAGATTTTCTCCTGCCTTTTTTTTCTTGGTTGGGTTGAGTGAAGTGGAACAACTCCGATCAAAATGGACCGAAAAAGTGTAGCAAGGCATGAGGAGCTTACTTGCACAGTCACTCACATTACATTTTAAGCCACTTGGGCTTGACAGGCTTCTTCCCAGTAGGTTTCTGCTCTTGAGCAACTGGTGGAGGATTCACAACTACAGGTTCTGGTGCAGATTGAACGGACTCTAGCTGCTCATTCACCACTTCCAAACCCTTCAAAGACATAATATCTTCACAAAGAAAGGGGCCACATTTGGCAGTCGCAGTGTCATCACCTGAATCATAAGCTGAAGCTGAATGACATAAGTAACTTGTATTACCACACAAAGCAACACATATCCTAAGACCTAAATCAATGGACTAAAGTGGGCAGGTGATAGTAATGTTCATACACAGAAAAATCACAAAGATATATATCTAATAGAGTAAAGCCCATTCACAAGAATAGAAATAGAAATTATTGCATGAAAATACGCCAAAATTCACCAATCTTTTTCCAAATGAAGACAAGTGGAATTGAGAGGAAAGAAAATGGCAGTAATCTTCCTTCACTAAAGATCAGATCATCACACATGTACATGACACCATAACACTTAAAAGAAAAGAAACTTTTTCCTCACCAGCCACAATTGAACCATGGATTACTAAATGGTTTTATAAAGTAACTTAAGAGAACACAAGTAACAACAACTAAAAGGAATTCATATATCACTCTTGCAAAAATATCCACAGCCTTTTTGTTGCAAGTGTTTGATAAGGGCCACATGCTAATAAGAAAGAGGATTTAAGGTTCAAGTTCAAGTTTTGGAGGATGAAATGCACTTGTTAATAACTCAAGCATATCTAATAACTGCCTATAAAAAACACAAATACTAGCAAGTAGAGGATAAGAGTTCAATTTGGACTGCATGTGTTCTTTTCCTTCTAAAAGATCAATCCATTTGTATGTGATCTCAAACAAAAAGCGAAAAACATGCTGTTAAGTTTTTTGTGAAACAACTAAAACTGGTGTTCTTCAATCATAAGCCTGCTTATACTTGCATGTAAAACTTTATACAATTCGGAATCTCTCTGCTTTGCTTCTGTACAAGAACAGTGCCTAATATACTTCAGAAAAAAAAAAGATAAAAAAGAACAGTGCCTAATATGTTTGAAAAGGATCCATAATAGGAAGGATTCTATTTCAATGTCAAAAGAGAAATTAGGGAGAAGTAAAAACTAATTCACCCGAATCACATATCAAATGTGACATGATTCTCACGGACTGTCGAACATAATTTAAATTAATTTAAATATTTAATGAACTTACTGCAAAAAACCATTTCTAGATCCACTATCCCAACAATTAACTGAAATGCTTTAAGCATCAAGTGATAATATCACATTTAGTTAGCAAATCTAACTTAATAGTTAATACAAAAATAAATTACAGGGTTTGGGAGGTTCACAGGGGAAATCTTGAAAACTAAATTATGAGATGTCCATAAAAAGTTGGCTCACATGGCTGAACACATGCAACGATTCATATATAAATTAAGTTATGACAAGTAAGAAAAGATCAAATTACAAGTGCAACAGGAAGATTTTAAGATAACAATCCACCATACTAATAATTAGATCAAAAAATCAAGTGCAAAATCAGAATTATGGCATTCAAAAGCACGCACTAACCATTTGGAACATCACATGAAAAATAAACAATTGCACCAGGAATAAAGCCAGCAGAATAAAAGTCCTGTGACATTTCTTTTATTAGCTTCTTGGGAGGAGTAGTGTCTGCAAAAACCGAATTGATAAGTTTACTGCATCAGTTTCAAAATTTACGTCTCAAGATTATAGCAAAAAGAGTAGATGTCAAGTTACATACACAAATGGAATGGTAGGTCCGGCTGAGCAACCACTTTCCTGAGGAAATCAACTAAGCTCTGAAATGTTTCTGATGGATGGAAAGTGACCTCTAATGTATGATTATCAGGAAAGCGGACCCTAATTACTGCCTGCATACATGAGCAGATCAAATTTAAAATAGAGCCTATAAT
The DNA here is from genome assembly GCA_021234005.1 of Nephelium lappaceum. Taxonomy (NCBI): domain Eukaryota; kingdom Viridiplantae; phylum Streptophyta; class Magnoliopsida; order Sapindales; family Sapindaceae; genus Nephelium; species Nephelium lappaceum. Next base: position 6,440,572 of record CM038004.1, read on the forward strand.
CAACCTGGCATACAATTAATACATTATGCATAAAATTTTATAAGAGGTGATTAAGATTTGATGCTCATATAAACCATTAAAATATTCACGTAAATGGTCCAGTGAGCACCTTTGTAACTCTAGACCTGCGAGCTGCCTCTTCTGCCTCTCGAATTTTTCGTGTCTTTAAGAATTTATCTGTATATAATTCCATTATACATTGTAAGAAACTCCAAACATTACACGCCACTTGTATATGTATAGCAATACATGTCTTAGTAAGTTAGTATATATCCCTAGAGACATATTAATTGTTCTAGTTTATCTCAATTTAGATATATAGAAATCTTAAAGATTTTAACTTATCTCGATTTTGATATATAGAAATCTTAAAGATATTATACACACACAACACATATGCACACAGACACATACAGAGGTGACGTGGCATTAACAACCATTCTATTTGACACCACCACTACTACAGATTTTAGAAAATCAGATTAATGTACTTTTATGAACTGCAATTACATCAAATGGAGGTATAGCAAAGGTAAGATTTAATTATGGCCATTCAAATTGTATTGAACTTAATTGGTTTCGAAAGTTGCAACTGAAAGCAAACTTCACGACTCATTGGATATCTGTGATATGAATATAATTGTTGACAGGAATATTCCAATTGACTAAAATGCATGCCATGGGATACGACTTCCTACCTAACTGATTCAGAAACTTACAACTGAAGGCTACAAGTATACTGTTTCTGAAAAACAGTGATTACTGATGATATCGTATTTACAACAAAGTTGACTACTTTGTCCAAAAACCCAGATCTGTTATGTGATGTGCACTGAAAGGACATCATTGTTTTTTTCTCCTTCAAACTTACATATTATATGCTATGGTTTACAACGAAATTACCTTCCTTTTTTGTCGCCAATATTCGATAGTAATCTTCTGCAGTGAACTCATAAAAATCATCTGTCTCCTCTGGCCAAAAAATAAATAGAATTTTCATTAGTGATTGTGAATCACATAAAAGATTTTCATAAATGTGTAAACTACTAAATGAACTCTGATGGGTAATGGTATAAAAGTCAGCATATTAAGGAAGATTACAAGATTGTGAAGCAGTGCATACCACTGTTGGAGCTTACAGTTGGCGATGCAGAAGGCGTAAATGTTTCAAAGACATAAATTTCTCGTCCAAATTTTTCTTTGGCTGCGTCAAGCTTGGCCTGTTATCATTTAGCTTGAAAAAATCAGACGAACAGCACAGTAACAACATAAACAAACAACCAATAACCTCAAAACTAAAAGATTCTCAACTCAAAATTGAAATTAATGTCACCTATCACTTAACATCACCTAAAAGTACAAAATAACTACATAAAATCCAATCTCTCTCTCATATTGTGATTGTGATAATAAAAACGGATCTTTCTTAAGATGCATTGAATTGATTTTTGCATCCGAAACCAATCTCGACTAAACATATTGTGGGAACCAAATAACAGTAAAAAGGCAATTCAAGTGGGAAATAAACTAAGTAAATTTCATATACTGTCAAAACTAAATCTTGTTCTATCTTCGTGAAAACCGTAATTTTTTTTTATCAATCTTGACTAAACATACTGTATGAACCACAACATCTGAGTGAGACAGAATTGTGATTAATCTTGATAGCAAGTTGCTAGATATGATAAAGCTAAAATCACACATTGATTCCATTAAATCTCAACAACTTAATGCCAATAATCTCCACTTCTCAACACAAAATTGCTACCTTTTCCCTTTTTTACCGTATTGTCTCGAGAACCAACCCCAAAAAGAATCATCACAAAGGGGCACCAGACCCACATCAAGAACCCAGTAAAAACTAACAAAATAGGGCAAACCCAGTTCATTTTAGACAAAAAAGAAAAAAAAAAAAAAGAAAAAGCACCCACTATCGAAATAAATGAAATCATATTCAATACAGATAGAAACGAATGTAAAGAAAAGAGAACCTTAGCTGATTCAAGTTCCATGGGGTCGATGTTGGTGTGTCTCCTCCTCTTCAAAGGCACTGGCGAAGAACCATCAACAAACATCAGCGAGTAAAGCAAAATCTTGGGGAGAGAGAGATGGTCTAGATTGTGAACGTTCCTTGGACTCGCTGAACTCAGTCGTGCTTTTCGTCTGGCTAAAGCCAACAAAACGGGTCCGTCATCCTGCACGTGCAATTTGACAGCGATAATCAATTTGTTGCCGCACCACGTTGGGCCTCGCTGTTGTTATAGGGCCGATATGAGTTTGTATGATTTGGGCCTTTTTGTCACCTCACACACTCTGGGCCTTCTTGTACTCTTATTTGTGCTAATCATTTAGATTGTCTACATTTACGCCTCTCTAAAACTATATATACACCCTTTTAGCAAGTTCGCCTCATTAAGCATGGCATAACTCATAATTTTAATTTATAAGTTTTTTCAAATAATTTTTAATGGGGCGGGTGTACAAAAAAGAGGTGTGCAAACAGCTTTAGTTTGGTGCCAATATCGTTACTAAACCACTTATCCCACCAATGGATGTGCCTTTTTATTATTATTATTTTTTTAAAGAATTACGAGGTGTCAAACACCCAAAGGTCTGGGGTATCACTAACATGTATTACCCTATAACACTAGGAGATATCCCTCACCATAAACCGAAAGTTACTCTCATAATAATGAGAAGAATTATTTACTCCAATAAAAACAAAAGTATACCCTATCAATGAAATTCTACCCTCGTAATATTAAGAGAAATCTAATTCAATAATAAACAAAATATACTCCGAATAATACAAGAAAATATCTATGTCTACTCACATAATAAATTTAAATCTACTTCATAAGAGTAGTAGATTTTAAATATAAATATAATTATTTTAAAAATATATATAATTATAATCATACAAATTTTTAAGTTCTTATTTTAAAATGCAGTCAAAACATAAGATTTTTTAGTTTTTTTTTTTAAAAAAGGTAAGATTTTTTTTTTTTTTTTTAAATGAACCGAGGTATCCAAAATGGTTTTTAAAGCTTAAAATTGTATGGCACTTTCTAAAGGATATTTTTGGATGCCGTTCACCTTTTCGAATTCAATCATAACGTGTTAAACAATTTGAATAATTCTGAGTGTGACTTAAGTTTTGTTTCCAGCGTAAATCAAACGTTACTGCCTCACTGCTACATTAAAACACACAAGCTAATTTTGGTACATTGAATGTTTTTTCTATTTATCCAGTGTAAGGCATATATAATATTCCGTGTAGATAGGACAATTCCCTCTTGCTCATCAATTCTTGCTATAGCTACTTGAGCGTCTCTTTACTCAATACGGCACAGAGGGTTCAACCACAAGCACAATATTAGGGGTGGTAATTTGGAACCCGATACGACGGATCGAGACGAATCCGGCACGAATATTACGGGTTAGGGTTGAGCATTAATGGGTTGGATAAATTAACGGATCGACCCGTCTAACCCTTTTAATAATCGTATCGGGTTCGTGTTCATTTTAGCGTGTTACAGGTTGACCCGTTAATGAGGGTGAAATGATAATTTTACATTAAATGGGTCTTTATGTAATTTTACTGATAATATATATATATATATATATATATATATATCCTTTGCAAATCACAAGATTCACAACCCTACCATTTCATTATCATCTCTTTCTTTTTTCTCTCAGCCGACACCACCCAACCTAAGCCTAAGCAACAGTCGCACCACGGTCCATCATCCTGTTCGTCCACACACGCCGATCTATCGTCGTGTCGTGTCCCCTCCGCCATCCAACAGCTTCTCCCGCCGTCTCGCACAGCGTCGTCATAGCGCATCTGTTACAGCGTCGTCGCAACACTACTACTGCGTCTCCTTCGCGAAGCTTGTTCTCGCTTGCCGCGTCGAAACTTGTTCTCTCCATGAGGTGGATTATTTTGGATTGCATTTGTAATTTGTGGATGTTTTGGATTATTTTGAGTTGTATTTGTAATTTGTGGATGATTGTATTTTTAGGTTTTGGATTGTATTTGTGAATGATTGTATTTTTTTTTTTTTTTAAATATGAATGATTGTATTTTTAGGTTTTGGATTGTATTTGAGTATTTTAATGTTATTTTTTATTAGATGAGAATTAAAATTTAAATATATTAAATATGATTAAATTTATAAACGGATCAATTAAACGGATTAGTTTAACAAGTCAATTAAACGGGTCAGCTAAACGATCCGTTAATAAATAAGTTAATCGTGTCGTTTTTGTGTTGACCGATTTATTATCGTGTCGTATTCGTGTCGAGTGAGTTCAACTCGTTTATTTATCGTGTCGTGTTAAAAATTATCGTGTCGTGTCCAACCCGATCCGTCAACTTTGATCGTCACCCCTACATAATATAATGACAAACCTACGAGAATAAAATAAAAATTATCAACATACGTGAAGAATTTTCTCTTTTTACTTTCCACATGTTCAAGTAGATCAATTATAATGAGAATAAACTTCTCATTCTGACATAAGAATAAATTTCTAAAAATACTTAGTGTTTAATCTTCTCTTATTATGAGAGTAATATCTCGCGTTTAACATTTAATTTTCCTTTATTATAGAAATTAGATATCTTTCATTCATATGACAATAAATATCTTTAGTCGTTGTAAAATTAGATCGCTTAGACTCCACTCGGTTTTTAATCCCAATCTAATAGATCTCTCCATATGGACCCCAACTAAAAAATTTGATTTCGAAGCTTTAGTCCTAGCTAAATTCCCACTTTATTTGGACTACGGCCTAAAATTTGATTTTCAATCTTAGGTGTAGCTGAATAGTGTGGCCTAAGAATTTTATAGTTTATATATTTATTGTGTTCCAACTTTATTTTAAAAAAGATCCATACCGAACTGGTACTACCTTCCCTAATAAAAATATCGAAATCATCCTCGAGCATTGGGTAGCAATTCATCCCAGTTGGTCCGGTGATTATCAATCCTGCAGTTACTGTTATATTTCTGCGGTTGTACCCCCACGGCTCCACCATGTTAATTGAATGGGATAACGTCTGCCTTTTCTTATACAGTTGGTAGTTGTGATTATGATTGAAGAAAAGACACCACAAAATGTGCACTCAATTGGCATTATTTCACACAATATCATTGCCGATTGGTGTTTTTATTGTTTTTACTTGTTTTTCTATTTTCCTTTTTCATGCAAAGTTAATGGGGGGTAGCCGGCGTGTGCATCATTGTATTGGGAAAAAGCTTCAACAATGATGTATAAACTAGATAAAAGCATGACAATTACAATTGGAAAATTATAAAGCTACATACCCACTATGACTTTAGACATAACTTTACCTTTTCCTAAGTTACAGCTGATCAGAGGATAATTTGGCACTTAAGCTAAGCAAAAGTACTTATAAAGTCACTACCATTTCAAGCATACACTTAACGTAACGCCACGGATTGTAATACCTTTCTAGACCGAAGATATATGCATGTATAAAATTTGATATGGGTCAAGAATTTGTTAAGATCAACCATGGTGAAATACGGTGAAATAGAAAATCTATTCTTATAATACTAAAAAATAAAACTCTCAACAAATACTAATATTATATACTTATATAAGGAAAAAGAAACTTATGGGTTCTAGTTAATTCAATTGGTCAAAGGTTCCAAGGATTTGTATTTATTTTTAAGTTGTCACAAAAATTTTGGGGATTGAATAAGGAAACTCAAACTTACAATCCCATGTCAATATCATAATCATGTTATTGGCTTAGTATCATATTGTATTTAGATGTGGAGGGTTTTGATATTTAAAGTTGGGATGACATATAAATTCATTTTGATAATACATAATTAATTGAATATACAAAAATATCATTATAAAATTAAAGATATATTTAAATTTATCATCTAAATAATGTGGTGAGGTGGGAGTCGTTAAGTGTCAAGCCATCCCCCGGTCTGGGAATCGCTTGGCTTATTCTCTTGCCTCATCTGCTTTGTCCTCTATGGAGGTTCATCGGTGGCTAGACGTCACCGAAACTTGTATTCTTGCTCGTTGTGCATAATATATTTTCCTTTCAAAAAAAAAAAATAATGTAATAAGATATAAATAATACGGTGTGTAAAAAAAAAAGAATAAATTTTTAAAAGGCGAAGTATTATTCTGTTTATAGCTGTGGTTCGTTCTTTTAAGTGACATGGTTAGAGCATCTCCAATGGGGCTGTGAATTATTTTTCACAATCCATTGCCATGTCATCAATGTCAAGACAATTGTTTTTTACATAGTATTGATAGACAGTCAAACCAAAAAATAGTCTCTAATGGTTCTATTTAAAATCCACACATTGAAGAGAGCATTCAATGTGAGTTGCCGAGTCAGCATATCTAACAGGCCCTCTACATGTAGACAGCCATCCTCACAATGTTGATTTTTTTTTTTGCCAAGTCAGCTTAACAGTGAAGGTTGACATTTGTATTGGAGAGAGTTTTTTTTCACACAATCCTACATGACACTCTATTTTTCTACAATCCACAGTCCATTGGAGATGTTCTTAGAGCATCTCCAATGGGACTATGAATTGTTTTTCACAATCCATTGTCATGTCATCAATGTCAAGACAATTACTTTTTACATAGTATTGATAGACAGTCAAATCAAAAAATGGTCTCCAATGGTTCTATTTAAAATCAACACATTGAAGAGAGCATTCAATGTGAGTTGCTGAGTCAGCATGTCTAACAGGCCCTCTATATGTAGACAGCCATCCTCACAATGTTGATTTTTTTTTTTGCCAAGTCAGCTTAACAGTGAAGGTTGACATTTGCATTGGAGAGAGTTTTTTTTCACATAATCCTACATGACACTCTATTTTTCTACAATCCATAGTCCATTGGAGATGCTCTTAGTATTTAAAAAAGTTACAGATAGATGGTCGCTACTCATTGTCTGTGTACTCCAGTGTGTATACCCACCGAAGCCACCAGAAGACGCCACGTACACAGTTGCGCAGCAGGCCGGCAATACAATCATCAGCGCACGTTAGCCTCCAATTCAAATCTCTTGATCCGGCCAAAACGTGAACCCTTTATTTCCCCACCCGGGCCCACCGATTTTTGTTTTTTCAAAAATTAAATCAAAACATAACACATTCGTGGTACATTTCACAATTAAATGAATTCACAGGGACTTGAATTTAAAAAAACAAGACAAATTAAAAATTTAAATTAATAATAAAAAACCCAACCAGAACGAAAGAGAAAGCAATAGAGAGAGAGAGAGAGCAGGGAAAGAAATCTGGGGAGAGATATAGAGAGAGACAGAGAGAGTGCTGGTGGTGGTGGTGATGACGATGGACCGAGAGAAGGAGAGAGAGATAGAGCTAGAGAGTGCAATGTACACCAACTGTTTGTTGTTAGGTTTAGATCCGTCCGTTATCGGACCCGGAGCATCCAACGGCACTCCTCGGGTCGGACTCTTCCGTCACTCCAACCCTAAATTAGGCGAACAGCTTCTCTACTTCATCCTCTCCTCTCTGCGCGGCCCCACTCAATCCGCCAAAGTAACTTCTCTCTTTCTTTCTATGTTTCAATTGCATCGCAAGTGTTGATTTTTTTTTTTAAATTTCATTTTGATTCCATTTCACGATCCTTGGATCTTCCAGGATTTCGATAAGGTCTGGCCGATTTTCGATTCTGCGCAATCTCGTGATTTTCGAAAGGTGATTTTTACCGTACAAATTGGCTTTTGGTTTGATTTTTGGTTGGTTATTATTGGTGTATGTGTCATTTTTTGGTATGCAATTAGGTTGTGCAAGGGATAATCAGTGAGCTGGAATCTCAAGGGGCGCTACCGAGGAGTAATTCGAGGGTTTCATCACTTGCTACCTGTTGCGGTCCCAGGTTGGTTGCTTATATTTTCTTTGTTTAGTGTTTGACTTTTTGAACTGAATTTGTGATTAGTTGCCGAGGAAACAGTGGAAAATCATGTCAATTGAAATATAGTGATATCTATATATATTATCACAATGTACATGGTGTAGCTATGAAATTTAAATGGTTGACTTATTCTGTTTTGAGAAAAGTAATTGATTAGAGACTGAATGCTTTTATCTGGGGAAGAATTGGAACCTTTTGTTGAAGCGTTAGAATAGTATTAACCGGATTATGATATAGTTTTCGTTTGTGATGTTGTGCTGTTGACGGTATTGGAACCTTGAATTCTGATTACAATCTTACTGAAGCTGCTTTCATCTAAGTGTTAAGATGCTAAAATGTAAAGTTACATGGCACCCGCATGCAGATTTGTGCTGAGTCTGACTCATGTTTGTTCTGATGAGCTTTCACACCCTGACGTAGACAGTTTGTGTTTGTGAAATTGGTATTTTCAGATGGTGATTGGGGATTTATTTGAAATTTTTTTAAGGTCAGTGATAGCATGTAATGGAGCCATTAATGGTATTTGTCTTTTGATTATTGAAACAAGGTTCGTGTGATGACTGCTGATTTGTTGAACTTCTGTGGCAGCTTTCTTTGCGTGCAGTATTTGTCTTTTAATTATTGAAACAAGTTTCGTGTGATGACTGCAGATTTGTTGAACTTCTGTGGCAACTTTCTTTGCATGCTTTGCGTGAAGTTCATAGACGTACATTTCCAGCTGATGTATCGTCTAATCCGCTACCTGCTTCTTTGACGGATGTTGCATTTTCACATGCAGCTACCCTTCTTCCGGTAACAAAGGTATTGCTGAAGCCCATGTTTTATTACCATAAGATATTGGACTGTGCAGTCACTGATGTGGGGTTTTATATAAGGTGACTCCAAAATTACTGAAATTCTAGACAATGGTCAGGTCATGTTACTATGGTTATGAAGTGGTTGATGCAGAATAGAGATTTGAATTTTTAAGTTACTGAACTTTCCTTTTATTGAAAACTCTAATTGGTTTAAATGTTTGTTATTGTCACATGCTTATTTTCTTTGAACTTAGTATGATGACATATGATTGAATAAAGTAGTTTTAGTGTCAATTTTGTCCTGTTTATTTGAAGAGTGAGTGACTATTTTAGTACTTGCCACTCTTCTAATTTCTGGATGTCATTGCATAAATCCTCAGTAGCTGGCAAGGTGTGTAAGGAAATACTGAGATTGCATATTTGGTTTAGATTGCGTTCTCTGCTTTCCACTTGTTTATGTGCTTTATGCTTTCCTTCAGCACCAGTGTTGCTGAACTTGGTCCTCTAGTAGAATTGACGTTAGCCTTTTATTGTAAATAGGCTAGAATAGCACTGGAAAGACGGAGGTTTCTTAAAAATGCAGAGACAGGAGTGCAGAGACAGGCTATGTGGTCAAGTTTGGCTCATGAAATGACTGCAGAGTTTCGTGGTCTTTGTGCTGAAGAGGTAAAGGGGTAACTTATTGACATTATATTGGGAACCTTGTGCAGAATTAGTTTCAATTCCTTTTTGTTAAACTTTATATTTACATGCACTCTTTTTTTGGGAACCCTAAATCTCAGGCTTATTTGCAACAAGAGCTGGAAAAACTTCATGACTTGAGGAACAAGGTGAAATTGGAAGGGGAATTATGGGATGATCTTGTATCAACTTCAAGTCAGAACTCCCATTTAGTTTCAAAGGCTACTCGCTTGTGGGAGTCTATATTAGCTCGTAAAAGTGGGTACAAAAGTCTTTTAGTTATTCAGAAAATATTGAATTATTGTATTATATTTTATTTTCCTGAATTGGCTAGCTTTGGAGTGATTAATTATTTTTTAGAAAGCACCTGGTTTCCTATTTTATGTGTGTTCTAATTGGCTGAAAAATAGATCTGTGAGCTTTTTGGAATTCTTAGCTAGTTGGGTTTAATGTTGCTTGAAATTATCATTTAGCCTGGTATATCCTGCCATTCCTGCTTAGGAATTTCAACCTATGTTGAATTCTTTTAATATTGGAGATAAAGCAATGGTTTTGTATAAATTATGACTTCTCTTCCTTATTGCTTGCAAACAGCTTACTCTTGTGGTTCATTTGGTTGTATTGGGATATCACACTTGCATCATTAGTTATTTGTATGAGAGACCAACTGATGCTTTTCCACCCATGTCTGCTATATTCTGCTTTCTCATTCTTCTTCCCTGGTAACTCCATCTAATAACTTTTAATGCTCTACGTGTAGATCAACATGAAGTTCTTGCTTCAGGTCCTATTGAAGACTTGATTGCTCATAGGGAGCACAGGTAATTTACCATCACATATTATTTTGGGAGCTATACCAAATTTCCTCATGTGAATTATTCTTTTAACAGGTACCGTATCTCTGGTTCATCTTTGCTCGCAGCTATGGATCAGAGTTCTCAGGTTCCATATACAGATGTCTTATCTGTTCAGCCAGGCGATTTGATTTCAACACATTTGGATGAAAAAGAACCAAGTGACGGATCATCCTATTCGCAAATTAATGATGAAACCCTTTCTCGAGTGGACGATAGAAGTGGAAGAGTCCACCAGACTGTTGATGTAGCTGAAATTATTAGGCGTTGGACACATGCATTACAGCGTATACATAAGCAATCTCTTCACTTGGTATGCCTTTTTGTTTTTTCCCTCTCTCTCTAGTTTATCAGCTGTTTACTACAATATGTGAAAATAACTATTAGATTCTTGCTGTTTAGCTCACCAGCTTGTTAGACTTTGATTTTGAACTGCATCAACACATGCATAGCTTAATCTCTATATGGCATTTAGTAATCAATTTAGTGCTTGCTTTCAAGTGTAATATACATGGTGTGACCCTGGTTTGGAGTCCACCTTTCAGAACTTTATTTGCATCCATCCATGTATCATCACTTCATTGGTTAGAGGTCATGGGTCCACAAAATAATCTTGTTTTCTACTTGTATTTAGATTATTATCTATTTTTGTAAACTATGCAATGATAAGCTATAGTTAAGGTTGAAGTGTAAGAGTTTGATAGACTAGTAAATTTGAGTCATTGCAAAATTCCAATTGCACCATGTACTGACTTTTGAAGAAAATTAATGTATGCTATAAAATTTACAGATCTTTGCTTGATTGAATTATATCTAAATTCTAGAAGGTTTGATTTTCCGTTCCATTCGTACCTCTTGGCTTCAATGCACCCAACTCATTAGCTTTGGCATTCGTCATAGAAATCCTCTTCTATTAACAAATGCTAACAACACAAATTGAACCACTTAAAATGTTCATAATAAGAAAGTTGAATAGTCATCTATTCATCATTCAGTCAAGTTGTTCACTAAACAAATTCATTTATACTTAAACACGCACAGGTGTACTTCATGCAATCACATCTAAACAGTATGTTGTTTATAATTATGTAGGAAAGTCAAATTATATAGTGCCGATATTATGGAATGGGGATTACTCATGTGTCACTAAAATTGTGAAGTGCTTTGCAATTTTTTTTTTTTTCATAGGCGAAAGCTAATGATGGAGAAGGTCCAGATATTTTGCGAAGTGCACAAGATGGTGGTACGAGTGGCCATTCTGAGTCTTTAGCATCAACTTTAGCTGAACATCAACAACACTTGGCTAGCTTTCAGGTAATGAATTAATCTTTGTATATCTGGTGTGGTGCTTACATGTAGATTGATTTACTTTGACTTCAAGAATAGCAATCACATATTTGAACTTTTATGTCCACTTTATGTTGAATTATTGTTCTGAACATCTTGGGTGGTTTGAAGAGACATAATTTTTTAATTTTATTCTCTTCTGGTTGGTGTTTGATATCGTGTAAATTTAATCTAAACTTGAGCGTTTATATTCATGGAGCAGTATGTCTCATAATGTCTAATGATACCTTACTTTTGGGCCAAAGGTATAAGAAATCTGACATTGTTTTACATGTTGTTACTTGGGTGAATGCAAGGCTGCGTCAGACGTTTTACTTAGGAACCTTATAGAGTTGGGTTGGGTCCCTGTAATTATGTATGTTTAGGAAATGCTACTATGGTTTGGAACAGTAAACCCTGAGTTTTGTGCATATTCCATATTGGAACACTCTTAGTGAATTATTAGTGTGTACTTCTTTTGTGTTTGATTGTGTTAAATTTGTTTTCTTATTTATTTAAGATAAGGCGTGTCGTGGCATGTTGAAAATTGGACTCATTTTAAGGGGCTGATATGACCATCTACTGGTTGATAGTTGAAAGAAAGGGGACTGTGTAGGCAGCTTCTTGTTTAAGTTTTTGATTCTGATAAGTTGAATCTTGAAATCTGGCACAGCATTTAGTTTATGAGGTAGGGTATATGTCTGCATTGTTCTCAGAGAAGGTTTAGAATCTGTTGTTCTTGTTGAACTGGGACCAATCAGCACAAAACTCTTGAAGACATAGTATCCATTTCTTTGACTAGTGTATATGAGTTACTTAACTGTTATTATGGTTCTAGATAGATTGTATATGGAATCCTTGAGCATCTATACTCTTGAATCTTGAGTAAGATGTTTGTGGTTGTATTGTTGTAGTAGATGTTATATTGAAGAATCTGACGCTTGCATACTCTTCCATGTGCAGGTGCTCATCAACCAACTGAAGGAAGTTGCCCCAACAATACAGAAGTCAATATCAGATTGTACAGAGAAAGTAAATTGTATATCCTCCAGCCTGCCTCCAATGGCCAAACATCGTGGTCGAGCCTCCTCTCCGATACAAGCTCAGAGCAGTGGGAGGACACTGGTAATTCCTTGAGGAAGTTTGTTATAGTTAGTGTGAAGTGTTACATTCAGTACCTACTTTGGAAGTTTTAATATTCAAGTGAATGCTCATTTCTTTAGTGTTTTTTCTTGCTCATACAGGAAAGTGGCACCGATGATGTTGCTGAGTTAACTTCGAAAATGTCTAGTGTTCAGGTTGACAAGGTTTCGGCTAGTCCCCCTACTTTGAAGCTCCCACAGTTATTTAGCTTGACCCCAAATTCTTCTGGAAAAGGTGGAAGCATGCAAAAGCGTCATACTTTAGCCTCTCAAACCAGCCAAATAGATAATCTCTCTGAAAGAAACTCCCTGGACCAACCTCTGTCAAGTAATCGCCTGGATAATCCAACCCAAGGTTTGCTTTATTTGCTCTGCTTTTATTTATTGCCTTTTGCATGTATATGTATATTGGCTAATCACCAAATCAGTGATAATAATAAAGATAAAGAAAGAAACAAAGGGATTATTAGTGGTCATTGCAGGAAATTTTGTTTCAGTTTAAGAAAAAAAAAAGAAGAAAAGCTTTGACATCTTTATGTTGAGATTTTTTGCTTTTGGTTGTTAGGATACTTAATACCTTCAAATTTAACTTTTGAGTTGTGTATATTGACATGGTATCAAAGTCAGTACCAAGAGTGCTTGGGTTCGAGTCACCTGACATGATTGTGTTTGAATTTGTTGTGTGCTTGTGTTTGGGTTTGAGTCACATGGCAAGCTTGTTGATGTTGTTTGTGAGGGGTGTATGAGGGTGCTTCATACCATTATTTGAGCCCTTGCTTGGATACTTAAGCTTTTGGGCCTAGAGGCCACTAACATTAATTTCTAATTTGCAGATAACGATACTTATGTTTGGAACTTAAAGAGATCTGTGAGAGAAGCAGCTTTATCGGTTCGATCCAGCAATTCGGAATCTTCTCGGGATAGTCATTCTGATGAAAGCTCTGAACACTTCTTTGTACCTCTTTCAACAGCTGGGTTTTCTCGTGTGGGCCCTGAAAGCAAAGCATCTACTGTAAGGAATAAGAAATTGTTTGCATCTCAAACAGACACTTCCATACTTGATAATCATGTCCCTGATGGTCTTGTGGGGAGCAAGTATGATGATATCCCTGACCTGTTAAATGATTTGGATTCACTTAATGATTACGATGGAGTAAATGGATTTCTCTCAGCCACTAGTTCCAATGGTGCAATTTCTGATACACACAAGTTATTTTTTGACATTGATGAAGCTCAGGATCAGGTCTTCTCACCTCCATTGCTAATGGACACATCCTTGCTAGCAGATTCTTATGAAGATCTGCTTGGTATGTTTGTTTGACTGCAAACTCTTCTTGTTTAGGCTCCATGGCTTATTTTGTTTTGTATTGTTTCATTATTTTTCGTTCAATTGTTTGCTAGCTGTAGTGTGCATATAATGGATTTTGAAATTGTTGCAGTCTCCTACCTCAGATATGCTTGTCCCTGTCTGAAGTGTCTATGCAGTATAGTTTTACATGGCATTCTTGGATATGCCTTGCCCTGAAGATTGTTTATGAAAAAAAAAAAACAAAAAGAAAAGAAAAAGAAAATAATTTAAGATGTTTTGTTTTTCGCTGGCAGCTTTCTCCTCTTTTTGTGATATGTTCACATGTCACACAATTAATAAAATAGGTTGTTTGTGGATTAAAGATTTCCGATTTAGATGTTGTTGGGACTTTAATTACATGTTGTGCCCCAAGCTGCTGGATTTGTTTGTTAACAAGGCTGACTTTGGAGGTTTTTGTTGGAGTTAGTAAAGTTGACAAACTTCAATTCGAAACTTTTCCTTGTTTAGAATCGAGTTCTCCCTCCCCTCTGCGTGTCTTAATCTCTCTCCCTCTCTCTCTCTCTCTCTCTCTCACACACACACACACACACACACACACACACACACACACACTATCCATCAAATGATTTTTGTTGTGTATAATTATCTAACCAGATCTTATGGTAATGTTGATAAGAAGAGCAACATTACTGAGGCTGCTGCTACTTAATTGAGAATTATAATTTTTGTTCTGAATTTATACATAGTTTTAATTTCTTAAAAACGTTTGTTGAAAGATTGCTTGATTCTTTTGCAGCTCCACTATCTGAAACTGAAACTGCCTTGATGGAGCATTAAAACTGCAACTGCCTTGATTCTGGTGCTCATGAGGAGATGATTGGGTCATTTTTATGGTTTTGTTTTTCATATCTTAGATGGGACATTCTCCCCTCTCCCACTAATTTTTTCCATGATATGGTGCTTATATGTGATCCTTCTTCGTGTTGTGTTACCTTGTTCCCAGCACAAGCATATATTGTTGTTTCGGGCAAGAGGAACTATGAACCTTTTTGGCAGTTCTGTTGTACATTCTTGTAAGATACCTGAAACACAAGATGATAGTTTTATGTGGCTTCTCAGGTCTCAATCACGGAGGCCAAACTTTATAACCCAACCAGATTATTTTGGTACTGCCAGATTATTTAAGAAGAGAATTGCCTTGCCTGGTGAGTTCCAAAAGATGGCAGATTCTGCTTGTGTTTTTTTCAGCCTGATGGATAAGAGGTACCGATACCCCATTTCGAGATTGAATTTTGTTGGACAGATTTAATGTATTTGTAGATGTGTAGTACAGTTTAATAGTGTATTTTGCTGACAGATCAGGAATGGAAATTGCTTCGTGAATTGTTGGATTTTATTTTTTATTTATATTCTCACAGGAATGTTTTCTCAACTCTTCGTTGGTTAAACTGTGCCCAAGTGTTCTTTATCTTTATATTAATTTCAATTACCTTCTATAGAATGAAATTATTGTTTGTTACCAGCACTTTATAATTCATTTGCCGCTAGTATGTATGATTCTCCAGTCAATCCTCATCTTTTTATCATGAATCATGATTTGTAGTTGGAGCTTTTTGGTTCCAGATCAACGGTTCTATTACATCAAAATTGCATCAATACATCTAGTCACACAAAATCATGTCATATAGCTTGAAAAGTATTTACAAGTGAATAATCATGTAACATGACATGATATTATAGACTGTCGTGCATTTCAAAACCTTTTTCCTTTTAGATGGAGGAATGAGGATACTATGAGAAGCTTAGCTCATTAACTCTAATCAAATATGAAAGGAATCTGTAGATGGAAAGGGCTAATTAAATTGACTGGTTTTCATTACGTACAAAACCAGATGAAGGACATTGGTCCTTGACAAGTTGGTTTAGGATATGATGGATTGACATTTTCTTGCACTAGGCCCCAAAGGAGTCGACTGTCAGGTCAGCCGACGAATACGATGTGGGTTGAGTGCTCTTTGATGTAATCCTTTACCAACTTCATTGTAAATTCCATTTTACTCTCTAACATTTTTCTTATCTTTTAGAAGAGAAAGCAATTGAAAATAAAAATGTTTCTGTTAGTATTAAAGCTGTTTTCATGGAATAATTTTATGTTTGATTTATATTCCGCGACAAAAATAAATGATTTATGGATAATTTATTTATGGTGTTACTTATTTTTTATCTTGCAAGCATAAAGCCAAAAAGAGTAGAAAAGAAGTTCACATGTTGCTGCGAATGTCACCATCAAAATAAAGAAATGAAAATTGAGAAGTCATGGAAACAGACTTATATAAATAAATACTGTTTCTTCTATCAATCATTCTATTATTTTACTTTCAACTGCAAATTTTTAATATTAAGAAACAGTTTGTGTATTTGGTTGTAACTTCAAACAATTGTACGGGTACTGAGTCTTGACGTACGATATGCTAAGACTCAAACCATCTAGTGCCCAACTTCAATCTCTAATTTTTTGATCAAAAAGAAAAAAATAAACTTGAATCTCTAATTTGTTCTAATATATATATTACAACAATGTGTATCCATTACAGTCAGGGCTGCTCTGTTTGACTGTGTTATTTTATACATACTTATGTGAACTGAACTCTGTTATAATATCTAGAAATTAATTAAGCATAACTATTCAATATAAGTGTTCGTTTAAAGTATGTTTCGAAGATGCTTTCAGTATATTTGAAGAGCATTATTTGATAGCCCTAATTGTATTAAAAATAACTGGCCATTTCCAATGCAACTGACCGACTAATCATACAAGCCGTTGATTTTAAAATCATATTAATTATAATGTGATATATGTGATAAAATTTAGGTTATACCATCATTAAATCTAATATAGATATAAGATAGTTAATGCTAATAAACTGAAATTTAACGTTTGAGAAAAAGTCAATCTGAGCTCTCTCTAAATGAAACTATAGGGCAGTAAGTAATTTCATTTATTTTTATTAATTTCTATGTGAAGGTGGTACCTCAACATAAATCCTCCCACATATTTTTTAATTATTCTTAACAGTTAATAACTTCATGTTAGTACTTTCAAAGTACAAAAGAAAACTTAACATTAATAAACCCTAAATCATTATAATTAGTAATTTTTTCTCTTAATATCAACAATTTTTGCTGACTCAAAAAGTCTTGGGCATTGGTTACGCTAGAGTGGAGATAAAATGTTAGAAACTTAGGATGCTGTCTTGGGAAAATACTGGATGAAATATACGTGGCATATTCTCATTGGACAGTCACCCAAAATAGTAATCTTTTATGTCAGGATTCAAGTTGTGATTATTGTCAGAGATAATCTCAAAAACTAATTTGTAAAAATATTCATTTTATCATTTATGATTTCAGTTTTATCCAAAACCCTCTCTAACGTTAATAAAAATACTCAAAATACCCTTAAAGACGTGTAAAAATATAACAATACCTCCGATAGTTATAAATTGATGATGAAGTTATAGGGGTAAAATGATCATTTTCTGTTAATTTTTTAATATCAAGGAAAAGTTAGGATAAAAGTGAAATTATAGTGGTAAAATTGATATTTTTACAAACTACAACGGATTTTTTGGAATTATCCCTTATTGTTATTTTTTGGGCAAATTGCATAAACCCTCTTAAGATTTGCGATAGTTGTACAAAAATGAAAATGTTTGAAAGACTTGCACTAGTTCCCCCCCCCCTGATATTCCAAAAACTCATCACCAACCTTCCTTATTGTCAATTAACTATTAGTCAACCATTGTTAAATCAAAATTTTGAAGAGTAAAATAGTAAATTCATAGCTAATAAATAGTTTAATTAAAAAATAATATTTTTAATTACTAATATAATGATATAATATTTTTTTTAAAAAAAAAAAAGAAAAATCACCATTTTTTACCTTTCATCATCTTCCTCATCTTCATTTTCATCTTCTATCTCTCATCTTCTTCTACATTCATCAAAACCATCATCTCCACTATTTTTTATTAAACCAACATCACCCAAATCAAATATCATCATCAAACCAAACATAACCATAATCAAATAAAATTTTTATAAAAATTTAAAAACTTAATGATTTTTTTTTTAAAAAAAAAGAAAAAATTGGAGATGGCACTGCCATCTCCAACTTGTCTCCACCCCGTCTCCATCGCTGGAGACCGGATCTAGTCTTTGGAGATCGGTATCTCCAACAATGGAGACCGTCCCTAGACCGTCTCCATCGCTAGAGACTTAATAGTTTCCATGGCTAGAGACGACGTCTCAAGCCATGGAAAGAAGAGGTCTCTATCGTTGGAGTAGCGATGGAGGTCTCCAACGATGTAGATGATTTTGGTCTTCATGGGAAACCGGATTTGGCCTCCATGTATATTTATTTATATTAAAAATATATGTTACATTAATTTTAAATTTATTGAAAGGTATTTTAGTGTTTTTGTAATTTTGACCATTGATCTTAAAGATTTAATAGTTGTTGACTCATGACAGGGGAGGTCTATGATGAGTTTTTAGAAACTTAAAGGGGGTCAGTATGAGTTTTTTAAATATCGTTATTTTTGTACAATTATGGCAAACCTCACGGAGTTTTTGCAATTCGCCCTATTTATATTTTTTTAAAGAAATTTTCCTTTAATCATTAAAAATTATGGCTCATATATATATAAAATTAAGTTCCTATAGTTTTTAAAATTCATTGATTTGATCTTTTTGAACAAAAATTTTAATGAAAATTTGAGGGACCAAACTATCGAGGTAAGATAAAGTAGCAAGTTTTTAAAACTTCGACAATGTATCCACAATTAATAATAAAATAAATTATCAAAATACATAAATTAAATTATTGGGGTGCATTCAATCTAAAGTTAATTGGACTTTAATAGATTTTTCAAATAATAGATTTTGGTAGAATTCAAAGATTCTATAGACTCTATATTTATTTTGTTATAATTTTCTAATAAATCCAATAAAATCTTGAAGAGAATGTTAAAATTTGTTATAATTTTTTTTTATAAAAAATTACTTTAAAATCTATTCGAATTCATCATTTTAATAAAATCTACGAAATTAGTGATTTTTTTTAATACATATAAATTTTATTAAAAAACAAATTTAAACTAAAAATATTTAAATTTTATTAGATTTCATATAAATCTGAATTAAATACACATAGGTTTTAATGAATTTAATACAAATCTAAATTGAATACACTCATATTTTAATATAATCCATTCAAATTTAGATTAAATATATTCAAATCTTTAAAATATTTTAAATTCTAATGAATTCTAAATCAAATGTATCTCCTAAAGTTTTATTTTTTTCAAATTAAAAAAAAAAAATTAAGAATGACAGATAAGTAGCGGAACAAATCCCGCACACGAAGTTAGAAAGCGCGTGCGTTCAGGCCAACACTAGAAACGGCTCACAATCTCCATTTTAACCTTCCCTTCCATGTCTATACAGAACATAGCAGGGGTAGTTTCGTCAAAACGGGTTTGTCTCAATCCAAAGAAAATCTAAAAGTAAAAACTGCAGAGAAAGTGAAGAAAAGAAATCAAACTGAGGAAAAGAAAAAAAAGCAAAATAAAAAAAATAATTAAAAAAAAAAAAGCAAAACAAATGAACATCAACACTAATTTCAGCTAACCAAAAACAACTCAACAACCACATATACCCACACACATATACAGATTTGATGTTTCTCATAATCCATCATTGTTTCCTCCACTGAATCTCCTTGTCTGTCTGTGTCTCTCTTTTCTCTTCGACACAAATGAGTAGCTGAACTATCTTTGTAAGTGTAGATGATACCCATCATTTCTTTTCTTTTTTTTTTTGGTTGTATTTTTTTATAATAAAAAATTTATATTTTTTGAATCAATTCGCAGAATCTCGTATGCGTTAGTTAAATGTTGTTTACTTCTGTTATTTATTTGTTTATTGTGTGTGTGTGTGTGTATTGTATGGATGTGTGTTATAGGTTGCTGTTAATGGAGAATGTTATATGGGGTTTTTGGATCATACCCAGATCTTATTATTGTTTGATCTAGCTAAATAGTTTGTCAATCTTGGAGTATACATGATACCTTTTTCACTTTTTAAGTCAAAGTCTCTAGAGGTTAATTATATTTGATAAATCTGGATAATTGTTTGATTTTTTTAATTTTGAATTGTCTTCTGCATCTGGGTTTCTCAATATAAAGTCGATTTTTTTTTTTTTTTTTTTATAATTTTATTTGTGTGGAGGAAGGGATAATGTGTGGATATTCGTTTATTTGATATGTGAATGGCTGACCAGGGACTTCTGTTTAGTTGATTGAATTGAAATTAAGTGTCATGTATATCTCTAGCATGGTGAAGTTTCTCTTGTTTTAGATTTTTAACTTTGTGAATTGGGTTTTGATGTTTCTGTTGTTCAGATAAGCCAAGAGGTGGTTTTTTGCCTTGGTTGGGTTGGAACATTTGTGAATTGAGTGAAGATGGAGGTTTTATGATAGCTAAGAACACGTGAGACTCTATCGTGGTGGATTCTGATTGGTGATTTGACACTGCTTGATGCATCTTGGTTTTTCCAGTTAGACTGAATTCTGCTTTTCCTCTGTCGTTGATGCTGCTCTTGGTTTGAAGGATTACTGATTTGTAAAGATTCATAAGTGCATGAGATATAGCTTTCATTGTGCTGTTTAAGTTATGATCCACAAGTTCCTTAATAGGTTCCCAAAAAAACCGTCAAAATCTGAACAACGGGAGGCTGGGGGAACCAATAACTCCACTTCACATGCTTCGACCAGTTCAAGAAACAGTGATTTAAACAGCAACCGGTATGGAAATCCAAGCACTATGTCTCATCCTGGGGTAAATTCCATTGCTAATGCAGGAGTGAATCATGGGAGTAAGTTTGCCCAAGTCGTGAATGCAAAACTGAATGGGAATCCATTGGCCTCTTCCTATGAAGCATTGCCTAGTTTTAAGGATGTTCCAAATGCGGAGAAGCAGAACTTGTTTCTGAGGAAACTGAACATGTGTTGCGTTATCTTTGACTTCACTGATCTGACAAAGAATCTTAAAGAAAAAGACATCAAGCGACAGACACTGGTAGAGCTTGTGGATTATGTTTCATCAGCAAATGGAAAATTTCCAGAAGTTGTCATGCAAGAAATGGTAAAGATGGTGTCCGCAAATTTATTTAGAACACTCACTTCTCCACCCCATGAAAATAAAGCTTTAGAAGCCTTTGATTTGGAAGAGGAAGAACCATCCATGGACCCTGCATGGCCACATTTGCAAGTTGTATATGAGTTTCTTTTGAGGTTTGTTGCATCACCTGAGACGGATGCAAAATTAGCGAAGAGATATATCGATCACTCTTTTGTTCTCAAGTTATTAGACCTTTTTGATTCAGAGGACCCTCGGGAAAGGGAGTATTTGAAAACAGTTTTGCACCGAATCTATGGGAAATTCATGGTGCATCGTCCATTCATTAGGAAAGCAATTAACAACATCTTCTACCGTTTCATTTTTGAAACTGAGAAGCATAATGGGATTGCAGAGCTTTTAGAAATTTTAGGAAGTATTATAAATGGGTTTGCTCTGCCCTTGAAAGAAGAGCACAAACTCTTTCTTGTTCGAGCATTAATTCCCCTTCACAAACCAAAATGTGTAGCAATGTACCATCAGCAGCTATCGTACTGCATTACACAATTTGTGGAGAAAGACTGTAAGCTTGCTGACACTGTTATACGAGGTTTGCTTAAATATTGGCCAATTACAAACAGTACAAAAGAGGTCATGTTCTTAGGCGAACTAGAGGAAGTTTTAGAAGCAACACAGCCTGCTGAGTTTCAGCGTTGTATGGTAACCTTGTTCCGCCAAATTGCCCGTTGCATTAGCGGTTCACATTTTCAGGTTGGTGTTCTTAGTTTCACCATTTCTCTTTGTGAAATCTCTCTACTTTGTTGTTTATAGCCAATGTCCAACAAAAGAAAAACCTTTATCGCAACTCCTGTGGCTTCTTTTATTTCATTATAACTTTTTTTTTTCTTAATTTGTTACTTTTTATTTTTGTCAAATGGTATCTTTCTTCCTTTGACATGCTGCGTGATTGAAGTCCATTTTGTTTTTGGTCTGTTTGGTGTAACATCACATGCTATAGATTGTAAATTCAATATTAGTTGGGTATTTGGTCAAGAAAATAGTAATCACTGAAACCTAACAGCAAAGATTAGACATGAACAAAACAACGTAAGCAAGTTCCTTTTTAACCCTTCATCAATTTACTGAAATGGTGACTAAACATCTGGTAAAACACATTGCCATTCTAATTAAGGACCAATTCATAATATGTAAAAGTAGATGATATTGCTTTATTTTTAAATTATTTGTATCTTTTAGGAATATATTTCAATCCTTACTTAGGCTTGTAGTAGGCTCAACTGGGTCTCCCATATAAAGTTGATACTGTAATTTTACTTTAAATTTGAATGAGGTAGATATGAGATGATAGCTTAGAAAAGGGCTCATAGGCTTTAAGCATGGGATTTTAGAGAGTGAACAAACATTTAAAATGCTAGATCCCTTAAAACAGAAAATGAATTCAATCGGACTGGTATGGCGATTGGCGAGATTTATGACATCTATCATTGACAATGGTGGTAATCTGCTTAACATTTTTTTTTAAAGAAAAAAATGGTGGGAAACAGAAAAAAATGAGGGGGTGTCTGGCTGCGGGTAGCATAAATTAATGAATGGACAAATATTTGCTAATCTCGCTTTAATTTTCGAATCCTCGGGCTAGAGAAATATTGATTCTAATGAAAATTGTTACCAAATAAAACTGAGACTGGTTATGATAGTGAGGACAAAGATACAGGCCTATGCAGTATAATTAGGTTATTATTTGGAGGTTGGTACAAAGAACTAGGATCCTTTCCGCCCTTTTTCTTAGACTTTTCATAATCTAGTGATATCATCATAAAAAATAATGGATCGCCAGAATTGTTATATTTTTTTCTCTCATGTATAACTCAAACTCCAACCTCTATTATAAAAGGTCAAGGTAAAAAACAAGGTTAAGAGAAAATCTCAGCTCTGGTACAAAAATGGTTAATCACGTCTTTCTAAAGCCTAATTTAAAAGGTTAAAAAATATATATATTTCTAAAACCTGTCGCTACTTGTTCCGTCCACATGTATATATAAAATGGAAACAAATTCAGATTATATATCGACAAATGCCAGTCAGGTTTTGGGTGGTTCAGGCATTTTGATAAAATTTTAGCCTGAATACAAGTATGCACCTGCTTAATCTCTGAACTTCTGCCACAGCCACTTTAATTACTTTAATTTGCAGAGAATTTGTTGACTCAGCTGTGCAAACTCTTTCATTGGAATTGTGTGAATTTTGATATCATATAGTCTGGATGCTGCTACTGTTAAATTGTGAATTTATCTGCTGTCACTTGAGTTCGATAAATAAGTTTCCATTTGGGGCTATGTTAGGCATATGTTGTTGGAAAGTCCTGTTTCTTATTTTCTGCATATGTAATCATTGGGGTGATTTGCTTCTGAATGTATTGAATACTGGTTTAGGAGTGTTCATACTATAGATTAATATGAGATTGTATGACAACAGGATCATCTTGGATATAAACCATTATAAGTTTGCAAAAGGATGAAATTTGAAAAGGCATAATTATGCACTTCTGCAATAATTGGAACCCTGTATTGCCTGTGCTTACTTTGTTTTTTTTTAAAGCAACATTGCAGAATTTTATTGAGGGAGACATCGGAATAATATACGTACTAGTGAAAATTTTTAACCGTAACCTCATTAACACCATAAATCCATGAATTGGCTTATTACAATTCAAGGTCAAGATGCACATAATGACTCCTGAATTATACTGTATTTTGGTTGCTAGTTTTTTTACTGGTTACTTGTATAGCTTTCTCACATATTTAATTCATTAATTTTTTCATGATCAGGTGGCTGAGAGAGCTTTGTTTTTATGGAACAATGATCACATCGAGAACCTCATCAAACAGAATCGCAAAGTTATACTGCCAATAATCTTTCCTGCCTTGGAAAGAAATGCGAGAAAGCACTGGAATCAGGCAGTACAGAGCTTGACACTAAATGTTCGTAAAATATTCTCTGATATTGACCCAGAACTCTTTGAAGAGTGCTTGCTCAAATTTCAGGAAGATGAAGCGCGAGAGGAGGAGATGAAATTGAAACGTGAAGCGACATGGAAACGCTTGGAACAAATTGCTGCAATGAAAGCTGCAAGTAATGAACCTGTGCTCATCTCCCCCCACATAGCCACACGCACTCGATCTGGCTAGGTGGTTAGAGATTCTGATGGTGATCACTGCAGTTTTTGTTTCGCAATTGGTACGCAACCCATAGATGGAAATGGTGATCTCTGGAAGTGGAAGGTCCAGCAAGCTTTTACTTCCCATGCTTTTGGTCACAGGGGGGGTTGTGGCGCCACAATGGGAGGTAAAATCTAGCCCCATTTTTGTCTTATACGCATAATGTATATTGTGGATTCGATGAGCAAAACACTTGGGTGGGTGCTGCTAAACATGGATGTGATTATTTAACAAACTCTTGATATTCTGAAGGGTGGCAAGGAAGGTAAGTAAGAATTCCACATGATTCTGTTTTCATATTTTTTTGAATTTGGATTACAGTAAGTACACTCAAAATGTCCAGTTATTTATCTGTATAATTAAACTTATTTTGCCTCTGATGCCAGAACCCTTGCTTGATAGAAATTCGGTATATGTAGATAATATTGTTAAGCAACTGTCAAACCAAATGGAGCTGGAAATGCCTATTATAAGTTGCTTTTACCTTTGCGCTTTGTTAAATTCCAATTTTAAATTTGGTATATATTGCAGCAAAGGTGGGATTGTATGAAGTCACTCTCCATCATGTTATCATATGAATTAGTTCCAGTTAATTTCAGCTAATCACATTTTACAGAAAAACAAAGCAAATGGTTACGTCTGTTGTATTTTACGATTATACTGTTGTAAAGTCTATGGAATAACAGCTATTTTTTTTCAAAAGAAAAAAAAATTTAAAACATTTTTATTGGTTAAGATTAATGACTCTTATCTATCATTGACAAGAAATATGAATCATTTATAATTAATTCAGTTGAAAACTGTATTGAAATAACATAGGCGGATGATAAGTCAAATAAATGAGTATGACCACAATTGGCGATGGAAATGGCCCCCTAAATTTGGCTTTGAATTTCCTCATTTTGCCAAGGTAAGGCGTGGCTCTCTGCTGATCCTTTTGTTTCTTGTTTCTCTTCAGTTTCCTCTTTAGAATCCTCTGCAGCGGGAAAGAGGCTATTTTACATTCAGTGTATAGTTTATTTTTTGAGCAAGGATTCTCTTTGATAAAGGGTAGGGTGGTGTGAAGAGCTGTCAGACTATGCCATGAATTTTGATGCGAAGGAACAATTAGAGTGATTATTTCTTTAGCTGTGATTAAAGGATGGGATATAAGACAACCAGATATAAATAATGCTTTCTTGAATGGGAACTTAAGGAGAATGTTTATATGGTTCAACCTAAAGGCTACATTAGTGATAGTTGCCCGTATTATGTTTGCAAGCTCACTAAATCGTTTTATGGCCTAAAGTAAGCTCCTTGAGCATGGTTTGACAGACTCAAGATCTACTCTTGGTCTTAGTCTCACATTGAGTAAATACATTTTTGATTTACTTTTTTGTTAGTGCTAATTTTTTTATAAGAGTAATTTAAATTTGAGTGATGTGTGAGAGGAAAAAAATTTAATAATTTTGGTCACTCTTTTTTTTTAAATGCTAATATATCATTAGATTATCAAAAGATTAATTAAAAAAAATGGTATAGAAGTCTTGCTTTTTTTTATTTTTTATTAACACAACTGTTAACCGTTAGATTGCAAAATAAACTTAAATACAATATATATATATATATATTGCTTTTTTAAAGATCAACAACGATATCATTGAACAATCTAGAACTTGTTATGAATATTCACCAATTGGCTTCTGTGGGTGACCATCTTTTTTGTCAATTAGATGATTCTATTGTTTATTATAGAAGTAAGGAATAAAGTCTGTCCCTTGAATATTATTAGAACAATATCTATAAATACTTATTTTTTTATGCATATATTTTGAAAGTAAATATTTATCTGATATTATTGCTGAATTTTGTTTGGCAGGCTTGTGTTTTCAACTTCTTTGGATTAGTATTATCACTTGAAAAGTTGATCCAACAGATACAAGATTTTCTTAGATATCAAATAGTGATAATACCCTTTTCAATTATTTAAATCCAATGCATCTCCTCTGCCCATCACTGTCTTTATCTTTTTATTTATTTATTTTTCTTAAACTAAATCTACATCATCAAAGAAAATAAGGTAAGTTAAAAATATATATTAATAAGATATATTCAATTTAAAGTTTTTTAAAGTTTATTGTTAATGGATTTTAATCGATTTTATATAAATTTGGACATACATTTATTTCAATAAAATTCATTCAAATCTTAATTGAATTAATTCCAACTTTTAAAATATTTTAAAATTTGTTTTGAAAAAAAAAATTAAATTTAATGAATTTTAAATTGAATACATAAAGAACAAATTGCATATAATAAATAAACAGTAAAAATTTGAATTCTACCAACGTATTTAAAAAGAGAGTAATACCCAAAAATGACCCATTGGTTTAAATAAGAAACAATAAATATTATACTAACAATCAGTTTGCTGTTTAATTAGATCTACTAAAATTGGTTTAAGAATTTGTCTGGACTCTTGATGAGTTTTAGTTCATTTAATACGATTATATATGTATATATATAGAGAGAAATAAGACGTGAGAATTACTAGTCAATTTAAAATATAACTTAAAATTTAAGCAAATAAATCTGTAATTAGTATTAGGAGATTAGTAATTTATAAAAATGAGTGAAGATTTTCTACCCTCATTTCTTTTTACTAATTTTTTTATAATCTTATGACGTATTAACAATTAAAATAATAGATAATCTTGGTTTATTATATTTTTTTCTTTAATATATCACTTAAACTTAAATTCCTCTCATAAAAAGATTAACACCATATTATTGATTTCTTTGATTTAAAAAAGCGTATTGATTTACACATATGTTACGTTCATTTCGTTGTTGTATTAATATTAAATGTGTGATTACCATATCTATTTCACAGGTTTAACTCAGTTAATTACAATTTAATCAAAAGCCAAAACCATTAAGCATAAGAAAATGACAAAACAAAAAAAAAAAAAAAAACGAAAAGCGACAATCTTTCCCAAAGCATAATGATAAGAGACACATGGGCATCCATCAAGGGCTTCAATTGTTTTCAGCAACACTTTCCAACCTATTTCAAAAAAAGACAAAAATACATTTCGCAACAAAATCTGCCACCTTACCAGAGCAGTTACAATACCATACTAACCAATTCACTTGCATTCCTCTATTCTTTCTGCTTGTACGTACTTCTACACGCAGTCGTCTCAAATGTACAACCTCACAATGCACAAATTGGAATAATAATTAATTGGACAAATTGCACATACCCTTATGAGGTTTAACGAAATTGCACAAAAATAATGATATTTGAATAACTAGCACCGACCTCCTTTGAGGTTCAAAGACTTAGCACAAACCTAGGTTTCAAAGATTCAGCACAAATCTTACCTTTTGTTAGTTAGCTATTGTTAAATTCTTATAATCAACGGTCAAAGATATAAAAAGACTAAAATACCTTTTAAATCAAATTTACAGTTAACACTGTATTTTTTTATAAATTTAAAATTAATATAATATATATATTTTTTAATTAAAAAAACTAAAAATTAAAAAAAGTTGAAAAAAACTGTGGGTTCAAGTATCTTCAAGCTTTCGTTCTCCCACTAGCCATTATTCTCTCTGTCTCTCTCTTCTTCATCCTCTTCTTCAGCATATATATATATATATGTATATCAATAAATCAATAACAAAACCAATTACAGTAAATATATATATTCATGACAATGAGATAAAAAAAAAAATTGCAGTATCACCCAAAACCAATTGAAAAAGATTAAAAAAAGAAATATAAAATATAGAAAACTTACTGGTTAAAGAGTCTTCAGATGTTTTTATGAAATAAAAAATAAATAAAAGTGGAAGTTATGTATTTATATTTATAAATAAAGTGTAATAGGGTTATAATGGTATAAAAATATGAACAAAATCAAATAAAGATATATTAGACATTTGAATCTTTTAAAATAATTTCAAAAATATATACTTGGAGAAGCACAAAATTTGAGTTTCTTAAAGTAAATATTTTTCAGCTTTTTTAATTATTCAAAAATTCTATTGAGATATCAACTAAATGACGCGAAAAAAAATCAAATAGAGCTTTTGACATTAAAAAAATACTTTTGATAGATAAATAAGTTATATCAAATGTACATTTATTCATTTTTTCTTTTTCTTAAGCCTCATTATCATCTGGGTTTGATGATGAACCCAGATGCCCATATTTCAATTAGGTTTATCATCAAACCCAAATTACCTATATTTTTTCTAATTTAATTAAAAAAACTAAAAATTAAATTAAAAAAACACTCTAGGTTCAAACATTTCAGGTTTCCCTTCTCCTATCAACCACCATTCTTTTTTTCTCTCTTTCTATATTCTTCTTTTTCTTCTTATTTTCTTCTTCATCTTATTATCTTATTATCAATCCCCATCATTATCTAGGTTCAATAATGAACCCAAATGTCTAGATTTCATCTTGGTTCGAATCAAACCTAAATGTTCATCCAGGTTCATCATTGAACCAGGATGAAATCTGGATTCGATGATGAATCCAGATGTTTGAATCGAACCCAAAGTTTTCAATTGGAGACTTAGTCTTAATTGGAAACTAGTTAGTTTCCGACGATAGAGACTAGTTTTTTGGTCTCTATCGCTGAAGACCAAAATAGGGTTCTGATATCCCATGGATACCTTATTTTATTATTATTTTTTATTTTTGTTATGTTTTTTAATTAAATTTCAATATTTATAAACTGTGTATTGACCACTTTATCCTTGATAATTTTGACTTAACAGAAATTGATTGATGGTTGACTAACAACTGGGGGGGTTTGTGCTAAATTTTTTGAAACCTCAAATAATGAGAGTGCAAGTTGTTCAAATATCATAATTTTTGTTTAATTTCACCAAACCTTAGGGGATTGTGCAATTTGTTCTAATTATAGAATACTTACAAAACAACCCATATCAAAATATAATAAAATTACAAAATAGACCACCTGAACCTAGGTGACATTGATAGGTTTTTTTAAAACCAATATGGAACTCGTATTTCACACTGAATTTTCATAAATGGAATATCTATTTTCATACCACAGATAATTAGTTTGATAATGAAAGGAAAAGATTATCTTCATGAACGCTAATATACTTTCAATGAAAATTGAACCCTCACTTCTCAGAGAATAAGGTTGGCACACCCATAATTATTAAAATTTAATGCTTGATTTAAATAAAAAGGTCCATGTAATATTTAACATTTAAAATTTAATATTTAAGGTTTAACACCTACTTTAATATGTAAGATTTAAAATTTAATATTTAAGATTTAACACCCAATTTAACAGTATTGTACATAAATAAAAAAGCTCAAACATGAAAAATTAAAACCCAAAAACACACACACACACACACAAAAAAAAAAAAAAAGGACAGGAGAGTTGCATGTATATCCATCATCCACCTCAGCCTCTCCGTTTCTCTATCATCATCGCCATTTGAACAAACACCAGTACCATCCAGATTCAAGCAATCTCCGGATTAGTGAAACTCTAATCCATTCTCATGTGATCCGTTTAAGCTTTCTCATAAACACCAAAAACCAAAAACAACAAAAAAAAAAAAAACCCAAAAAAACCTGTAACCCAGTCATGAATTTGTAAAACAAAGGAAAAAAAAAAAGAAAACAAGAGAGAAGAGAAAATTTAAAAGCAGAGAGCAATGCCTAGCGTAGCTGTCAAGCTATATAGTGTTTTCTTCAAGTTCCTCTTGAAGCACAGATTGCAGAACCGGATCCAAACCCCTCTCGACGAATCCAACCCGTTCGGCGTCACGACCCGACCTGAGGAGTCGGTTGCCGCGCCCAATCCTTCATTCACCGACGGCGTTGCCACCAAGGATATACACATCGACTCCTTCACGTCTCTCTCGATCCGGATTTTCCTTCCGGAGTCCGCACTCAACCCACCCGAGCCGAAGTTCGTGGTCGATTCCAAGTCCGCCAGGCCGCGTTCCAATTCTAAGAAGATCGACGCCGAGCAGGTTGATAAGCTTAGTTTGCGGCGGAATAGCTACGGCTCGCCGAATGCTGCCGCGGCGGCGAAGAGGGAGGAGACGATGACGAGGAGGAGCAGTTACGGCGGGAGTGACGTGGACGCGTTGAATTTGAGATCCGACGTGTACAGAGGATACGCGCCGCCTGATTCTAACCGGAGGAAATTGCCTGTTGTGTTGCAGTTTCACGGCGGTGGGTGGGTGAGCGGGAGCAATGACTCGGTTGCGAATGATTATTTCTGTCGGCGGATCGCGAGATTGTGCGATGTGATCGTTGTGGCGGTCGGGTACAGGTTGGCGCCGGAGAATCGGTATCCGGCGGCGTTCGATGATGGACTCAAGGTGTTGAATTGGTTGGGGAAGCAAGCCAATTTGGCCGAGTGTAGTAAGAGCATGGGGAGTGCTCGTGGCGGCGGTGGCAGTGTGGAGTCTAAGAAAAGTGATAGTCACCGGCATATTGTGGATGTTTTCGGTGCTTCTATGGTGGAACCTTGGTTGGCTGCTCATGGTGATCCTTCAAGGTCCCTATTCTCTGTGCCTTTTGTTTTCATGTGGATTTTGAAATTTAGTGTTCTTCATATATGGAATTGCATTCTGTGTGTATGGTCTAGCTGATAGCTCATATGTTTTGTTGTAAGTGTGATTGTTTTAATTTTTAAGAAAGGTTTAGAAGTTGTTGAGAGACTAGCATGTTTTGGCGACAAAACATATATATGAAACAAAATGCTGATTCATTGTGGTGCTGCAAGAATAGGTGGAATAAGAAACATTGCTTGTGATCTATATGATTTTTTGCAGACATGGAAGGAGTGTGACAGAGAGATTTATGATCTATGATTTGCAGAGATGGGGAGCTTTTTGATTGAGAGATTTTGATACAGTTGTGTGTGTATTGAATTTCAGTGTTAGTGTGGGAACAATGAGTTTATAGGGAATGTGGAAGTGGTCAGGGTGGTAATTCAAGTGTGGTATTGTATTGATTGAGGGACTGAGGGGGTTTCATTTGGTGGTGGAATTTGGCTTTTATTGTCAGAGCTGTGAGTTTAGAGTTTATTGTGGATTTTATTTTTCTTATTTTGATTTGTGAAAGTTAGGTTTATGAAAGGAAGAATCCACTCGCAGATTTCGCAATGTACATTATATATGTTGAGGCTGAAGCACTGATGCTGGGGTATCGGTTGTTATTATTCGTTTTCATTTGCTTTTGAAGATGTGGGGGGGGGGGAGGGGGAGAGGGGGAGGGGGGGAAGAGGAACTGGAAGAGCAATAATAGGTGAGTGGTGTTTAACTAATAGTAATAGTATTGGTGAAAAACAGGAATGGTCAGAAAATACTTTTTCATATATACAGTGTATATCCTAATACAGTTAGGCCTATTCCGTTGTATTTAATAGGCTGCAGTGTGTAACTTTTTTCTTTCTATGTTCCGAGGTTGTGTGTGAGGTTGTAACTACCATTTCTCTTTTTTTTTTTTCGTTTGGGTTAGGGGGCTGCTCATTCATTTGTTTGTATGCGTACATCGCAACAAATTTATTTTTTAACTGGATGTTAAACATAGAGTTCTATTCTTATTATTCCAAAAATAAAGAAATGAATAAATTAATAGGAAAAGATTTTGTTTGGATCTCCATGTGATCTAGGGAACTACTATTGTGCTTGAAAGTGGCAAGGAAAGGCCATTAGCAAACTCTTTATCGAGAATGTAATAAATTTGATTAGTATTGCCCAATTAAGATATACCTGTGTCTTTCGTGTTTGCTTGAAAGGATGCTATTAGTTTTAAATGTTGTTATGTTTTTTATGGCCAAATCGATCACAATTTGATTCGGTCAACTTTATATATTAATCTGGCGTCTTAGATTTAATTATGGATGATTTAAGATGTTTCTACTAGCAAAAAACTTGAGTTCACGTTTAATTTCGGGTGTCCTCTTGTATAATATTGACACAATATATACGTGGCTTCATTTAGGCTAGTGTTGTTTTAATTAGTATCTGAATGACATACTAGTTACTTCCTTTAAAAACATGGAAAGGTCATGGGTGGATTCTAGTGGGATTTAAATATCATGACTTAACTAGAGCATTTCGTCACTATTTTTAAATGTCATTATGATTAAATACTGTAAAAGAGCGTAATACATGCAATGACTTAATAAAGGAAAAATCTTCAACATTAAGTAATGAAAGAAACTATGTGAAGGTATGAGGTGATCTTCAGAGTCTTTTCAATTTTTCTATGTAATGCTTGATGAATTTAAGGGGCAAAACATCTCAGAACATTTCTTCTATTAATTTCACGTGTGGCATCTTTAATTGGTTGTCATTTTTGTGGTTTTATATTTGTGTGCCAGTATTTAAGCTGAGATCTGTTTGTAGTTCAATACTGCTGTCATCTTTCCAGTCCTTTTTGTGGAAGAGATGTAGCTGCCTAGATCTAACAAGTCTTCCCTGTTTACATTGACCCGAAAGTGGTTTTTAACTGTTTGTTCTGAATTGACCTCATCCCTAACATTGGTTCTAAGTAGTTCCTTCAAGAAATTCTGTTGAATGTTTTCTACACTAGCAGAATGGTAGCTTTAATTGTAAAATTTGATGTGGGATAAACCTTACCTGTTTCAAACACTATTTATTGGATAGACTTGCTAATTTATTAAGCAGTGAATGTAAATGCTCATTTTTAAATGTTTGTCAACTCTTTTGCTATCAAATGTTGTTTCCATAGTTTTCCTTTTTATTTTTTATTTTTTTATTTTTTTGGGTTATAGAATGTGCATCCCCTCAGCAAAACCTCTTATAATTAATACATTTAATACCTGCTTATGAATCTCTATTTATAATATATGTAAAACAGATGTGTGCTACTTGGGGTGAGCTGTGGTGCAAACATTGCAGACTATGTGGCTCGAAAAGCTGTAGAGGCGGGCAGGCTTCTGGACCCTGTCAAGGTTGTTGCGCAAGTCTTGATGTATCCATTCTTTATTGGGAGTGTTCCAACACATTCTGAGATAAAGTTGGCGAACTCCTACTTCTATGACAAGGCTATGTGCACGCTTGCTTGGAAACTCTTTCTGCCAGAGGAGGAGTTTAGCCTGGACCATCCGGCTGCTAACCCCCTTGTAGAGGGTAGAGGGCCACCTTTAAAGTACATGCCCCCAACGCTGACGGTGATAGCAGAACATGACTGGATGCGAGATCGAGCCATTGCTTATGCTGAGGAGCTACGGAAGGTAAATGTTGATGCACCTGTTCTTGAGTATAAGGATGCAGTTCATGAATTTGCAACACTTGACATGCTTCTAAAGACCCCTCAGGCCCAGGCTTGTGCCGAGGACATTGCAATCTGGGTGAAAAAGTACATCTCAATTCGTGGTCATGAGTTTTCTTATTAAGTAGGAGATGGTAAACCCATAAAGAGTTGTAAAAGGCAGCATCAGTTAACTGACTATGTATCCTTTTATTGAATGAGAGAGAGAAAGAGAGAGAGAGACTGATGACTGATGGGTTGCTGGCTTGCTGCCACTTCAAGAAGGGGGATTGGGTCTGTGAACTATGATATATGTTGCATTAGCAGTTTAGGGCTAATATTAATATGGCTGCTGGGTTGTCATGGGTTTTCATATTTTACCTCCTATTTTGTTCATTTTGTAAGATAGAGAAGGTGTCGAGAGTAGAGAATTAGTGGGCCGTGAGATGAATTTACCTCGTGTTTGAGTATTGTATGCCGCATTGGGCTGTCGTCAGTACCATTTTTTCATGTGTATTAAAATGTAGTATTTCTCATCAAAAGAAATTATTTCAAAGAAACTCCATACACGCTCTCTCCATATGCCCTGCACTATACAATTAGGGTAAAAGATGCTCTTACTTTGTTTTCCATTTTAATAAAGAATTAAGCTAAGTTAATACTACAATAATGTCACCAGATAACTGAGTCATTAGATTGCATTTATATGATGATAGTTACTGATGGATATCCTTTGGTAAACATATGCCCTTTCTCAAAACAAAGGAAAAAACAAGAGCCAACTTGCCAATTACCGTGGAGTAATTCACGGAAATTGATAAAACCAAGGCAAGAAAAGACCCTGCTAGGCAGACAAACAAGTAACTCCAAAATCATAACCTTATTATGATGAGCTTGCCAATCGTGATGCTCTTGAATTCTTGTAACTGCGCCTAAGTATTGATCTCTGTCTTTTCCTTGGCAAATTTATTATATCTTCCTTGTATGCTTCCGGGCTGGAAGAGAAGTGACAGCGTCCACGCCCTCTATAAATTCTCACTCCTGGTGAGATGTGGAATCCCGGGGCCTATGCAGTAATCTAATAGAGATCCCCAAGAAATGGGAAGGCCAGACTTCTTTGCCCCCCTTCATTTTGGAGGAAAACCCTGCAGTGCCTGCCCGCCTCCGCTCATGCGTGTTCTGACTAAGCAAAGCAAGACTGGTGAAGTGGTGCATCTGCCGGTGGAAAAAACATTTACCTCCTAATTCTAACGAATATGCATGGCCCCAATATTGGAAGCATTTGAGGGAAAGTGAGTTTATGTGGTTTGGACACGGTCCGTCTTAGTTGATGCCACCAAAACCAAGCCAAACCCCCTACTTGGCTCTGGTTCATCAACCATGCCATAACACCAGCTGCTTTATCAATTCATGTAATATTATTACTCACTTGAATTTTCATGTTTGTCCATCAATAACAATTTCCTATAAAGGACAAAGGGAATAACGTGGCACGTCGCTTGACAGTTTTGGCTTTCTTCTCTAGAAAACACTTGTTTTAAGAGGTAGTAAGCCTTGATTGTTTATTTCCTTGTTCTGGATAAATGAAGTTGTATTAAGTTAAAAATAATGCTTTATTGTATTTCAAAGTTTCAATGATTTGCTTGAATAAAAGAAAAAAAAATTTGCGTCCTCCCATCTCTCTGCCAAATTAAAAACAACAATAAATAAACAGACAAAATGAATTATTTGATGTTTAATTCTAGTAAATCTAATTATACCCGCACCGGAACCACATGACCCGGATCCATTTCCACTTGACAGATCCGGTTTCCATTATAAGGGTCAGAGAACCAATAAGATCTTTTCTTAAAGGAAACTGAATCTGATTCCATAACGAATCTCACAAGCATAATCAACCCAGTTTCCAAATCAGGTACGCGATTTTCCGTCTTTGTAGATCAATCTGGTCTTCATTCAATGAACTTGAACAGTTTCTGTTTTTTAGCTCAGGTTCAGGTCTCATTTTTCATTTTTCATTTTTCTTTTTGGGACACATTTATTTCAACTGTCGTGAGTGATCTTTCAACATTCCTTTTAAAAGCTACCAGATCTATCAATACTTTCCATTAATTCTACTTTATTTCATTTTCATGCAGCTCGCTTTGCTTCTCACTACTTTCTCTTCTCGAAGCGAACGAATCTATGTGATTTTCGCTTTTGCGAGTGTAGAATCGTCGATTTATCAATGAAAGGCTTCAAAGCGAAGCTACGAGTCGCCGTGACGGTGATTCTAGTGCTGTCGATATCCTTAGCTTCTGTGTATAATTTGTTGAAGCCGATATCAAACGGTTGTATAATGACGTACATGTATCCTACTTACATTCCGATTTCGTCTACGGAGAGTGTATCATCTACAAAGTATGCCTTGTATTTGTACCACGAAGGTTGGAGAAAGATCGATTTCAAGCAGCACTTGAAGCAGCTTAACGGCGTACCGGTTCTTTTTATTCCTGGCAATGGCGGTAGCTACAAACAGGCAAGGTTTTTTTTTTTTTTAATTATTTTGTGTTCTCTGTTTTATTTGACCTTTTATTGTATTTTAAGTAGATTGCTTCTCTAATGATGTTTTGTACTTGTGTTAGGTGAGATCCTTGGCAGCGGAATCAGATAGGGCGTATCAAGCAGGTCCGCTTGAGCATTCGTTTTATCATGAAGCTTCTCTGTATTCAGAGGAGGTTAGTGAAGATGTGGAGGCAAGTGGCTTTCAGTTGCCTAATGAATATAATACCAGGCTAGACTGGTTTGCGGTGGATCTTGAAGGTGAACATTCTGCAATGGATGGTCAGATACTAGAAGAGCACACTGAATATGTTGTATATGCCATCCACAGGGTACCCTGAAACTTTTATTACTGCCTTATTTTCTTCAGATAGGAAACCTTACATGATCATAACTTTAACTTAAATACAATCATTGATGTTTCATGCAGAGAGATTTAAGATAGTGTGTGTTGAAAATGTTTTAACATTGTAATTAGGGTTCAGCTACCTTTCAGATTTGGATAAGGTTACCCAATAAGATTCTTCAATAACCACTCTTACAATCAATCCAATGGTTGTTACTGAAGAAACTGATTTGGTTAACCTTATCCAAACCAGTAAGTTAACAAAATCTTTATAATTAAAGAAATTTCTCTTAGATAGATAGTGTTCAGACTTTGTTACTGAAGTGGGAATCATATTTCCAAAGTTGCAATCATATATTGGACATTAGATATGAGCTTCACTTCAGTCAAGGTCTAAATGATGTTTCCTTGTCTCAATGTGATGAAGAGCTTTCCAATTATTTTGGATGGGGTTTCTGGAATTCTATGCATCTATTTTTTGCTAAGGACGTAGATTCTACTAAACCATCTATTATTTTGATTTTTCTTTTTTAATATATAATTTATTTTTTGTATCATAGCCTTAAACTATTGTTGAGGTTATTTTAACTTTCCTTTAACTTTGTAGCCCTTTCAACTTTGATGATCACACCGTATCACATGAGTGGTCTGCTAAAATTTGCCCTTAAACAGTGCTACCTCTAAGTTCTGTCAAACTCGTTTAAGCTGATAGGATTTTTGCTTAACTAGAGCGTGGCTTCTTTTGGTTTTGGATTTTAGTTCTATAATTGGTTATTTTCGGGCATGTGTACAGATTCTGGATCAATACAGAGAATCTCTTGAAGCCCGGGAAAGAGAAGGTGCTGCAGCCTCTGGAACTTTACCTAAAAGTGTTATATTGGTTGGTCACTCTATGGGTGGTTTTGTTGCTAGAGCTGCTACGATTCACCCACGTTTACGGAAGTCAGCTGTTGAGACTGTTCTCACACTTTCAAGCCCACACCAGTGAGTGCAGTGGCTTCTTGAATGTATTTGGTTTTCAAATTTCATTCGTGATTGGTTTTTCTTTTTTCTTTTTTCTTGGTGATATTTACGTGATTTTCCTGTTTTATCCAGATCACCTCCATTGGCATTGCAGCCATCCTTGGGTTACTATTTTGCGCAGGTAAATCATAAATGGAGAAAAGGATATGAGGTCCATACCACTGCAACGGGGCGTCTTGTGTCCGATCCAGTGCTCTCCCATGTTGTTGTTGTTTCAATCTCCGGTGGTTATAATGATTATCAGGTATATTTGTGTTTTTGAGTCGCACTTTCTACCATATGGTGTATGTTCAGTTCGGGCTGTTCTCAAGATTAACAGGTGCTTCATATATTCACCAGACTTACTCAAACTAAGACCTTATGTCATTGTATAAATAATGAGATCTGACTCATAGTAATTAAATCAGGTTGGATGAGGTTTTCACATAGAACATTAGGCAGATTTGATAAATTGGTTGTTCTTACACTCTGAACATCAAGAGCATTAAAGTCATGGCCGTCTTATGCAAGTAATTAGAATAATTCTGTCCTTAATATGGCTGGAGCTGACTCTTGTATTTTCAGATAGAGAAGCGAAAGCTCAAGGGATTTGTGAAATAATGGTTTGGACCTACTCATCAAGTTAGCTTTTATGTTGTGAAACTCCTCAAGACTCTAGTCTAGGTCCTTGCTTTGCTTTTTATTGTTATTGTAGACGCTTTACATATGCCAGCTGTCCTGGTCAATGCTTGTTGAACCTTTGTCTTAATCAGATTCTATATTTGAAGGTTTTTCTTTAGCATTAATCGGTGAAAGCTTACTCAATTTTGTGCTCTGTATATGTTAAATTCGTATATCTTTTTAATCAGTTTCACAGGGCATTTTGTTGTCTTGCCTTTATTTTCCAATATAATGCTTGTTACATAACTTGACTTGGCTGTCTGCTCTTTTTTTTTTTTTTTTTTTCCTTCTTCTTCTCTTTTTTTTTCCTATCAGATTTATGTTTTAAAAATTGCTTGCCCTTTTTTTTCTTAATCTTCAGGTACGATCAAAGTTAGAATCTCTTGATGGTATAGTGCCTCCCACTCATGGATTCATGATAAGTAGTACAGGCATGAAAAATGTGTGGCTGTCAATGGAACATCAAGCTATTTTATGGTGTAATCAACTTGTTGTGCAAGTGAGTGAAACATCTTGTTTAGAATCTATATTTATTTCTACCATAGAGTCTTGAATAAGCATGTTCTATGTAGGTCTCGCATACTCTTCTTAGTTTGATAAATTCCAGAACAGGCCAGCCTTTTGCTGAGTCTCAAAAAAGACTTGCAATATTTGCAATGATGGTTCGTAGTGGGGTGCCACAAAGTTTGAACTTGATGATGCAATCACGGTTATTTCACCAGTCTGCTCATATTCCCGTAAAAGATATAAAAGATACATCTGGTATTACCTTTCTCCTCCATATCTTTCTTGCATTGGATAGTATTTTTGAAAGTTCTATAAAAGTGTTGTAAAATTCAATGAAATGTCTGTCTAATATGTAGGTTATCTTGCTTGTAGGCTCTCAAGTGTATACTTTACCTAGTTGTCCTAGCAATTTTCATTGGAGTGATGATGGACTTGAGAGGGATCTATATATTCAAACAACCACTGTCACTGTTTTGGCCATGGATGGGAGGAGGAGGTGGTTAGATATACAGAAATTGGTAAGAATGGCCCAAGTGTCGTTATTTTGTTTTCTTGTACTATTAGTCCTTGAAGTTGTATTTATACATGTCCAAACCTAAATACACTGGCTTACGGTGTGGCTTGCTTTTGGAGGGTTCAAATGGGAAAGGCCACTTCATGTTTGTGACAAATCTTGCTCCGTGTTCTGGGGTTAGACTCCACCTATGGCCTGAGAAAAGGAATTCAAATTTGGACCTGCCAGCAAGTAGAAGGGTTATTGAGGTTACTTCAAAGATGGTTCGCATTCCATCACGACCAGCCCCAAGGCAGGTAGTAGTTTTTGTACTCTGTATTTTTTAATACATGCATACCTACAACCATGCTTATTTGTTTATGTCTACATTACTTTTCATTTTATATGACTTTTTAATGTGAAGAAAGTTTTCTGTGTCTTAAAAAATGCATATATAGTAGTTTATAAAGTAAGAGGCTAAAGATCTCGCTATCATTTTTTTTAATAAACAATTTGTAACTACTGTGGTTGACAGAATATGCTGTTGTTTATCAGATTGAACCTGGCAGTGAAACCGAACAGGCGCCTCCATCCGCCATTTTTCATTTGAGTCCTGAGGATATGCGTGGTTTCAGATTTCTGACTGTATCTGTTGCTCCTCGTCCGGTATTGCAGTCTTCATTTTCTTTCATGACTTTTCCCTATTTGAAATCTACATTACTATAATATATAGTAGTCTTTTTGATATGTTTTATACTTTAATTGATGGATTCACATTCATAAGCAAACATTATCATCCCTTTTAACTCACGTTCTTAAATATTGATCCTTCTTTTTCATTCCTCAACGGATAGTGAAAGTCTTTTTCCTTTAACCTGTAGGGGCTATT
This sequence comes from Nephelium lappaceum, assembly GCA_021234005.1. NCBI lineage: Eukaryota > Viridiplantae > Streptophyta > Magnoliopsida > Sapindales > Sapindaceae > Nephelium > Nephelium lappaceum. The sequence goes on from CM038004.1 coordinate 6,480,791, forward strand.
ATTGATAAGGGTGTCATGCTTATTGTCATAACATAATACTTTAGTTTTTTGTTTACAAAAATGTGATCTATTGATAATTTAATTTTATGCCTAGAAGGCCTTTTCTTATTTTGTATTCTAAGAATTTCCATGTGCTTTATTACTCATTATTAGCGAGTCATGGATTCATGATTGTTCTAAGGTATTGGATTTACCTATTTTTCACTTTGTATAGAAAATATTATTTGGTGTTTGATATCTTTGTTCTTATCTTTTTGGTGGAACTTGTCTGTTATTTCCTTACCAATAGTTGGTAAGCAAGTTGGGTATGTAAAATCGTATACTTAAATCTAGTCTTGTAGTTTTTGCTGTTTGCTAGAATCTTTTGAATAATATTACTGCTCTCTTCTTGATTGTAATTCATGCATGATTTATTGTGAATTCCTGGTGCTCAGTCGATTTCAGGCAGACCTCCACCCGCAGCTTCTATGGCAGTTGGGCAGTTTTTTAATCCAGAAGAAGGGGAAAGAGAATTTTCTCCACAATCAATGCTTCTATCTACCTATTATCCTAAGGTCAATATTTCTATGATCCAAACCATATAATAGCTATTTTCAGATTTTAAGTTCTGTAAAGTTAAAGCTGTAGCTGGTTTAAATTGGATTTTCTGATTTAGGTAAATGCCTTTTAATTAAATACATAATTTTAATTTTGTACAGGACATATTTATGAAGGAAGATCATCCCCTTGCATTCAATCTTTCATTTGGTATTAGCTTAGGCCTTTTGCCTGTTACTTTGTCTTTGAGAACGGCAAGCTGTGGAATAAAAAATTCTGGGCTTCCAGATGAAGAGGCTGGACACATAGAAAACAGTAGTAAGGAATTTAAATCTCTGTACACACTTTGCCTTTTGCTTTTCTTGAGCATGCAAATCTATGTATGATCTTCCAACCTTCATGTATGTTTTCTGTGGCTGTGGAGTATAGGGAATGTCGTTTACCTCATCATAATATTTACTAGTGGCCATGCAATTGCTGAACTGCTCTGCTTGGAGTGTTAATGTGTGAATAGCTAGAATATGCACTTTATTTGTTAATATGTTGTTAATTAGTATTTCTGGAAAAAAATCAAAACTATAAAAAACAAGTTAACAAGTCAAAAGTGCGTACTTTTTGAGCTTCAAGTTGGACGGTTGTTCTGAAAATTGAATCATGCTCCAAATGTTTTAAGTTGCGTATATCAGCTGCAGTTTTGGGAAACACATTTGCTGATTAGTATTCATATGGTTAGCATAACTTGTAGGTTGATTGAATTTTATTGGATTGAATTTAAACATTTTTTTAAAACAAAATTAATTTAATTTATTTTTAAAGAATAAAAATATTTCCTAATAGTAATAAAATTAATATTAGTTATTTCTAGCGGATTATAATTTTTAAGTCATTTTTATATATTAAAATGTTTAGAAAATATAGATAAAATAGAATAATACAAAAGTAGAGAGAACTTGCCAATTAAAAAAAGAAGAAAAGCAGATCAAATAAGAGAGAGTCTGTCAATGAATGGAAGAGAAAAATAATATAGAATATTAAACCTTTGACCTCTTGTGATGAAACCCATTTCTGATGTGGGGTTCGCATCGCCAGTGTTGGTAGTATTCAGAGACAGTGTAAAGCTCTATCCAATCCAAAGCAGCAGCCAAACACTGGACAATGAAAAAGTAACCTTTCTTATGTCCAATCCAACATTATAAACAGCAATCCAAACACAGCAAAAGAATACAAGCTTTAAAAATCTACAAGGTGAAGAGTTAACATTTTTCATTGTGTACATCATGGCTTCCACTTAAGATTTGCCATTATGCTATCTCTGAATCTTATGACTTAGAAGTTGACGGCTTGTTTACCATTCTTGCAACGCAATTCTGATAATCAATCAATTTTGTTTTAATTCTTATTATGATATATCACTTATGATTTGTAAATATTACCAGTCTTGTGGTATTGTTACTCCTATGACCCTATTATGTTAAATTAATATTCAAGATTGCACTGTATTCCTCTTGTTGCTGATTTAGTTATTCTTTTTGTGTGTGAGTGTATGTATAGTTTTCTAGGTGTGGGCAATCCGCTCCATGCAACCCATTGTTCAGGTCATGTTTTTTCAGACCAAAAATGGCATTGACTGTCCACACTTGAAAATATTAATAAGTTAATATATAGAAATTCTGATATGAGGTGGCACCTCACTCGACAAACCGAGATGCTTCATCTTTTAGTGACTGTTTTCTATTTTAGTGTGTACAATTATGTATACCCGGACATACATATATTTTTAAGGACTGCCTTAAGTTTTGTTCCTGGACAGTTCTTTATTTTGGACTTGTTGATTGCTTTATTATTGTGATTTTGTGTTTAAATGTTCCTTTTCTACTGAGCCGGCTATCTTTGCATTTCAGGACTTTGCAAATTGCGTTGTTTCCCACCTGTAGCACTTGCTTGGGATCCCATGTCAGGTCTTCACCTATTTCCAAACCTGTACAGTGAGACTATTGTTGTTGATTCCACACCAGCACTTTGGAGTTATGTGCAGGGATCTGAAAAAACCACTGTTGTATTATTGGTATGAAGCTTTGTAAAGTGTGTTGTTTTGTATCACAATGTTATATATTCTCAGAATTTACTCATCCATTTACTAACACAGGCTTTCTTGATCCTTCCCTCATCCTTTCCCAGGTTGATCCACATTGTTCATATAAAACAAACATAGCTGTTTCTGTCACTGCAGCTGCCACCAGATTTTTGCTTCTGTATAGTGCACAGGTGATCAAGTTCATGAGTCAAATATTTGTGTTCGATGTTGGATATACACTTCCGTCAAATTGGTTACAGTTTTCTGTCTTTAGGTATATATGCTAATATCAAACATATGCTAATATAAAATTTGTTACAGTTTTCTGTCTTTAGGTATATTTGCGAATATCAAATATACTTAAGGAATTATCGTTAGGAAAAAATCACTTGCTACTTATGACATGGACCTTCTCAACTTTTCAAAAGACTTTATAAGTAGTGTTATTTTTTGAAGCAATTAGTGCACAAAATGGATCTCAAAATGATGAAACTGTTATTCTTTTTTTTTTTTTGAAAGGGATGAAACTGTTATTCTATTTAATGGAGTTCACCTTTATTTGGAAAAATTTGTTCTCATGGTTTATGTTTTCTCAAGCACACTTTACCACATAAATGCCGAAAGAATCAGCATACCATGTACAAAACAAAACAGCTCTATGAAATTGTCTAAATTTCTATTGTTATTATAATTTTTTCCCTGTCTAATAAGAAGTGCAATTAGTAAGAGAGTAGAAAAGAGGATACACATGAAAACTGAATAAACTCAATAATGACATAAGGATAGTTTCAAATGTGTGGATACATAATCTAGTTTTGCAATGAAACCGTACATCCATCTCATTATATATTTATATAAAATACATGACACATTCAATTCCTGTACCTCCTGTGGCAACTGTGTTTTAATGAAGTTGTCTGTTAGATTTTTTTGTGAAATGAATAAAAAAGGGCAAAAAAAGGATAGTATTTTGTTACATCAGATTCTACAGAAGTCTCTCCTATGATATTTTGGCAATAGTCTTCTATTTGTGATGTTCAATTAACTCCTTTTGTTTTTGTAATATGAATATATACTGCTTCATATAAGTTCTATCTTCTTATGTTGCTGGACTTGTTACTTATCTCATGCAGATTGTTGGTTTATCTGTTGCTGTTGTATTTTTTGCTCTGATGCGGCAAGCACATGCATGGGATCTTGATATGCCTATGCCTTCAATGCTATCAGCAGTGGAATCCAATTTACGAATGCCGTTGCCATTCTTGAATTTAGCTGTTCTACCTATATTATTCTCCTTGTTCCTTTCCTTGCTAATGTCCCAACCGTTTCCACCCCTGATGAGCTTCACTATTGTGTCAATCATAAACTATTTATTGGCAAATGGGATGATAGTGATAGTGATATTGTTTTCACATTTGATCTTCTATGTGGCTGCCACTATACATGTATTTATTAAGACAAGGTTGGTAGGCTCTCTTCACCTCTGATCTGTTTGTCATGACTTCAATTATTTTTAGTATTTTAAAAAAGAGGAGAATAAGTGTAAAAAAGAAAATGAAAGATATGTACTCCGTGTATCATAAAATACTAACTGATTTTGCTTGTTGATTGTTAAAATTTATTTTGATTTTCTTTCAGAAAGCTATTGAAGACTAGTTTTTATTATTATGTAGATTGGATTAGTTATGCATTTTTTATTGTGTTTCACTTTATTTAGTTTTAGTTCCTGAGATCTTATAGGTGGGAATTGAACCAAAAATCTATGTTGAAATTCTTTTTCTTCCTGAAATCTGTACTTTTTTTTTTGCTGTCTTCTTTCTCACTCCATTTTGTTAGTAGTTCATCTGTATGGATATGGAAGTACTTTGTATATGCTCAACAAGTGTTTAATTATTTCAGGTCACAAGTGTGGGAAGGAAATTCTTGCTTTGTATTTCTTCATTGGTTTTTTAATCTCTCATCCAGTTTCTCTTCATTAAAGGTAAACCCACGTCTTTGGTATTGCATGATTAGCAGCTTCTGATGTGTTAATATAGAAGTACTTATGCCAACTTTTTTTGTTCTGTTGGAGATTCAATTTGTCGCTAGTTTTATTTTCTTATGCTTAATATTTTACGGGGAATGGGAGGCTGCTTAACAGTGGTAGATGAAATCAACTCTTGTCACGTTTTAAGAGTGGACATTTAGCTGTCCTAGCCTGTTTGTTAGGCTCATAACGGGTCTATCGGCAGGCTACACTGTGCAAATCTGTTCTCATGGTTAAAAATGACGATGCAAGACACATATTTTTGTTGCTGATGTTGGTTATTATTTTTTACTAAGTTTATTATGATCCACATTTGATGCAAATTAAAGTAAAAATATGTAATAAATTAAACTAGGAAAGTGTTAACCACATGCATATCTTCATTTTTTAATTTTAAAAGAATTTTATCATAAGAACTTCACAACTCTTTTTAAAAAATTTGAAACTATATTTTATAATATATTAGACACTATAAACATTAAATATAAAATTAAAGTTTTTGGATTGTATCTGAATCATGAAAATCTGTTTTCAAATTTGAATACTACTCTCATAAGTATTTAGTTGAATGCCCGTTTATTGTTTAATATTGCTTACTGTTGTTTTGGTGGTTAAAGACTTATATGTGTCCTTCAATTTTGTTTTCCTTTTCTTCCCTATTTTGTGGTTGGTGATTGAGGCTTTGACTGGTTCTGTTTGATCTTTTGCATTCGAAGAACAGGTGGTAAGGATTGTAAGAGTCAACCCATTACTTGTTAGAGCACTGGCTGCAATTACCTTGGCATGTATTGTTCATCCAGCTTTGGGCCTATTGGTACTTCCCTTGTCTCATGCTATGTGCTGCCATAATTCACTATGCAGGTATGTTTTATAGCATGGTTTATAGTTGCTTTTGTTATTCTCACCTTTGTGTCGTATGGAAGAATTGTTGAGTTGAAGGACTATGTCCATTGTGGATTTGATTATGTTGTGGGCTTGTTGCAGCTCTCTATCTTTTGCACGCATTAATGGCACAAAATTTTATGAAGGACACTTAATTGTAATTGGAGCACAAGCATCAAAATGAAATTCAACTGGATTGCATTTTCACACGTGAAATATACTTATTCAATTATTTACTGTATCTAGCCTGCCAACTTTTCATCCAAGCAGCGTATGATGATAAAATCACACCAAAAACTTTTAAGATTGAGTGTCATCATCTTCAATAATGTAAGGTCATCCTAAGAATTAATTTGTGTTCTGGAACAGTTTTTTGACAGCTTCTTTCCGTAGTTTTGCATGGGGAAAGGAATTATTTGATTTTAGCAGTGATGGGAAAGATGGGTCTAAGCAATTTGCATACACACGGGAACAAAGAGTCAACCAGAATTCCCTATTGAAGCGGAACAGCTCTGATAGTCCCGATTCAACAAAATCTTTTGGTGACACTCAACTAGAGATCTTCCTGTCACTGCCATGGCTTACTCATCCTGCATCTTCTTGCAGTTGTCATGTTTCTTCCCTCACTAGCAGCTTGGTTGCAGGTATGGGTTATGATATAATTTTCAGTGCTCCCAAAGACACTATTCATAATTTGCAAACTTGTAGATGCTATTCATTCAACTGTGCTGCCTCCTTTTATGCGATGAGTGCATGCTTTCAGACAGTAATAACTTTTATAGGTTATGGTCATGTAATTCCATTATAAATGTAATTTCACGGGAGAGTTTTTGTGGTTATGCAGAGAATATGGATTGGACACAGCTTTCCATGGTTCTTGGACTCAACACTTTCCATTGGTGTAATTCTTCATGGTACCATCATTTCAAAGCCTGAATTTATTTCCTTGGTTTCCATCCCAAGCATCTTGGGTCCTGAACTGAGGCTGAATTTCATCTATCTAATTGCTGGATACTTTTCATTTCTCTCGGGACTGGCCTTGGCACCATACTGTGTGTTTTATGCTATGGCTGCAATGGGATTCATTTTGTTTGCTTGGAGAATTGTAAGGGGAAGAAATGGGGAGAAGGGAGAGCCCCGCTTTGGCGGCAGAAAACATTCTCACAGACATTAAAAAGAGTTTTCTGAAATCTAATTTCCTGTAATGGAGTCCCTAGAAGACAAGGACCTTGTACAATTTTGTGTCATAGACTGATTGGTGGTACTGTGTCATTGCTACACCAAATTTTCACAAGCGAGCAAAATGATCCTGTTGACACGTGAAAAATGTAGTTCTGAATATGAAAGGGTAAAAGGGAATGTCATTTTTTGTGTGATTTGTAATTAACTGGCAGAGCCATTTTTTTCAATGCGGCTTTACGTCAATTGGTTCACGAGCATCTTGTTTTAGAATAGCGATTTTCCTTTGGTAGATCAGATGTGAGTTATCTTATTGAGACTTAAACATGTTCTATGTACTTGTACATTATGGATCAGTTTCTGTTCATTGATAATTTGTTTAGGAACTTGCAATTGGAGCTCAGTTTTATGCTTTAACTCTGAAATGATCCGGTTCATTTCGGTTGATTTTTTGCAAAATGTTAATCTTATTTTGCTTTGGTTGCATTCCGAGCACAATCTTTGGTTTACAGAATAAGATTCTTCTGCGAGTGTATGTAGAAATTTGAAGAGGAAAACTTCATTTTGGTATTTAAGATTTTGAAAAATATCAGGTTTTTAAATTTTTTTTGGAAATAGTTTTTTTCATCCTTAATTTTTTTAAAATTCTTCAAAAAAGTTTAAACTGTCAGTCAATTAACGATTAATATAAGTAGAATGTATAAAAAGACATTTTTGTCTTTACGGTGGCACATAAATTATTAGAGTACTTTCATATAATAATGAATTTACAAGTTAACAGAAAAAAAAGTAATTAAAAATTTAAATTGATAAATAAATAAAAATAAAATAAATTATACAAAATTAAATTAAAAAAATATAAATATGAAATAAAAAATAGAAAATGCATCTGCACTGTAATCACCATTGTAATCACCGTATTTTATGTATTCATGATAAATTATTTGTTTGATTAAGATTTCAGAATTTATAGAAAATGAAATAATAATTTGACTAATGATAGAGTTTTATTCTTTTGAGAAGTTTAAAAGGAAAAGAAAATTTGATTAAGAAAAAGATATTGTTTTAATAAAAGAAAGATATATAAACATTGTAATGCAGTATATCTTTTAGAATAAAATGGTAATTAATTAATTATAGAGTTTTATTTTTTGGAAAGTTTAGAAAGAAAAGGATATTAATTAGGAAAAAAGATATTGTTTTAATAAAAGAAAAATATATCAGTAGATTTTAGTTTTATTACTATCAGTTTTGTATCTTATATATAGGGTTACTATTTAGAGTAGAAAAAAACATATATATAATATAATATAATATATGTTTCTTCTCTAGCAAAATTAATCAATTCATTCTTGAGTTTCAAGGATCAATGAGGTTTTAGGTAAGTCTCTTTTTTGTATAAAATTATACAAAATTTATATTATATCCCATAGATTATAAATTTTGTTTTTTTAGGATGATATGCTGTTTTTTTTTTTTAATGAATCAAGAGAGTTTTGATTTAAGAAATTATGCATGACTGGCGTTAGGAGATTGATTTAGATTATGTAGAAGAGGGATGAAAGTATGTGTTGATTACATATTTAATTTTCGAAATTTAGGGCTGCTGGAATGTTTGGTTTGGAAAAAAAAAATCAGTCGAGTTTGAGAAATTATTTAGGTTAGTTATACTGCCCAGAAAATTACAAAATTAAATATTTAGATAGATTAAGATGTCTTCTGTTAGCATATAAAATTTCGTGATTTTTAAGTGACTATAGAATTTATTAAAATTCTTAGAGTATGCTGTAGTCAAAATAAATTTTTCTAGACAGTTTTCGAAGGACTGAAACGAATAAATTTTTACCCATGCTAGCAGTCCCTGATTGATTTGAATTTTTACTGGAGGTTGATTAATGTATATATAATGTCCATGTAAAGTTTTAGATTGATTGGAGATCTAGAAAGTCAATTAAAAAATGTTTAGGGCGACCATGTCAAGACCGAAAATTTGAAGCAAAAGGATAAGATTTCTAATTTATTATGATAAGGTTAAATTTGTCCAAACAAAATTACTTTGGTGATGAGACTGTAATTATATTCGTTCTATAATTGTATAGGTTCGTGCGATTGTTGAGCCTATTTAGTGAATTTTGACTTGTTTGAGGTAAGTAAATTCATTCATGATATATGTATGTTGGTTTATGAACTTTTGAATATTTTGAAATCTATATTTGTGTTTAACGTAAATTATAAACATGATTTTAAGTTATTTATATAACAATATAATATTTTTGCAATAGTTTTCAAATTATTTTATTTACTTCTAAAATTTATATTGTCATATGATTTAAAAAGAAAATCTATGATTTTAGTATAAATCTGAAACTTTGTAAAAGTTTATATATTGAATTTAAAACCTATGCTTTCTTAAAATTGATTTACAGTTATTAAATATTTTGCCGTGTGTTTTGAAGATATATCTTTAAGATAAGATCATGAAAAATTATTTTGGCTCATTGTCTGTAGTTATTGTTCTGATATTGATCCAGCTGGATTCTTGTGCGTACACATTCTGTTATCTGATCGTGTCACACGGGTAATTGTGAAATTTTGTTATTCTAACCGAGTCACACTGGTAATTGTGACATTCTGTTATTCTGACCGAGTCACACAGGTAATTGTGACATTCTGCTATTTTGACCATGTCACATGGGTAATTGTAACATTCTGTTTCTATCTGCGTCATACGAGTATTTATGACACTATAAGATATGAACATATTTTTTATTTACTTTATGTGGTTATATGTTTTAATATGATTGTTTATTTTTATTATTGTTTTATGCTACATGGTGTCTTCTGCTAATATAAAGATTAATTATATTTTCGATTTTGGTTATTGGTGTTGAAATATGTTTCTATGTATTGAAATTTTATATCTAACTTATAAAAGTAATTATACTAATACTAATTTTATATATGAATTTACTTACCGAGTTGACAACTCACCCCGCCATCCCCGTTTCCATCATTTTACAGAGTAGGAATTAATTATGGACATTAAGTGTCTTGATCTTGGAGTACACCCAATTATGAAGCCTTTGAGATAGTTAATGTGATTCATTGTACTTAGTTTTAGATTTCATAAGAATTATGAATTTTTCAAGGACATATTTTGTTTTAATATTTAATTTTAAGATTTTTCTTTTGAATGTTTCGTTTGGATAATTATGTTGACTATTTTCAAAGTTTGGAATAAATTTTTATTTGGAGTTAATTTTTAGATCTAGTTTGACCATAATATTCTATTTCCTTGATATTGGATTTTAGGTGTTACATGCACCGTTCATACGAGAGATAACAGTGAAAACGGAACTTATATAAATAAAAACCGAATAATAATAATAATAATAATAGTAAAAATAGGAAAAAGAAATGATGTAGTTTACTACCCATCTGAGATGCATCTCCTCCAATATCCTGTCGTTGCCCCTTCTTAATTCCGTCGTCAAGTACCCATCGCAGTCGCAATCTTTGTCTATTTCCCCTTTTTCTCTCTCTCCTTTTACCTCGTCGAGTAGCCACTGGAGGAGAGAGACGACAACACAAACTGGTGGTGGGTTTTGATCGTTTCATATCGCTCACTCGTCTTCAAGTCCGATGAGCATCAGCTCTCTTACTCGTCTCGGCTTCAGTAGGATGGTGAGTTCTAGGTTTCATCCAAATTGTCTTGTTCTGGGTTCAAACGACGACCTAAGTTTAAACCCAGGTAGTACGATGTGGGTTGAACCTAGATCGAGACGATCTGGGTTCCCAAATCATTGATTCTTTATGGTTGTCGCTCATGGAGATTTTTTTTTATTTTTTAAAAAAATGTTAAATTTCTCTGTTTTTTCAATTTTATTTTATTTTTTTTAGATCTAGTTTGTTGTTGATTGATTTGTTGGGTTTGATGAATTTTTTTCTCTAGCCAATATTGAAGAGGGAACCCACTTCTGAGACTCTGAGGTTCCTATAGAAAGCGTAACCCAGTAAATCCTTGCAGGAGGTTGAGTTGAAGAGGGCTTGATTGTTGTTATGGATTGATGAAGAAGAATATCATGTGTTTTGTGGTTTGGAAATTTTTTTCCTCCATCTAAATTTGATTGTTTTTAATAAAGAAGCAGATGTTGTTGAAGAATTGTTGAAGGATTGATGATGTGATGGTCTGATGAACTGTTGAAGCAGATGTTGAAAATTTGGCTTGTTCAAACCAATGTCTTCATCTTTGAGTAACTGAATTCATCAACCCAGATTTTTTAATTTTTTTAAAGTTTTTTTGATATCTTAAAATCCTAACCATCCTTGTATCATAATCTTAATCTCTCTAATAAAAAGGCCAGCTCACCCTCCGATCCAAATTATCTATCACCGTTAACTATAAGTTGATTAACGATTTATACTTCTTTTAAAAAGTTTTAAAAAAATTAAGAATGAAACGAGTTATTTTGAATGAAGTTTTAAAATCTTGATATTTTTTAAAACCTTAAGGATTGCATAAAGTTTTCCCAAATTTGAATCTGTTCATGATTGCTTTACTGTAACATGAAATTCGAAGCTAAAAATCGAATGAGCTTTAAATTAATCTTTGGTTTGGTGACACATCTTAATTTCTTAGTGGCTTTTGGGAAGTTGAATGGCTCACTTTTATTGTATTAAACTCAAATGAGAAAGGAAAAAGGTACAAAATATCAATAATAGAGATATACTGATGGATTGATTGTCATTATTTTAACTGAACTACATACAATAGAAGATGAATTTGGAAAATGTAGTATAATAAAAGTTTGTCAATCAGGAAAAAGATTGATACTGTCACACAAAAAATTTGTTTATTCGTCCATATATTATAAAACTTGTGTCACAAAGAAAACACTCAACAAAATAACCAAAACAATTTTTTTTTTAAATTTTTCCTTAATTTTATACAAAAAGTAACCAAAACCTATTTTCTTCGTTTTTCATTTATTTTGGACAGAAAAAAAGAACATTTATCTATAATAACATATATAGTCTAATGTGATTTGATGATAAAATCATTTATTTAATTTGTCAATATAATAGATTTGAATCCTCATACTATTGATGGAATTTAAATGTAAAAATAAAAATTGAAAAACGAACTAATTATATAAGTTATTGGGGACATGCATAAGAATGTCAATCCAGCCAATCCGGACCTGCTCAAGATGATAAAATTACCTTTGTTCGCAGTTTAGTCATGCCATTGGACTCTCCATTTGCATCATCCTGGTGTTTTTACTTTTTGCTTCTTTTCTTTTTTTGTTTTTTTTTTTTTTTTTTTGTTTTTGTATTTTTTTGTTTTTTTTGTTTTTTCACTTTTTATTGTAGTAATGTTATTGGCTTTCAAGTTCCTGAAAACGAGTTTAGGCAAGAGGCAGCCAGTCATTATTGAGATAAAAATTGACCTTAATCGATAACTTCACAATTTTCATGCAAGTATTCAATTTAAAAGACTTTTAGTCGTTCTCTAACTGATTTCCTCATCAAGCATATTGTTCTTACAAACAATTTGGTTTAAAAACTTTGAATATTTAAAGTCAGAGAGGGAAAAGAGAAACTAAAAAGAAAAAGAACTGAATAATTTTTTTGAAACTCTTTTTCTTCTTCTTCTTCTTCTTCTTTCTTTCTTTCTCTTTTTTTTTTTCTTTGAAAGGGGGCCATTGGTTATACAAAATTAAATTTTTTATTGTGTAATTTTAGGTATTTAATTGGGTGCTTTAATTAATAATTTCATTTTCTAATTTTGATGGTAGATGACGTAAATTGGGTTTGCAAACAAAATTGATAGTTGACACTGAAAAAAATCAGTTGATACGAAAACCCAAAAGAAACTAAACATATTAGGCTACACTACATTACTTTCATTTTGGATGAAATCACAATGATATTTGATGTTCATCCTATAAGTGAATTTAATTCGAGTATCAAATAAAGTGACTATGTTCAATGTTTAATGCTTGATATTAGTTTAAATATGGAATATTATCATTCAACTTTATTTTAATCCAATTCTTTTCTCGGTTTAATCCAATGTGGCCTATCCTCCTCTAGCAACCTCAATTTTATCTCTTTTTAGTTGATCACAACAAAATAAAATTAACATCTAATAATCAATTTATTCTAAATCCAAAATTTAATTTGAGTAATTGGATAAGAATAGTTTCGATAATCAAAGAGAGAAAAGCAGATTAAATACAAACGCAATAACAAATGTTATTTATTATTAGAACAAGCAGAGTGAAAATCAATCACAAACCATATACAAAGCAGTAGCAATCATAATCACGAATACATAAAAATGTAGACATTCTCACATCACGCACTCCAAGATTCTCTAGTACATGAAGGAGAGGCAGAATGGCAACAAGAAGGCAAATGAAGCAAACAATGTTGTGCTCAACATATGAGGCAAGAAGTCAGCTGGAGCAGAGCCATCATGGTTTCCTGCCGGAACCGGAACAGAAGCGGGAGCCGGGGAGGGTTGTTGGTGCTCATGTCCCTCATGAGCCATCCCAACTGCTACCAACATAGCAAAAGCCACACAAACCAAGGCAAAGCAAAACAATGGTCTTCCAGTTGCCATGTCTAATAGTATTGACTAGGATGGTTGAGGAGCCTAGACCATAAAAGTCTTGGCTTTATAGGTGTGACAAGTAGCAAACATAGAAAGGTCATCAATGGCTTCCTTGCCAACCATGCAAATCTTATCTTAATGTATTTATGTTTTGATTGTAACAGCAGGCCTTGAAAGAGAAACACGCTTGTATTTGGTAGACAATAATTCAAGATTATTATTGTTATTTATTTTTTTGCCTTAATTTTATTTTTTAAAAAAAGGATATTTTTATGTAAACTACACTGATGGATCATGGATGGCTAGCCAGAGATGCATTACATTAAAATCGACTAGCCTTTTTAGCCTTTGTACAACACGTTGTACTGCAACTTGTTGCAGTACCAAAGAATATTAAGCTCTTTGACTTTTCTTATGTTATGATGTTAATTTATGTATAATTTAGTGTAAATAGATTATTCCACAATTAGCAGTTATTATATGAATGTGATTGGTTGAATGTATGACACCGTCAACTTTGGTATGTATCTAAGGAGAAAATCTATCATGGATAGCTTAGTTGACGTGTCATGCTAACATTAGATATATGATAATTAACATTAACTTTTTAGTAAAAAGAAATATCATATATCATATTATTATTATAATGACATATCAATATCAGTATGACACGCTAACTAAATGTCCCATAATAGATTTTCTCGCATCAGAAATGCAATTATGTGAGTTTTTTAGGTGACTTGATGAGCCACTAGCCATTATTTCTTGACTTTGATTGCTTGGAGACTCTCAAGATCATCAAGTTAACATATTTTCTATTGTCTACGGTCATTACAATGCAAACAATTGGGTGAACTTTTAATGTTAATGCAAACAATTAGGTGAACTTTCAACCTTTAGAAGTTTCTATTAACAATGGCCTGCATGAATAGGACCTAGAAAACAGACACATGAAGACAGCTAAGATACAGAGGCAGAGAGAAGGCTCTTTTAACTAAAAGTAACTTTGATAATGATGTTTTTGTCAGCCCTTAAGTTTATTTCCATTTCTTCATACATTTCCATGAGTGGAATTGGTGCAATTGTGAAAGCAATTCTGAGTTGTTCAACTTTCTAATTAAGCATGATTCATGAAGTGCTGGTCTAAGCTTACACCAATTCTTTTCAAGTATTATTATTTTTCAATCTGGAGTTTTTTATTGCTTAATTTCTAATATTCCCATTTAATTTTTTTTTAAAAAAAAGAAAAAAAAAAGGAGGAAGAAGCACAACATTGCTCACAGCTACTTGTCCCTTCTTGTACTTCATAGGATCATGCTGGGCTATAAGTCTCCTGGATGTTCTTACTATTGTAGACAGTTTCAAGCATCATTGAAGAACAAAGTTATTTCAGATCTACTTACATACATTCGGTTTAAGGGGGCCAACTGACCGCGGAAATCAAATTTAAAATTACAAAAAAATAAAAAAATGGCAGAACTTAAAACAAATTTAGTTATGTTGGTGAATTATCACGATACATGGCCAAAATTCTCTTGTAATGCATTGATTCAATGAACTAGTTCTATAAGCTAGCCTCTTCTGATCTTTTAGTACCAAGCTATTGGCTTCCAACATGACTCACAATAGTGGTTTAAAAGATTGTTTTAGTATGACTAGCTCTCAAGAGTAAATGCTGTATTAGATTTGACTCCAGGAATATAAACAGAACTAAAAACATTAGCATGGCATACACTTATTGTTCTACATACAATATTAGGGTTGGAAAAATATATTTCATGGGACAATTTTAAACTGATGTGATGAGATAGATCAATCTGAAATATAAAAAAATAAAATAAAAAGAATAAGCCAATGGAAAAGCTAAGAAAAAAAGAAATAATACTATTTCATGTTGAGTTGGGTTCTTTATATATAGACATAACCCATGAAGTTGGCCCATTGTTCAAAATGGAAGAGAGACCCATTAGGTTTTTTTATGTGATAAAAAACCATTTTTTTCCCATTAGAGTTATGATGAGTGAAAAAGAGAGAGACAAAAGCTGTGTGGAGAGTTTTTGTCTGTTGGAAAATCAAGAAAAAGAGAGAGGAAGAGAAAGAGAGAAAGATTGAAGAAGAAAATGATGAAAACAACATAGAAAACACATTGTGCAGTATTCTCGAAACTGTTGTTTCTCCTTCATTCACTGTTAGATCGAGCTGATTTTTGGTGAGCAAGTTAAGCACTCGTAGCTTTCTAGGTTGAACGGTTGGATTGTCCATCGGAGGTCCTTGTGGTGCGTTTCGACGTTCGAAACGGTGTTGGTTGGAAAGATAGAGCTCGAACTGTGCAGTTTTAATAAAAAAGCTCTAACTTCTTCGTCTGTCGTCAGATTCATAGTGAAGGTTTTTGGTGGACTATAGTCCCGTGGTTTTTACTCCTCAAATTGGGAAGGTTTTCCACGTTAAAAATTGACTTGTGTTTTGTGCATGTGTGGATTGTTTGGTTGATTGATTGCTACCTATAATCATTGTGGGATTGTGTTCTATTTAATTGGCTCCTATTAGGTTCACATATAAAGGAGAAAATTTATTTTGTTATTTGTTCCGCTATTGCGTTTTCTCTCATCATTTCATCAGTTCATCTCACCACATTAGTTGTAAGACAGTATGAAAGATTTTCTCCATAGCAAGGGCCTTTAGCTACACATTACTAAAGGTTGTTCTAGGAAATGGCATGAAAGTTGCTCCTTTTCTCAATTAATTATTTATATTTGAACTCCTATTTTCGACTTGTGACAAAATTATAACTTCTTTATATATACCTTGCAAATTAAAACCAAACAAATTAAAGCAGAGAGTAACCTTAAATTTATATATTCCACACTGTAACATATATTCCAATCTACAAAATATTAAAATTTGATGTCATAATGCTGAAGTAAGAATGATCAATCAACAAAAGTTCAACATAAATTATTGCACCCCTGAAACCAACAGAATATTGTAAGAATGATGAAACAATCAAGAAAAGTTCGACCTAAATTATTGCACTCCTTCCCACATAGAATAACACGGAACTTAAAATCACACACTAAATATGTTCATAAGAAGGCTAAACAAGCAGACGGTAAGAGTTGTCAGCGGCAGCAGAATCTGGACTCCAGTGCTGGCATTAGGAGGTTGGACTGGACCAGCTGATGGATTGTGAGGAGATGGGGCAGTAGCATGTAAATCTGAATGCATGTGTGGAAATGGAGCTGGTGCATGCGAGTGCGTGTGCATGTGTGGTGATGGAGCAGGTGCATGCGAGTGTGAGTGTGTTTTCCCTTCAGACATATGCACCAATATCAGCATAGCACACAACAAGCAAACTGAGGCCCTTTGTATATGATGCCTTACACTCCCCATATGTTATTCCTTAAAGAGTAGGTACAATGAGGTTTCTGTTCCCAGTTGACATCTTTATAGGCAAAGGCACAAAGAGAAAAGGTGATGTAACCTGGCTATATAAGCCTTTATAGGGGAATGCATTTAATTATTGGAAAAAATGCCTCAGAATTCAGCAGGAAAAATAGTCACTATATGAGCCTGCACTACTAATTGCAGTGAATTGACATATTATATAGTCCTCAATCATTACAATATCATTCTACTTTAAGATTAGGTAAAGCTGATATAAGATTGGAATCTTTTAGACGACTGCCAACTAGTGAAAAGGGTTCCTTAACTTTTGGTTGACTGTATGACAGAGTTGAATCTGTGTAACTAACTGACTATGTATCATAGGTAGGTGTCACATGTTAACCTTAAGTCTTAAATATTATAATTGGCTAATTTCCTATCAGCTTAAATTTTTGGATCTAACATGATATCAAAGTTTGAATACCTCTGGTTCAAACACTCTCTCTTTTTTTATCTAAAAATCTTCTTGTTACACATTTTATATGGTAGGGGTCATTTATCATGTGTCCGATATCTGTCATCTGTCCACGGTACACGTAAAAGAGTGTGTCACGTGTCAACCTCAAGTCTTAAATCCTATAGTTAGGTTCTTTTTTATCAACTTAAGCTTTTGACCTTGATGATAATTAATAGATATAATGAACTAAAAAAGTGATGGATGGTTATGATCATTACAGAGATTTAGTTCAGACTATCCGGAGAACTTGAGAGTGAAAAAATCTGATATACTCTACAAACAATGCAACATGGTCTTGGGTGAAATTGTGCTCGTTTGACCTTTTTGAATAAGTAAATTCTAAGAGGAAATATAAAAATCAGCTGATAATGTCAGTCCATCACCATATGACAGCTACAATTTAGAAGTATAATCAGATGAATTTCTCCTAGATAGGACGTAACCTCTGAGGCAGTTTTGACTGGGGCAGGATCAAAGAACCTAGGGTGTAGTTGTGCAATCCTCTACATCATCTCATTCATGTAGAAAATTATAAAAGTCCTTGCACTTTACATGACCTGATTCTGATGATTCCAAGAAACAGGACTTGCAAAGTTTAGCTTCAGGTAGAGAGAGAGAGAGAGAGAGAGAGAGAGATGTTGCTGAAATCGATTTTTAGCGTAACAAATATGTGCTCATTTTCATGACTAAAAGTTTCTGCAATCAGTTGACATGAATAAAGGCTTTGAGTCTATACCTGCTCTTTAGTTACTCAATTAGTTATCAACCTATGCGCAATGTTTATCGTTTCTCTCTTAACACCACCGTCCAATGCGGCTTGGTACGTTCATTCAGCCAGTTAATATCCCAGCTTTAAGCCGCTTCCACCGCAAGTGGTAACTCAAAATAAAAGTGTTCTATGACCATGAAGATGGACAAAAAGACAACTCAAAATTTTACGTCAGATAGTGAAAATCATGTTTGAGTTCTGTATCTTCAACAGCAACGTGCAGTTGATTTAGTAACCATGGTAGAATAATGTGCGTGGAAATGTAATTTTAGAACAGAGTTATAGTCAAGATATCTGTAAAACTTTATCAACCAGAATCTGTACCATGATAACAAACAAAAGTTGGTTAGGAAACTTGTACAAGCAACATGGAACAGCAATAGCTGATCAGAAGACATGAAAAAGAAACATTTTGTTTTTCAATTCGAGTGTAACCCACAAACATTATGCTTACAACAACCTTTTCAATTCTATCCACCCACCTCGACATGAATATGTAAAGGTAAAACTATATGGGATGGCGTCTAGTTCAAATGTTAATGACCCTAGATGCCATGGCTCTCAGGTTTGCTGTAGCCAAGGAAAGAGAGTTAAGAGTCTGGTCATTAGTCTGGTTATTAGCCAAGGAAAGAGAGGTTATAGTCTGGTCACTAGTGATGGCTCTCAGGTTTGCTGTAGCCAAGGAAAGAGAGGTTGGTTATTAGCCAAGGAAAGAGGGGTTATAGTCTGGTCATTAGTCATGGTTCTCAGGTTTGCTGTAGCCAAGGAAAGAGAGGTTATAGTCTGGTCATTAGTCATGGCTCTCTGGTTTGCCGTAGCCAAGGAAAGAGGTTCTAGAGCATGAACTCTAGATGCCATGGAAAGAGAGATTCTAGTCTGGTCATTAGTCTGTTTATTAGCCAAGGAAAGAGAGGTCATAGTTTGGTCATAAGTCATGGCTTTCAGGTTTGCTGTAGCCAAGGAAAGAGGTTCTAGAGCATGAACTCTAGATGCCATGGCATCCATGAACTCTTCTCTCTGTAACCTAGTAGCATGCTCATACTCTTCTGTCTGCAACCTAAAAGCCAATAAAGCACCCTCATCTTGGCTTGGTCTCCCCTTTCTCCTTGTAATTCCATTGTTGTGCAATACTGATAAAGGTCTAAAACCACTTTGAGACTGCACGTTAGTATGACTTCCTCCTCCCATAATTTGATGTTCAGCATCCACATAGTAGCTTGGTGTCCTCCTTCTCCTTGTACTTATTTGACTGCTTGTTGCTGCCAATAAAGCTCTAGAACTTCAAGTCCGCACATTATGGTGACGACTTCCTCTTGATGGAGTTTGATGCTCGTCTTCCATGTTATTTACTGCCCCAGCAGCCTTTCTTGCTTCAACTTCTTGGGGAAACAGAAGCTGTATAGTGTTCCAAAGAACCATGTTCACAGTGCATGATCTTCCATTGCTACACAACCAAACCAAGCAGTGTATTACAATAAGATACTACCTCAATTAAAGTAGCTGATTAAATTGAAATGCAAAAGAATGTACCTAATTAGCTGCCTGCACTTTGGGCACCTCTTCCCACATTTATCAGCAGCAGACCGTAAACATTTTTTTTTACAGAAACTACAGCCAAAAACAAGTACACAACTTATCAGCTTTTTAACAGAATATGAAAAAGCAAATCAATAAATTTAATTTTATAGTTAATCAAGAAACACATAGCAGTGAAACAAGTGCATTAGCAGGAATAATTCATAGAACTGATTTGAAAACGTTGCATTACCTGTGTCCACAAGTTTTGGTACTTGGTTCATAGCAAATCTCCAAACAAATATGCCAAATACGTAGATCATCTAAATTACTACATATAAAAGAAATTCAGTTGGTTTCAATCAATACCAAATCTGGAACAAAATACACAACTCAAAGATGCTTATAGCACATGAAAGCTCTTCCCCAAAATTTGTCCATGCACGGAAGAAGAGAGCTTTTTGAGCAAGACACACCAGAGCTCTCTTCATTTTCCAATTCATCTGCTGCTGTTTTCTTCTCTTCTTCTGTTTTCCTTTTTTCACTTGCAACGGTTTTCAGTTCTATTATTTTCCTCACTTTCTGTCATCAATAATATTCACTAAAACATTCATTTTTTTTCTTATCATTTAACTTTCTCACAGACCAAACAGAATTGCAAAAAAATTGAATACAAAATCAATACCTACTTTAGCATTTTGTTCTTCATCAAGGTCTAGAACCGCTACTGGAATCGAAGCAGCAATAGCTTATCAGAAGACATGAAAAAAAACATTTTGTTGTTTTTCAATTCAAATGTAAAAACCACAAACACTAGGTTTGCAACAACTTTTTCAATTCTATCCATACACCTCGACGAGAATATTAAAATACATTTTGTTTTTCATTTCGAATGTAAAACCACAAACATTAGGTTTGCAACAACTTTTTTCAAGTCTATCCATGCACCTCGACGCGAACATCAGATCATCTACTAATTTAAGAATCCATGAAGGCCAAACTATATGGGATGGCGTCTAGTACGGATGTTAATTGCCCTAGATGCCATGGCTCTCAGGTTTGCTCTGGCCAAGGAAAGAGAGGGTCTAGTATGGTCATTAGTCTCCCTGAAAGCATCCAACTCTTCTCTCTGCAACCTAAGAGCCAATACAGCATCCTCATCTCCATTCGACATGCTTCTCCATCTCCTATTGCTTCCATCTCTGCTTAAAAGTTGTGCAAGATTTTCTCTCTCCAACCTTAGAGCTAATGCAGCATCCACATCTTGGCTTGGTCTCCCCCTTCTCCTTGTAATTCCATTGTCATGCAATACTGATGAAGGTCTAAAACCACTTTGAGACTGCACATTAGTATGACTTCCTCTGATAATTTGATGTTCAGCATCCACATAGCTTGGTGTCCTCCTTCTCCTTGAAATTGTTTGACTGCTTGTTGCAGCCAATGAAGCTCTAGAACTTCGAGTCTGCACATTATGATGACTTCCTCTTGATGGAGTTTGATGCTTGTCTTCCACGTTATTTACTGCTCCAGCAGCCTTTCTTGCTTCAACTTCTTGGGGAAACAGAAGCTGTATAGTGTTCCAAAGAACCGTGTTCACAGTGCATGATCTTCCATTGCTGCACAACCAAACCAAGTAGGGTATTACAATAAGATATACCTCAATTAAAGTAGCTGATAAGATTGAAATGCAAAAGAATGTACCTAATTAGCTGCCTGCATTTTGGGCACCTCTTCCCACATTTATCAGCAGCAGACTGTAAGCATTTTTTACAGAAACTACAACCAAAAACAAGTACACAACTTATCAACTATTTAACAGAATATAAAAAGCAAATCAATAAATTTACTTTTATAGCTAATCAAGAAACACATAGTAGTCAAACAAATGCATTAGTAGGAATAATTCATAGAACCGATTTGAAAACGTTGCATTACCTGTGTCCACAAGTGGTGGTACTTGGTTCATAGCAAATCTCCAAACAAATCTGCCAAATGCGTAGATCATCTAAATTACTACATATAAAAGAAATTCAATTGGTTTCAATCAATACCAAATCTGGAACAAAATACACAACTCAAAGATGCTTACAGCACATGAAAGCTCTTCCCTAAGTTTGTCCATGCACGGAAGAAGAGAGCTTTTCAAGCAAGACACACCAGAGTTCCCTTCATTTTTCAATTCATCTCTTGCTGTTTTCTTCTCTTCTTCTGTTTTCTTTTCTTCACTTGCAACAGTTTTCAGTTCTACCTTCTTTTCCTCACTCTCTGCCATCAATAATATTCGCAAAAACATTCATTTGTTTTTTTTTTTTTTTTATCATTTAACTTGCTCACAGACCAAACAGAATCGAAAAAAAAAAAATGGATACAAAATCAATACCTCCTATAGCATTTTGTTCTTCATCAAGGTCTAGAACTGCTACCGGAATCGAAACAGGACTCCTTCTCTGAGCCCTACGTTTCCTAAAACACAAACCCCACAAAAAAAATTCCCTTTAATCCCCAAGAAAGTAAAAGAAAAAAGTAATACAAACAAAGAAACATATTCGAATTCTAGCCGAATATGACCCATTTTATTTATATTTCTCAGAAACCAAAGCTTCAAACTACAAAAACAAAGAAATCTAATATGAATATCATAAATTTGATGGCAGCCAGTAGATACCTTCTTGAATTAGAAGTCGGAGTCTTGAACTCCAAATCGGATCGTTTCTTGTGCTTAGACAGACGATCAGGGGTGTCCTCAACGACAAGAGCAGCGACAAGAATGGCCTCCTCATCCCAACCAGCCATGGCAACCGCAGATTTGAATCTGGGGCTGAACAAACTGTTCCCATTTGCATCATTTTCAGCGACTGGGTTGTGTTGTTTCTGGTCTTGTGGACTCGGTTTCGGTTCTTCTTCAGTCACCATTCTTTTCTTTCTAGGCCTCTCGATTTTGCAACTCAGAAGAGAGAAATTAAAAAAGGGCTTCAAAATCTTGGAAGAGAGAGTAAATAGAGAAAGTCATTCGTCTTAATCACTCAACGGTCGAATTTTTTTTAATTGACCCAATGTCCTGCCCTTTGTAACGGCTATAGTTCTGGGGTTTGTAAGGCCGTCTCCGGTGTATGACACCAAATTTTACATTATTTTAGTGTTAATACAAAATTTTCTTACACTAAATTTTATTTCACTCCAATGTTTTACATCAAATTGATGTAAAGGGTATTTTTAAGGAATATTCTATATATAATTCTTTAATTTATTTAATATTATACTCATTTTAAAAATCTCAATAAAATATTTTTAACGATATATATTTTTAATAATAATTTAATTTATATTTTTAATTAAATTAATTTATATTCCAACACCATTTTTGGTGTGTGTTGCACTATTCATTAAGACCAAAAAAATTGTCTTGAGATAATATAAATGGTGTATTCATTAGAGAGTATCTGGGCACCAAAATGGTGGTGTTACGTTGGAGGCGGTCTAAGAGGTTAATTGTACCATTAAAACTACTTAGACCATGTTATGGTATCCCTAAATCAATCACCGTCCACTTTGGGTTTTAGATTTATGATCTTTAATTTCCAGGCTTTGACTTTTGACTAGGGTAAATTATTATTTTACTTTAATCATTATTTATAGTAATGACAAATTAGAAGAATGAAATTACTTAAAAGAGTTTAATATTCAAATTTTGTTTAAAGCTTAGCTTCATAAAAAAGATAATCTCAAAATACCTATTATAGTTTATAAAAAATATTTATTTTACAATCTATAATTTTATTTTCACTCAAAATCCCCCATTAATAAAAAAATTTAAAATATCCCTTAAAAATGTATGAAATGATAATAATAGTCTTGATGATCATAAATTGATAACGAAGTCATAAAAGTAAAATGAATATTTCATATTA
The DNA here is from genome assembly GCA_021234005.1 of Nephelium lappaceum. Lineage (NCBI taxonomy): Eukaryota > Viridiplantae > Streptophyta > Magnoliopsida > Sapindales > Sapindaceae > Nephelium > Nephelium lappaceum. The sequence continues at coordinate 6,504,201 of CM038004.1, forward strand.
ATTTATTGACATTATGAGAGATTCTGGATAAAAATGAAATCATATGTGATAAAATAGACACTTTTACATATCACAACAGATTTTTTGGGATTATCCCTTCATAAAATATGCTAAAATATCTGCTTCGAATGCCAATTTTGTGACATCCACTTCAATGATGGTGAAAATATAGAGTGCTGCCTTCAGGAAAAAATTAAAAAAATAAAATAAAATACAGAGTGCCAGTGCCACTCAATTGAAGAACATGACAACTTCACTTTTGCTATGCATGCTATCATTTCTTTTGACATAATCAATACTAGTATATAATATCTATAAAAGAACTAATAAACTACCTTATATATACATATATTCCATCAGGAAAAAAAAAAGACTCCGTATGTTTCACAAGTTATATAACAGTATTCTATGCCTTCTTTTTCTTCTACTTGTCTTCCTTTCTTCAACCACACCAAGATTTCTTCTCTTGCTCTTCCTTTCCTTCATTGCTTCTTCGGCTGGATTGTTTATCGCTTGCCACGGCAGGAGGAGAGTTTGAGGGTCACTGAAATTCTCCAGCACCCTGTCTCTAAGGCCAGTGTCATTGACCTCACAGAACCGGGTGGACCAATCTGGTGGTTCAACCGCTCTAGTCCCTAAACCGGGGGCTCGGTCCTTGGACCCAACATTTTGTGTATCCTGCCAATCTGCCACATAAGTTGCTACTCTCCTAAAAAACTTTTCCTTGAACACATCCCATACTTGGTACTTGTAGTGATTAATAACCATTGTACGTGTATCCAAATTTATGAACTGAAAACCTTGTTTCAAATGAAAGTGATGCACCACATTGATCAAGGACGAATTCAATGCCTCCGGCCTCACTATGCTCTTGTGCCTCTCCGGGGCAGCTAGTCGACACGTGTACCCAACCGTCACCCCTTGTACTGGCATTTGTGTCAGCCCAGATGGACCGAAACTATGGCATGAGGCACGTAACTCGCCCACATTATTATTCCTAGGAAAATTTCCAAGTACATCATGTAACATTAGACCTACCGGTAAGTGAATAAACTCATCCACATCAATAAACCCAACCCATTCACATTTGTCGCGAGCCCGTAATGCACAGTGGGCAAAACCCGACTCTTGTGTCTTAATCCAAGGCCATATATATCTACTAATATTATAATTAGCATTCGATAACAACGATTCAATGACATCTTCAATGTTGTCCTCACTATTGTTGTCGTAAATGAACCAACGTTGTACTCCAATTTGGGTATGGTACATTATCCATTCCTTGAAAAACCTGGCTTGGTTACGCAACATGGTACATATACACATTACATGTTCCTTGTGGGCAGGCGGGTCAGGGTCGGAGAGGCGCGCCAGCCGGGCTATGGACCTTATCATTCCTCCACCCTTGACCCGAACCGAGGCCTTAATATTACTATTCAATCTCGATGGCCCACTCAAGACACTCAAAGGGGTTTTGCACCGTACAATCTCTTGGGAAATTGATACTACCTCTGTCCTTAGCAAGAACTTGGTGCTCCTAAAATCCCAGCCGTACACGCATTCAAATCTGGAAGCGTTCGAAAGCCTTTCTGGCCGTAGATTGAGTCCCTTGACAAAAACAACCGTCGTGTTGTCACGGTCTATCAGAGCCTCGTAAGCAACCGAGTCCCACCTATGCTCGGTGGGCCCAACAGGGATTATGTTTTTCCCTGATTTAAGTTCAAGGGATAATAATACAGAACCACCTGGAGGAATAGAACACCGTAAGATCTGGTTGTCGAAATCCTCAACGTCTACCCGAATAGGCGGCTCATTGAGCAACGGCTGGGATGAGTTATCATCAGCCGAGGAATAAACGCAGCGTATTTCCTCTTTTGTAAATAACCGAGCGGACTGAGGGTATTTTAGGAAAACAAGTACCTGATCCGGAAGCATAACCGTTTCTCGCACCGAAACCGCCAGAGAAACCGAAGACTCTTCTCTGATGGCTTTCAAAATCGGAGGTTGCCATGTGGACCCTAATACCGGGTGAAATTGCTCTGTTTCAATAAATAAACATGTAAAATATAACAAACTAATTTAAAAAAAAAAAAAAAAATCGTTTTATAGTTTCCTATACAAAAATTGAAGCTTCAAGGAAGAAAAGAAGCACCTCCAAATAAGAAGCGAAGAGCAGAGAAAGTGAGGGAGCCAGAGAAGATAACACAAACGCAGACGACGAAGATAGTGCACCAAAAGAACCTGCCCCAGGAACCGACGTCGTTTCTGCGATGACGATCCTTCATGACCACCGCTTTGGGATGTTAACAGGAAACTAAAAAAACCTGGAGACAAGACCTGAAAAGAGTGGCGTTGTCGTTGTTGTTGTTGATATACATGGTTTATGTTGATGTCCCGTGTTGGAGTTTGGTTTTTGTTCTCGTGTGTACTCGAAACCTCCCAACGAAAAAGTTGGAGGGAGAGGGAGAGAGAAAATAAGAAAGTGACGGCTTGTGGAGCTAATGCTCTTTCGACCGTTTATGTCGGTTTATGTGCGGTGGTTATTTTGTCATGTTTTCAGTACCCATCTCCTGTTTTACACGACCATGAAACCATTCGTGTGCACGACTCCACCACCAATCACATCGTCTTGTTTTGTTGCAAAGCGCAGTCGGAGAACAGCTTGGGGAGCCAATGAAGTTGAGGTTGAAATGACTAGACTGTCCCTACGAAGCGAGGGGAGGTGCCACGTGGATTGAATTGTTGAAGATTTGTCTGGTCGCCCTTGCAGGGGATTGGATACGTTTCGTGTCAATTAGTGCGTATCCCTTTAAGCGGAGATTATTTTAGACAAAGCTGACTTCATGTTAATCTTTCTTTGATTGTGGGGACCACTTTTTCGAAATGTAGGACCCACTTAAAAGCATTAGTGGATCATTACGTGCTCCTCACCTATGCCGACTTTTATCTTGAGTTTAATAGAAGGTTCCCTAATACAAACCAAATGGAAGCACATGATGTATATCCAAGTGTTAGGGGTTTTTGTTTTTTCGACAGCCATTATATAAGGGTTCTGGTACTATACATTTATAGTTAATTATTATTGAATTTAAATTTAATGATTTATAAAAATTCAAAAGTTTTAAAAATTAAAAATTTTTAAAAAAGTCCTTCCTATAACTATAAGGTTCATGTATATTAATGGAACTAATTATATATGAGTTGTAAAAATATATATTGGATCAGTTATTTATACTTTATCACAATTAATACATGCATCAATTTAAAATTTTATAAGTTGTAGCCAAATAACTCATATTGAACACCACCTTTTTGTAGTGGTGTTTGGATATTTCCTATCTATTAAGATGTTAGGGGTTTGATTTTTATCATTTGTATTTTAAAACTTATGTAGGTAGGTTTATTATTATTATTATTATTATGAGATTAGTTATTTTCTATTTATAAGCATAAAAATAGTAGAGTTGATATCTGGATCATCCATTTAATATTTGATTTTGACAGATACTAACTAGTAGTTCTTTGATCAGATTAATATCAACTTAAAAAAAAAAAAAATACAAAACTAGTTCATATTAGTAATTGACACATATCAAGTTTTAAAGCATGCTCAATAAATTCATTCGTAATTCAAAATGATGTTTTTATTGAAGTTATTCTTTGATCAAATAAAGCGGTTTCTTTAACTTCATTTTACAAAATCATGATAAATCAGGTGTGTAGTCAAATCTATTCTTATACAATTAAATGTAAAACTATATCTCTTTCATTAAAAAGAAAAAAAAAATTGTAAAATTGCATGAATTTAAAAGTCAATTTCACAACACATACATATTTATTACCTGTAACAAACAATAAATATAATCATGAAGCTACTTCTTAATCTAGTTTCCATTTTTTTTTTTATTGTGTAAGTGTCTAAAATCATATATATCTTATAGCACACTAGTTCTATTACAATTGACTATCCAGAATATAAATAAAATGGTTGAACTAGAAATATTTGTATTTCTATATTAATTGGCTGAAACTAAAATTTTGAGTTACAAAGATTTGAAAATAATATTATATATATATGTATGTATGTATTACTAAAGAAACATATCCCAATCTGTTATCGAGTGAAAAGTGTAATTAAAGTGGGTGATGATATCCAATAATCAAATTAAGACCAAGCATTAAAGTGTAATATTATGGTTGAATTCAATAATGGGCACTAAACATTATCTGAAGAAATTATTGATTGGTAGAAATGAAAATACTTAGTGTGTGGTAGAAATTAGAGCGAAGACTAGGCGCACTTGCATTTTAGTTATTGGCTTAGTGGAATTATTGATAAATTGATACTTCTGTTGTTAGGCAAGTAGGTGCAATAATTCCTAGCTTGAACTGCTTCATCATGAAAATGAAAGCTAGTGGTTTTGCTAATCTAGAAAGCCCAAGCCCACTATAATTTTTCTAAATCAGATTAATAAACTCATATGGGCCTGGCCTGGAATTAAATGCAACTATCATTGATTCAGTGACGTGTTTTTGAGATAGGTCTCAACTGACAAATTTGTGGTGACACCCTGCAAGAAGATTGTATCAGATTTTATGATTTCCAATACAATGTGAGGCAACCTTTGGATTTTGTATTGAACATAGGCCAGATCCATTTAGACTTTATTTTAGGTTGAATTAGTTTAAAAGATAATAATTATACTCAAAATTTTACTCTATACATCTACAAATAATGTGAACCCACTCTACCACATAGTCTTATATTCTAAAATTAAAACCAATATACACCAACTATTAGTGCACTTGGTTAAGTACCTCTCCGCCTTATATGAGGTTGGGGTTCAATCCGTCCTAGTGAGTATTAACAAACACTAGTGTGGGTTGTCCTCTATCTGCTTTGTTTGACTTGAAACTTAATAACAATAGAACAATTCATTTCAATGTTTTTTTTTTTTTTTCTCTTTTTTAACTCGTATTGGGGTTTGGAGGAAGATTGCATGAATCAAACATATAATTTCCAGTGTGTAAGTGTGAGAGATTCACCCTTTAAAAGAAAAAAAAAAAAGTGTGAGAGATTTACTACTTGACCAACCTTATCTTGTCCCATACTAATTAATTAATTTGGGTATAATAATCACAAATACACCCATATCTTTCTGTTTAGAAAGGTGTATTTTGATAGTGTCATAGTGAATAAATTGAATATAACTAAATCAAGGGTTACAATAAAAATAAACCAATTAAATTATATATATATTATTTTTATAATCAGAACGTCCTAACTTTAAAAGGTTAGGACGAACCAATCAAATTCATACATTATATTTTCTCTCATAAAATAAATTTATTCTCTTATTTAATTTAAATAAAATATATGAATTTGATTAGTTCGTCGTAACTTTAAAAAGTTAAAGTTAGAACGTTCAGATTATAAAAACATAATATATATATATATATATTTTTAAATATACCACTTACGATGTGGTAAACCTGAGTTATTGTCAAATTAAATGAGTGTTCTTTACCATGAAATCATATTGAGTGGTCAATCAATTAAATTTATTCATTTAATATTATATTCGAGTCTAGTTATATTTTGTTAAACAAATAATGCTGTATTTCTCAAAATTTTATCTAAATTTATTATCCAAATGATATGACAAGTTGATTCGATGTAAACATCTTAATTATATAATGTTGTATTGATGTTGTGGTAATTACAAATAAGTTTATCACATCATTTAGACAATTACTTTAGATAACATTTTGGATAGCGTAGCATTATTGTTTCTTCAATAGCATCCCATTTGTGATATGTTTTCTGTTGATTGTTTTTCAATAGTGTTGTTCGTATGAGAGGCAAAGGTATACGATTTTGGTACATACTGTGGTTACTTAAATTTGACTGTCAAAATTAATATGAAATTACTTTAGAGAGAACCATCATCCTATTAATGCCGACGGTCAATTTTGGTACTTTTGAGATTGTAGAGAGTTACAAAAAGCGTAGGTAGAACTTTTGCAACTCACAAACTATTTTTCGATTTTTCTTGCTTCTAGATTGTAAACTAAATAATAAAATTATATGATAAAAATTATTCTTAAATAAAATCTAACCAAACATTTTCATTCTCTTTGTGAGAACGAAACTCTTCAGTTATTAGATTAGATTTCCAAATATCATAAATAATGATTGATCTTAAAAAATTTTAATATCTTCTTAGCTAATTTGATATCAACTTTCAAGAATTAAGTAAAACAAAATTCAATTCAACAATTGCTTTTCGAAACATTTTTATCCCTTATTATTGTTCTTCTAAAAGAATAAAGCGTTATAAATCAAACCGTCTACCACTCTCCATTATTTCGGTGCATAACACTTTGCATCTCATCATAACCATTTGTTGTAAACTTCTTATATTATTATGATACTCTCTAAATTCGTCCCTAGTTTTTCCTTCCTTTCACAACTTGTGAGTCACAAGTGTTCCCAAAACACACAAATGCATTAATTTGGTCGATATAACTTCAAGTTGATACAGGAACAGGACACCAAAGTTAGGCATGTCCCTTTGTTAGTTCAAAAATATTAATTAAGGGTATCTTTTCATTTTTTTTTTTCCTGTGGTTTTTATTTTTTTATGTTTTCCATTGTCTTGTTGCCCGTTTGGTAGGTGCTACTGACAACTTACAAGTGTGCTTACAATCATGATTCATGTGATGAAGTTTGCCGTTTAAGCAGGTTTTCTTTTGGTGTTGAGCCCTAAATTTTCTGTTGTGTTAGGGCGACACTATCACCACCACCCAATGATCTTTGTTCCCCAACAATATATTCCTTCTCTAACATGATCTCATAGATTGCAAATTGACGCAATAATTTCTCTAATATTATTAATGGGTACCTTAAGTACACAAGTTGATATATTTTTATGTAGTTTCTGTATTAAGAGAATTCTAATATTAAGGTAAAAAATCATAAATTTTCCAATGCGTAAATTAGGGCAACATTGTCACGACCACCGAATGATCTTTATTCTCAATAATATATTCCTTTCCAATATGATGTCATGGATTACAATTTAACCCAACAATTTCACTAGTTTTAATTAACAAGCACCTTCAGTACATAAGTTAATGAAAGGTTCTTATATATATATATGTATATGTAATTTTTGTACTAAGAAATTCTAATATTAAGGTTGGATATAAATTTTTTAATGAGTTAGGGCAACACTGTCACCACTATCCAATGATCTTTGTTCTCAACAATATATATATATTCCTTTCCTACATGATGTCATGGATTATAAATTCACCCAATAATTTTCCTAGTTTTAAGTTTATAATAAGTACCTTAAGTGCACAAGTTAATGAAAGATTTTAACTATAGTTTTTGTTTTTAAAAAAATTCTAATATTAAGGTTGAAAATTGATAAATTTTCTAATGAGACGACCTTCGTTCTCAGCAATATATTTCTCTCCAATATGGTGTCATGAATTGTAAATTTGTCCAACAATTTTACAAGTATTAAGAGTACTATAAGCACACGAGTTAATGAAAGATTCTTACAACATAGTTATATAGATTTGGTGTTAAGAGAATCCTAACTTTAAGGTCACAAATCCATAATTTATCCATTAGTTCGAGGAAGAAAGAAAATAAAACAGAAAAAATCTCAATAAATAAGAGTTGATGTGATTTACAATCTGCCATACTTTTTTTAAAGGATATTGCAACCCAAATCTTATAAATAATTTTCTTCCCAAGGAAATTAATAAACATCTATATATTTGAGAGCAATATTGTAATGGGTTGTTAAATTCTCAACATCAGATCAGATGCAAGAACTGAGGGAGGTTCAGATTTTCTTAAGAGTAGGTTGACCTCAAGACATAAGATACGCATTTGGGTATCTGGCTCGCGTAAATTAATCACTATATCATTCAGTTGAAGTGGAACATTTGACCACGAAAGGTCAAGTAATATACAAATGATTATTAAATTATACGATCGATCTGTAAGGCTTATTGTGTTTTCCGATTGGCCCCCTATTGTTTTCACACATATAATGAAGATCAATTTACAATATAAAAACGTAATTGTTATTTATTATTATTTTTTAAAACCATATAAAGTAGTCTTTCAAAAAAATAATAAATATAAAAGTAATATATATGCGGTTTCTTTTCAAAAAAAAAAAAATAATAAATATAAAATATCACATAAGAATTAGACATTTATTTTACTAGCATCAAAAAATTGAGTTGAGTTTAATAGCACATTCCCAAGTGAAAATAATAATAATAATATCTTTCATTAAAAAATAATCAAATGCTTTCCGACTTATCATCTTCTTCAAATGATAAAACAGTTCATCAAGCTTCATTAATTCGTCGATTGGACCAGACCACATTGGCAACCTCCATGGCTAATCAGACCAGACCAACAACATCTATGGTTGTTGCAGTGCCGACCAGACTAGATCACATCAACAACCTTCATGGTCGATTAGACTAGACTAGCAACCTTTACGGCTGCCACCGCGATGTTCTCTTTCATTTGCCAAGGCCGTTGGAACTTCTTTTATCTTCAAGCTTCATCAATCACCATAGCCCTTGCAAAATAGAGCTCGTGCATAGTTCACGATGTTGTCACAAACTATTAGTTATCGAAGGTGTCGAACACAACACCTTTACAAACTAAATCTTTTTTTTTTTGGTTTTGAACGTGCGAACTTTGTTTTTGTGAATAAAAACAGAGAAAATGGGCTTTAGCTAGCTAACCTATAATCGGTTCTAATTCAGGGATTTAACTTTCAATGCTTGTTTCCGTTGTTGTTTCTTTCTTATTAGCTGACGAAGGTTTTAGTCTAATTTTAGAAACGCCAGTAATGTTGCCGATGTTTTTACGGTCGAACATGGGCTGGCTCTTGAGGTTGAAGATGAGAGACAAATGCTATGCACGATGAAATCGGATGGAAAAAATAACAAGGTCAATTCTATCATTAAAAATTACAAACACTGAAACAATATTATTAAAACTCATTTAAGTTTTTTGATACTAGTCAAACAAATCTCTAGGTATTTAGTGCTATATAAAAAAAATCTCATATGTTTTTTCTTCTTAATTTTTAGATTATAGGGCAAATTGTATTAAACATGTTAACTTAAACGAAATCTAACCAAACTACTCCTGTTTAAAATTTTAATATCCCTTATTTACAAAAACAATATATACTTTCATTGTTGAGGTGCATATAACACTTTGTATGTCATTAACAGAACAATTTAATTGTGGTTGTAAACTTGTCATTTCCTCCCTCGAAAGGTGTTCCTTGATGTGATCACATACAGTTTTTCAAAGAACCCTTACGCATTGGTTTGGTGGATTTAACTTCAAGCTAGTTTGATATACGACATGATAGTTGGTATTTTTGTCAACTCAAAAATGTCAATAAATAGTGTCTTTTATTACTTGTCTTCTTGCCGTTTGGTAGGTAATGTTGACAATTATTAAGTAGTTTTTTCATTTAATAAGTACTAATTAATGTTAATTAATATTTTTGCTGTAGTTAAGGATATTGCTAGATTTTCAAAAGAGTAGGGCAACTTTTCATCAACTAACCCTGCATCTTTATTCTCTCTTATTTCTCCTAAATGATGTCATGGATTGCGAAATATTAAGGTTTAGCTATTTTGATATTCGCTAGTGTCTACTCCGACTAAATATGTCAATGATAAACTCTTGAAACTGATAATATATATATATATATATATATATATATTTTGACATGCTCCTCCTGAAACTGATAATTGTTTTTAGGAAAGGGTGAGACTGTTGTCACCCACAGAAATTTTTCTTGCACTTATTTATTAAAACCTCCAGCATAATAATCTAGAAATAAATTTTCATTCTATACACCCACTTAAATTCTAAAAATCGCTTTACATGATTCATTTATCATTTCTTTTTACGCTCTCTAAATTCTTTCTACATACTTTCTATGTTTTTCTTCTTCTATTTCATCCAAAAAATTTCCTAGAAGGTTAACTATTAGATCTATCAAACCTTCTATACTCATCATGTAACGAATTATATAAAACATCACAAGTGTTTTCCTTCTACAGTTATGAAATACCTATTTGTGTCCAAATCCAAATGCCAAAATAACCAGTAAACTAGTTTTTAAATTAACATAAGAACAAATACATATCTTATCAGTTTTTGTATAGAAGATCACCTAAAAATTTGATTTAAAAGTTTCTGCATGCTATCAGCATACGGTTTTTAAAATAGGGTAATTGCGCTAAAGATTGGTTGGTTTGCCTATGATATTTAGGCAATAAAAGTGAAAACCTTACTTAATGTCTTAATCTAATAATATGAAGAAGGCACATTTTAGATTGCTTATTGTGATATTGGAGAAAGAGATGAACAAGAATAATTAAGGTTTTTAAGTCATTTTGTTTGAGATTAACATTTTAGAAATTTTAAAAGATTTTAATAGATTTTGGGTGTGAGAGGAATATTTTGGGTGACCATAGAGCCATCCTTGTAAAAAGTGCAAGATTCAAGTATAATGATTTAAAAAAAAAAAAATTAGAAATATAAATTAAGATAAAATTGTAAGAAATACAATTTAAATTCACAACTTAAATGTATGAATATAAAGAACTTATTATTGAGTTATCTTAACTTTTATCAATTGATTAATTTGTTTACCATTAAAAGGTCTTAAGAATAAAAACATTTTTGCTAATTGACCATAAAAGTTTGGTTACCTTTAGATCTCACATATTATGATAAATCAAGTAATTATTTTGGAACTTACAGAGGCAGAAAGAAGAAGATAAAAGATTATATTAGATGCTATCGAAGTTCTATTAGAACGCCCCAAGTTATTTCTTAGGTTTTTTTTATTTTTATTTTTTATTTTTGTAAATCTTATTAACAAGTAACCCATGCAGTTCTATTATTTTTCAAGAAATATTAATTTGAGAACGATACAAATTAATTTTCAACATTAAAAGGTGCAAACCGAGGGAGGTTGGAATCTCGGAGCTGCAGGATGACATCGGGACAAGTGCCGTCGATGAGACATTATGTATGGGTAATTAGCCCGTGCAAATACTGGCAAATTAAATCATTAGTCTGTAAATAATTCAAATTTAAGTAGATTTTTTGACTGTCGATACAATTAATTATATAAACAATCTTATGATCTATAAATCTTTAATTCTGAATGTCTTCCTTGCGCCCTAACACTTCCTTATTTAAGTTCATGTATATGGTCAATGTATCAGTATACAATTTATAAAAAGATTAGCTTGAGAATATTCCAGTACACTTCACTCGATATATATGCATGAACCAACAGCCTAGCCATGACCGTAATTTTTTTTTTTTTCCTTTCAATTCTATTATAAGCCGCCAAAACGAATATGTGTTCATAAAAGAAATAAACTTATTATTTTGTTGTGTTTCATTTAGAAGTACAGAGTATGTTAAGGGGATATGTATAATTACATCTAATTGTTGTTTAGATTTTAGTATCTGGGATTGTTTGTTTTTTATTTTAATACTGAATAATACTGTTAAAAACTGAAAATTAAATAATGACTGAAACCTGAAATCTAAACGACATATATTTTTTTTTTAACCTATGTATGTATAATAATCTTGTTTATTTTTTAAAGTTAAAATTATTTGAAAACTAATAATTTAATATTTATATCTTTTTATTATTAATTATTATGTAACTTCATTTAATATAATACAAATAATTATAATAAATTATTTAATAAATACTAAAATACTTTTATGTATATATTAATAATATTTTTATTTATAATTAACATATTATTAATTATTATATTAAATTATTTTTTTTTTGAAAATTATATATACATGAATAAATTATTATAGTGAAGTAAATTAAATTTATATATATTTAAATAAAAATAAATAAAAATATTTTTAAATTGAATTACTATTACAATAGAAGTTGAAATTATAATGTAATATATATTTCAGTCATTGCAATATTTTATTAATTACATTTAAAAAGAATATGTATAATATAAAATTATAATAAATTTAGAAATATATTATTTTGAGAATGATAAATTTGGAATAATATATTTAAAAAATCATTAAGTGATTTGACATTCAGTTAAAAGTCAGAAATTGTAGCTTAATTTTTTCCGTGATTTTTTGGTGATTTTAAGTGGTTTGACCACTTTGAAAAAAAAAAAAAAACAAAAACAAAAATCATTTAATAAATGTAATTCAGACTCATTGAGTCAAAATAATAAAAACAAATTATTTGTCTCCACTATTGACACTTCTATCTTAAGATTCCATAGATGTAACTACTTGTTTTTTTATCTAAAAATTAAACAGTGTTGTTGAATACTGAAGATTGAAATATGAAATCTGAATGATATGTTTATTTATTTTTTTTCTTACATCTGAATGTATAGTAATCTTATTTGTTTTTAAAAGTTAAATTTGTCTGAAAACTAGTAATTTGATATTTATATCTTTTTACTATTAGTTGTTATGTAACTTCATTTAATATAATACAAACAATTATAATAAGTTATTTAGCAAATACTAAAACACTTTTATGTATATATTAATAATATTTTTGTTCATAATTAAAATATGATCAATTATTATAGAAGAGTTTTTTTTTTTAAAATATATATACATAAGTAAATTAAATAAAAATAAGCAAAATAGTATTAAGTTGAATTATTATTATATATTTAAATAAAAATAATATAAAAATAAATATTATTAAAATGAATCTGTATAATATAAAATTAAGACAAATTTAAAAATATATTTGTTAAAGTATTAAAAAAATTTATATAATGTAAAACTATGACAAACTTGAAAATATGTTATATTGGGAAGGAAAAAATTGAAATAATAAATTTACAAAATCATCCAGTGATTTTGTATTCAATAAAAAGTCAAAAAATATAACTTTTTATTTTCAATAATTTTTGATGGTTTTAAGTGGTTTGACCACTTGAAAAAAAAAAAAAAAACAAAAATCACTTAATTGATTTAATTAAGTACTATTAAATGTTAAGTATAAAAAACAAACGACCCCTTATACTTTAAAAATTCGTAATTGCACGTATAATTCTTCATAATCATTATTTTGTTATCATATATAATTTTTCTTCTGTAAAAGGTTTGTCAACGAAATACACAAATTTTAGCTGTATGCGTCTAACCAAATCACAGAAGACATTGATGGTTGGACTGTATCTTTAACTAAGAGGAATTCCTTGATGGTTAAGGCCTTAAGTTTTTCTCACTTTACTGCCGATTGCATGTCTTTTTGGTTGTACGTAATCCATGAAAATTTTAAGACTTACTTACTTGGAAATTATATAATAATAATAATAATTCTCAAATAAGTGCATCTGAAGATTTTCATTGATTATAATTACTTATTTTTAGCAGATTTTGTTACAGTGATTGGATGCACGGAAAATATTTCTCAAATAAGGATGTCTTAAAATTTTCACTAGTTACAACTTACAACCACTAATTTTACTAAGATTTGTGATGGTGATGAGATTTACTGAAAATAAATGGTTAAGTGGTTATTATTAATAGTCTTAAAATAAAAAATGTGAAAACATATATATATATATAAGGTTTTTATAATCAGGTATATCTGATTTTAAAAAATAAAAGTCAACCAATCAAATTCATCTTTTGCATTTTCTTTCCTAAAACAAATTCTCTCTCCTATTTAATTCAAATACAAAGAATAAATTTGATTGATTAATCTTTACATTTTAAAATAAGTTACACTTGATTATAAAAATCATATATATATATATATTTACAGATTTTGTCAATGCCTTCATGTGTCAAGTTTCAGCCACATATTTTATAACCGAATCTTTCGATAATGTCCAACAACAAAATGTCAATTGATGGTTTCTCTTCAACGAAAAAATCAAAGCATTTTAATTAGTCATTCAATTATTCAATAATTTTCTGACTTGATCACATATATTAATAATAATAACAATAATATTTCACCTGATAAGTCACTACAAGAACGACATTAATTAACGACACTCGCAATTTAATGTTTTTATAAACTGCCATAAGATAATGAGGTAATCTTGAAACCTTCACAGTATTTGATGTAACCCTCTAGAATATTTCTTAGTCAACATAGGATTACTTTAACCTATTTTGATAATCAAGGAGCATCCTTTTTATGACAATTAAAACCCCTTAGTAAAATAATAATAATAATAATAAACAAATGAAATGCGATTCACCAGTCAGTCAAAACACGGTTGTTATAGATAAATAATAAATTGAACACAAGCAATTACATTTAACAATAATTTTAAGTTGGAATTCGGATTACATTTCATTATTTTTTTTTGACTTGTGTCTTTCTCTTTCAAACTAAAAACCATTGACTTTCAACATACTCCTAAGTAATATTATTTTTTACTGGATCAGTTGTCCGTCAAAAAGTTGCAGCTCAAGTGAATCCATCGTGAAATTTAAGTACACTTTCACATTATATGGTAAAAGCACCTATCTAAGGCTCCCAAAGAGCATAGAAGAGTCGCCTCCAACGACAAAACTGGCCAGCTTATAGGGGGACCAAGGAATCCTATCGATCTTATTATTGTTTTAGTACTTTGTTTTATTATTTTGAAAAGCCAATGAGAGATGCCTTTAGTTGCAAGAATAAAAATATGTCAACGAGAGACCCACGTTGCTCTGGTTCTTGTTAATGTCCTAGTGTTACACATTCGAAGACCTTTTCCATTGTCTCAATACGGGTGGTGGACATTTTATTATTATAACAAAGACCACCCTCTCCATGTATATATGCTTTTTAATGGGCTCAATGCATATATAATTAACTGATTTAGATAAAACTGCTTTTCTTTATCTCCCCTCTTAAACTACATGCTTCTCTTTTTTTATTGTGTTGCTTCACTGGCACAGCATCTTTGCTTCTATTATAAGTTCTTTTTAAGCACCGCCTTCCTGCCCTTCTTTATGCAGCTGGTCTCGCGAAATCGATCGTAACCTTCTCCAAAGGGTAAATTGAAAGTTGTGTTAAGATAATAATGGGAAGGCAACCTTGTTGTGATAAGGTTGGTTTGAAAAGAGGTCCATGGACTATTGAAGAAGATCATAAGCTCATGAACTTCATTCTCAATAATGGCATTCAGTGCTGGCGAATGGTTCCCAAGCTTGCAGGTACGTGCGCATATACATATACATATTTCATGCATATTCGTTTGTACCTCTCTCTTTCTATCTCATTCTCTCACGCACACACAAATGATCACACACATCAATACATGCTAAACTGTTTCATTTGAGACTAAAATAGCGGCATTTTTTTTTTATTTTATTGGTGATCATCCAGGTCTGTTGAGATGTGGAAAAAGTTGTAGATTGAGATGGATTAATTATCTACGACCAGACCTTAAAAGAGGTGCCTTTACAGAAATGGAAGAGGACCAAATTATTCAGCTTCATTCCCGACTTGGTAACAGGTAAATGGTATTTATTATCATATTATAACCTTAAATCTTATATATTATAATTGATTTATTTTCTATTACAATTTAAATTTTAGAGTCTAATGATAACTAACAAATTAATTCAATTGTTTTTCAAATTTTATATATAAATCTTTCACTATTACGTTTTGCTTTAGGCTATGACACACAATCATCCATCAAATGTATGTAATAAAATATATTGTTAATTAAAAGATGAACTACAAGAAAGTCATAAATTTATCACGGCCGGAGTCTCATCTAATTTGCTAATGATATGAAATATGGCGGCCAAATAATGCAATAATTAATGCAATATTACTGGCTAGATGCATTCTTATTGGTTTTATAATTTTTTTTTCTTGCTAAAATATTTTAAATATTATTATTTTAAAAAAATTATAATTTGAATGTTTTGCAGGTGGTCAAAGATAGCTTCTCATTTTCCTGGTCGGACAGATAACGAAATCAAGAACCACTGGAATACTCGAATCAAGAAGAGGCTGAAGCTGCTGGGTGTGGACCCCCTGACTCACAAACCCATTGATAACGACCCAACAGAAAAATCCGATCATGATCAGAAAATTAATGAGACAAGTCTAGAGTCAAATTCACTAAAGGAATCCTCACAAGAGAACATTAGTTTGGAGATAGAGTCTCATGATCATGATGATGACAATAATAATAATAATGATCTCAGGAAGGATATTCCAAGAACAGAAAATCAGAAAGTACAAGAAGAAGTGGAGTTGATAAGCGTGGATGACACAACAGATCTATTAAACAATTACGAGATGATGTGTGGAAATTTGGAGTTTGGATCCTGGACGTTAAACCAAGAAAGCAACACCTCAACTTCTTGCAGCTCCTCGTTTTCTTGGGAGGAATCGAATCATCAAAACCCTACAATGGATGAATCTCTCTCTCTACAACAATGGATTGATAATGTCGACTCTTTTCTCTCATGGGACTGCTTCAACCAACTTGAAGAAAATCTTTTCCTTCTTGGAAAATAAAAAAGTTCTTTATTAGTATATAATATATATCATGATGATCATTCGTCACTTAACTTTTCTTCTTGTTTTTATTATGTTTAATTAGTGTACAAAAAACTTTTAAATTCGTAATTAATTGATTAAGATATGTGATTGATCATTTCTTTTCTTCTTTCTTGTTTCGTTATTGTAATCGGGATTTGAGCTAGCTTGTCATCACATCCGACAGCTGGGGCATATGAATTGATCATCAATGTAATTAGGCCCCGGTTTCACGATAAAGCTTACTTTTCTTGTCTCCTTTTCTCTATAATCGTATAAACTCCGATTCTCTAAAATATCATGGTTATTATCAAAAGCATGTCCATATATGAATATATTTTATAGACAATACAATTCAATTTTGTTTTTGGGTCTTCATAGTATCATAACTACATTTAAGTAAGAATCAGCTAGCTAGCCTAGCTGGGTGGAGAATGTCTGCCTGGGTCATGTCTTTTATGATTTTCTGTAATATGATCATCATAAGCATGCTTATTTTGTTTGATTATATATAATAAATATAGTACATCAAATTGATTACTGGTAAGTGATAAAGATTAATGATTTGTTGGGACCGAGATAATTGGTGGTGGGGTCGTGCAAAGCACTAAAATGTAAAACAATAATGAAGTGGATCCTCTGAGGCATTGTTTAATTACTATGGTTAGGTTGATGGTGCATGCATCTGTGACTGTAGAGAAAATAAAGCATGGAACTCCATAACTCATATGACTCATGGCCGCATTATTCCAAGTAGTCTGGTCCTAAAAACACAAAAACAACTATCTATATTATTCCTTTTTTTTAAAAAAAAAAAAAATACAACTATCTATTGTTTGACTAAGCTAATATACTTATAAATCCGAGGCAACATGATTATCCAATTAATTTTTTAAAAAAAAAACCTTACTCTTTACACCCAAAATCCACACTTCATCATAAACCCTAATATTCATATCAAAATAAAATTTGAGATGTATAAGGATTAACACTCTAAGGAACAAACAATCCTGCAACCATTTTTCTTTCACCTGAACTCAAGCCGTTTCTCTTTGCATGACTCTTTCCATGAGTGTTGAACCATTCTTCTTTTACTAAAACTCTTGCTATTTTTCTTTCCATGAGTACTGTTGAACTCATGCAGGCACAAGGGCATTGATGGGCCTCGTAATTCAAAAGCCCTTTTTTTTAAACACTTGGTACTTGGTAATTTAATTGAAGTGATTTTATATAATAATTTATTATTTGAATTCAACAAGCCCCATCTCTTTCACTCTTAATCAACCATCCAGCTCCTAATCAATTTCTTAGTTCTCCTCTAACAATAAAGAGTTGTGTGTTTGTTTGATGCTTTTTAGAATTTAATTAGGGTTCAAATTAATAAAATGGGTTTACAAAGAAACAATTTCATTAAAATCATTAAAATATTTAAGGTTACTTTTGACATTCTAAAGGGTGTAAAAAATATAATATTAATTTTTAAATATATATATTTTAAATTAATTTTTAAATATTTGATTTGAGTGTGAAAAGTAAATGAGTTTTGAGAGAACTTTTTTGGGTGGAACGTACTATATTAAATTCTTATTTAAAGTATGGTTATCTTACGAAAATCTATAATTTGAGATCCAGCTATTGATCATTAATTTTTTTATTAATCTTTTTATAATATAATGTTTCCCATTAATTCGTTGGTGGGAAGTAACAATTTCATATTATCTTATGAAATCAATTAAAAATATTGACCAAACATGAGATGACATGACATTATTTCGACTATTAATTAGTAAATTGGTAAAATTTGTGGATGTTGAAGTTTTAATTATGGCAAAAAATTTCAAGTCAATGTAATCGCATCAATTTTCTCATCTTTTAACACAATTGTGTATAAATTATATCCTGATTTTC
The DNA here is from genome assembly GCA_021234005.1 of Nephelium lappaceum. Lineage (NCBI taxonomy): Eukaryota > Viridiplantae > Streptophyta > Magnoliopsida > Sapindales > Sapindaceae > Nephelium > Nephelium lappaceum. The sequence goes on from CM038004.1 coordinate 6,522,725, forward strand.
AAAATTTAAATTTGTAATTAAAAAGAAAAAATAGACATATATATAAAAGAAGAGTGGACTAGTGCCATACATCCCTATGCATATAGTACTTGTGATGTGTAAATTGATAAATAAATAATATTAGACATTAATGATTATATTATTTTTCTCATTTATCACGTATATTTATTTATCAATTATCATATTAATAATTAATTTAAATAATATCTCAAAACAAAAAAGAAAAAGAAAATTGAGATATAAATGAGATACAAAAGTGTGAGAAGTCAAATATAACTCATATCAAGATTACTCTCAATTGATGGAGCTAGTATTAATATACTGAATCAGAAAAGGACATTTAGGAGTATATAACAATTATCAACTTACCAGCTTTAAATTGAAATCGAAGGAAAAAGAGTACATGATCAAGACAATGAAATATAAAAGCAAAAGTCAGAACATGGTTGTCAATGTGGTTAGCTAGTCATACATTAGAGGTCAAATTCGTTTTAAAATTTTATTATTGGAGACCAATGCTTTATCACAATTAAACCTATCACGAGTTGGTCATGATCAAATCACCAGCTAATTAACAAAGTAATTCTTGCATTCTCATTCACCAGCTAATTAATTGTTTGACCCATCAATTATTTTTCACTAGCCCTAGATTCCTAGATCGCTTAGGTTAGGTTAATGCTGCACAATTAATTTTGACTAGAAAGTAGCTTAATTTAACAATACATGTTAACCAAATTTAGCTCAACCAACAATCAATATTTTTTAACCAACAAGATCTTGATGTACCTGTACTTTTGTCAATGTCTAAGAATAATAACAATTAATAAATGAAAGTGGGACTATACATTTTAGCTAAGTTTAATGACTATCCACTTGATGATATTTTAAAGAAATTATATGATGGAAACCCTATTAATCTATAATGCTATTATTATTTAAATTTTTTGGTGTCCCTATCAACAGCATTAGAGACTTAAATTGATACCCTAATTAAAACGAAAAACAGCAAGCTTAACCATCAATCATTCAGCTTCGACTTCATAATCAATAGCAATTGGTAAAGAAATGTTAAATTAAGAAGTATCTAGTACTATAAACATTGTTATTATATGCAGTCAAATCTGGTTGGCATGTGAATAATAGGCTGATAGCTCTATATAGTGTGTGAGAAAAGCACATCTTAGATCAACATCAAATAGGTGATAAGGGTTTGTTAAATACTTTGACCAAAGACAATTAGGGTTTCTTAATTAATTGCAAATTAAGATGGTACAACACGTGGGAATCGTCATCACTTAGATGTCCCAAATTCGTCACCAGCATCATCATTACACATGTAGTAATTAATATAAAAACAACAGATTAAAAGGATAATGATTTATATTATGGGTTTTTTTAACAAGTTAATTAAGTTTATTACAGTAATTATTTGTATTAAAGCTTTTGAATGTTCTTTTTTTAATCATAAAAATTGAAAGAAAAAAATAATGATAGACTTCATAACGAGGCAACTTTTTTTTTTTTTTTTCTCTTTTTAATAGGGCTAAGATATATGAGTTAGTCTGTCTTTTTAATATATCAAAGCTAAGTGTTCATAATTAGAAACAAAAACAAAAGCAAGTTATCTTTAATTATGTGATGAATTACGTTTTCACCAATATTATAGATTATTCAGCAGTAACCTAACCTACCTCTGCCCATTAAAAAAACGATCCACTTTTATTGGAAGTATTGTGCTAATTAGGGTTTTAAATTAAAACAACCAGTGATGTGCATGCGCTTAGTGATACATGTGTTTTTTATTTGTCGATCGACAGAAATCTTTAAGCAGTCTTTCAAAAAAAAAAACAAGAAGAAATCTTTAGGCAAAATGAACAAGGTTTGAAGATTCTAGCATTTGAATTATATTTCCATATAATTAATAAATAAATAACATATCATTTCTAGCTTTACTGGATGGTTTTATATGTGTATTAGGTAGTATTTATATGTGTCATTGACTCATTCTTGCATGGTAAATTATATAATGAAAGAAAAGATAGCCGAAAGAGTTATGAGTCATATTTCATTGAAGTATAATAATAATTACATCTTAATAAATTCTATAATTGTTATCCTCAAAGCTTTATGTTTGATTTAATGATAAACATCGAAAAAATCTAATATAAGTATATAACAGAGAAGAGATTTTTTTTTTTTTTTTTTGTCTTAATTAAAGTTCCAATCATAATGAAGATGAGCAAAGCATTTTGTAAAACTTTTAACTATTTGAAGAAATTAACTGAGATAAACAAAGTATTTTGCAAACCTTCAATCTTCGAACAAATAAAAGAAGCTTCTTAGATTGGAATTTTATATACATATAATTTTATTTGATATGCAATATTGCTTATACTTGTTCAAGCGATTGAATGTTCTTGTCAAAGTTAAAACCATTATGAACTTAGGCCTTTAAACCCAATTAAATAAGTTAATTTGGCCATAAGTTACTTAAGTACTTTATTAAAGAATCTAGTTGAATTTTATGCAAATACACGAAGGTTCATAAGAAAGGTCGAAATATGCTTGCACCCCAAGCCACATTTGATATGGCTTCCTGGTAGTTGAAACAACATCAATCGGTCTAAATTTTTTTATTCCTTTGTCTAATGCTAGTTGTTCTAGCCGGTGTGTAGCCAATCCCTCAACCAATATTCTGACAAATGCATCTTTAATTGGGCGTGAAAGGTGAAACTACTCTTTGTCTTCGAACATTAAAAATGCAAGTCTTAGTTTCACAAAAATAAGGTGAAATATCCCATACTCATGCTATTATTTTTTTAAGAGGTCTTTCATCAACACGATTAGCTTGCAAGATCTTCAAACCTTTTCAATTAAGTTTAAATATCATTGTTACATCTACTTCTGTAAGGGGGCTTTTTTCTTTTTTCTTTTTGTAATTCTTAATTATTATTATTATTTTTTGTGTTTGAGTGTTAGAGAAACAACTAGAGTATTGAAAATTCAACTGTGGGAATTACTTGGTTGATAATGTCATATGTTATCATCAATATTAATTGTATGATGCATGATAATTGGGTTTCGAAGACCTTGAGTAGCAGAGAATTCTCAAGTTTTGTGGCTTTAGAGATGTGGATATATACAGATTGACCGAAATATGTAAGAATTGTCATATTTGATCTCTTTGAAATTGTTATCTCTTTAATTTGTAGACAAATTATACGTGGAAATTACAAAAAATGATAATTCTAGAAAAGAAAAATTTGTTTGTACCCATTTTTTTTAAAAAATTCGTTTTTAACCCCTCAAACAAATTAATTACAGTTATGCCCAAATTATCTAAATTGCTCATGCATACCTTGTTCTCCTCCTCCATTGCTTATAATATGAGATCTTTGACTTTCTTTGTTGATTATTTAAGTTTTGTTAGCATATTTTGAGTTGTTTTATGATTTTCGAGGTTTTTATTATTATTTTTTTATTTTTATTTTTTATGTTTTGGATATTGGGTATTGATGTGTAGGATTAGATTTGATTAGATTTGGTTGAATTTAACTTGAAAATGAAGGTTTTCGATGAGATACAGTAATAAAAATGACGACCAAATTTATCGGGTTTTGTATGGCACAAAACCCGATCGGGTTTTATAAGGCCACAAAATCCGATTTTGTGGTCCCATAAAACCCGATATTGAGTTTAAATTTTATGTTTTTAAAATTTTGATTTGAGGATAGTTTGGTAAACTTGAATATAGAATGAAAATAGTTTATTTGAGGGGTTAAAAATAAATTTTTATAAAAAGTGGACGAAAAAGAATTTTTTATTTTGATTTGGGCTGCGAGTGGAAAGCTATTATCGTTTATACTTATTATTTGCTGTTTGTACAAGTACAAATTTTTCAGTAATATATATTGTTATTAGGAATTTTGTTTTGAAACCGAATCCAACCCCTCTCTTCAGTTTAGTCCAACAATAACTATTAAGACTTTTGCTATGTTCTCTTAGGGGAACACGGCATACTAAATTTAAGTTGTAAATGTATTTTCGTCTAAACGTGAATTTAAGTAAACAAAATAATATATTAAATACTTGTAGCAAACGTCATAATTTGTAAGATTGAATGGTAATCCTACACAGTCTAACATAAAATTTGCTGAAACGGGGTGGGTTATTATTAGAGAAAGACGGAACCATTTTTCTTTTTTTTTTTTTTATAAGTGTTTTTTTTTAGGCATTTATAAGTGATTTTTGAAGTCATGAATTGTCCCTATTTCAGTGTTATTTATAAGTGGTTTAACGCCAATCATCATGGGCGTTAAACCCAATTTTATGGGCCCAATGTATGATGATTTCATGTTCAGGCCCAGTTTGCAAATTCACACCGTCACTGAAACGAGAGAGGGAGGGAGCGAGCGAGCTTACTCGTGAGATTGAAGGAGAGGAGCAATGTTGGCGATACAGAGAGCGATGCGGAGGATCCATACAAGTGTTGACGCTCCACGACTCACTCGATTCTCTCTTGATGCACCCAAGAAAGTTAGCACCATTTTAACTCTTCTTCTTCATATTTTCACTATTTGATATCTAGACTCAAATTACTTCTTATTTCGTCTGTTATTTGGTTTTATCTTCATTTTAGTCTTCAGTTGTTGTTTTATTAATTAAATAATCATACCCAGATGGGTTTTTTTTTTTTTTGAACTGTAACACAAATAAAAAATTTGGCCAAAATAACTAGCGAGAAAGACATCGTATTGTTAGTCAGCACTCCATGTTAATGGATGATGTAGTGATTAGGTTGTAACTTGTTTGTTTGTAATACAAATTTTGATCTGCTATAGTTATTTTTTGCTTATGACAAATGTAAATTTTGAAAGTTTGGATTTTGTTACACATGCTTGGTGATGGAGTGAGACATTGACTGAGAAATTCTAGTTCTTGTAAGTGTTGTGTAATACTTGTTTTTCAGCAGCATGAAAATTTGAGTGCACTGATAGGTTTGAGAGTTAGCGGTTTGTCGAGTATTGTGTTGGTTATCCTTCATGTCTTGATTTATCCTTTATTGTACATGTTTCTTACTTACTATTGTTGATATATATATTTCTGTTGTTTTAGGTAGACTTGGAATATGCTAATGGTAGCAAGTTTAGTTTGTCAGCTGAATTTCTAAGAATAGAAAGCCCTGCTGCTGATGGCAAGATTAGATCAATTGGGGGTGAGAAGGTAGTTGTTAGAACATTTTTCCCTCACTCTCCAAATTGTTGATTATTTCTGATAACCTTTTTTCTTCGTGAAACATTCAGTGTATAAATCTTCTAGTTTTGCAATTTGGATTCACATGTTTCAAGTTTTGTCAAGTGGTGATGATTATGAGAATGATACCGACTTTTAGATTTGGGGTTACTCATGTGCATGAGTATTGGAGAAACAGGATTTTGTGCTCTCAATTTGTACCAAGTTGCCTGGAGATACAACATTTTATTGGACTATCTCCTTCCAGAGGATGCAGATTTTTTGTATTACTTTGCTGACAGTGAACAATCGAACTGATTGGTTTATCTTCCATTTTTCATTGCTGACCTCTTTAAATGCTTGACCTTCATTTACCAGGTAATATTTGGAAGACGTTATGTAGGAATCATGTCTGCAGAACCTGTGGGAAACTATGGGGTAAGGTACTTAAGCTTAAAAATTCAGTTTTGTTTATTGCTTTCTTTTTCGTTCCGAAAAGATGATTGTTGTCAGATAGATCTTCCTGTTTAATCTATGGTTGTTTGACTTTTGGTGGATGATTCAGGATCATATTTGATGATTTGCATAAAACCGGGATTTATTCATGGGATTATTTCTATTATCTTGGGAGCAACAAGTTTAGCCTCATGAGAAACTATATCAAGACACTAAAGAAGCATGGACTCAGTCGGGATCCAGCAAAGAGAAAATGATGGAAACCAAGGTTTGATTTTGCCAATTCTTCAACCTAGGTCCAATAGTGACCGCAAAGTGATTTCCATTCTCGCCGAAGCTGAAGAGTCTATAATATCATGAGGTTTTCTTGTAACTTAAAACACAAACTATTGTGCACATGCTGTCGATGTGTCAACCAATTTTGCCTTATATATATATATATATATATATATATATTTAAATTTGTTTTGTTTGCCATTTGCAATGTTATACTGTGCAATGTAAAACACTCATTTGTCAAACATGTGAATGACATCCTTAGGAATCTTAAATTTTATCAGCTGTGAAACATTAAATTTACCCTTTCTTACAGGACATTTCTCTGGAGCAGAAACATATGTCATCTTTTCACTTTGCAAGAAGAGTACTTTTTCCTTGTGCAAGTGCAGGCTGATATAAGGTGATAAGGGTTGTTAAATTTAGGAACGTTGTCCTCCTACTTGGAAGTTTTTGCGTCGCAATATAACTAAAGTTGCTTGATTTATTATTATTATTTTTTAGAAAAAGTTGCTTAATCTCTTCATGCCACCGAGTTTGAATTGCAAACAATCACTCAGACAAATTGTTTAAGAAAGCACCTCCAAGAGTTTTCTGGATGAAGGGTCAACAGGGTCCATGCCAAACTTTGTGTCTCTCGAATAGTCGAATGTGCCATTGTGGTCCTGGAAGGTCTTGACAATGGATAACTTTAATAGTTAAACTACTGGCCCACTCATGTCTTGTATATGTTCGACTTTGTCCAAACAATCTCATCAGTTTCACTAAGTACTAAATGTCCTTATACCGGTTCTTTGATTTTTTTTTAAGGGACCAGTTCTTTGATTTAATTAGTGATCTTGTAAATAGAAACTCAAAGCTTTATACGATGATCAAATAATTCTTGGTAAGTTAAACGTGTAGACAAACTTGATAATCACATTCTTCTTGTGAAAATTATACATTGGACTTAGCTAACAGTGTCTAGAGGAGAATAGAACATAGAAGAGCAATCAGGAGCATTCCAGAAGTCTCCTCAGCACCTTATAAATTTCCCATCTTGACATTAGACTTGCACCACTACATTGGACACTAGAACAAAAAAATGGCATCGCATGTTACCATCTGTAATACTCCCTGTGCATTTGCGAGACTCGCTAGATTTCCCAGCTACAATAAAACACCCTTTTTGAGAACTGGTAGAGTTTGTAACACTGTAAAGGCTATTGCGGAGAAACGGGACAACCTTGACCATTTGCGAAGAGCAAGCCAGTTTCAGCCCCAGCAAACGAAGAAAACTGCCCAAGTTTCATTTCCAGGTAACTAAGAACCAGAACACCTATCACATTTTGAAAGCACTTTTTTTAACTCACGGAAGCATAAATGATAGAAGTTGTTCAAGTGTTTATTATCAGAGAAAACAATCAGACACTGATGACTAACTCACCAAGTGCTTCTTTTGTACAGGGACATGGAAAAGGCTTCCAAGTGCAAGGACAGTGCAACAGATGATGGAGACTATGGATGGAATAATGGAGGATCCTTTCGCTTACAGTGGCAATTGGCCTTTGCTTCCACAAAGGGTGAGCGATGGATACAAGCAAGGAAGGACACCTTGGGCGATAAAGGAAAGGGAAAGTGAATATAAGATTAGGTTCGACATGCCTGGTATGACTAAGAATGATGTCAAGGTGTGGATTGAAGAGAAGAACATGCTTGTAATTAAGGCTGAAGAGGTTCCAAGGAAGGGAGAAGATCAAGTGAATGGCAACGGAAGTCCAGTTGAGGCAGATGAGTGGACTAACAGTAGCTATGGAAGCTACAGCAGTAGGATTGCATTGCCAGAGAATATAGACTTTGAGAAGATTAAAGCTGAGGTCAAAGATGGTGTATTGTATCTAACCATTCCAAAGGCAAGCACCACCAGCAGAGTCATTGACAGTTAACGTACAATAAAAATATGCTTGTAAAGAAATAAAAGTAAATTTTCCTGGTTTATGCTCCCATATGGAGTGAATCATGTACAACATATTTCTAATCAGAAAAAAGATAACAATACACGTCTTCAGCTCCATCGCAGCCATGTGATTGTTTCCACAAATGGGTTTCTCAAAGATACTCGGATCTTCATTAGGTAACCTTGGTGTTTCACAATGCTTGTCAGGCATATCCTTGTGATGTTAAATGCTGTCCATGAATTGGAGTTCAAATGAATATTCAAAGGGTCTATGGACTTTATCAACATCTTTATCCTCTCTAAATGTACTTTTCAGATACAAAACGTACAACAAGACGAAGAATATGATTTTCAGTTTGCTTCTCTCTCCAACGCCTGAGCTCCATATAGAAAACCAAAGATAATGAACATCTATATTAGGGTGAATCACATTGAAAGATTATCCCAACTAAAAAGCTTTTTTCTTCCGTCCACTTTGTGAGATGCGCCTCAGCTCTTGGCTGCCCCTTCTGATTCCCCTGAAGCATAAAAAGAACAATTTTAAAGACATTTCCAATGTGTTTGAGATAGACCAATTGAAGAGGCTGGAAACTTTATACCTCTGGTACAAGTATACAAAAAGATAGACAAGTGGCAGCAGCATCAAAGTCAAAATGGAAATAACTATGTACGATATACTTATCTGCTTCTGCAAAAAATGACAGAACAACAAAGGCATGGTGAGAAAGAGTATATGTAATGGAAGCTTTTCATGTGAACTTCATAGAAAACATGAGATTGGAGCTTCAGGTTTATATTAAGTCATGCATGGTTCTTATTTTCAAAAATCATAAGCATGCATCAATCCAATAGCTAATAGAATAAACCAGTGGTGTATCTCTTGACTCCTGGAGTTTCTTAAGAGAAAATACAACTACTATTGATACCATCCAATGTCAGGGGGGATTTATTTGCAGGGAGTCTCCTGACATTTATATCTTTATTTAGCATTAAAACTTGGCATGAGAAGACAAATTTGACATCGGTACAATTCAATAAAAGTCTCATCACTTGCATTTGTTAACGATTTTACCACCTGAAAGAGTTTAAGCATAAGCATACAAAATTATAGCCAAACGTGAAGACGAAATTTACCCTGCGCCCTTTGGAGAAAGGTTTCTGATTTCCAGTGCAAGTGTGTGCATCACAAAACTGACGCAAGAAGAATTCTGCCACATTGTTGAAACAGAAAGCATTAAAATGAGATGATAAAATTGATAACAGAAAACCTATGATTAAGAAAAAAAAAACAATATTTAAATTTACCATGAAGACGGCCAGCTGAAGGACCCTCGTCGACAGGAAAACAACTATTGGCAAGACTCTGTGTAGGATTATCAAATTAATCACTGAAAAATAATTAGAATCAGTATGGTAACAGTTTGTAAAGAGACCACCTCACACAGATGTTTATTCCTTGCAGCAGCTGCAGGATTACACTTGGTCTTGCGTTGCACATTATCCAGTACAAGATCACAGTGCAATGCTCCACATAGATCAGCCAAGCACCGGCCATGACTCTAGATTGAGCACAGGCACGCCATGCATTAGTAATCACTAAGTTTAAACAGTTGCAATGTCATGGTTGCCGAAGTTTTCTCAAAGAAAATGAAAAGAAGTTGATTTACAAATGTGGCTCTAGAAGCAAAACATGTGTACGAGGAAAGGTATATAGGCTAGAAGCATAAAAAGGACAAAATGATATTAACCAAGAAAGCAACTCATGCAAGAATCAAGCTACTGTAAGAGAAATTGCAGAGATTAACTTCTAAAGCAAAAGTTATGAGTTATGACATGAAATTTATGAGTTAAGCTAGCCAAGGAGTTTCACTGGGAAATTGTGAGAGATAAACTTTGAGCATTAAGTAAGGAATATCTTCCATATGTAGTAGATGTCATGACCAGGGTAAATGCCACTTCAGCTTTCGGAAAAGATGCTCGTCGAGTTACATATTATTTTTTATAACAATCGCCTAATAATCTCCTGACTTTGGTCCTAGAAAGGAGATGACAGAATATCAGACAGATTCTCTTACTGTCCTAGACAATCCAGACATATGTTTCTATTCACCCAACAACTTTAAGGCAAAGACCACGACAACTTGTTAACAAAAGGAAAAGTCACAGTGGGCACAAACATGGTATGGGGTATAATATAAGACATGTCCATGGAACTCCCAGCTGTGGATATTCTCTAAAGTATTACCCGACATGAACAATCAAATCAAAGTTACACAGATGGAGTGGAGAAGCATAATGCAAGACAATCTCATCAACACCAACTGAATGAGAGGAATCATCATTATATCATTATGGTATGTCATAGGTCTAGAAATACATGAAAATTCATAATCAGCAATACAAACACGAAAAGATCAAATTAGAGGGCGAGAAACCTCATTGAGCAAATTAAAATGTCTATTGTTGAAATGTTGATCAAGATTCTTCTCTTCATAAAAGCTCTTCTTACAGTATCCGCATCTCCACTCGTTGAGATCCTTATGGAATTTATGCAGTTCCTGATCTCTATATACGTCATTATCAGGGTGAAGCCTACACCTAGTAGAAATTTGATACCGCTGTTTCTCCACAAAAGGCATCAAGTACTGCACCACCAAACAACCAAATGACAATAATGTCCTAGCTCAATTATAATGACAACAATGTACTTGTAATACCTCCTGAATAATCGTCCATGCTGCCCTACTCCTTTCCCTAGAACAATGTATTTCTTGAACATCCTCCTGCACTTGCCTGACCATCGAATTTCGAATCATTTGATAATATCAACAAAAACAAAAAATTGGTAGGCTAATAGAATTGCAATTACCTTGAAATAGCAGATTGTGTAAAATCCTGTATTAAACAGTACAAGGCATGTGATCATGATTATAGTAACAAATCTGGTCGAGTTGTAAAGTGAAGTGAAGAAGATATTTATTTTATAATTAGAAAAAGATGAATACCTGGTTTAGGTTGGGGAGTAGACGAAGAAAGTGAGAGACAGAAGAAGAGGAAGAGGAAAAGGAGCGTCCGTTTAGGGAAGGTTGCGGTCTTCATTTCCACATGTTCTGTCGTCTCCTCTACACAAGTGACCGCCGGTTCGGTCAGTGTGTCTGAGTCCTCTTTTCAATCTCATTCTCCGAGGAACCCGCCACGCCTTCTTGCCTGTCTCAGCCAATCATATTTCGCCATCTGATCTGCTGATGTGGCGCATCAAATTTTCTAGATTTTGGTTATTTAGTTAACTTTTACTTTTTTTTTTTCAAATTAGTAATAATTTTATTTATTTTGAATTTGTAAATTGGAAATTTGTCCGATTTCACCTAAATCAACCATTATTAATATGTTTGAATAGTTCTCCTACTAAATATTATTTTTATAACTATGATAAAAATTTATTTTTGAAATGTTTAAAAAAAGAAAATTATTTTTTTAAAATGATTTAGATATCTGTTAGATATGTAAAAAATCAATTGTTATTTATATGATTTAAATATCTACCATCATCATTATGAGAAAATATTTTATGAAACTACCACACCGTTGATGTGGTGAGACAAACTGAAGAAATTGTGTTATTTCTTTTTCTTTTATTTTTTTTATTGGTCTTTTTTTTTCTCTTACATTTTTTTATTGATACGTCTCATCACATCAATTGTGAGACAGTCTTATGGAAGTTTTTTTTTCCATCAATTAAATGTATTTAATCTTATAATAAAGAAAGATATTTATCTTCATTACGAAATACTATTGAGGGAGATTTTTACTCTCATAAATGTGTTTTATAGAAGTATAATCTCACCACTAAGATAAATGATGAAATATATAATCATATAAGCTAGAGGTGATGTGCATCAGGAAGATAAGATTCAACCCATGTAAGGATCAATTCAAGAAGGAAAATCATTTCACAATTTATATACAGATGAATACATACAAAACTTTTTTAACATTTGAGGTAATAATGTAAATTTTCTAATTTTGAAGGGGCATCAATTAATGAATAGTAAAGAAGGGCTATCCATTCATGTTGTTTAGCTTCATAATTGAGCTTAAGCTACAAAAGACTTCATGAAAGTGACAAAGGACGATGAAAAAACGGTAGCGTTTAAGGAATTGACTTGAACGACCGTGTCGAAGTTTGCTTTGGCAATTGTATTCTCCTGCCCTGTAAAATCAGGCCACGTTAAGTGCTTGTAACATCAATCATCCAACCGACTTGTTCAACGACTCTGCTTCCATGTCTTCACTATTGGATTAAATATTCACTTATTTATCTGTAAATTCCAATCATTCGTTAATAAATAATCAATTTTTTTTATTCATTTTGTTCCTGCAACTCCCTTTCTACTACTCTGCTGACTTATTATAACCCACATAAAAACAAAGCTTCCCCACGTTTGACTTCTCTAATCTTGTCTACATCCACCAAAGCCATGAATTTCTGATCCTCTGAGGCGATACCCATTTGAGATCAGCCTCTCGATTGCTACCTGCAATGGCCAGAATCTTCGTTCTACATCTGCTGGCGGTGTCACTGGTGTTCCGGTTTGTTGTCGGGTCCGATGTGGTGGAGCCGGGTCAGAAGGCTCCTTACAGGATCCACACACTGTTTTCGGTGGAGTGCCAGAACTACTTTGATTGGCAGACGGTGGGGCTGATGCACAGCTTCAAGAAGGCCCGACAACCCGGCCCTATAACCCGACTTCTCAGCTGTACGGATGAGGAGAAGAAGAATTATAAAGGGATGCATTTGGCTCCAACTCTTCAAGTGCCTTCTATGAGTAAACACCCAAGAACTGGTGACTGGTACTTGCTCTGCTTTTCTTAGCTCTCAACACTAGATTTTGTAGTTGATGGATATGTTTGCAAATATTGCTGCTTGTTATTTACTATGAATTTCAATTCTTTTGTTTTATTTATTTTCGATTAGGTATGTATCTGCTTATCAATGCAGGAGACATATTTTGTAATATATGCTTTGTCTGTGTAAAATGTTGCATGCTAATTTGTACACTTGGAGCAATGCTTAGTAAATTTTATTTGTCTTGCTTGAGAAACAACAATTCAACTGTGTGTGAAGAAGGCTAGGCTATGAGTTTTAGTTAACAAAAGCATTTAATTGGGGTACTCAAACTAATCAATGTATTTGGATATTCAAGATTTGCTGATGTAAATGATAGGGAGGGAGATGAAAGAATTGGTTATGGTGTTTTAAACGTTCTGTATTGGATTCATAGTAGACTATCAAGTGACAATGTATAAATGAAGACCATACCTTTTTACGAAACTTGCGCATTCTCCATTTTGCTGGCAAGAATTTCTACGCTGATAGGCATAATATTAACTAAAAGGGTGATCCTTGTGCCTGTATGAAGTTACAAATTTTCTGAAGGGTGATCATGGTGCATATATGAAACAAATTTTCTTTCTTGTAGTCTAAGTGTCTAACCAATTAAACATGAATTCTTCCTTCTTCTTCCTCTTCTTTTTCACCCATTTATTTGAAAAGCCAAACAAAGGGTTGATTCTGGAGTTTCCTTTCTATTTGGTTCTGCAGGTACCCTGCAATTAACAAACCTGCTGGCATTGTCCACTGGCTCAAACATAGTAAAGATGCAGAGAATGTTGATTGGGTGGTAATTCTGGATGCTGACATGATAATACGAGGTCCAATAATACCATGGGAACTTGGTGCGGTGAAAGGCCAACCAGTTGCAGCATACTATGGGTATTACGGTTTAACTTGAAAATTTAGGTTCTTCAATATCACTACCGAGTATTTTGTCTTGAAAGTTAAGCAATCAGTACTTGGTGAAATTTGATTTAGGTTTAATTAAGCTATGTGTATCAGTTACATCCAGGGCTACCTCACAGGAGTCTCTTGGACACTGCTATATATTTTTCAATCAAAATGCTTGTATTTGATATTTAGCAAGTTATATTTTTGAAGGAACATGGTGCCTGTATCATTAGTGAGACATACTTTTGAGAAGAAAATGACCTTTATCGGTATTTAGATCCAAAGGATTTTTTTTCTTCTCCTTTTCTTCTTACTTTTGGAAAATGCAACCTTGCCTTTGAGACTTGCTAATTTTACACATTAGCTAGCAAGGAATTTATCTTGCACACAATTTATTAATTTTTTCTTTTTCTTCAAATGATTGAGGCTACTATTATGTATTAATTTATGAGTTGATCCTTCAGGTACTTAGTTGGATGTGATAATATTCTAGCTAAATTGCATACAAAGCACCCAGAATATTGTGACAAGGTTGGTGGCCTTTTGGCCATGCACATTGATGATCTTCGAGCATTGGCACCCATGTGGCTTTCAAAGACGGAAGAAGTTCGTGAAGATAAAGCTCACTGGGCGACCAATATAACGGGTGACATCTATGGAAAAGGCTGGATCAGTGAGATGTATGGTTACTCATTTGGTGCAGCAGAAGTAAGATGGTCTATTTGTTCCCTCCCACTAAACGATGTTTTTCTTTTTCTTTTAATATCCTTTTTTTTTTTAATTTTTTATTTTGGTTTCTCTCTCTTGATTTTGGTATGTCCTTGTTCAGGTTGGACTTCGGCACAAGATAAATGATAACTTAATGATTTATCCTGGCTATATTCCACGAGAGGGATTTGAGCCTATCCTTTTTCACTATGGCTTACCGTTTCGTGTGGGAAATTGGTCTTTCAGTAAATTAGATCACCATGAGGATAATATTGTCTATGCGTGTGGCGGGCTCTTTCCTGAACCTCCTTATCCTAGAGAGGTATATGAACCTAGAAAAAAAAGATGGCACATAAATGAACAATTTGGGTCATTTTGCTGTTAATTTTTATAAATGATAAATACACCTTCAAAACAACATAGTTGGTAATAGAAACTTAATATTCTCTCTCTTGCAGGTAGTTCTTATGGAATCTGATGCAAATAAAAGGAGAGCCCTATTTTTAAGTATAGAGTGTATTAACACTTTGAATGAGGGTCTTCTATTGCAACATGCAGCAGATGGGTGTTCCAAACCTAAGTGGTCAAAATATTTGAGCTTTTTGAAGAGCAAAACTTTTGCTGAACTGACTCGGCCTAAGCTTCCAATAGCTGGTATTAAAAAAACTGAGGTGGCTGAAAAACGGCAGGTCATGGATGAACCTGGAAAACCACATCCAAAAATCCACACCATATTTTCCACAGAATGTATCCCTTACTTTGATTGGCAAACTGTAGGGCTTGTTCACAGTTTTCACAAAAGTGGCCAACCTGGAAATATCACACGGCTTCTCAGCTGTACGGATGAAGAATTAAAGCATTATAAAGGCCATGATTTGGCTCCCACCCATTATGTCCCTTCGATGAGTCGACATCCTCTTACAGGCGATTGGTATTTCTGTTTCCTTTGACTTTATTTTATAAGTTTTTTATTCTATTTCATTAGAACAGATTGGTTAGTAGTACTTTTATTTTCATTTTGCTCTGAAATCTAGCCATCTCCTCACATGTCCAGTGTTTAGTTTTCCTTCAAACTATTGGGTCCAAATTGGCTGCTTATTCATATTTACAGTCAGTGAAGTTAGGCATCAAAGTTTTACTTATTTTATTTATTTCTTTATGTTTGGTTCATTTGTGGATCACCAAACTCAGCTCTACTTATAACTTTTTAGCTTAATAAGTTGGGTCATTTGTGTCATTTGCTTTTCTGCTGCCAATAGCAAGTACACAATTTGTGAGTCTCAAGAACATCCACTGATTGCAAAAATGTTCAGGATTAATGGTATACTCAGACCATCGGTCTTAGGATTCTACTTTCCCATTACTAGCACTGAGTGTTGACTTTTGATACTAGTCTTTAATTAAGTTCTAAAGATCTTTCAAACATCATATTAGCGTAACTGACTGATCTCCTTCCATTTCCGCACTCTAATTAAGGAGAGGTTTGCAGACAGTGAATGTCATGACTCATGAAGTAGAAGTTGAGGATAACTGTTTGTTCTTTCTCAGGTATCCAGCAATTAACAAACCTGCTGCTGTTCTTCACTGGCTTAATCATGCAAATGTTGATGCAGAGTTTATAGTGATTCTCGATGCTGACATGATTATGAGAGGCCCAATTACACCATGGGAGTTTAAAGCAGCACGTGGCAGGCCAGTTTCAACACCTTACGAGTAAGACAAGAAACAATCACATTCTGTTGGATGTATGGTCCTATGATTGTGGGTGTGACTGCATCCCTCCTTTATAACTTCTCGCTATCCCACCCTCTGTCTGTCATGTGTTTTTGTGCATTTGTAATTGCGTACAATAATAACTTCTCTTGTTTCCTTTTTCTTTTAAATTTTATGCATATTAGCTACCTCATTGGTTGTGACAATGAGCTTGCAAGACTCCATACACGCCATCCTGAAGCTTGTGACAAGGTCGGGGGTGTAATCATTATGCATATAGATGATCTCCGGAAATTCGCTATGCTATGGTTGCATAAAACTGAGGAGGTCCGGGCTGACAAAGCTCATTATGCCACAAATATCACTGGAGATATATATTCATCTGGATGGATTAGTGAGATGTATGGCTACTCATTCGGAGCTGCAGAGGTATGTTATTTCTGTTGAATTGGTCTATGTCTAGCCAGTAAAATTGTAAATTGATAGATTTGTGGGTAGAGGCCTGAGGTGTTTTTGAGGAATTTATAATAGTTTTCCACAAAATAACCATAATAAACTGACTAGGTTGCAATCCATATCTTAATCCTTTGCCATTCTTTAAGTTTGTCTTCAGAGAAAATGAACTCCTCTTACCGAAGTTGATTTTCTTGTTTCTAATTGTGGCAATATATTCCAATACTCTTTGGTGGTAATGGGTCCTCTGGATTTCCATGCAGTTAAATCTACGGCACCTCATAAGCCGGGAGATATTGATATATCCTGGATATGTTCCTGAACCTGGTGTCAAGTATAGAGTTTTCCACTATGGATTGGAATATGTAGTTGGAAATTGGAGCTTTGATAAGGCAAACTGGAGAGATGTTGACATTGTAAATAAATGCTGGGTTACGTTTCCAGACCCACCTGATCCTTCAACACTTGATCGAAGTGATGAAAACATCCTGCAGCGAGACCTGCTTAGTATAGAATGTGCAAAAACACTTAACGAAGCACTACGATTACATCATGTTAGAAGAAACTGTCCTGATCCCAGTTTAGTATCCAAATCAGATTCCAGTATAACGAAGGAAGCCAGTTCAAGGAAATTTGGCAGGTTTGGTGGAACCGATACTGTGAGAAGCAACCCAACACCAATGGATCATTCACAGCAATCATCTTTGCCCGAAGCAAAAGATGGGTTGTTTAGTTCTTTGAGGTTGTGGATTGTTGCTCTATGGGCAGTATCTGGGTTAGGTTTCTTGGTAGTCATGGTGGTAGTACTTTCAGGTCGTAAAGGAAAGGGAACGAGAAGTAAAAATTATCGAAACAAAAGAAGATCTTCTTATTCTGGTTGTTTGGATATAAATGGACGTGATAAGCATCTCCGTAGTGATGATGATTGAAGTATCTTAATGGCATAAAACCCTAAGAAAAAAAGCCATATTGGTGTAGAGTGTAGAAAAACCAGTGCATGAGGAGTCTCAATCAATTTTTTTACGTGGTTGAATTGTAATGAAATAGTTGAAGCTTGAAAATCTGTCTTCTTGCAGTGAAAGAAACCAATATTTCAGTGGTGTGATAGAGATTAATAAGGTTCATTGCTTCAGAGTACAATTGCATTTACTGCAAAATTTTGGCTTCCAAGCTCCTGCTGCAAGACCACTTTCAAGTCTTCATATACACACAAGGTCAAATTCATTTTGTGGAATGTATATTTTATGTTTTGAGTTATCTTTGAGCTTTTAAGTTTCTGTGTTGTGAGCATTGGAATGGAGTAATCCAGTAGAGCAGTGTTAGAGAAAAAATAACGATAGCCTTGCAAAAAAACTTGTCGAATTTATTATTGTAGCTTCAATAGTTGTTCTACACTTGATTCTTCAATATAATGGAAAATTTTATGTAAGGAAGAAAAGGTCGGTTGGTACTCTGATTTTGTGTGTGTGCGTGTGTGTCACTTCTAAACCATGAAAGGGTTACTTTTTGTGATTGAAAGAGTGAAGGACATGTGCTTCGACAACAAAAGCTCAACGACAGTGAAGAAATCTTAATGAAGAGCCATAACTTAATTGTATAGCATTCACAAAAACAACTTAAATCTTAAATGAACCAAAACGAAATGCGTTTTGGACTTTTCAAGATCTCATTTATTCCAGTGCCACTGCTAGAGGAGCCAAGGTAAGTCCTATCTTTATTTTTGTGATTATGAGAACATATACAACTTATCAAACACCGCACATTCCTCTGGGTCCTCCGTAGCTAAAAGTTTCGGTCATGTTTCTACGTAGATTACCCCAGTGTGTGGCATCATAACAGCTTGTGTTATCAACAATTTTTTCTACAATGTCCTTCCCAAGATTAACTAAAGTATTAAATTTATTAGAGAATTAAACATCCGGCCATGAGTTCTTATTCAAAATTACATGAATTACATGGGAATAGGGCTTAATTCTTAAGAGAGTCCTCCACGAACAGTGATGGACCTAGAAATTTTTATTAGAAAGTACACAGTAATAATATAATATAAATGTTAAAAAAAGAAGAAGAAGAAGAACAAAAAGAATAGCATCAACCATACATGAAAACTCTATTCTTATGCCTTTTGATCATGTTCTAAGTTTGACATGCAAAAACGATTTTCACACGATCATAATAATCAATGAAATATACTATATAGTTTCTTTTTAAAATGTCTCCTTACACTGTTTCAAGAAAGAAAATTTATCATAATTACATCCTACATTTTATAGTAAATTAACAAAGTTTTACGTTTATATGATAGTCATTAGAAATTTATATGATAATTTACAACAAACTGATATAAGTACTAGTAAAAATCTTTGTTTATTTATTTCAATAAAAGTCAAATTATTACTTTGTTGTGTTCAAATAGATTAAAATAATGAAGAAAATAGATTTATTAGGGACAAAAATTTAAATTTAGATTTTAAAATTTTCATTAATTAGCTTTTTAGGCCAGTGTTCATTGTCATAAAGACAAAACTAAAAGGCATAAATTTTGTTTTTAAAGAAAAATAATTAATTTAACATATATAATCAAACTGCATGTTAAAAATCATAAATAAAATATATAGACAAAGTCACGTAAGTGCTTCAATAAATGTTGATTTACATTGTTTAGGATACATACCAATTTGTATTAATTCTGATGTGACTTGAACATGCAAATAAAGGTTTACCTTAAACTTCAAGATATTTTTTGTGAAATTAATTTGTTAATGCTCAAAATTTATAACCTAACTAAAATGAAACCCAACTTAATGCCCTTGACAAAAAATCTAAAAGGGTAAGTTTGAGCAATAAGAGCATGATATGGGTTGATGGTGGTATCTAATTTAACTAATTTAACATACACAATCGAAGTGTACGTTAAAAATCATAAATAGATTATATATATGGAGTCACGTAAAGACCTCAATAATGTTTATATACATTGTTAAAATAAAACTACAGCTAAACATGCAAAAGATAACTTGAAAATAACTTGAGAACAAACTATAAGAAACACACAAGAGCATCCAATGAGGAGCTCTTACATAATGATGTGTGTGCCAATCATTTCAGAGATAATTTGGAGTTATTAAACAACCACTTAAAACTATAATACTTCCTTAATGCTTAGTCATCTGTTAAAAGTCATTGAAAAACGGAAGTTTTGAATTGTTAATCACTCTATCTTTAAATTTAATTCTTTCTATTTTTCACAAGACGGAATTACAATTTAGCTATCCAGACGAAACTCTAATTCAAGCGGAGCAATTGTTTCGATATTATTACAATTTACCTACCTCCCGTTATCAACTTTCCGTTACCGTGAATTGATTCAGGGGTAAAGTCGTCATTTCGATGGGCAGTGGTCTAAAAAATTAAAAAAATTAAATGAATTTAAAAAAAAAAAAAAATCTCAGATCATCCGTCTGAGAGATTGAACTACTGCCTTGGTTCAGCTCCAGTCACACTTCATCACTGTTCCGACGAGATTTGGTCGCGTTTGGGGTCTGATCTCGAGCTGAAATGGCGTGGATCAGCTTGTTTCGCGTCGGGTCTTCGTGGTGGTCGTGATGGCACTTGCTGTCGTCGGTTCTGCTCCGATCTACCTTCAATCTGTCGCCGGTTTTGTGTGCGCGAAGGACTGGTCTTGGTTGAGTTCGGCGAGGTCTGGTTCGTGCTTGGCGTCGGCTTGAGCTGGGTTCTACAGGTCGTGCGCGTCGACAGCTCCCCTCGTCATCGTCGTCGGTCTGGTTGGGGTGCGGCAACGGGTCTGGTTTGCTTCGGCTGCTCGGTTTGTGGCGAGATCGTGGCTGCGTCGACGAGCTTGGCATCGGTCTTGGTCTGATCGGAGCTGCTCGGTCCGTCGATCCTCTTCTTCTTCTTCTTCTCTTCTTCTTCTTCTTTCTCTCCTTCATCTTCTTCAATCTGCCCTCACCTTCTTCCTTTGGCAGTAGATGGCATCTAGAGATCTAGACGCAGTAGAGGGAGCAAAGGCAAGGCAGTAGATGGCATCTGTTCCAGCCACATATACAGATCGAGATCGATACCCTGCATCAGTAGCAGCACCTGTAGAAGCACCGCCATTACTAGTAGCAGCAGAGTAAGAAGCAGAGGGTGACGGAACGGAATAGAATCTCAGAATCTCAGTTCGGAACATCTCTTCCTATTCTTTCTATCTCCTCCAGCCCAACTACTGGCTGGCTGGATTTCAGCACTCAACTCCACCTCCAGCTTGCCTTGTGTGTTCCCCAGCCCCCTGTCCAACCGATGCTTCTCTGCAACCTAAGCGATGATGAAGTGTGACTGGAGCTGAACCAGAACAAAGGCAGCAGTTCAATCTCTGTTCAATTTTTCAATT
The DNA here is from genome assembly GCA_021234005.1 of Nephelium lappaceum. Classification (NCBI taxonomy): domain Eukaryota; kingdom Viridiplantae; phylum Streptophyta; class Magnoliopsida; order Sapindales; family Sapindaceae; genus Nephelium; species Nephelium lappaceum. The sequence continues at coordinate 6,543,677 of CM038004.1, forward strand.
TTTTATTCGGTCAATTACGTCAACTTCAACAATCAAGAGCATTTTCGTCTTTTTCCTTTTTTTTACTGTTCACAGACAATTTTAACGGAAAGTTGATAACGGGAGGTAGGTAAATTGTAATAATATCGAAACAATTGCTCCGCTTGAATTAGAGTTTCGTCTGGGTAGCTAAATTGTAATTCCGTCTTTTCACAAATCAAATTTTCTTTCTCTGCATCCAATCTATTTTTCGCACAGAACACACACAGCAAACACGCGCCCCAGCATACCCACAACAAACAAACGCCACAAGAGTCACGAACTGAAGCAACCTTGGTCAAATGACGAAACCAGCCTTGTAGTGGACTGAGGACCGTTGACTTTAGTGGCCTGCTCAGATGGATATCACTTTGCTTTTGTGATGAGATGACATATCACCACTACGGCAAACCGATTAGAAACACTCGGTGATCAGAACTGACTACTTATAATCCACTTTGAACACATTAATTCCAGATTTGTCCTTTTCTTTAAAAAAAAAATAAATAAATGAAGTGCTCCTTACTCTTTGGTTGTGGAGGTCTGCCATTACCAAATATGAAGCACAGAGATGTCTACTTTGGCTGCTTTGACATTCTCTAATTTGTTTAAACTTTAACAAGCACTGCAGTCATGATTCTACAGTTCTACAGGAAATCACCAATGTTGTGTCTTTGTACTCTTGTATTTCTTAATTAAAGTGTCAGCGTGTCACTTACGTACACATATATAAACGACTTAGCTGCTTAGCAAATATCGCGGATATTTCTCAAACAAAATTAATATCTTTTTTGTTATACATTTATATGACTCAATATCAACGTGTTAAATCTCGTATCCTAAATATTATAAATTTGATTGTTCTGTTGCTTGAACTCCAACTAAGAAATAATCATGATTATTCTCAAGCGTAATCTGTTAGTTGACTTGCAACCTAAAATTGTCCACGAACAATCAAGTCTGCAACCGCAAGTACAGAGAAATGATTTATAAAATACAGATAAAGTGATTCTGGTCTAGTCCAAACTTTGAACATGTTTTATTTGCTAAACGATAGAACACCAAAAATGCAAATATAAGGAGACAAAAAAGGTAAATGATTGAACAGAAAGAAGACAAAAAAATGTTACCTTTTATGACTTGGGTAGTGTTCTGGCCTGACAGTAAATTAAGATCAAGTTGGATGCGATGGTGGAGAAATGTGACGAGATTTGTTATAATACAGCAGTGAAAAAACTTAAAAGAGTTTTGAAAATAAATTGTAGAGAATTCAGATGTTTGTTGAGATGGAATGGAATACGAAATGCATATTAGAGTAAGGTAAGAAGAGCTGTTGATCAAGTTTAGCGTGAATTAATACTTGTAGAATTTTTCAAGCAATTTATTTTTTTTCCTTTTTTTCACTGTATACTCCGGCTCACTTCATCTTTTGTACAAGTACAATATGAAACGAGATCATAATAATACTGAAACAGGATCTTAATGAGTCAAATTTTAGATATTGTTAGACTAAAATGAACTATTAATGTTAGAACCATTCAGTCTTCAAATAAAAAAATAAACAACCTCTAAAACGAACTATCAATGTTAATAAGTTTGGCACGCAATTGAACGTCCTATAAAAGATTTTCTCGTACATGATATTACCATTCCTTCATGTGCAATATTAATAAGTGTTTATCATTTCAGTTATATTGTTGGAATTAACATAACTTAATTATTGATTGATTTGATTTTGAATTATGACTTACTCTTTATATATTAATAACTAAATATAGCTGAAACAAGAAAATTACTTAATCTTTAATTAAATTACGGCATCAATAAGCTTTCGTAGAGAGATGCGAAAACAAGACAAAATCAAATATAATTATGTTTCAAACCCAGATCGTCGAACTAACCTATTGGATTAAATGGGTCGTCGAACTCAGGAGGATTCTTTCAATATGGGTTCATTACTTTGGTTGGTTAGATATGGCAACGAACCCACGATTACTTAGTTGGATGTGTTTGTGTTTGTGCTTTTTTTTTTTTTTTTAATTTTCTTCTTTCTACCTTAGTACAGATTTGAGTTCAATACAGATCTTCAAAGGTTGAAGATCTAAGTTGAACCCAGATCTTTCACTTGGTTTTTTCATTTGTTTTTTTTATTGATCTTCAATTTTTATTTTCATTTTTTTTTATCTAATGAATTAATCTTCAAATACATGTATAATTATAAAATTATATTTATTAACACTTCGGAAAACATACATTTATTATCCCTCGAAATTTTTTTTATATAATTATTAAATTATATTTACCTTAAAATTTGTTTATCTATATATTTTCATTTGCTAATTCTTTTAATTCCAAAATAAATGTATATGTTATTCCAAACCTGTTGCATGTATTTTCTTATTTATATTTACATTTTTATTCAAATATTATATATATAATAATTTTATTTCCTACATTAAATGTGAAATTTTACTTAAAATTTTCACATTTTTTTAATCATAATATTTATCATTGAACATGAAATGGAATGCTCCTTATGTTTCTCCTTTTGCACATCATCTCTTAGTATGAGTGGTTGACTTCTCTTGATCTTAATAAGTTAAAGGTTCAAATCTCATATTTGTCCTAAAATACAAAGTGTTGGTAGTTTTCTTCGAATTTAATCTTCTTCCCCCACAATAATAATAATAATAATAATAATAGTAATAGTATTAGCTGCATAGTATATTACTAAAATTAAATATTTTTTGGTGTTTTTCTTAATGTAATCTTTAATTTGAAGTGTGACAGAGATTAAAATTGTCAAAATATATATTGTGTTTATTTAAAGAAATATTGTTGATGTTGTAATATTATTATTCTATAATTCATAATTGATAAATTTAATCATTCAAATATCTTTAAATCTTATCTAATTGTATGCATTTCAGGTTTTCTATAGTCCTTTTACTCTTTTTTTTTTTTTTATTAATATATTTACTGATAATATGAATTTTAAAAAATAAGATTTATTATATCTTCTTGAGGCACGTAGATCTATATTTTTCAATTTAGAAAATATTTTTGTATAGTTGAAGTTCATTCAAAAAATTTATTCTAGTCGACTCTAATGTATAATCCTGGTTACATGTCTTCCATATTGGTAAAAAAAATTGCTTGGCTCTCAAAATTATCATAGCACCCTTTCTAGTGATAAAACCCTAATGATTGTTAAATACTACTATTTACTCACAACAATTTTTGTTGTTGATATGTATGTTTTGCCAAAAAAAGAAAAAGAAACAACGTATTAGGGAATTTCACTTTTGCTTTCCGTTAGCCAAAATGCGAAAGTGAAACTGATTTGAATTTTTTCAAAAACTAACTTATTCTGCAATAGGAATGTAATAAAATCGACATTCTTTAAAAAATTATATATATATATATATATATATTTTCCCTCACCTCTTTTCTTCACAAAATGAATAAGTCGGACATGCATGCATGTGACATAATATTGTTACATTTACAAACCTCATAAATTATTTAATTTATAATAATTTTTTTAATAATTGTTGCTCTTACAGAGTAAGAATTTTTTGTCAATGTTGATATGTGCTAAGTTTTTTATGAGAAAAATTTAAGTTTAAGTTATATATGAAAAATATATATATGTAGATATAACAATATTAGTCATCCATTATTTTTTATACTAATGTATCACTAGATTATCAAAAACTTAGTTAAAAAAAAAAAAACGATGATAGAGAATTCTTACTTCTTCTTACAATGTGTGTATCTGTTTGTTAAATCAACGATGACTAGTTTTGTTGAACCAAAAATGTTCAAATCCTTACATAAACACCTTTAACTATAAGTCATTTACACTTCCATGTTGGTTGAATACCAATCATCTTCATTTGATACATTTTGTTATAAAGATTAAAATTAAATTTACACAATAAATAAAATTATATCTATTTTATATTATGTAGTTATTTAAATTATATATCGATTTTTTATTTTAATAAATTATGATAAATCCTAGATCCATTCGATATAAAATCAAGAGAAAAGTACGAAAACAACCATTTTTTTAGACTGAAGTTGAAAAGTAACGATTTTTTATTTTCAAGTGTACTTTTGTTCGAAAACAATTTTTCTTATAAAATTTTGAAAAAATGATGAGTGAACTTCAATTTGGATCTAAAAAATGTCATTTAATTAAAAAAAAAAAACCTAAAATTAATTAGAATAAAATAAAATTAGGACATTGAAAAGGATTATGATTAATTTGAATGTCAACATCAACAACACATGATTTGTTAATAATGTTGCAACCACTAGTAGTTCAGCTTTGTAAATCTCACCATCTTTCCTTCCAAACTACTAAATCTTAATAACTCCAAAAATCAAAATCACTCCCTCTCTTTCAAATCCAATTTCGTATTATTACTACCACCATGACCACCACCAACTGACCAAACCCTAGAAAACACTATTCTATGCCTCCAAAATTCAAAATCAACCCACGAAATATGGCCGTTAAAACTTGAAAGCAAAGAATTACAGATTTCGAAACGTGGGGCCCAGGATTGTCCGAAAAAGATTGAAATCTTGCAAAGCATAAGTTTGAAGACCCCACCTGAAATATAATAATAGATCGCACCAAATTCCTCTCTTTTATGTGTCCAGCTTTAACATGGCATGCTTTTCTATTTGCATGGACCACCTGGGGTTTGCCCTTTCCATTTTAAATTTCAAATTTAAACGTTTTACCAACAGGTGAGCTGAGAGAGAGACTAGCAAAACTAAAACGTACAAATTATTATTATTATTATAGAACAAGACAGTTTCAAATACAGGATCTTTTGAGGTTTGGAAACATAGCAACATGATGGGAGAATCAACCTGTCTCATGCAACAACCATTTTCCTATGCTTCTGGCTTCCCTAATGAAGCCAAAGAGGTCAGTTCATGTCTTCTAACTCACTTCTCTTTGTCTTTCTTTAGGTTTTTCTGTATTGGGGTGACGATAATTCATCGAAATGCTTGTTTTAGTACATTTGAATGTTTGTTAGGCTTTGAAAAATGTAAAATTTTTCAATATATGATGTTGAAGAAAGAAGTTTGAGAATGGTTCTGTTGTGATAGAGCACAGATTTGAATAAGACTGGCTATACTACACTATGGACAAACGTTTGTGTTACAGGGGAATCCAATTCATGCACTTGGGCAGTCAGTTTCTTTTGGGAGGTTCATGTCAGAGTCATTGGCTTGGGAGAAATGGTCTACATTCTCTCATAACAAGTATGTTGAAGAGGCTGAGAGGTACGCTCGCCCTGGATCAGTTGCTCAGAAGAAAGCTTTCTTTGAAGCTCATTACAAGAAGATTGCTGCTCGAAAGGCGGCCGCCGCCTTGCTTGAACAAGCCAGTGATGATGTGTCCTCCAAAAATGAGCCTGGTGAAGCTGAAGTTAATAGTATTCCAACACAAGACTCAAAGATGGTGACTCTGAACTCCCAAATGGGTTCTAATGAAAAACATGAGGTCAAGGCCTTCCATGCTCATGAGCAGAAGATTCTTGTGGAGAAAAATGTGAATGTTGAATCACCAAGCCAGCTTGGACATTCTAACAAGGAGGATTTGAAAGAAATGGAGCTCAAAGGTGCGAAAGAAATGCAAACATGTATCAAGGTTGATAGAGAAGGAGATGTCAAAGATTTGAAACTTGGTGACACAACTCAAATGGACAAGCCTGTGTTGAAGGTAACAATTTTGACTAATACTCATGATTTGTTTGCTATTTTGAATGTCTTTGCAATTAAACTTGTTCTTGATGCAGAGTTCCATGAGCAAGAAGAAACTAGAATTGTCTTCCTCAAAGTCATCAAGTTATGGAAGAGCATCAAAGCAGCCATCTTCACCAGCTAAACCAACACTGTCATCTCAATCAAAGAAGGAAACCGTGGCCACTCCAATGAAGAAGTCTGTGGTAGACTTGCCAGATAAAAAGAGATCAACTCCAAAATCAATCCACAAGTCAATATATTTGACCCCTGCTAGAGAAATAAATAGATTGGCTTCAAGTATTATCAGGAGAATTGATGGTTCAAAAGTTGGTTCCAGTTCTAAAGCATCCAAAGATTGCTCAACTCCTGTGAGGACTCCCACTACGGTGCCTACTTGTTTCACCTTCCTTGCTTTTGCATTTACTGTGATTTGTCTGAGAAGTTTCACTCATTCATGCTAAAATAGCTTCATTTCAAAATTGCAGGCATCTATGAGTGGGGCAGCAAGGAATCCTATAACCACCCCTTGGTCAGAAAACAGAAGGTATTTGGTCTTATTGAAACCCCAAAAAACACATATTTGAAAGATGACATCTTGGAATGACAGATTTATTCAAACAGTGATCAGGGTATTCATCTCTTGCATGTATTGTTTTCGTATCTATAAATTTCAGGGCTGAAACGCCACTTGAGTCCTCTTCATTCGGGTGCAAATCTGTTCGGGCAAAATGGCACTTCCTTCCTACAGAGTACGAACTTCTGCTGACTTGAATTGTTTAACCTTTTTTCGGTGATTATCCCATCTCTTTTGAACACCATATGAGATATGAGCACTAAGTTCAAAGATTTATTTGAAACATGAATACTAAACTATGTGACATCCATAGCTCTCATGTCCTGTAGACATTGTGAGGTGTGTTACCTTAACCTTAGTTAAAGTCATTGGTAACAATCATATGCAGTGGTCCTCTCATTGAGTTCAGTCAAGTGGTATATGCCACTTACTCTGAAGGGACTTCCAAGTCCTGATAATTGGTTTTTCATGCCAGTTGTTCAAAGTTTTTGAGTGCCTGCAGAATCAAATCCCAATCCCCAAATTTATCGACACCTTTTCGCTTGAGGACTGAAGAAAGAGCTGCAAGAAGAAAGGAGGCAAGGCTTTGACATAACTTATATTCATTTTCAGATCTATTGTACTTCATATTGACATGAGTACATGTTATTAATTATCTTTCCCTGTCATTTTTTAATTCAGAAGCTTGAAGAGAGATTCAATGCCAGCCAAGCACAGAAAGCTCAGCAACAAGCAACGCTAAAGGTTGTATCTCATTGCTTGGAATCTTGATATCATAAGTTTTAAACAAGGCAACCCTTCTAGACAATGTATCTACAAAGTATTATTCATTTCAAAACATGACAACAAAACTCCTTTGATTTGAGCAGGAGAAAGCAGAAACAGAACTCAGAAAACTGCGGCAAAGCCTTTGCTTCAAGGCCAGGCCACTGCCTGATTTTTATAAAGAAAGACCAACTCCTAAAACCCAGATTAAAAAGGTACCTGTTGTCACATTATTTCTTCAGTCTTAGGACAATAGCTTTAGCTATTTATAGGAACCATAATATATATCTCAAAGATTATCGAAATTGAAAGACGTATTAAAGGCTAGAACTTGTCATTCTTGACCTTGAATAACAATTTCAATGCAAATGATTCCTGCACAAATTTTGACTATTCTCCCAGATATTTACTTTATATCATTAAAAATAAATAAGCTACATATACAAATGCCTACTTGAAATTTACCATTCTGTAGAGCTGACTGATGATGGATACTGTCTTCTGTTCCTCCAATCTTTCTTACAGGTTCCTCTGACACAACCTCAGTCACCAAAACTGGGAAGAACTCCGACACTCAGTGCAATCCATCGCAGACCCTCTAACTCTCTTCAGAAGCCTTCAACGAAGAACATTGCATCCCATAACGCCCTAGAAAAGATTATGCGCAACTCACCTTATTCTCTCACTTCAAGATCTATGAAAATTACTCATGAGAATACATCTCCAAATATTCAGCATGAGTGAGTGATCTAGGGAGTAAACTATTATGAGCAATGCCCTGCTGCTGAATGTATAAATGAAATTCTTGTACTTCATGATGAGTTTGCACATTTTCTGTTTGAGATTGTTAGGGAAATGAAACATTTAACGAATCATAGACACAATGACTGTATGCAGAGTTTCTTTCTGTAATTAGTATTTGATGGACCTGAGATATTGTAAAAATTTCTATGTATCTTTAATTAGTGTCCTGACTTTCAACTCAATTTTAAGACCTTGGCGTTTCAATTTGTTGATTCATTAGAGGAGCTCTCGTACCAACAGTTTCTTCTTAAGTTTCCCGTGTCCTGAAGGACACTATTTTCTCACTTGGTCAGTGCCATAAAACCAACTAAAATATAGGGAAAATCCCAAAAAATTAACCTGAGCTCTGAAACATTATTCTTTTATCTACAAAGGTTTCGTTTTTATCTAAAATCCAACAAAGATTAATTTTAGCAGAAAAGATTTTTAAAAAATTAAAAAGACCTTTTTATCCCTAAAATTTATATTAAAAATTATAATAATCATAATATAATAATTTAAAATAAAAAATTATAAATTAATAAAAATCGATCTCTACCGTCTATCTATGATAAATGAATGGTGAAGATCAATCCATCAAATTAAAATATAAAAAATGATAAAAACAAAAAATATACATTTTTTAAAATTAAAAAATAATAATAATCATCATAATTTGTAAATCCAGATTTTTTCTGGGTTTCCAATTGCACTAGAAACATAGTGCGCCTTGGAAACCTAGAAAATTGGGTTTCTAGGCAAAAACCCAGTTACTAGGTTTCCTAGCCGTAACTGGAAACCCATTAGAAACCCAGTTCTGGGCTTCCAGGGGCATTGGAAACCTAGATCCTGAAAACCTAGTTCAATGTACCTGAAAACCCAGAATCTAGATTTCCGAACAACTGGAAACCTAGAAAACTGGGTTTTCAATGTGCTTGGAAACCCAGGATTTTGGGTTTTCGGGCGACTAGAAATCCAGTTCGCTAGAAACCACCATCATCATCAATAATCAATCCCACCCAAAAAAATTCATCAACTCAATCATCAATCATTAACCATCAAAACCAAACCCACCCATCAATCATCAACCACCAACACCAACCCACCCATCAATCATCAACCACCAAACACCAAACCAATGGATTCATCGTTGAACCCACAATGCCGCCACTATCATCATCGATTAGAGAAGAAACTGAGGAGTGAGAGAGAGAGATAGAGGGGTAGATGAGAGACCAAGAAAGAGAACTTGGGTCTCCAATGATGGATGAGATTCGAGTCTCCACAGATGCCATTGCCACTGAGATGTCCACCACCATCATCACTGGCCGGAGATAGAGAGAGAAGAGGAAGAGAGGAGAGGAGAGAGAGAGCAAGAGAGAGAGTTGTGAGAAGAAAAATATATTTATATATTTTTATTTTTAAATAAAAATATCTCATTTTTTATAATTTTATATTAATAATTTTTTTTTAATATTTGAGTTAATATTATTTTAATTAATTATTCATTGTTTGTTCTTTTTAACCCCTAGAATTAAACAGTCAACCATGTCAACTAACCGATTCCGTGAACGTTAATGTCATTAAGATCCTTTCGTACATCTCTAAGGGGGATTTTGGATATTTATGTTAATGTCAAGTTGTATGTCAGATAAATATGAAACAGTAGGTTACAAAATAGATAATATTTCAAATCTCAAGTTGTTTTTTAAGATTTTCCCCTAAAACATATTCAACAATATTTAAGCACTCTATTACATGAAAAAAAACAAAAAAAAAGAATCATAATCAACTAATAGTAATGCAATTGTGTGGGAGACTCGGATTCTGACACTATAGTTAAAACCTGAATCCAATATCAACATAAACAACTAATATTAATGCAACCGTTTGGGAGACTCGGACTCTGACATTATTGACAAAACCTGAATCTAATATCATGTTGGTAACTTTTTTATTCAAAAGCTTAAGCTATTAGAAAATTTATCCAACTTTAGTATCTAAGCACTATAACAAAACATATTCATTGAACATTAGACATATGCAGTACTTGATTTTCATTTTGAGTAACATCAAAGCAGAAACAGATAGTTTACGTTTCAAACAATTTCATTAATCATCACAGGTCAAACTCGAACCAAGGAACAAGAAAATCAGAAGCAGAAATTCCATATATACACGCAAAACCATTTTTTTTTTTTTTTTTTTTATAGTAAACAAAAGTTGACACAAGCCAAAACTGGGTCACATATTACTTACAAATCAAACTATTCTAGTAAGAGTGAGAGAAAGAGTAGGCTGGGGGTTGGGAATTGGGAAAGAATAGAAACCCAAAAAATGAAAAGATTTATACATTTTCAGGCTGCATATACAAGTGAAAGAAGGTAAAAGAAAGATGCTTTACAATATGATTATTGAATCACACACCAGACTGCTTTCTTTACATGAAATGTTTTTTAAGCAAATGAAATGCGTAATCAAATGCAGCACCCATAGTTAATTTTTTCATCTCTATCATACCAGAGATGTTAAAATCTGCTCCTGTTAGCTACCCAGTGGTCAACCTCATGTAATACACTCATATATGTGCCTAGAATTTCAAACCCTGGCATCTCTTGTCCACCTCTTTAAGATATAATGGCTTGGGAGCACCTTGATATTCCTATAGTCAAGAACTTTCAGTGCATGACTGCACAAAACTCCCATAAACTCAAATTTCATACAGTTGCACACAACTGTCTCATCAGACAAATTAAAAGTTACTGCAAACTCTCGGAGCTGTCCATATATGCTCACTCTATACTCAAACAAAGATCCATTTTCAGTGCATTGGTTAACAACAATATTCAGACATGTTTCGTATTCCTGCTGAAACAACTCAAATATCTTTGGTGTGTAAATATCCCTCACCTGTTTCAAGAGAATCACATCCCCCATTAGTCTTGGCATGTGCTGGTTCATTTCATAATTCGCTTCTAGTTCCTTATAGTGCCAATCATTCACCATTTTCCGAAGATGCTTGAAAAATGAAAGCACATCCGAGTCAGACTTTAAATGCTTCCTCAAATTAGCAGTTAAATCTACATGCAATTGTGCCGTTTTTATGTCAGCACAAAATATATGCCTCAGGTATGGTGTGGCCCATTTCTCTCTATCTTTAAATATGTTATCCAACCACTCATTTTCCCAAAGGCCATATACATCCAGCATAACCTTCCATGCGTTGACAAAGTTCTCGTCCTCCTCATGATCAAAGAAGCAACTGCATAGATCATTTATAAAATAATCTGAGCCAACAAACATGTGATTGAGCTGTCTAAGCGCCTTTTTGTACACATGCCAGACACATATTCGATGGCGTGTTTCTGGCAATGCTGATTCAACAGCCTCAGCCAGTATCACATCTTCATCAGTGAGGATTGTCTTTGGCTTTTTACCAGACATTACCTCTATAAAAGTTCGAAATAGCCACTTAAAAGATTCGACGGTGTCATCATATAAAAGTGCAGCACCAAATATCACCATTTGCTTGTGATTGTTCACTCCTATGAAAGGAGAAAATGGTCGACCATCTTTTATTAGTTTGTAGGTTGTATCAAAACAAACCACATCACCAAAGTCACTATAATCCACCACCATTTTTACATCAGCCCAAAATATATTTGATATTTGATCTTCAGCGTCAAGTTGCATAGCATAGATGAAAGATGGATTCTTCAATTGCTTACTTTGAAGATACAGCTGTATCCTTTCTACTTCTCCCTCTCTCATATCTCTTGTGCGTTTGGAAGGTAGTTTACTTTTGTAATTGATGGGATTGTATCGGTGATCATCTCCAACCGATTTATGTGACAACTCAGGGGTTGACTGCGGCTGCACTTTAGAAACATCTTGTATATCACCTTCAGCAACTTGACACAAAGCTAATTTCTTTTGAGATCTCAGCATACGCACTCGACAAGCAGCAACAAGCTCATGATTGTGCTTCTCTTCAAAATGAGTGATACGATATTTGCCATCAGGTTGACGGGAAATCACCAGTTGTGCCAAACAACCAATTCTTGTTTCCTTTCGAGATCTCTTCACATTTAAGTCTCGCTTGTCTTTCTGACGAAAACCTTCTCTAAAACAAGTGAACCTCCTTGACGCCACAGCACCATCTATCTTACTCCTATTTACATAATCTTTTCGAACACTAAAACCTACCCGCCCAGCATATGCATTATAGAAGTCATATGCATGATCTTGTGAGTCAAACCCCATTCCAAGTTTTGGTATCCCATCTACACTAGAATTATTTGCTAAGTCAGCTTCAACCTGCTTGAGCAAAGGTTAACCTCTTCTGTGATGGTAACATATGAGCTGTATTTTGGGTTACAAACTCATGATTGTGCCTTGTTTCGAAATGGGTAACACGAAAACCTCCATTTGATTGACGTGCAATAGTCATATGTGCCAGGCAACCAGTCCTCGTTTCCTGCCGTGATTTCCTTGCATCTGCGTTGTGTTTGGTAGGTCGATACCCTTGTCTATAACAAGTGTACCTCCTAGATACTACTGCACCATTTATCCTACTTTTATTCACAAAATCTTTCCTAATGCTGAATCCTTCCAGAACAGCATATCTACTGTAACAATTGTATGCATGATCTTCTGATTCAAACTCCATGCCAACTTTTGGTATCACATATGTAACTTCCTCATCTTTCACAGCTAACCCAGCACCTGAAAAGTTGCTAGAGGGAACTTTCGGACTCTGAGACTGCTGCTCACCATCAACATCCATGGCAAACTTCTTAACGGAGGAAACTTGTGATGTTTGACACTCTTGAGTATTAATCTCTATCCAACTTTTGTCAACCGAAGACACACTTGAGCTCTCACAATCATGCTCACTCTCTGTACTTTCACAGCTCCTTCCATCAAAAACTTCTTTTGCACTTCTGCACTCCTGTCCGACATCAACATCAACCCTTGACAATGTCTGAAAATCATTTTCAACATCCTCGACCTGCTGGTGACTAGCCACATCAGCTTCACCACTATCCATCAACCTTCAATCAAGAAAACAAAAACAACAATATGTGAGATGGAAACAACAACCACCCGTCACAGTAACAAACACTCCACAACAGCTCACTGTTAATTGTAGACCTTTCGACTAACAAAACGAAGATGCTCAAACTCGTTCTTCCCTTCCATTTGCATATCTAACTGGACTTCAAATGTTTACAGGAGTACAACACCAAATTGACAAACCTAAACGAGCTACTAACAATTCGCGATCACCCATTTCATGATTAGCACCCTTTAAGTTGCAGAAAACATATAGTCATTAACCAACACAATATTATAATTCAAAATGGCTATCTTCCTCAATATTGACCAATACATACATGTGAGTGTGACTCTATTAACAAACATAAAAGCACTTTGTACATCAACAATCAAACAAATTCTTGATGTAATCAAAAAAGAAAATCCAGCTGCTAAAAATGCATGCAAGTTCTTAAAAACCTTATTCCAGTACAGTTGTCACTAACAAGAATCAATTTCAATTAAGTTCCCTATAAGAAGACTAACATACAGAGAGAAATTTGAAGGAGAGAATCGGGAAATTTTCTGGTGTGGATGGGAGCAAACCTTGTGATGAAGCGGCGCGATTCGACGGACGAGATGTTGCTGATTTCGGGGGAGAAATGGCGGGAGTGAAGTAATGAAGAAGGAACCGCAAGAATTGTAGGGATTAGGGCTTCCGTTTGTTTGGTTTTGTTCGGTTACAGATGAGAAAGAGAGCGACATGTAAGGCTGTCACGTGCTTTGTTAGTGGCTATGCGTCTGACGTGGCCGTCTACTAGTGGGTAACTGGACTCTACCACATCTTGCTACTTGGACGGTACTTTTGATTTTACGTTACCACTCTATGGTTGCTTTTTTTTTTTTTTTTTTCCTTTTTATCTTTTTCCCCTTATTTTAACTAAAATTTGAGTGCCCAACACTTATATATATATATATATATATATATATATGTATCTATTGATTCTAAAAAAGGGATTTTTTTTAAATGGGAAATTTATTAAGAAGTCAAGTACAAAGTTTTGATTTTTTTTTTAATAAAATTTAGACAAAAATATCTAACTTGCTTTTTTTTTTTTTGAAAAAAAGATAAAATGAGAGAAAATTGTAAGTCATTAAAATATAGCAAGTATTTACTAGTCAAGAATGACGAAAAAAAGAGAATTAAGTCCCGATAAAAAGGGAATAAGATGAATCGGAATTAAATTAAAAGATTACATTATGTTATTTACTAATATTTAGGAATTAAAATTGAATGCAAATTAAATTCTGTTTTTAATGTTTACTAAACTAAAGAATAGGGGTTTAACAAAGACAATTACAAAATGAATAATGCTAAATTTTTAAATACTTTTATCCAAATTTATATTCAAATATTATGATATATAAGTTATCAAGATCGTATTAATTATTATATAATCTTATAATTTACAATATCTTAATAATTCTAATAACACATTATTTGAATATAATTTAAATAAAATATTTGACAAACCTAATATTACGTAATCAAGTTTTACTGAAAAGTTTAGTAAATATTGAAATCCAAATATTGGAATTAAATTCCTTTTCTCTGTCTTGCATTCATGATTGGTAACCATGCTATTGGAGCAACTCTAAGATAAGGATGCATTGAATGAAAAAGATAAGGATAAGTTGAATGAGTCGGATTTCCTGTAAGCTGTGTTTTGTTGTCTTTTAAAAGACAAACCATAATCTTATTCATATTCCGTATGACCTGAAGAATCTTATTAAGCATTTGAATACACTAGCTAATAAACATTTCATCAACAACAACTATTACATTAACAAAAGCAAACACATAACCACATTTCATTAAAATAAATAAATAAATAAAACGGAACAAAACAAAACAAAAGCAAACACACAATAATAATTATTATAATTCACATTTAAATTACAATAACTAACAAAGATTTTTCAACAATAATCACATTTCTCCCACCAGGCACCAACCTTCTTCTTCTTCCTCAATGACTTGATCAAACACCATCCCCACATCACAGAAACTCATCACACCCTGCTGATCATCAACATAATCATCATCATATTTTTGTTTCCCTTTATCGTCATCATCAACAACAACGTTATCACAATATTCATTAACACGATCACTATATGCAACTTCAGATGAACCCACCAAACCATCATCATGATACTGATCATATTCATATGGACCATCAACCTCATCATCATCTATGTAATCATCACTACCCAGATGATCCAATATCCCAGAAGCAGAGAACCCGGAAAATTTCAAGCCGGGTCGGCCGTCCACGACCCGCCAAGTGATGTGCTTGCAATTGGAGACCATATCATGAGAGTTAAGCTTCTGGGTACCCTTAGATTTGTGCTTGGACTTGCAAGCCGGGTGAAGGTGGCAGGTAGTGCAACGTGGCTTGCCACACTTGCCAGTGAACTTGGAGTGGTTGGTGGGCTTGGTTGGGACCTTGGTGAAGAGCCCGGAAGTTGGGGGAGAATCGAACCGGTTAACGAATCTGGAGGCGGGTCGGGGATTCCAAGGGGAGGGTAAGATCCGGTAGGTTCTGACCAAACCGTGTTGGTGACCTTCTCTCTTCATTTTGGACAATCACTTGCTGGGGGCTTGAAGGAACCAGAAAAGAAAGAATGGGGTTCGAGTGTTTATGGTTTTGTGCCGTGCGTATATATAGAGCTGTTTTGTTTGAGAAGAGGGAGATGCTTGGGAAACAAGGAGTTTTGTTTATTTAGTCATGATAGTACGTGCGGACCAAGCCAATTTTGAAAATAAGATGTTGGATTTGACAACTCAATTTAAAATTAATGTGATTATTAAAGCCAAATAAAGATGCTCTCCCTGTTTCGAAAAAAAACAAAGGGTGCTCTCCTAACTATTCACATCTCTTGATAATGTTACTTGGAATCAAATTCTATTGTGCTTAGAGGAAAAACTTGGGTGTTAAATTACAATTTCATGTACCATATTTTATGGCATACAGACAGTATTACCTAATTCTTAAACAATATAACAAGTTAATTTTTAAATTATATAGTATGCACCGTTGAACCATGGTCCACTCAACTTGCTTCAGTAATTTATTTGATAAATTACTTGGGAGAAGTTACATCAATGTTTCTGTCTTAAAATTCTTTATGTAAGAAAATTGATTAGTGCACGTATTTGCCAGAGGAAATGGAGGTTAGTATATAATAGTAAGTAAAAGGTGCCGTCTACAAAAGGTAAATGCTCAGTTTTTCCTTTTTGTCTCCCGTTTGACCACCCGTTTATTTATGGGCCCATCGAATATTAAGACAAAGAAAGATTAAAAATGAAAGTAATTGCTTGGAAAACAAGCAACGACCCACCAACATCAATAAGGACCAAAATTAAATTGACATTTGGGTATTTTTATAGTCGTCATTATTATTATTATATATTCATAGTTCCAAGCATTGTCTTATTATCTCCTGAACTGCTTATTACTCCTACATTAAACATTTGATTTGATAATAAACTGTAACTTAGAACAGTAATCGAACCCAGTTCCCAGGTCCACATATGCTTATTATAAACCTGCATATGTTTGGTGTGGACCAACCACAACATATGCTATACTGTTGTTGCTGTAGAATCTGCATCAGGAGAGAAGCCTTTCATTTCGTCTATTCATGTCCAATCTAGCATGGAATGTCAGGTAGTTAGATGCCTGATCAGATCGAGTGTCTTCCTAGTAGATCTCCAACAAAGACAACTGAACAAGCGCCATAAATTGCTATAAATTTATACAATGAAGAGTTCTTATCGTTTACATATTAAATACTTAATAGCAATTTCAAATATCTGGGAATGAATGGTTCTTCTGTACATAAGCGGAGAAAATCATTCAAATTACCAGTATGGAAACAGCAAAAGTGTGGACTGATTTCTATACAGTATCAGTGATTTCCTGAAATTACACATTTTCAGATTTCTGGGGGATCAGAAGACTTAAGTAATGGATCTGCACCTTCTTTGTTGAGTTTAGTAGAGTTTACCACTTTTTTGTCAGGATACAACACATAATGTTGACACATGAAAAGAAGATCAAAGAATATGGATACCTGCAAAACATATTATGCCAAAATTAATTCAGCATAATCATCTAGCTAATAATAATTTCAGAAGGTCAAGCAATTATGAAATAGATCACTAAGAATAGCAGAAATTTAAACAAAAAGAAGAAGAAGAGATAAATAATTCATGCTCATGCGGTTACAATGAAAGAACAACAAGGGTTTCTTACCACATGGGCAAATAAATAAGATACTAGCATAAGATTAATGAGCCTCACATAATAATTAGCATAGAATACAAAGGTCAATAAGAAGGATTCGACATTTCTTACCAAAGATAACAATGTCTTCCCTATATTTCCATAGAAGTTAACCCAAGAATCTGAAAAACATAAGGAGATTAAAATCAACATATGCACAGACAATAATTTCATACGACAAGATTAAGAAGTTAGAAGCATGACATACTTTGGTCAATAGACTGCACAGCCATCTGTGCATAATTTGTGCACCCCCCAAAAAAATCAAGTAATATATTTCCAATGCTGAACCCATCTGTGCTCTTACGCCTGAAGTTCATTACCGCCTGCATTTATTAAATAGTGCACTTATATATGTTCGGACACCAAACAACTGATTAATGTAACCACAAAATTCAAATTACTGAGACAAACGATTATAAATATGTGGTTTTCTATGAATTATACCATGAGGTGGAGATTTCAAATACATCAATAATAAACATTAATCCAGATTGTAGAGAGCTGTATATTTAGCTAAGAAAATTATTATTATCATTTGATTCATGCAACATCAGTACTGACGTTGTTATTCATTCCATATCAAACTATTCATTATCTTACTTATGCTACCTCAATGACAAGCAAGGGGGGGATACAATCTTAAAGCACGTCATGAGCATGGCAGTAAACAACCTCAAAGATTTAGATTAATGAGTCCAGGAAGATCATGAACTATTTGCAAATGCTAAAACTTTCTAAGTGTTTGTTAGAAAATATCATAACAAAACCCCAGAAAACCAGATATAAATTGGGATTACAACATGTAACATCTACTTCAATACAGAGAGGTCACACCAACTTCTGACAAATAGAAACACATTATAAGTAAAATTACAAGACTAAATACGGATTGATCCAGCAATTAGCATGTAAGAGAGATCTTAGAACTAATATGTGAATTAATTAAATAAAGTACTCTTAACAACACACATAATACAATTCAATATAAATACAGTTGGCAATTGAAGATTACAAAGACATGAGTTGAAGTAATAACTTTCATAGTATCAAGAAAATCTGACAGAAAATGGTTATTCCCAATCACATCAGATTATTAAGCTAGTGTCAACCAAGATATAAATAGCAGTTGTCTAAGCAAACTACGATTCCTACTACAAATATTTCAAACAAGCAGGCAATTCTTACCTGGGGAATATATTTAACGAGTGTCATAAAAACTTGGATTGAGCTGAAACAAAATCCAAGTTACAAAATATTAGATATTTGATCCTTAGAGCAGAAACCAAATTCAAAACTTCAAAAAAATAAATAAGTAAACCATTAAGCTTATGCACTATGTTTAAATTTACTGAAACAACAATGCGTGAACTAACTTAGAGACCACACTCAGGAGATATATCTAAAAAACACAGGTGAAGTTGCAAACCACCCACTATAGCTGCATATGATAATGCAAAACTCCCAAATCCATGACACTGCCTAACTTCTCTTCTCCGTCTCTGTTTTCTTCTTTTCCTTATAAGAAGAGAAGAGGGGGGCAGATAAAATACTGAGGAAGATTAAGAACCTATCACTTGGAGCAGTCGGTTAATATATAAAAAATAATCAGGGTGAATTAAAGGCCATTATTGCAGTGTTTCAGATACCCACATCACCAAATCCAACCCCAACCCAGCACCTAAGAATAAAGAAGGTGTAGGGGAAAAAGAAGGTTAACTTACCAATAGTCCATGGGATTTAACCTAATGACCTATTGCTATTGAATCGGCGATGGACTATTGCTCAACAATTATTATCAGCCCCTGATCAGGTCTAAAGTAGGGTTCATAATCGTGAATAAAACTGAACTAAATTCAACCTAAAAATCACCTTCTACACAGTAAAACATATCCTGTGCAAGCATATAATCTTTCTATCCTACCATCAAGCACATACGTCAACAACATCAAAACAGCAACTTACTTAAAGACGTTAATGAGCCAAAGCCAAGAATGGTTAGGCAACGCTACGAAGAAACAAACAGCAGCAGCAAGCCAAATAACAGAGACAATTGATATAGCAGTCTTAGAGATCTTCTGACTTCCACGCTGCACATAAATAGCAATAAACTCAAAAACATTAGTACCCAACCAGCCCACAGAAGCACACACATCTTCCAATTAAAAAAAAAAAAAAAAAAAAAAACTCAACAAAAACACACACTTACTTCATAGATTGCAATCTGGAACAAAGTAATAGCAGTCAACAGAACAGCATGTATAGAGAAGGCAACATCATTTGGAGCCACGGGAATCATCTACAGCAAAAGCACAAACAACTAGCTTAATGGTTTGAAAGGAAAGTTTTTTCTTGCTTTTGTTCTAAATATAATTGCTTAATTAGCACTGAAAAAAAAAAAAAAGACTAAATCACGAGTATTAAGAGGATCCATCCACCTGGTCAAAGCCGTACTTCTGAAAGTACTGTTTTTGAATAGCAGGACTGAAGAAGAGACAGATGTTGTAGATCATGTAAGAGGAGTGCTTCGTCAAATTGAGTAGCACGAAATCGAAGTTCAACCCTACAACACTGAGTAATAACATTTGACAGTTAGATTGAATTTTGAAGTGGGAATCGAAGGGGACAAAGGAGGTACCTTTTGCGTCTGAAATTCAAGATGACTTGAGGGTAGAAACTGACGGACCACGACACGAACGATGTCCATCCAAACACTTCGTACGTGATTTTCAGCGGAGTCGAGTTCCACGAAGCCATCGCTCTCTCTCTCTCTCTCTCTTCTCTGCTGCCTGAATCGGAGATATGGTTGTTTTTGTCGCATGGTCCGTTACTTACGTTTTATAGGAGGCAGCTCTGTTTGTTCTTCTCTCCGTTACTTTTTCCACTTACTGCTCAGATTCATTGAATCTGGACTCTCCAATACATGCAGTTCCAACTTCCAGCCGTCTCATGAAATGTTTTTATTCCCAGTCTGGATTGTAGATTACTTTATTAAACATTTTACAAATTTACCATAAATAATATTAATCATTTTATTTATGAAAATAAAAATAAATTAATGGATGTAGTTTATAGTTTTGTTATATAATAAATAATCAAACACTTAAATATTAGAAAGTAATTAATGGTTTTTTCCTAATTTTCAATAGCATCATATATAATTTTAAATTTTGAGACATTATTCAAATATAAATTCATTAAAAGAAATTATTTCAGTAATTTTTTGTGTGGATTATAAGAAAGTTAAATAATAAACCTGTAAAAGAGTTTGAATTTTTTTTGGATTCATGAACTATTTTTCAGATTTTTTTATATTAAATTTTTGAGGTGTTTTTTATTTTAATATTTTATGTCCGAAAAAGTTAGAAAAAATAGTTCATGCACTCTAAAATTTTCCCATTTTTTTTAATTTATTTTATTATGTTTATCTTCCATACAAAAAATCACATCAAAACTTATATTTCATCGGAGGAGGTTAAAGTGTGTATTGTAAAAAGTTCTCATTGAAAATTTCCTCTATATATAAAAATTTTTAAAACAAAAAAAGTGTGGCGAAGATAGTACATGAATCCAAAAAATTTTCCTTCTTTTTGCAAATCTAAGATTTAACTTTCTTATTATACATATAATAAATCTAATCAAAATTATTTAAATATTTTTTAATGAAATTATATTCAAATAATTTCTCATAAATCAAAATTATATCATAATCACTGAAATTATTATTGAACCATTAATTAATATTTCAATATTTTTATGTTTGATTATTTATTATATGGGGAAACTACGAATTGAATAGTTAGATTTATTCTTTTTCTTATATTAAAGTGATTAATATTATTTGTTTCAAATATTGTATTTTTTAATAATCAATATATGAATTTATAAAGTTGGTGTAGAGAGTAATTGAATGTGAAAGAGAACTTTTCATTTGATAATAGAGCCACTTTTTTAACTTTCTAATTTTATTTATTTTTCTCTAAATATGATCATATTTTATATTATTATGCAAATTAATAAGAGCTTCAATACGTGTGAATCTCACCTTAAAAGTATATATATATCAATTAATATACTAATCGCATGAGAAGTTACTTTTTTTTTATTATAAATTATGATGTCAAAATAATTATATACGTAAGTATAGCAAAATTTAGAAGTTTTTTTTTTTTTTCTTTGAGATATTGGAATAAATCCATAAGATAATCAAGATCAAACTTATAGAATCTTAATAACACGGTCCGTATAAATGGTTCTTATATGGTTGGAAGCCACCCACACTTGGATGGGAAACAATCGACATATATCAAAGAAAATCTCACATTTATTATCGAAGATGGATATGTCATACTATGGTCTAAGATCATGACAAACTTGGTCATTGACGGGAAGATATTTTCACATTCTCTATTTTTGGAGCATAATACATTATTGATTGGATACGACTCTCAACGTAGGAAGCGAACGCAAATTTTAGATTATGACATTTCATTGTCGTCATGGCAATGAATGAAGGGCCAAGTGTCCATATCGCCCAATATGAAGTCTAGGTTCATGTTTATTTAACTCTCTGGTTCTGATCCCCTCTCATTTCAACTTGCCAATTTTACCCAGTGTGTCATCATCAACTTATCAGTATGTAACCAACAGAATCAGCGGAAGTTTGTCTTGAAAAAAGAAATTGCGCAGAAAAGCGGAAGTGACTCATTGTTGGATCACGGTCAGGTTGTTGAAAGAGATTATATTACAACGTTTTATGTATCACAAAATCGGTTAAAAAAAAAAGAGGGCTAGAGTGCAGATAGGTGTAGTGTAGACGTAAAATACGGAGAAAGGTGAATACAAAGCGAAAACTAACATCAACTTAGCACGGCGTAACATGGCTTTGCGTCCAAAAAGGAAAATATATAATTGTAACTTAAACATAATGATACTTCACATTAGTTTCAAAATTGTTAAAAATGAGATAGAGTGTTAGCATAGATCGAGGAAAAACGTCTTAATATTAAAAGAAAAAAATTAAAAATTAAAATTATCAAATTTTTAAAAAGTGAATTCTGCTTCTGGCACCACTATGGATGTAAAGTGACCATGTGACAAAAAGAATGTACAGAAAAGTATGATCAATTACTTTAAAAAACTACAAAGTTATTAAAAATGGGATAGAGTGTTAGCATAAAATGAGGAGAAACATCCTAACATTTAAAAAAAAAAAAATCATCAATTTTTTGAAAAGTGAGTTTTATTACAAGCACCACTGTGGGTGTAAAGTAACTATGCGATGGTAAAACTTGTAAAAAAATATAACCAATTACTTCAAAACACAATACAGCTGTAAATTATAGTCACTATACACTTCACATGTTTACAAAATTAGTGAACATGGGATGGTGTGTTAGCACAAAATGAGAAGAAACATCCTAACATTTTTTTTTTAAAAAAAAAAAAGAAAAAAGAAAAAAAAAAAAGGAAGAAAAGTGAAAAACTAAAATCATCAATTTTTTGAAAAGTGAGTACCATCTCAGGCACCACTATAGGCGCAAAGTGATTATGTGACAATAAGAATGTGTAGAAAAGTATGATCAATTATTTTTAAAATAAAAACAATATAGCTATAAATTATAATCATTATACATTTGACATATTTACTAAATTATTAAAAATGATATAGACTGTTGGCATAGAATGAGGAAAAACATATTAACATTAAAAAAAAAAAAGTGAAAAACTAAAATCATCAATTTGTTGAAAAGTGGGTTCTATTTCAGGCACGGCTATGTGACAGTAAGAATGTGTGGAAAAGTAGATCAATCACTTTAAAAAATAATATAATTGTAAATTATAATAGTTATCATACACTTCACATGTTTATAAAATTATTAGTCAAACGTAATGTTCAAGGGATATTTTAGTCTTTTTAACTTATAATAACAAAATCAAAAGTTAAACTATAGAAAAAATATATATAATCACTTTATATAATAGAAAATAATTATAAAATATTAAAATTTACAAAAAGAAATGCAAAGAAGAATTCCATCTTCATTTGCAACTATAAACCGATATACCTATGAACCGAATACCTTGATCAGGCGCAGTACCCTAATCCAACTACGTCATAATAGCCCAATTCCAACTCATGCACACTATCTTCAATTCATCATAGTAGCCCAATCCAAGACCACAACAAAAGCCCACTTCAAGATAATAACCACAACATAAATCCCAGATAGTCACTAAGCATACCACCGCATCCTAATCAAACACATCACCCAAGGCCAAGGCCAAGACACCGAGAACAAGTTCTAATTTCCATTTTAGAATCTGTTCCGGTTAAGGGTGGTTCTAGTTCTGAATGTGAGGCTAGTGTGATACGAGGAAGGCTTAGTGATGACGAGTCCTGAATCTGAGCCCCACATAGAATTTGACTCTAGTTCTTCAGATTTAAAAGTGGCTACGAGTGATAATGTAGGAGATAAAAGATATAATTTATCCAAAAAATGAAGATACATTAATTAGTGTGCATTTGAAGGAGTAGTATTGATGAGGAGACTTGCATATAACCCAAATGATGGGGTTGCATTTACTGTTGAAGAGGGTGGTAGAATTAGATCGAAGAGAGGTCATTTATTTAGGAATTTCAAACAGTTTAGAGTGGTTGTTGCTTGTTGATTACTAAATCTAAGAAAGTTCTAAGTTGGAAAGGTTGAAAAATGAGAGAGAGAATAACTTGTAGATGTGGCAGTAAAGGGCTGCCCTTAGATGGTACACGGGTGATAGGGTAACTTACCAAGTTAAAGTTTACTAATAATGTACACATTTTTCTTTAATTACTTGAGGTTAAGGAAGTCATTAGCAGTGAGTCTCGTATCAACGGCAACTTTGATATTAGCATTAAATGTGTTAGGTAATATAATATTTGGGGTAATGTAGGATGAATGTATCTGAATATACTTTGTTCATAGCTAAGTTTGGTTAAATATAATGAGTGACGATCACAAACATTGAACAAAATGTAGAAATATGGGTATATACTTTGTGACATAAACCTTGGAATTACCTTTGTTTGTACTTTTAAACTCATTTCCAAATGTGCCTTCTTTTTTTCAAAGATATTTCTTTAGCTTTCATTGTAACTAAGCCTCAACCTCAAGTGGTTGAGCCTCAAGGAGTTCCTCTTGCGATACGTGAAAACATCCTAACTTCAAATTTAAGTCCAATGGTCGATTACGTTATCACAAAGAGATTTGTATATTTTATCAAAGAGACTTTAAACGTAGAAATATTGTAATATCTATACCACCTTGCACTCACACATTTCATAAAAGATGTATTAAAAAATATATGTTGTATACGGCTGTATGTTCTTTGTGCCGAGTAAATATTGCTTAAGTAGTTGTTACATAGTTAAAAGGTGTGTAAGAATATAAACATGTACTCCGAATAATTATATAAGGGTAAAATTGTTTCATTACCCGTTTTCAAATATTTTTATATTAAGATATTATAACTTAAAAACAAACATTTCATCTATTTTAATCACTAATTAGATATCATATTAATAAAATCTATGCATATTTTTTAAAACTAAAATCTATTCATATTTAAGGGGAAGAAAAAAAACAAAAATAAAAACTACAAAGGCGATTCCAAACCAGGGAGGCTGAACTGTGAAGGCCCATTTCTTATCATAACAGGATTCAAATTTTGGCCCAAATCCTCTGAATATTAAAACAATAATTAAAAAAAAAAAAAAAAAAGGCTGAGATTTGACAACGCGTAAAGTCGCTGTAAACCAGTTGCGGTCTACCGGATCATAAAATCTAAAGTCTGAAGTCAAAACCCCAACACAACAATCAGACTTCAATTTCCCAGCTATAACACAAGATATCAACTAAAATGGCAGCTTCACTGCTGTTCAAAACCCTAAAATCAATAAAAAATCCTAACCCTAACCCCATTAAAGTTCTGAGTTATCACACTAGTCGCCAGCTCAGCTCGACCGCCACCGTTCATGAATCCGACGACCCATCTTCGTCCTTCACCTTCTCCTCCAAAGAAAATGATGACAGCATCTTGATCAAGGGACCGAAGCGGGAAACGACTTCGTCGTCGTCAGTGACAATGCCGATGTCGTTCATGACGGGTTCGATTGTGGGCAAGAGGTTTTACAAGCAAGTGACGACGAGAGAGGCCGATGACGGCAATGGCTGGACGGTCATGCTTGACTATCGGACGCTCAAGACTCCTTCCAAGAGACCTCTCAAGTTGCCAACTTTGGGCCTCGCTAAGGCCATTGCCGCTGAGTGGGACTACCAGGTCTCTCTCTCTCTGTGTTTTATTTTTTCAGCTGTTGTGATTGAAAATGGGTTGGTTTGTTTTTGTACTCGAATGATTGTATAAGCTAATCTTAATTGGATTACGATGTCTAATTATATGTTAATAGTGACTGAAATGGGTTGCTTTTCTATTGTGCTAATGTAATTATACTGGGTGTCTTTGTATTTCTACTAACCTCATAAAACTGTGATCTTGGCTACTTTTCTATGGGAATGGTTACAATGTATTATACGAATTTTGTGTTTTTAAGGGTGCTGTCTTAAGTGGGGATTCTTCTATATATCAGTTGTTCTTTTTTACTTTTTTCTTTGATTGAGGATGTCACATGTGCTAATGTAATCTAAATTGGGTTAATCTAAATTGACCCTGTCCCTTAATTTGGGTTTGTGCTATATTTTATGGGTTTTTCTTTTAGGGCACATGTTCACTGGATGTGTAATGTTACACGTTGAGTAGAAAAAAAAAATTTATTTTTCGCAAATCTGGAAATTTGTGCAATTTGGTTCTTAGGTGAAATATGTAACGTTACATATTGTTGCAACCCAGATATGATTGAGAGCATGTCTTGGATTAACAATAGTGTAGGTGGAAAATGTTTTGTGGTTCTGCTCTTTCATATAAATTTAGCTGGTTTATATTCATGGTGACTTTTAGTGGATTTTTTTCCGTCAATTTAATTTTGTTAGTTCCGTCTTTAAAAGGAGCTTTTGTTTGAATTCTCAAGTGTTTATATTGTTTGAGTTATTTGATGAAGTGATTATAACTATTGTAGCAAATAGATGGGATCAGACCTTTCACGATGCCACTCATGAAAATAGCGTGCACTGCTCTAGAGAGAGTTCCACTCACTCGACCAAAGATTATTGAGCATCTGATGAAGAAATTTAACCAAGATTTAATCTTCTGTCGTGCTCCAAGTGATAATGATCTGACAAGTGGTGTCCATGGTATGTTCCTTACCTATTGAGTTTTTTATTGCACAGTGAATAATTGCTTTTATGTTTGTTGCCGTTTGAAGATCATTCAATTATTGGAATTTTATTATTTCTATGAGGTACTACCGCAAATTGTACTCAACATGGCAGATTATGCATCTCAATTTCTTGTAGCAAATGTCATAATTCATCTGGATTCGTTTTTATCTACATTTCCCAGACTGTTGATTGTGAAAATCATCTAAGGATTTCATAAAGCCGTTGACTGAGAAAATCATTATTAGTTTACCCCCATACTGCCACGAAGAAAGATTAAATCCATGGATGGCACAATATTGATGTAGTAGGCCCATGTTGGTGGAATTAAGGATTTTATTGAGCTGACTTGAATCACTAGGAGAACTCACCAAAAGTCTTATTAAAAAAAAATAATGTAAAATGAACTTAACTTGGATATTTTAATACTTTTTATGGAATCACATTGTATCCCTTAATTATCATGATTTTCAAGCATCTGTTTCAAATAATGGGATGGTAAATCCACTAGCTGTTTAGCTTGTACAGACAATAGCTGAGAATGTTGGGAACATCTAAGCCAGCAAATGAGCTAAGACATTTTCCAGTTTCTGTTAGTTGAAAGATCTAGTTTTGGTCTCATTTATAACATCTATGTGAGATCAGTTATTAAATGTAACCGTTTGTGTAGTGTATGTTAGAAAGGATTTTTACCAGGCATAACAGCTCCTTCAATTGTTTGCAGAACGACAGGTAAAGAGGTTTGATCCATTACTTAATTGGGTAGAATCAGAATTTGGCTTTAAGCCTGTAGTATACACCAGCTTTTTCGGAGGAAAGCAGGAGGATAGTCTAATAAAGGCAGTAGAAAACCTTCTAAGGAAAACAGATGACTGTGAATTGGCAGCAATTGATGCAATTGCAGCAGCAGCACACTCTTTAGTTATAGCTATTGGAATCTTTCGTGGAAAATTGCATATTGAGGAAGCGATTGAGTTGATCAGACTGGAAGAAGATTTTCAGGTTCTTGTTAAACTCAGTTGCCTTTACCCTTTCTCCTCTCTCGTCTCACTCTACACATGCATTAGCAGAGACATTAAGCTTGTTTCTGAAAAATATGTTTTAATATATTGATGATTTTTTTCTGTATTATCAACGTGCTATTCTAAGACCACTTTTTTGGGTGCAGGTGGACAGATGGGGTCTGGTCGAAGGTGGGCATGATGTTGATATTGCTGATTTGAAGGTACAGATCTCATCAGCTGCTGTATTCCTTGGTCTTTCAAGAAGGATTTAATTTTTGTATAGCATCTGCTCTGAATTATCATCCTAAGAGCCAGTTTTTGGGCTTCAATTAATACGTTGTTGTACATCTAGACCTGTCGAGTTGATGCTTCAGATTTTGTGAGAATTTGTTGAGGTTGCTGAAATAATTGAATGTAAGAAGTAGGCACACCACACTAAGATAAGCCTTAGATTAAATAATAGAAAAATTCACCGTGCAATGTGTTTGCTTTTGTTTTTATTTGTAGTTTCCTTTTTCCTCTTTCTTGAAGGCCTCGGGCAAAAAATTTTATGTTGTTTCTCAAGTTCATGTCGACGTTGGGTGTTTTGAGAACAATGCAATTATGGAAATTGAACAAATTCAGATTACTATTTTTTTTTTATCAACAGTCCATTGATAATTACAGTTGAAACATAATATACATGCATTTTGAGTAGGTCCGCCATTTCATTATCTTCCTTCACTTTAATTGTTATGTGAATGTGATGATGAATGCCTGAAAGAACTGAGGAAGTATTCTGAGTTCTACATCTGCAAAAAGGAGGAAATTAGTGTACAATAATGAGAGTTTTAAGCTAACTACTCCTCTTCAATCATAATCCAAGAGAAGTTCCGTATCAAGTTTCAACTGAAGTATTTCCACGACAAAAGCAACAACGGTGTACTTGGACGTGAAAATATAAGACAACATGTTCATGTTTTCAGAAGATGGGCAGGGTAGCTATGAAACCAAGTCTCTCAATTCTAAAAGTACAGCATACCTGCAGCTCAGTCCCCTTCTTGGCAGCATTTCTCACATAGAGGTGGCTGTTTCTTGATGTTGCAATAACAACAAGCTGTATCGCAGTCATTATTGCACCCTAAAGTAGAAGCAACAAATCGTATGATATCAGTTTTGATACCACTTCAATCAAGTTAAGAGAGGTTTTGGTTACATCACCTCTTACAGTAACATATTGAGATGGGTCAAGGTCTTGTAAGTTTGTGAGAAAAGAAAACCGACTGCTTCCCTGAACAAAATTGGTACCAACTTCAGTGAAGATTAACAAGACAATGAACCAATCTAATCTTACCAGTTTCTTCATCATTGTAGATGTGCATGATCAGCTTCTGGGTGGTAGGTAAAGTTTCTTCATCACAATCTGTTTAAATAGAGGCTTGTTCCTTGCCCAAGTACAGGATATGAGAGACCTAACCAAATATGATAAGCTTCAAAAACTATACTCTTCTCTTATATAAATGTTAATTGATATATGAATTGGTTCATTCCATTGCTGCTTCAACTCTCTGATTTTCTGTGCTGTGTGCTATCTTTTCCTCACTTTTTAGAGATAAAAAATGAATCATAACAATCATATGAGCAGTGATTGTTCTATTGGTTAAAATATAGGCTAACCTTCGACAATCTCTCTATAATTCTTCACAAGTTTTGGGTCTTATTGTCGCAATAGAAAATCCTCCTTCGCCTGGGTGTGACTCTTCTCAAATGGAACGAGTGGCAGACGCCCTGGATAATCACTGATTTGGCTTCGATTAGGAACTAGCAAGGATAATACTCCAGCAAAATATAGTTGATTAATGATACGACAAACAGTGTCAAAATATTGCTTTTGACTTCTGTTGCGTTGTTTGGCATAAAGTTCATTACAGAAACCACAGGAACTAATTGCTCATCAAATAGATTCCTGAGCTCCTGACCCTGCGCCCTAAAGAAGAAATTTAAGTGAATAACTACAAGCTGTAAAAGACTTTGGCAAGGTCAGGCAATTGAATATAGTGGGGCTATTTCTTTTCTTTTTTTCATCTTTTTATCTTTCCACTAATTTCATTTGTCAATCGCACGACCATGCATCCAAAAGCCAGGAAGTTATAAATATTTATTTTAAAACAAGCTTCAAATTTAATGTCAATCTAAGTACAAATGGATGGATAATACAACCGATGCGCCAATTATTAACTCAAACCATATTGTTTGCAACTCCTTCAAAACTATCCCAGAATTACTAGGTTAGATTCACATCATCATGGTTCTGAAAAATCTCGACCCTTAAACACCACCTCTTAGCTGAAGCCCTTTGATATTTTGGATCTGCTTTCCAGGGTTCAAGCCTTTGGGGCAGGCACGGGCACAGTTCAATATGGTATGGCAGCGATACAACTTGAACTCATCATTTATTGCTGCCAAACGTTCATTTGTGTATTCATCACGGCTGTCCATTATCCACCTGCATGCACCAGCAAATTTACAGAGATTGTAACTTAACATGGCCGCAAGAAAATTCTACTTTCCATCTACTACTGAAACAAGAGATTGCTCTAATTAAAATGTACGACAGAACAAAGCAAAGTTAGGGCATTAAGTCCGATTCTATGAGTTGAATGAAAAAAGTGTGCTCCTAGTAAGCTTTAACTTGACCTGGGTCGATAATTCCACTAAGAGAAAACAGTGATGCATGGAATAAGTATCCATAATGATGCAGTGTCAAGATATAATAGTCTAAAGATGTTACAGTAATTTCCTCAATAAAACCTGATATGAAAAATCCTCAAAATATATAGCTGAAACCTAGATAAGGTAACAAGGCCAAGGGAATGAACAAATTATGCTCTTACACTGTTACACAACAAGTGAGTTGCTGTTTGGATTCATTTTTAAAACAGTTTTCTGCTTCCAAAAGCTTTACCTGTTTTCAAAATTGAAAAAGAAAATGCATTTTCAAACTAATAAAACAGATATTTGAAAACAACAATTTATTGCATTCCATCATTTTCAAAACAAACCATTAACTTTTACTCTTCAAACAATAGTTCCTTTTTTCGAAAGCCTGAAACAACAATTTTACCCTTTCTGAAAAAACAACACCAAACCCATTTATATTACTTTCAGACAAAACTACTTCTAACAAGTACTAGCACACACATTTGCATTTTTAAAATCAAAATCATTTTAAAAACAGATACCAAACATGCACCTCTCAAAAGGCATTGACATGGATTCAGAAATATGCATTCAGTAACATAATTTCTTCCATTATCTAATTCAAACAAAGTTTCCATAGTCTATATTTTTTATACAAGTTCAATAAAATCGTATAACACACATCCAACATTCGTAGTTTGTTAAAAAAACATCAGACAAAACAGAGACAGACCACTGGGACCAATTCCAACTACAATCCATAACACAGTTCACAACTAGATCCAACATTCGTAGTTTGTTAAAAAAACATCAGACAAAACAGAGACAGACCACTGGGACCAATTCCAACTACAATCCATAACACAGTTCACAACTAGAGGCCTGGATTTGATGATACAAACAAGTCCTAACTTTATCTAACAAACAACAGATAAAAAATAAAACTTTAACACACATCAACATTGATCAATAAATTTTCATTAAAACCGATAAATTAACCTCTTAAAACAACCTCAAAATTAAAATCAAAGCATGATGACAAACCTATTAGCGTGGAGCAAAGCAGCAGGACCCAAATAAGACTCAGGATTCCACCAGTAGCTGGGGCAGGATGTGCTACAGCAGGCGCATAGAATGCACTCGTACATGCCATCCAATTTGGCCCGATTTTTCTTGCTCTGTGGAATCTCCTTGCCCGGATGAGGCGCCGGCGACTTCCTCTTCAACCAAGGCTCGATGCTCTTGTACTGGTTGTAGAAGTTGGTCATGTCGACCACCAAGTCCTTGATGACAAACATGTGGGGGAGCGGCGTGATCATCGTCTCGGATGCCGAAGAAGGGATCTTGGTGAGGCAAGCGAGGCCGTTGCAGCCGTCGATGTTCATGGCGCAGGACCCGCAAATCCCTTCCCTGCATGAGCGGCGGAAGGTGAGCGAGGGGTCGATCTCGTTCTTGATCTTGATGAGCGCGTCGAGGACCATCGGACCACACTCCTTCAGGTTAATCTCGTACTCCTGTAGCTTCGGCTTCGATGGCTGGTCAGGGTTCCAACGGTAGATTTGGAACTTCCTCATGTTCGTGCTCTCGCTCGCTTTTGGTTCAACCTTCTGCGCCTCCGTCTCCGACGCCTGTAGCCGCGTCGCCACCAGACGTGCCGCTGGCGCCGCCTTCGGTCCAGATATCGCCCTTCGTATTAGACCGCTCGCCATTTTATTTACAGAAGAGAGTGTTTTTTCGGTTTTGGAAGAGAGAAACGAAAGGGAGGAAGACGAGGTTTGATAGGTGGGTTTCGGGAGGGGAGCTCGAAATGACGAAAATGGGTTTCCAATGGATGCTTCGGGTTGGTTGGGTACTTGGGTAGGTATGATGACGTGGCGGATTATGGACTGTTTGGTTGTTGGTGTAACGTGGTCTGGTCTTGGAGCAGTCGTTTGATATTTGTATGGCGTGTGGTTACCATGTTCGGGTTTCGTAATATCCTAGAAGGAGTAATTAACTGTTAATGTTTTAAGAAAAACATCATGTAAAATGTCATATTTATTGAAACTGTGCACGTTTAGTTATTAATTTAATTGTAATAGCTATATGAGCACATATTGGAAGTATAATCACTACATTTATTAGTTTTATTTAAGTGCTTATAATTTATGTTTCAGCTGTATTGAAAAGATATCTCCTTAACTAATGTTAGTTTGTGATGATTTCCTTACAATTTTTTTGGTACAAATTTCCTTACAATTTATCTCAACAAATCAAACACAATTACCATATTTCTTAAAATAAAAAATTTAGATTACATATTAAGGATTTATATGAATAAATAAATATGATACTACTTTTATTCACTTTTAGATATTTAATGTGTCATGCATTTTTTTTCCCAATAACTTTACTCTGTTTTTTTAAAAAAAAAAAACTGTATTTGATGATTTGTTAAATTTTTATGATTAAAATTATGTTCAAAGATATATAATTTAAGATAGTTGCAACAGCAACCTGGCTAATTTACTTGCCACCATCTTTTTATTATCGAAGTGTCATAGCTACATTTCCCAACTATGTAAAATGTTGATTTTATCTGTTGGGCACTAGCTTCTCTTGGGTTTTATTTTTAAGGTGTAGTTTTATTATTGAGAACATTCAAACACTCATGAGGGTTGCAACTATAAATTACTCGAGATTCAAGCCAGTTATATCACACAGTATGCTTAAGAAAACAAAGGCGTCTAACGTTTTCATGCTGTATAATGTATTGGTCTCAAGATTGAAGTTAAACTTTAATAAGAAGGTAAGAAAACAAGGGTTGAGATAAGAGAAAGAATTATATATAAAAGTTAGGAAACTAATTTGCACTTTATTATTCATATGTGAATGATTACATTTTAGTTTTAAGTAAATCAAGGTCATGAGACTAATTGTTTAGGTCACAAGATTAATTACTTTTAACTAATTCTATATATTAAAGGGTCAAATAAAAATCATATGGATGATCTGCATCTAATAATTTTTTACTTTGAACACACGAATAAATAATGGTGTGCACTTGATAATTTATTTTTCAAACGCATGAATTAATAACTTAAGAGTTAATTCCGTTAAAGAGCAATACTACAAATTAAAAGTGTCCACGTATATCTAAATTACAAACATACAAGAAAGTCATGCAAATATGGATATAGATAGGTAATGAAATAGTATGTTTATAGCCACTGATTGTAGCGAACCAGAAATAGCTAGTTGTTTGATGCAATAGCAAAACAGTTAGCGACTATTACCACCGGCAATCCTCTAACATTGTGCCTCAATATTCGCTTTCTCCATCTTTCTACTCACTGATTTTGCCTTTCTTGATCTTTTCTTCCTTCCCTCCCTCTCTCTCTATACTTCCCTTCATTTTAGTACAAAGCTACCGGCTTCAATCTTTTAATGGCGGTAAGTCTCTTCTTTCTTTATTTCTTTTTCCATTTTCTAATCGGGAAATGAAAATTTTGGAAAAACTTGGTCTGGGAAAATTATAAAAGATGTATATTTATCGCTTATGTAACAAGTGACGAGGACAGGATCCAAAGTCACTAACAAATATTTGTTTGTCCAATCACAGCAGGAAGCGGATAGGCCATTGCCGAAATTTGGGGAGTGGGATGTGAACAATCCGGCATCAGCAGAGGGATTCACAGTTATTTTTGCGAAAGGCTAGAGAAGAGAAGAAATCTAATGCTAACAACAGTGGTGTCAGACAATCATCTCAAAGGACCCAGACTATCTCTAAATCTTCAGAGAATTATCAGCGACCTCCTCCTATGGCAGTATGTTTTTGATCCATCACCTTTCAATGTACTAATTTCCATTGCTGTCTGTTTCCATTTGATCACACATTTTCATTGCAGAAAAAATGGTTCTGCTGTTTCTGATATTGCACCCGGCTTTGGAGCTCTTACCTTAACTGGTTTGTACATTCCTTCGCGCATCTATCTTAGAATCATAGGAGGGAAACCTGTTACGGATTTGTCTTCGTCCTCCGTTTTTTTCGAATTGTTTCTTTTACTGACCCACCTGTAATCTCCATTCTCTTTATGTTTACGTAAAATGTATGAGAAACTGGTGATGATAACATTTTTGTAATGTTCGTGTACATTGGTCTAGAACCTTTGCTCAGTCACTTGCGTATAAGTCTTTAAGAAGTGACTTCATTCGCTAGAGTCCGCAGATTTTTTCGTACATATTTGGCTTGAGTGATAGTTGGTAAATTCTTATTCAGGATTTCTTTCAAGAATCTATGATGTGCACGTGCTTTACTAGAAATGGCATATGCCAACCACATTTCACATTCTTTCACCAGCATATCATATTCGTATTGTGGTTTGGCATGTTTCAGATATTATGCTTCTACAATTCAAGTAAATAGAGAATGACCCAAGAAAAGGCACCTAGCATTGACAAACCTGCAAATGCTTAGTTTAGACACGCTAATATGAAACACAATCTAAATAGAAGGCAGATAACATATATGAATTACATCGCAGATTCTTCCACCAACCAAACATTGAAAGGAAGTTTCTATGGAGTTATAATAATAGTGAAATGGTGTAAGGTATATATAGCAGACAACCTTTTATGATTGCAGGAAGGTCATCATCCCAGACTAAATGCTAGTCTGAATCAAGCAAAATTACAGAGCTATTTTATCTGAGATCACAAGTTATAAAATGTTACCCAAATTTGTAAACTAGGGGATGAAAGGGAAGGGGATCGAAATACCTAGACAGATTGATGAATTAGATTCTTGTTTCCACTACTAAAGCCAGCCATTTCAGACTCTGCAAAAGTTGCAGTGTTACAACCCGATGGATATGTTGATGAGTGACTATTCTCCGGATGGTCAAACAAACAGTTGTGCCCATATTTACAATTACCATATCTTTCATAATTCCAGCAGATTTTCTTGTCCTGCATAGTTGCACAATTTTAAATAGTAACCATGAGCATCTTAAAGAATGCAGCAATTTATAGACAACAAAATCTACTACTTTATGGCAATGAGATTAACTTGAGAATTTAAATTGCAATAGGAAATATGTAAGTGAACTTCATGCCTTCGGTTGTGCACGCTATGTGGGAATTTATGGCTGCTCAAAGTGAGCACACCAATTGACAGTGAATCGGACATTCCATTACAAATATTTATACCATTGAAAAGGTTAACTATTGAGCATACAATAAACAAATGGTGTAACTTACGGGTCTCAAAGGCAGGCCTGTGTTACTGATAGTACAAATAGATGATTTCGAAGCTTGGCTCTTGGGATGGTGAAACTTACAAGCATATTTGTATCTACAGTTCCCAGATTTCATGAAATAATCACACTCAGGTTGACCAGGTCGTTCTGGAAAGTCTTCGACTTCTTGTCGATGATATGTGCAGATATTTGTTGTCTTTGTTAGGTCGTTCACCACTGGAGATGAATGACCCAGCCTAGTCTTTGGGTTTGGGAAAATGGATTCCTGAGTAAGCCATATGATAAGAAAAAACTGATCAATAATAACTCATCAGTAACTCTAATGCCAACTCTCTCTCTTCTCTCTCTCTCTCACACAGACACACACACACACACACAAACACAAAGACTATCAACATTTAGCACCATTTACAAAATCAGATTGAATAATGCAAGGAACCAAATAGTTACTCTTTTGTTCACACATAACACAGTAAATATCAAACACCAATGCTACTTTCATAGAGAGACAATAACATTATTAATTGACAATCAATAACCGATAGAGTGCACAATGCAAATTACAATCATCATATCAGTTATATGTGGAAAACAAGAAAAGCAAAAAGCAGTAGGTTTACATATTTGAAAGACACTAAACTTTCACTGTAATGCTTTCATCTTTTTTAACAGTTATCATAAGGCAACATCTACAATGAATTTAGCCACTCCTATCTAGTGGACAAAGAAACAAAAAAGAGGAAGCTACACAAAAAAACTTTCAATACTTGATCTGGATGAGGTCAGTCCAGCAATCTAGTAATTAGGGCAACCATTCAGACAGAACACAGCACCCAAAACGAATTATAATAATAATAAAAGTAATAAGATAAAATGTCATTTGAGAAACTTAAAAACAGAAGCAATTTGCATCCGAAGTCTGGCTAGACAAGAGAGTGGTACTTGGCCTTTAAAAACAACCAATGAACTGTCCCATGCATCTTGGAGTACCGTATGCAGCATTACAAAATCAACATTGCAGTTATGGGAAAAAGTCTAACAAAATTCTTGAGCACAATATTGCTTTTTAGGAAGGAAAACTGATGGAAACAATATATACTACATAAAGGAGGCCAGCCAGACCAAGATACGAGCTACCTCATGCCTAGTCCGGTTGGAATTTAGATGCATCCCAGGAGCATGAGAGGAGTGATTATCCAAGTAGGCAACTGTCCTATCTGAAGTCATTTTTGAAGACCATGACTCCATAGCTGGTTGTGATGTCTTAATTAATTGCAACGGATCAGATTCTCCATCACAGTTCTCTGAAGAATGGGCTGGAAAAGGTACTACAGTAGGGGTTGAAATCAAAGAATCAGATTCTCCAACAGCAACAGGATCCGGATGGTTAAACCTGCAACCAAGTCCAAACCTGCAAGAACCATTGCGCATGTAGAAAGGACACTCCTTCTCCAGCTGAAACAACAAGTCAGTTTTATAAATTTAAACTTCTGCATGATGACTAACAGCATTGCAAGGACATCAACCAAAGCTGGATATAAATTGAGAAACTAAGTCAACAATACTAGCTTTAATGCTCCAAAACATATATGTCTTACCATACGAATGGGCAGACCTAAAAAGTTGAGCTTTGGAGGTGCTATCACAGACTTTTAACATATCTACAAGACTTCTCATTGAAGTGACTAAATTTACAAGCATTTCCATACTTGCATCCTCCAGCAGATAGGTGATACTGGAACAATCACAATACAGGTTAATTGTTAATTCAACATGTAGCAAGACACACTATACTACTAAGAAAGAAACTTACTGCAAAACGAGACCAAGAACCCTTAAAGAATCCTTTAGGCAAACCACTAGCAAATTTGATGG
Organism: Nephelium lappaceum; assembly: GCA_021234005.1. Classification (NCBI taxonomy): domain Eukaryota; kingdom Viridiplantae; phylum Streptophyta; class Magnoliopsida; order Sapindales; family Sapindaceae; genus Nephelium; species Nephelium lappaceum. Next base: position 6,581,084 of record CM038004.1, read on the forward strand.
ACACCAAGATCATGTGACACTTGGTAAAAACTACACAAAATTGAAATTATTTTTCTTCTTGGAGAGATATCAAAGATATTAACATGCCAAAAAACCTTTTCAATCTAAGACTTACCAAATGAACGTCATGATAAATGGCACTTAGTCTCAATTTATAATGTTCAGCATCACTATGTTAGTTTGCATTGCAGTTAGTCAATATCTGTGTTTCAAGAATTCATCTCACTATCTTGCTCTGCATTTTCCTCTCCTTCTAGCACCTCAAGCTGCTATAGGCTTCCTCGGTTGAATGAATTTCTTTGAAGTTTGAAATTAGTAAGTCCAACTCTTATAGTATCAAACAGTTCTTGCATAGAGTAACCACTGAAATAGGATTATAGCCTTAATGTTACTTTCAGTTCACCTTCCCTGAGTTGTATTTTTCCTCCAAACAGGTTTACCCTTCCGCAAAACCAACTTGAATTAACAAGGCTTTTTAAATCACATACAAATAAAACTTGTGCACTCATCATCCAATAGGGTGTAAATTACAAAGAGTCGATTAAATTAAAAGGAATAGTTATAAATGCCACAAAAATCAAACGGAATATGACCAATAACCAAACCTTGCATTCAATCTGCTGTGTTTTTTCTGCAGAGATTTCACTTTTACTCTCCTTTTCCTTTACACCATAAAACAATAAATAAATAAACAAATTTAAAAAAAAAGGTGCACACACATTCACAATAAGTATCAAGCAGCATTGGAAAAAAGTATGTGTATACGTCACCAATATCCAAACCTTGCACTCAATCTGCCCTTTTTTGTCCACAAAGCCTTCGCTTTTTTTCTCCTTTTGTTCCTTAACCCAGAAAAAGGGAGATAAGGTCGATTATAACAGGCATTAAGCTTTAGAGTCCAAATAAAATTTGTGTCATGTGTGAGTGTGCGTGTAAATGAGAGAGAATGAGATAGAGTCAGATTTTTTATGAAACGAGAAGAAACCAGGCCTCCTATATGAGCAAAAATTTGCATATATAATCACTCATAACTTGAAATGTGACGATCAAATTAGCCATCAAAACAACAGGAAGGCATATATACCAACTGTATTGGCAAACTAAAAGCACTAAGCTCTGGTGGTGGTGGTATGTTAGACTTCTCCTTGGAATGGCTAAATTTACAATTGAGCCCATACTTGCAGCCTCCAGTATTAAGGTAAAACTGCAAAAGAATATCACACATAATATAATTTGATCATGATCACAGTGCTTACAAGCTACAATCAAAAGACTCTATTCCTAAATTTACATTACATATACCACAACTACATCAACTAATGCACATTGAACTCCTTTTCCACAACTACATCAAAAACCTTCCCTTAATATTTTTCTTTTTCAATGAAAGATTAAGCCTTTCCTCCAGCAATCACACATTACAGATTAAATAGTCAAAAGGTCAATCAGATAAAGTCAGAGCAAACAAACCTTGCACTGAATCTGTCCTGGCTGCTCAGGAAACCATCCCTTTTCCTTCTCCTTTACACCCTACAACATAAAGAACAAAAAGGGAATTTTTTCTTTTACCCAAAAATAAATAAAATTGAAAATCACAACACAGTGTCATGCACATATTGGTGTACCTGAAATGCCCTTCTCTTAGGGTGATTAAACTTGCAATGAAAATCAAACTTGCAGTAGCCAGTCCGGAGATAATAAGGGCAGTCTTGGGCATATGGCCTTAATGGGTAGTCACATTTGGTGGCATTGGAATTGTAATCTCCTTCAAGATTGCAACTTTCATTGTAAAGGTTATCAGTCTCATTCAATGACAATTTTTCCTGAAACACTTTAACGAGTGTTTGGCGCTCGTCTTCTTTTTCTAGTTCAGTGACAGAGACATGGGTATGGCTTTGGTATTTGAGGGACAGAGAGGGGCCAATTTCACAAGCATCCATTCTAATGTGACCTGTGTCCGTGTGAGGTGCGGATGAATGAAAATAAATAAATACTGAGTTCTTATGTTTATGTTTATGTTAAATATTTGTTTTTCCCTTTTAGTGTAGATTTTATTTTTGGCCGCATTATGGGCCTGGGATTGCAATGGGTCTTGTTGGTGGCCACTTCCAGTGCCTTTTTACTTTTTAACACCGATGTTGTACCATACGAAAATTTTACTCAAATAATATGATAAGTTAATTTATAACTATTATATTAATTTTAAAATGATATATTAATAATATAATAATTATACATAAACTTATCACATCATTTGAAGAATAAATTTTGATACTTTTTTTTTATAGTATAGCATTATTCTTTTTTTAAATATAACATTAGGAATCTATATAAAATCTAATAAGATCAATCTTTATAGTTACAGTTTAGAAAATATTTTTCACCATATTATAGGAGGATATATTCAATCTAGAATTAGTTGAAATTTGGTGGCTTTTTCTTTTTTAAATGATAGATTTTGATGAAATTAATAGATTCTATAGATCTTATATAGAGTTATAATTTTTTATGAAACCTATGGGGCTAGAGTTTGTTATAAATAGTTTTATTCCTAAATTTCACTTTAAAATTCCATCACTTAAGTAGAGTATATAAAATCAACCTAAATTTGTTTAGACCTTTTAAAAGTATAAATTAAATATACATTTGAAAATCTTTTAAATGCTAATGAGATTTAGATTGAATACGTCCAAAGACGTCTTCAGGTTTTGTGATTTCATAGGCAAAATTGGAATTGGATCCTTTATCACAAAATGTGGGAAAATAATCAACCATTTTGCTAAGAACATGATTACTTTATTAGGGTCAAGGTTTAAAAGGGTTTAGGTTGCACATATGATTTGAATGAAACTGATTTTGTACTTACCAGATAAATTAATGATAATAATTATAAAAATATTACTTAATAAATAAATTTAATTATCCATTGACTAAACATCCATTTTTTAACTTATAAAATGTCATTTTAACTAATATATACTAATTATAATATTATCTCATTTACTCTATGTTAGTTAATTAAAAGAAAAGATAAATAATCATATTGTAACTAGATTTATTTATTTTTTTGTTTTACACAAACTAGATTTTATTCTTGAAACCATTTCTAAGTGTATTGAATTCATCTTCTCACAGAAAATAGGAGAAAAATAAGAAAGGAATACAAGAAATTGAAAGGTAAATATTAAACTTTTTCATTTTTAGATATAAAAGTAAAATATAATCAATGTATTCAACCTTATTTGCTCTTCTAGTAGTGCAAATCATGCCTTTTCTTGATGACTTTTGTAGACCACCTGAGCGCAAAACAATTTGTTTTTCGAAAAGGAGGACTACCAAACATGAATAGCATATCGGATTGAATGATATAATGATTGTTTGTTGTATTTCTTTATTTGGGGTGTTCAAGGAAAATCCATATAACGCACCAAATAAAGGAATACCATCATATCGGTTATTATTGTTTTTTGAAAAGGAGGACTAAACCAAACATTAATAGCACATAGAATTGAATGATATAATGATTGTTTGTTGTATTTCTTTATTTGGACTTGGGGTGTTCACGGAAAGTCCATATAACACACCAAATAAAGGAATACCATCATATCATTTCAATAATAGTCCACACCCAAAATTGATACGTATCTATGTCTGTACTAATAAGTTGCACCATCATGAATATTCCTCACCAATCAATAAAGGTAAAAGTAAATAAAATCAAATCATGTTTTCCATTAATGTCAAAAGCAAAAGAAACAACATACAAACCTAGTCTTTACTCGTAATAAACAAAGAGGCCACAGTACGAACTGACCTATAACAAAACGATTGTCAAAAACACAGCAAAACTAACTAACAAATTAACTAGAAGAGACAGGAAGCAACACAAAACAAAACAAACTGAGCAAAGACTAGTTTTGAAACTCCAGCAGCAACACGTGACCCAGAAGACTTGTTGTCACCATGAGAAGACTCCTCTTCTGACATGACTTTAACTATCATCCTCTGACCCTTCTGGCAGTGCCCAGATACTCCACTGATGAAGTAAAAAGGCCCCGAGCGGTCGAGCTTGAAGAGCGAGTTGCCTGTGTTGGAGAAGAAGTTGGGGTGTGTTGAATTGCACTTCTTGTAATCCTCCACACTCACCGCCATCACTGAGTCCTTCTTGTACTTGAACCCTGCACAAATGCAAACACAGAAAATGAAGAGCCAAATATATATATATATATATATATACTAAAACTTGCATGCATAGGTGATCTTTCGTAATGAAATATGCATGTTGCTGTTTACTCACTGATGGTGTCCCCAACTTGGAACCTGTTTTCTGAGGCCCAGTCATTGTAGGTTTTGGAGTCATTGGCCGGTGGGACAACCCAGCCTTGGTTGCCACCAACTTGGAACTCATATGAAACTGAGAGATAATGTAGAGAAGACAAGATGGTCAGCCAGAGAAACATTGTTTTGCTAGTAGTCTTCATGCAGGAGGAAAAGGCCATAATTTGTAGTAGCTTTGAATGTGATTGTTTTTTACTTGGTGTGATAAAAAAAAAAAAACTGAGTGGTTATGGGAAATGGGATTAGCTTTAATAGTAAACTGAGAGGAGTTGGTTATTTGGGAAGCGGTAAATGGGTGTAGTATTGGAGTAGTGGAGGACAACAGTTGGAGAGATCGTCTGTTGACTTGGTCAGTTGTTGTAATCACTAGTCAAGAAGGGGTGGCATCAGGAGGTTAATTTCATAATTAATTACCTATAATTATGGATTGTGGGATTCACCAACTGATTAACTTCATTTGATTCTGTTTGTGAAATGATGACAAACATATATTAGTGTGGATTTTAAACTTGTGTCCACATATATAACATATAACTGAAACAATTAAGACAGTTGGAAATTAAAAATATTGTATATGCCAATGCCATACATCAAGCTGCAGAGAGAACTACACCAACGGTGCACGCTTCCATTATTTTTTATACAAAAGAGGCACAAATCAGTTACTAATTTATTTGTAACCCATGTTGATTTAGAATGATCCAAAAAATTATATTAGAATAACTAACAACATCAGATGTTATGATACAGAAAAATATAATTCACACAGCTGGAAATAGAGAACTCACTAGCTTTTCCCCTGAGATCTCTAGTGACTCTAATATATATTCATGCTAATCTACAGGAGAAAAAAGCTTCTTTCTATGTATAGTGGTGATTGCTTCCTATTGTATTCCACCCATGCAAATGATTTACATTTTACTCCAACTGCCAGCTTCAAGACAGTAAACATGAGCTTGCCATTCTGAAATGCAATCTTTTAGTCAAGTGCCTGCAATTTTCCAGCCGTCTTATTATACAATATTCACATCCCTTTCAATAACTAATTTTGTCTCTTGATCAGATCCATTGTTACTTGTTATCCTTTTAAAGGATCTCTGAATCCGCGCCAAGGCACTTTTAGATCTTTGCATTGTCTTGACACCATTCTTTTTAGCAAGATCTTCCAAAAGGCTCTTCACGAGATTATCAAAATGCCGCCTGAAAGTTGGATATCTTGAGATGGATTTGGTGATGCCTTGAAGCCTTTGTTGCATATAGATTTAAATAAGATGTAAATCAATGAAGAAGAATTTAACAACCGAAAAGGGGGATTAAAAGAACAGCAAAATAACTTAACTCAAAAAACTACTTTGTGACATTGTTTTAAATTATTACCTTCTAGCTAATCCATCAAGTTCAGCTCGTTTGCGCTCAGATTCAGGTGGTGAGACACAGCCTGAACTCATTAACCTTTCATGATCTCCACAAAATAGAACTAATTTGCGTAAGTAATCCTCTTCACCTTCTGAAAGGTTTTCTGCTTTAATCTGCTCTTTCATTACCAAAAAGGGATTAAGAAACCATTCAAAGAAGACATCCTTCGGTCTGTTTGAGCTAGTTATTTCAGTAACATTATCACCTACATCAAAGATGTACATACAAGCAATATCAACTAGTTGTCGAGACAGAATAAAAGAAGTGTAGAACATGATAAACTTCCCTCAAAGAATATTAAAGTGCCTTCTTTTGAGACACTCAAACCTGAATGCATAACAGGAGCCCACGCCCTTGGATAGGTAAAATCAAAAACATTCACTTACTTAACAATATTCCTTGAGAATTTGCTTCCACGGAACGCAAGAGCGCCTGAAGAAGGCAATAAGCTGGCAAGCCAATGGAAACCACATTGCTTCCTGACTTAGATTTGGCATCTTCAATGTCATTGACTGTTATTAGTCCATCACGAGCCATGTGTTCTCCCTGGCGTTGACATTCCTTAAACAAGCTTTGAAGGAGCTACATGATTCATATAACAAAACTTTTCATTTAAAACTTAAGAGCAAAAACATAAATCTCCTCATAAAGTTCTCCATTCCCTTTTTTTTTTTCATTTGATAAGAAAAATGTATGTCTTGAATCAAATCACACATGTTTAGTCCAATAATCATTCCACATTCACACAATATATATTGCATACTGTTTCTATTCTGAGAATAAGCATTATGGGTATCAATATAAAGAGACCCAAAATACCTCGAGTGGCTTCACATCAATTGGATTCTTGATAGAAACGGTGCGAGAAAGAGGATTTTTTAAGGAGTTGGGCTTAGAAATTCCATGAGAACTGGTCTGTGATGTCTCCTCCTTGTCCTCCTTCTTTCGGTACTGGGGCCTGTCAATATCAAACGTGTATTAAAATCTATTGTTAATCAAACCTCAGATCGCAACCATAACTCGTAAGAGTGCCGAATAGAACCTAGGAAAGCAGGAACCTTCTGGCATGTCGAGAACATCATTGCTATATTCATCATATAAGGACACAGATGCAACGACATAGCAAAGCCCAAACCAAAATGAAGATTCCTGTAATCCAAAGGCATCACAACTTAAAGAATATCTTGTCGCCAATCTATGAAAGAAATTGAACTAAGTCTTAACATCTTGGATGATTTCAAGGGGTCTAGAATAATGACATCATAATTAATTGAACAATACCAAAGGAGGCAACAGTTGAAATTAGTATGAGCATGCTTGTGGAACATGTGCAGAAAGGAAAAAAAAATGGTCGAGAATAATTTTTTCTTAAAAAAATGGCAATTGATTCCACTCCCAAGGTGAAATCAAACATTAACAACATGATGACAAAAAGTTAAACAAAATGGTTATCGGTTAACAATTGCTCTCAAGAAAAAAAACAGGAATGGAATTCAACAATGCAAAGCCATCAACTTAACATACATTACAATATAAAAGGAAATAGCATAATAAAAAAATGTTATCTAAAAATGTTATATCTCATTCATACTAGCATTGTCTGCATTCTGCAGGCTCTTTTCAGATGTTAAATTTAAACGGTTTCCATGGGTTCGCCAAACAGCTATCACAAACAAAGTATTTACTGATTATGTAAGACTAACAAAAGGCAGTAAACCCAATTGGCCAAAGAGTTTTAACCTGATAAACAATAACCCCTGCATAAGCACCAAGGAAGATACTGGCCACCATGGAGCCCAAAACTGATCCAACAACAGCCAATGGCCAGAGTAGGATTGCCAGACCTGCAAAAGGTACACATATAGTCTCTAAAAAGGGACCTTCCCGACCTACAAGGTCATGAAACAAGCGATGCCATCCCTTAAAGAGCATGTAGAGACTTTTGCCCAGGGCAATAACTGAAATCACTGGCACATCGACGATAATGCCAAGTACTCCAGCTATAATAGCACCAGGAAGATAAAGCAACCTGGAATGGAGTAGATGAAAAAGATCAGTTAAAACCAAAAAAAGAAAAGAGCAAAATCATAGATGAGTAAATCTGGCTTAAATGAATTGACTATAATTGTCATAATATGGTGAGAAGTGATTACCATTTAATTGTCATAAATTGGTTAAGAATAGCAACATTTACATAAAGTAGGAATGATTATGAGCAGCAAGAGCAAACTGCAAACCTTATCTCATAATAGTTTCCATTTGAAACCTCCTTTTCTCGCAACTCTTTCAAAATTGAGAAATAGGAGTGGGAGCAAACATCAGCAAAATCTCTAACAAAAGTGCAGCTGCCCTTGATAGTACTCCAAGTTCCATCCTGCAAAAGTAGTGATATCAAATCTTCTTACCTGAAGCAAAACGAAATCTTTTTTTTATTCTTTTTGGATTAAAATAACAAAAAGAGAATCGAAACTTCCATGATCAAGACATACATAGAAACAGTGGAAAAAAACATTAGTCTTTCCCTCTCCAACCGCATCAAAGGTAGCAAATATTGGTGAGAGAAACCCATAGAGTGCTCCCCCTAAAATACTTCCCACAATGCCAACCACAGGCCATAGAATCAAGATAGCTGGTATGACTGTGCAGATAACAAGCTTCAGCACTGGCCCTAATTGTTTAGCTCTGTTTGTTAAAAAAATCAACAAAATGAGAGAACAAATTACTACAAGATAGCTATTATCGACATGGAAGCCAAATGAAAAAGTGAAAAATAGAAAAAAGCACCTCAGAATGCAATAGTAAGTATAGGAACCATGTGGTAGCAAAAGTCCCAGTATGATAGCCGAGTTTCCAATTGTCATGATGAGGCATATCAATGGGCAGAAAATTATTCCTGAAAGATTGACATGCATTACCAGCATCAGAAAACATCTCTTAATTCACAACTCAGATATTCAATACTAATTGGTGCACAAACGTTTACCAAACGTATACATGTAACAACTCAATACTCCAAGATGTTCTGTTTTTTCCAAACAAAACTCAAAAACCATCACTAAATCATAGACTGTGTTACACATCAAGCATGAGAACTATTACACAAATTAAAAACATAAACCAAAAATGCCATCTCCTAACAATTTAACAAAAGAAGAACCAAGCCAGAGGCAACCTCAAGTCTAAATTATTTCCAAATGACCAATTTTAATGAAAACAAATTAATGGTTTCAATTACCAGAACAATAAATCACCGAAAAAAAAAAAAAGGAACAAAATTTTGATAAGCACTTACTAACCTTTGGTGATTCCCAGAAGCAGGAGGCCAATGAAATAAGGCAAAAAGCAAATGAAGTTCCACAAAGAAGCCAAAAACCCCTTGGGAGGTTCCATTTGTGTCTTAACTTGTTAGACCTCCACAAATTTCACAGCACACTCCAAACACAAACCACCCAACTTCTAGCCACCTCAAGTAACACACACACAATACAAAAACAAACAGATGTAAATAAACTCATACACCCCACCAAAATAATCAAAAAAAAAAAAAAAATCAGGAGATTGAAAACGAAATAAAACTCACCCACAAAGCCATAATTCACACACTTTAACTCCAATGATAAATAAAAACTAGAAAAAGTAAAAAAGAAAAGCCAGTGAGTGGTTTCTTGCAGTAAAGTTATTTTATTTTCTTTTCTATTTGTCACTACAATTTCTTATTTCCAAGTGAGAAGCAATAAAGCAATAGAAAACTCACAAAGGGTCTCTGGATTGAACTAAAGACAGTTGAGGACCGTTTTTCTGAGGCCTGAAATTACAGAGGAATCGTGTCCCTCTGATAGAGTAGTAAGTGTTCAAGGACCATAAAGAAATGCTTTGCTTGGTTGTTCTGTTTTTGTTTTTATTACAAATATTTTTGGCGTGCTTTAATTGAAAGCAACATGAGTATCTATAATGTATGTCGTGTCAAACCAATCTCGAACCCTGATTTTCTAACGAAAACAAGCAACGACTCTCCAACCCATTTGCGTCCAAAGATCAAAAACGTCGGCCATGAAATTTATCAAAGTAAATTTTTAAGTTTTATAATATTTGAATCAGAGAGTACGTGACTTTTACTCAAGACAAGTGAGGAAATGACTGCTTCCACACCTGACGAAGCGTGTGACTGGCTATATCAACTAAAGCTGTCTTGGCAAAAGTAAATACTTGTCTGGAGGTCGAATTAGTAGTAATAATGTACTGGCGAAGCGAAAGTATAATGTAGATGTGTATGGGTGATGATTTTATGACACGTGGGAGAGGCGCGTCTGTGTGGAACTCCAGTTTGGTAAACCGGTGTCGAAAGAAGTTTGGACCGTTAGCTCCAACGTTGGCTGTATCCGTTGCGTCAAATCGAAATGATATAATATTATTATTATTATTGTTTTGAAACTATAATATATATTTTTTTATTTGGGAAATTTAGAATACTAAACGATGACAAAATTGATGGTTGGCTTCATTTGAGAGTAAATTAAACGCAAAATTAGAAAATTAAATGATAACCGTGAGTGTCACTTCTGTTCTGTCAGCTTCCGTAGATATTGGTTGGAATTTTAATTTGAAATATGTGATGTTAGGTGACATTAGGGATAACAAGGTACATAAAGAATTTATTTTTAAAGGGAGATTTGTAGAAATTCTCCCTAAAGTTTGACTACTTTTTTAAGAAAACTAGAAAACTTTCTCATTTGGAAGCTTGGTAAAAACTAAAGAATAATACTACATTTTCATAAAAATTCTTAAATTTTTTGTTCAAATAATATTATAATATAAGTTTGACATATCATTTGGATAAAATTTTGAATAGTATAATATTATTCAAAACTAAATACCCTCTTATAAAGGGATTTGGTTCATAAATAGGGATAATTCAACTAAAATTCAAAAGGTTAAGATGGTTTTTTAAAACTTTAGTTGAAATATTTTTATTAGGTGCAGATATTATCACTCAAAAATATTATTTATACACTCAAATTGTAAGTGTACTCATTTGTTAAGAAATAATCCTTTCAAAACATAATATTAATGAAGCGATAAAATAATACGGATATAATAATAAAATAAAAAAAGACAAAACAACACATAAAATTTATGTGATTCATTTAAAGTAGGCTACGTCCACGATCTGTTGTAAAGAGACATTCAAATATTCACAACTCATATCTCAATTATACCCAAGAGAATAATAATTTTGTAATACTCAAAAAATATTTTTTTTTCTTTTTAATTATGGGATACATGAAAATAGAAACCCTTTTACAGGCACCTCTAAACTCTCTCTCCTTAATGACCATTAATTAATTTTATTTTTAATCACTCATACTATCTTATGTGTCCTCAAATTTCTCCACTGTCAAAACAAAAAATTATTGAGTTTCCTTATTTCTTCATTGCTAAATCAGATAATTATTAATTTTTTTTTTTTTTTGAAAGAAAGAAATTAAATTTTCTTATTTTAAGATCCATATCTCAAAGCATTAAATTACTTGATTTTAGGAATCTAACATTATCATTAAAAATTTTTAAATCAATTCTACTATAAGAGCATCTTCAATGCTGTTATGGATTGTGAAAAAATTACATATCATATATGATGAATAAATATTGAGGTAAAAATAAATCTCTCTAATGTATTTATTATTTATCAATGTCAAGTCGATGTGACATCAAAAATATATATATTGTCAACATGATCATCTATTTGTAGAATGTGTGTTAGACAGTTACGTTAACAAATCAATAATTAATTAATTTAATTTTTCAAATCTAATTAAAAGTAACAAATAAATAAATAAATGAAAGCATTAAATGAAAACTATGAAAAACATTAAATGAAAATATATGAAGATATTAAATAGAAATATTTTGAAGTATTGGAGAACAATTTTATAATTTTTCAATTTCATTGTCTATCAAATGATATCTATATCATGTAGAAAGTAAATGTCTTGATATTAATGACATAACATTTTTTTTTTAAATACAATCTATAATAGTATTAGAGATGTTCTAAGTATCTAATCTAATATTAAAACTAACCTTGTAAAAATGGATTCATTTATTTATCAAGAGCATTTAATTAAACTATTAGTGCACCCAAATTTAAGTTTGAACAACTTTTAACATTTAAAATAAATAAACTCTTCTAATAAATAAATAAACTCTTCTCTTTTTTTTCCTTTGTCTTATAGAAAACTTTAATACTAACTATTCATATTTTTTAAAATCAATTTGCATATTTTGAATCACAATTTTCACTGTTATTTTAGCTCACAAGACTTGTATATATACTCATTAATCAAAATTGATTAGCCATTACAAATGCAAGTGTATTAATTTATATATATATTATTGAAAACATCAATACTAAATTAAACTTAAAATGAAAAAATTAAATTTTTTTAGAACTAGAATGTTTTTCAATTGACTAAATCATTTTTTTTTTTTTTGTTATTCACTATAATTATTAATGTTTTTGGAATTTGCTTTTTGTTTTTGAACTTTCTTTTAGAGAAAAAAAAAAGTGATAATCATGTACTTAACTGTAGTAAGATATCAAATAATAGTTAATATATTATGATATCTTGATGAGTATGGCAAATATTTTGATTCAATTATTTAAATCTTGAATTATGGTTTAAATATATTAGAAAAATTAATAGATATGAAAAGTATTTAATTAATTTATTTTAATCAGATTGTCTATAATAGTCAATTTGTTTTTTGTTTTTTGTTTTTTTATTTGAATTTGACTACATTATTGGTTATCCAATAATCACAACCATTAGATTAGGTTCAATAATCACTCTTACAACCAATCTAATGAATGTGTTGATGGGTAAAATTATCCAACCAATAAAGTATAATAAAATTTGAGTATAAAAATCATAATTTTGGATGATAATATCTACAGCCTTTTTTTATTGTGTACCAAAACCGCCTCGTAGAAGAATTTTCACGTAAATTTATAGCAAGAGGATTGTTTTAAACAAGAGTCAAAATTGTTGGGTTTTTCAAATCTCCTTTTCTTAGGAAAAAAAGAAGATATGATAAGTTTTACTTCACTATATTATAAAAATTGAAACATTTTACAATTTTTAATTTTTATCATGTCTTGTTCATCTTAACAAATTTTTTGCAATTATATAAGAAAAGGAAGTTTTTATTTATTAAAAAGAATATGAATTATTATTTTGGTGAGACTTAAATTGATAGGAGCGTTTCTTTTGACATATAATTTATTTTTTTTAAATGCTGACATCAAATGATCATTGGATATGTCGAGATGAATCACTGATAGTACAATTCGGGTGACTACTTCCATAACCAGGAAGAAAGCAACTTCCATAAAGAGAAGACTCACAACCTTGTCTTGAATTTTTATCTTCTTAAAGTCAAGATAAGTAGATACTCAATCACTCTTAGTCTCTTACTAAAGAGTTGTATATCTTTTTTTTTTTTTTTTCCTTTTCCTTTTTTTTTTTTTGTTTTTTCCTTTTTCTCTTTTTGGCATAGTGTGTCTTTTGGACATAGAAGTTGATGTTTCGCAATGATAAAGAAATGAAAGGTTTTATGATCGAGTCATTATCTTTCCTATGCATTTTTGTTATTAGGTAACTGTAGTTCTGACGTGGGACCATAGCAAAATTTTTTTTCATCAAGTTATCTCGATGTTTTGTTTGCTCTGCTTACATCACCACTCACCAAGAATCCATCAGGATAAGAGAGAACCCACGTGACGCATATGATAATTGATGTCCAATTTTGGATTCTCATAATTTTGTTACGATAAAACGAAAATGAATTTGACACTTCATTTAATCTGATGCTATTGTGAATGCTTTGTATACTTCACTTTAATTTTTTTATTAATGATAATTTATTTTTAATTAAAAATGATTGAAAAGTATAAAAAAATAAAAATAAAATTGATATACACTATAGAGTACAGACTAAATTTTAAAATTCAATGTTATTTTTCTCTCTATTGTGTTTTATAAACCCTAAAAATATTTTTATTTTTGTACTATTATTAAAGTTTTATCCAATTTTAAAGTGGTGGAGAACAATTAAAGCAAATTCCAAAGTGGACTAGGACAATAGATAATACAATAAGCTAATCGAGCAGTAAACTAGTATAACAAATAAAAACTTAAGTACTAAAGCTGATTAGTTAAATTGAAGTCAAACAGCCGCTAATGAGCTAATTTCTTACTCCAATGAGAATAACAATTTTGATTTAAAATTAAACGTCTTTATACTTTTTAAAAATTTAAATTTAAAAAATGAAGTATTTTCCAGAAAATGGTTGCCAACAAATAAAAAGAATAATTTAAAACATAATGAAGCGTCTTCAATTTTTTTTTTTTTAAATTAAGTTTTAGAATAACGTGTTTTTAGAGTAAGAGTGTCGAAAGATAAATTTGAATGGTAAAAAGAAATTTTATTTGTTCATGTATTATAAAATTATGTTAACATATGTTCCGAAAATACATGTAAAGATTTGGAAAAGTAAATAAAAAAGTTATATATATACTTTTTTAGACATAAAAGTTCTTAATTAATGTACTGAAACAATAAATATGGATACTTATTTAAGTTTTAAATTGTTAATGTTAACATATGTGTTAAGGTATGTATTACTATATATGTTAACATAACATTTTATTATAAAAATTCTCTCTAATTCATATTTTTTCTTTCGACACTTTGTTTTCAAATACTCCATTTTAAAAAATTATATTGTAGAATTTCTAACGAGACTTCATTTTGTTCCAAAATATCCTTTCTATTTTTCGCATACTTATTGTTTAGGAACATTTAATTTTAAAATAAAATACATTGGAAAGAAGCTTGTTTAAAAAAGCCCATTGTTCTTAAATTCACTTTTTCAGTATTACATGAAGATTATTTTCAAGACTCATAATTACATACAAATTATTTTACAAATGTTATTTTTTAATCATTTCACAGTCATTTTTTTCTTCAAATGAACAACATTTTTGATAAAATTAAACTGATTTCCTAAAATTTTATTCTTCCTATAAAAATAAAACCTTAAAAATACAAATTTATGACTTATTGAAAACTTACTTCTTAGTGCATGTATTATTTCTAATTGCATTATAATGTTCACCGTCACTTCTTAATCAAATACACCATTAAATTTATGTGAAAAAGAAAAAAATAAATGATAAAAATTATAGGGCTTTGATTTTATGAAACGTTAAGAGTGAAAAAAGATGTAAGATATTATGTGTTCTACAAATCTATGTATAATTGTCTTTAGTTTTTTTTTTTTTTTAACAATTTTAATTAAGGATAAAATTATCATTAACAAAAAAATATTTAAATGGAGTGTGAATAGATGTTTAATGAATTGCTAATAGCATCACTCCTATTCTATTGTCATTTATTTAATAACACAACAATTGTAAAATTCTATTTTATTATATAAAACATCATTAAAAATGATTAAAAAATAAATGTAAATAAAAAAAAACGTGATAAAAAGATATTTGGTATTTTATGATCACAAGTATGGTTTGGTCATTGGTGGTAGCCACATATCTTAACAAATTCATTAAAGTTCCTAGCTCAAAATAATAACAATAATAATAATAACAATAGTTGATACTTTTACTTTATTTGACATTTAAAAATCTATCGAAACTAGTGACAACGGGAGAGGGGGGTCCATAAGGGCCATGGCCCCCTCAACAAAGAAAAATTTATAAAATTCCTTGCTAATTTATTTGTTTTAAGAAACCTATTCTATATATAATTTTTCATATATCCTATAGCATATTGCTCATATCTCATTGTTGATTATCTAAATATAATTTTATATTTATCTTTATACATTTTTTTAGTTTGTTTATTTTTATTTTTTTAGTTTTTATATATGATAATTACAAACATTAATAACACTCTTGCAAAAAGTTTCATTTACATTCTGAATGTAGAATCAATATTTCCTTAAACTTAGTAAACACTTTACATAATTTTTTTTTTCCTAAAACTGTTATATATTTATAAATTAATTTTTTATACCATTAATATATATTTAAATTTAATTTTATTAACTCATTTTACAATTATTTTAAAATTTTGATTTGTGTTAATTAAAAAATCAAAATTTTCTTTTATCCCCTCTAAAATTGAGGTCCTGGCTCTGTCTTGAATCGAAACCTATTAAAATTAAACATTACTCATGCTATCTAAATATTTTACTTCCACCATAAGTGTCCAATCCTTTTTGCACTTTTACTTCATTCTTATTTGTTGTTTAGCTCAAGCTAAAAGACAGTTGAAAGCGAAAAAACAACATTAAAAATCTTTAAAATGGTAACCTGCAGAGTTGGTAAATCCTGTTCTTAAATATGCCAGCGGTGTGAAGCGCTTCTTTTTTCTTTTTTCCGTTTTTTTTTTGGGTTTTGTTTTGAGGAGGTGGTGTGAAGCGCCTTGAAGACAATAAGGAAGACCTCTTGGTTAGTCGGTTGGTTGGTATACAAAATGATTAAAAAATTGGATGGAATAATAAAAACTTGTCATTCAATTTAAAGTTAGAAGCATACATACGGAAGGCATCATTTTGGTATTGGAGTGCTGGACTGTCCCCGTGTGGTGTCCAATCATCTCACAAAGTGCACTCCAAGTTAAAATAATGTTCTTTTTTTTAATATTATTATTTTCACACTAAACATGCTTATAATTTTAAAATATTAAATTCGCATCTTTTTTTAGAAAAAAAAAATATTAAAATCCGTTTATTCCTTTTCATTTGAAATTAAAATTCATCCTATGAAAGGCGATTTTGATTGGGATGCCTTTTACAAAATGCTCAACCATTTTCAATAGTATTTTACCTGTCTAAATATATATAGTCACAACTTGTAGTTTAAAAGAATATTACTGTAACTGGAGGAGTTTACTGTTCTTAGGAAGACCTTGGAGATGTTCATGAATTTAATTATTGTGTTCAACTTGTTGTGTCTTATCAGTTAACAGTTGTCTGGAGCTTTCCTTGGCAGCATATTTTTAGCTTTGATTTACTTTGTGATTGAAGATACTAGACTTCTCTTTCTTTCCTTAAGTTGTGCTTCCATTTCTTTTGTTCTACATGAGAGAGCTTGCCAACCATACATCAGTACGGGATAGGGTGAGACTTGCTGGTAGTCCACCTTATATTCGTTCGCTGATTTATTGATTGAATGATAGTTGGACTTTCCTTTCAAAAAAAGAATTTATTTATTGTTTCAATTCCTTAACATTTTTCCAACATATATATAATACTTCGATAAATATACTATACACTTTAAAAATACTACTACTAATTATCTTAAAGCAACTTTGATGACATACAGAAGCATGCCTGGAACTGGAAGCAAAACAAATACATTGGTAGGGCTGCATTTTTCATTTGAAAAAGGTGGACCACCAAGTCCAGGACTGTCCAGTGCCACTCTAAAATAGATTATAAAGTGAAAAGGAAGATTTAGCTTTGTGTGATTAAATAGTACAATGACAACAAATTGGACAAATTGGACATATGGGGCCTCTTACTTTGACATTGGACAATTAAAATTAAAAAGCCACTCCTGGCTACAGCGAACTATCAAAGTAACCTGTCAATGCTTCAATGGCAAGCAGAATAACTGCGTTCCATTATCTAAAAACGTTGGCTCCTTCTTGTGTTGCAATTAGATTCAGAAATCACCCAAATTGTGAGAATCGAATCAGATTCTAATTAGAAATACCTTGAGTCATTATTATGATATGGGGCCAAGCGTATCGATTTCATGTCCACTAAGTGGTTATTTCGTCCACATAAAGTTTGATTATTGAACGCTAGCATATATATTGGAAGTTACTTCCAGAATAAAGGTTGAAAAAAGAAGAGAGGGTCTTTTTTTTTTTTTTTTCTTGTTTTGATAACTGAGACCAATTCGAGGTACAACCGGAACCAACAGCGATAAAACATTGTGGTGCGGTCTGATAATCAACTCTCAAGAACAGAAGGGGATAACTCTCAAAAAAGCAAAGAAGAAAATATCCATAATATTGTAAGACTTTTTGAATGTAGAACCCTCCATCTCTATAAAGGCAAAGGGTGACTGATGGTCTAACCACCAGACCACAACCCAATCAACAAGAAGAGAGGTTTCAATCTTACAGCCATTTGGTATTTGATATTTGAAATCAAGTCAATCACGGAGCTGAATCATAATCCATTGCCATTTCAAGTACCATAAACACACAGGAATCAGACAATGATATACAGAAAATTCTATCGAACATGTGCTCCATAGACAGTATCAAAGTTACTCCTGTTCTTACAACTAAGGATATGCAAATAATTGAAGTTTTTACATACTTAAAGGTAAATTTTCATTCTGTTTGAGGGTTGTAAATTTCCTGTTTATCGAAGGGTTTACTTCTCCTGGGAACATCAGCAAAGTGACAAAAATTGGTCAAATTCTTTCTAATTAGCACCTTCGTCTTCTTCTCTGGTGGTCGAGTTCCTAAAAGGGTTAAATCGATAGTTGCTCCGTGGACTTCAGAGGACTTTACAACTGCATCATAAGCCTTAACAGAGAGGTTAAGGTTCTCGTCCTGAGCCCTCAAGTACAACTCATATGCAAGCCTTGGTTTACCATCCTTCGCGAGGGCCTCAATCAGCATTTCATAAGTGATCTCATTAGGTGAGATGCTCTGAACTCTCATTCGGTGAAACCATTCGTATGCTGCACTGCTCAAACTGTTTTGTGCACATGCACTGATGATTGCATTATATGTGACAACTGTTGGCTCGATACCCGATTGAGCCATATCCTGAAAGACCAGCTCAACCATGTTAAACTTTCCTTGTGCAGTGAAAACAGAAGCCACAATTGTATAGGCATACACGTTTGGTTTCACGCCCACATTCAGCATATGTTGCCACACTCGGAGGACTTCATCATAGAGTTTACCTTTTTCAAGGGCACTAAGCAATGCCCCATAGGAGATGATTGTGGGTTTTTCACCTTTTTCTACCATTCTCTTAAATATTTCCACAGCAGCAGAATACTCTGAAGCCTTGGAACACGCAACAAGAACAGCATTCCATTCTCTACTTCCAGGTTTAAGGCCTTTATCTTCCATCTTGTTCGAGCAACCTAACACCCCATCTCCAAATTCCTCTTTTCCGAGCTGCACTAAGTAGTATATTAAAATGAGAGACAATTAATTCATGTGACATGTTATTAGGCTTTGGTCCCTTGTCCAACAAATCCTCATAGATTTCCAAAGCTGCCCACCACTTCTTAGCTCTCCCCATCAACCAAATCAAATGGTTGCATACAGATAAGCTAATGTCATCATGCCTATCTCTAATTCTAGTATACAACTCTTTTGCAACAACATAGTGTTCATTACGGGAACAAGCCCATGCAAGGCGCTCATATTCTGCTCGACCAAGCTGAAGCCTGGCCTTATCAATTTCTGCCAGAAGTTTCAGCACATCTGCGCTCAAGTTTTCTTCCTTCACAAGCCAACGCCGCATCACTTGGTAGGATATACGAATTATGAAATTCTCAAGCTTAACAAACTCATTTTCCCAATCTTCATCACTGTCATGTCCTATTTCACCTTTCAGATATTTGTCTCTTATTTCAACAAAAAACTTCAAAGCTCCATTCCCGTCTTCCATTCTTCGATAAGCCAACAGGGCCTGAGAATAGGATACAGCAGATGGACGAAAGCCCTTCTCTTGGATATCATCAAGAACTTTAAGGGCCTTGGTAGCTTTTCCTTGCTCTAAGTAAATGGCCATCAAAGAGTTATAAGTTACAATATTAGGTTCAAAACCCTCCTTGGCCATATCATGCATAATTCTCTCCATTTTCCCAAATTGTTGAGATTGTTTCACCGCACCCAATAGACTATTATATACATAAAGGTTAGGCCCAATACTGCCATCAGTTTCCTTCTTCTTTCTCTTGAGCCATTCAAAAAGAGCCATTGCACAATCCATTCTCTTCTCCCTACCAAAACCTCTAATCAAGGTTGAGTGTACTTGTGGAGGCAATTGACCCAAGTCCTTCAGAACCTCTTCCACATCATCTGCCGTTTTGGCAGACAATAGAGTCTGTGCCAATGCCCGAACATCAACCCTAGCATTCTCTTGCACCCAAAAGTTTCCTTCACTCCCAATATCCATTTCATCACTTTCTTCTTTATCATCGTTACCATCACTATCTCCTACTCTATCTACACTAGGATAACCATCATTCTCCATCTCAATTTTCTCTGACAACCCATCTACTGAGTTCGATTCTTCTGCTAGAAGAACTTCATTCCCAATCTCTTGCTGCTCTGTGGCCCAAGCTACCACTACTGACGTATCAAAAGTACCTCTCCTCAAGCCAAAGAACATAAACAGCTTTAACCAAGAGAACCTACATTTTGAATCAAATTTCATGCTCCCCCAACAAGCCCCACTACAATTAAACCTTAAACTGTTCGAAACTGACAAAAAACCAGTGTTACTATTACTACAACAAGATTCAACAAAACCCCATCTCCTTCTCCTCCTATTTCTAGCTGAAATGCTTACACAGCTAGAAGAACCAAGCTCAAAATACAATAGAGGCACTGCCCCAACCCCAAACCCACCTTTTGAAGGCCACACACTTAAAGCTTGCATTTTTGTAACTATTCACCAATAAAGAGCAAAACCCAGATACAAAAACATTGCAAACTTTCGTCCTCATATCAAATTTGATATTGTAATTTCTAATGTTACAGACAACTGTCACACTACCCAGCCAAGTCTGGAACCGAATTCAGTGAGTTTTCATCAAACAAAACAAAAACGAATGCATACCTTAGAGATTGATGTGCAAGAGTGAAATTGTTACGGGTTTTCACTGTTCATCTGTGCTGTGTGGTTCTCTGATAGCCATTCAATTGATATGGACACTGAAGCCAACTCTGCACTTACAAATATGGAAAAGCAAATTATTTGAGTAGCTAATGTTGTACTTGTACCAGCGGCGCAGTCTAAACAACGTCGTTTGGCTTTGAAGACATACACCACATCGAATCGGTCCTATCAGCTGGGTTTTGTAGTAAAGCCTACAAAGAAAAATTATAAGGCTTTGGCCCAAATAATATTGGGCTAGTATATGACAACCCAATGTTTTCATTTTTTTTTTTTTTTGGAATAGATTATATAATTAAAAATTTTAATTTTAATTTTAACATTCATCCAATTATGTCCAAGAGTTGTTATCCATCTGGATTTCATTATTTTTTTCCACCGTCAAATTAACTGAAGTGGATGGCTAAATGTTTAAACTTTTAAGTCAAAATTAAGTTCATATAATCTAATTTTACATTTATTATTAAGAATTAATGGGTCATTTTTCTTCTTTGACCATTATCTTGGAAAATTTTCTGTTTGAATTATCCTAATTTGTTGGAGAAATTCTTTGATTCTTCCGCTTGGATCAAATGAGAATAGTTCCTTTCGTTGTAAATTAATACATTTAATTGGCCAATCATAAATTTGGATAGCGTTGCTTTTGCTAATCCTTTGTTCTAAAACTGCAATATATTACATATAATATAAATAATAATGATGTATTTTTTGTTTTATAGGAAGAGTCCAAGCTAGCGTATCTGTTGTTATGTAACTTCTAAAAGAGAAGAAGGATGGAGACATGAAATTGAGGAAGGTTTGATACTTGAATATTATTGTAATAGTTGCATAGCTTGGTATTTGCATGTCTCGTTAACTTTACTTTTAAAACCTAAGTTTCTTATCACTTGAAGATTGTTGCGTTTTCCTTGTTTCTTTCTTTAATGATTTTTCATTTGCTTCGATGAGAAATTGAGAATACAAAATCTAAAATTATATGGATCTTTTTGTTTTGAGCCTAGTGTTTTTGGGATAAGTTTGGTCAATGGAGCTATGGAACTCGGGAACTATGGAAGTGAACAAGATGTATTTAAAGATTGATAATTCACTAAATTTATCGTTACTCCCAAAAAAAAAAAAAAAAAAAAAATCGACACTTAACGGATAAGCCTGCTAGGATCTATATCAATCAACTCCACACACTATGGACAATCCTTTTTTTTTTTTTTTGAAATTTCATATATATATATATATATTTATGATATACAATTATATAAGTGTGAAATGAGAACTATACATCTTCAAATTAAGATGGAATGTGCATAAAACTTAATATAATTTGGAGGCAATTAAATTTCTAACTATACATTTTTAGATTCTGATATCAGATTTGTTGTCATTGCCTAGCCTGTACATTGGATTGGATTTATGATCTATCGTAATTTACTCTTGAAGACTTAAGAGGAAAAGAATTTTGAGAAGATATTTTGTTTTTATGTGAAATGAAAAAAGCTTTTCAAGAGAGATAAGAGAAGTGAGAAAATAAGGAGATAAAAAAAATTGAGAGAATTAGAGAGAGAGAATGCGAACGAGATTTATATGGAGCTAAAAAACCTTCCAATAAGTTTCAATTAATAAAATCGAACTACATATCTACTTTGATATAGATAAGATAATTTTATTGGATGAATATGTATACTCTGGAACCAAGAGAAAAGGTGTAGAATATATGTATAATGGCAATGCAAATCAACAAGACAACAACTGATCAACATTATCAAATCAAAATCTTTTCAATCCAATCTTAAAAATTAGTTGGTTGTAAAGAGACTTGTGTCATATATTAAATTTGAGACTGCTGATCTGGCCGGCCACTGAAAAATGATTGCAGGAGAATTTTTTTAATGTAATTGTGATTAATAATAGATCTAGAGGTAGATTAACTAATAAATATCACTGTTGGAATCAAAAGCTAATAAATCATCAAAACAAACAAGGCATCTTAATAAATAATCCGAATAAGACAATGACCCTTCATGTTGTTTGCTATATATAAATTATAATACTACGTACGTACAATCCAAGCAAGAACACTCAAGGGGAGTGATGATTTTGTTTCTAAACAATAGAAGTATATAAACTGAATCCAAAGAAAAAATACAGAAGTCCAGCCCATGCAAGCATGGAAAAAGTGTATAATTGAAGAGCTTCGAACGCGAAGCGCATAAAATCTCAAACTATATCTGCTGCATGAGCATGCCAACAAGAAGCAAATCCTGTGAGAATCGTGAACGTATCTATCTTGTGCTCCATCGTCCCAATTTTCAATCTCCATGCCTTCTCTAGATATCATAATCTTCACGTGTCCCCACGAAACTTTTAACTTCTTTTAACTACCACTACATGTATAAACGGTATAATTATAATATTTAGTCTTATAAATAGGCTAAATTAGTAGCTGGTTAACTCTGATTTGCCCACACACATGAAGAGTCCTTAAAACTTATCTATTATGGTTTCATTCTCCAAGGTAATTTCAAGAGCCATGCATGAACGAGTTTCACTGATTAATTTTTCTTCAAAAGAAAGCAAAATATTCTTTGGTAGTTTCGGTTCTTAATTGGGTCAAACTTTTTTATCTTATTTGACGCGAAATTGTTGAGTTAAAACAACCTATTTTTCTCCCATACCTGGACCATATGTTCATGCCGCGAGCAACGGGATATATGTCATCCTAAATTGGGGACCCTCCAATAATCTCACATGCACTTCAAGCGATATTTGATTTCCACATGTTTAGCTCATGTGCGTAACCACTACCTATGTTGTTCGTGTCTCTCTTGCTAATGACATGTGGGCTTTCCTAGATGATTTTTCCGAATTTTCGTGTTCTACTCGTTGCATATACTAACAAAATTTGATCATATGTTGTTGAATGGTTTTTTTATTATGAAGACAAGTTTATTTTGTTAAAATTCAGAAATAAAAAGGCAACAGATCAAATACGTATGAAGAATAGAATCTTATCATTTTAGATATATTGAGGAATTCTTGACCCTAAATAATTGTCACAGAGTAAATATTCAAGAAAATTCGTCCTCAAAGATTGAGGAATTCTTGACCCAAAGCACTCGTGAAATAGTAAATATTCGAGACAGTTCATGGTAAATATGAAATGTTGAAGATGGTATCATTTATCTAGCAGTCGTTGAGCAAGTCATCAAGTTTGAAAATACTTTTATCCATGATTTCACATGTGATTAATGTTAATTATCAATATTAAAAATTAAAGTTAAAAAGCTATACTGGTTCGATTTGGAAGATGTAGAGACTAGAGAGTATACTCTAACCCTCCCCAAAGGTTTTGTAATTTTTATTTTTATTTTTTAATAATATGAAAGGCCACATGGTTTGATACCTTATGGATAGCCAACTACCATTACAATATTTGTAAAATTTTTAAACCCACCTAACCAAACCTAAAGCCCAACAAATCGCTCCAAGAAGCAGGTCAAGACAAAAACACTCTCTCCTTCCTTAATGTAACATATATTCCATCAATTTTTTTTAGATCTAAGGACTCCTTATATTTCGGCGGAAGAAAATGTACTTGGGCCCGTTTGGGAAAACCAATAATTATGAGTCGAAAATCATCTGTTAACGCTAACAACTTCACTTCTCAACAACACAAAAAGAGCTACAGAACATATTTAATCATCTTTTCGTATATAAATGTTCTAATTAAAGTAGTGTTATGCAAAGCAATTATATATTTGATAAAAACAAATAAATTAAAGTGTACAAAGAGATCACTATTAGGTCCATTACTACCATTAGCAAGGCAAAAAGGAACTGCCAGACTTGATGGTTTGCCTCTCCTTGATTTTGGGTTCTCCAAACAAGCTCTTCATTTGGCAGTTTCTCCATACATGGCCCTAATCACTCTTCTAAACAACTATAAACTCCATCACTATCTATAAAATTAAAAATTCAACATATTTTATGACAGACCAACGGCCTAATTGATGTGATTGTGTTTGGCCGCCAAACAAGCAAGCGTGTTTCCAAGAACCCACTCCCATGTGCCACAGCCCCCCACAAAATCAGCACAATAAACATTGCCCATATTGCACTCCATGTGTCATCATCTCATTTGTTCTTCATTTATTTTATTTTTCATTCTCTATTTTATTCATGGCTTCTTTTGTCCAAATGCACACCTATTATTATATAACGAGCCAAACTCTGCACTTCTTCTTCCTATGTACTTTTGAGTTTGACGAACACGACAGAGAGCTAAGAAGAGAGCGAGAAAGAGAAAGAGAGAGAGAGCACAAAGATGATGAAGTTGAAGTCAAAAAGGTTTTGCAGAGGCAGCTTCAAGCTTATTGGTGGTGGCAGCAGCAGCAGCAAGTTTAGTAGTAGCAACAACAATGTTAAAGAAGCTACAAGAGGGTGTGGAGGAAATAATATAAGTGAAATCAAATGGGAACTCAGGCCTGGTGGGATGCTTGTTCAAAAGAGAGAAAGTGGAGATAGTGTGGGAGAGAGTGCAATTACAGTCAGAGTCTCTACTGTTTCTCAGTGGCATGATATCTCCATTGAAGCCACTTCTACTTTTGGTAAGCCTCCTCATCTTCTCTCTTTATATTTAACATATGTGATATTATCACATGATTTATATTTATATTCCTCAAGAAAACTACGTTATTGAGACAACAACATAAATAAGTCTGACTGATTTCGACTGTATCTGTTATTCATGATCGTATTTATATTTTAATATTTGTGATTAGGTATTGAATTTGATTATGTTTTCATCAATTATTTTCCAGGGGAATTGAAGATGGTATTGTCATTGGTGACTAGTCTGGAGCCAAGAGAGCAAAGGCTACTATTCAAAGGGAAAGAGAGAGAAGACAATGAATACTTGCACATGGTTGGGGTTGGAGATAAAGACAAGGTGCTACTGCTAGAAGATCCAGCTATCAAGGAGATGAAGCTTCATGGATTGACAAGAGCAGGAGGCCAACCTATTGGGACAACTACTTACCGTACCATAAGTGTCTAATCAATTAACACTACTAATTAATCATGTTTGTCTTCACTAACCACCAAAAGAAGGCTTGGTTTCTGTTGATTAATTAGAGTAGGGACTAAGTTGAATTATTGTGTCTGTGGGTCGGACATTTTAGTAACGTGTATGCTGATGCATGTCCAAGTCATTTTGCATAGTTTAATGTGTTTATAAAATTGTTAATTTCTGATGTAATGTAAATTTGTAATTGTTTCTTTAATCTTAATTATCTCATCTAATATTTTAACACAGCCGAGTGCACGCCAACAAAATATATGATTAGCATAAAGCACAAGTTTACCTGAAAGTGAGGACATTTTAATTATGACTAGAGGGCCTGGAATTTTAGTGGGTTCGCAAATTTAGCATGCTTAAGCCAAAAGTGAGTGTGATAACAAAGGGGAAAAAAAAAAAAGGTGGCTGTATCAAGTGGCCATGTATAAGTATAATAGTTTCATGACATAATTGAAAAAGGAAGGTTCTGTTGCGTGAAATCATTTCTGTGTACATTCATTAGCAGACATCTTCTCAGGTTGTGCTTTCTGCCTTCCTATTATAATTTATAAGCATTTGGTTCTTCTTCTTGGCAAAACGGTGAAAAGCAACTTGAATAAAGTTTGTGAAACTCCAACTCATGCTCTCTTGGCAACAGAATTTAGAACAATAAAATTGGAGAGGTAATTTGATTTATTTTTCATATCTAAAGTGCATAGGTATTATTAGATAATGAAAAGTTGGAGTTGTTGACGGTGGTTATATTAACCCACTAGTATCAACCGTTAAACTGGAGTCTGATGCAATCATCCACTTATACTTAAGTTGAAAGGTACGTTAGTAATGTCTAATTGAAAGGGTAAAGTATTGTTGATTGATTGATAGATGTATTTAAGAGTTATGAGAACCGAGTCTGTCCATTTGGAGTTGATCTTCAGTCTATGAGGAAAAATTTGCATCATACATTTATATGCTCATCAATTTAATGGATTCATATTATGTGTAGTTTTGTTTCATTGCTATATATTTTTAAACTTGGGAATCGAGCCACAATAACTTGCTCTCTTACCGATTGTCAAAGATATCCAAGCTATGCAACAAAGTTATAATCCACTTATCTTGTAAGCAAGCTACAAAGGCTAATCATCCATCGGTCATTTTGCCTGTAGATTGTTGCCCACGAATATTTATTCTAAAGTTTGAGCAATTCTCTAAGTAGCAGACACAATCTCAATCCTCTCTCATGTATCGGGTGTCAAAATAGTCTCATATAGTCATATAACCATCATAAGTTTAATTCTAAATACACCCTTTTTCTATACTTTATATTTACACTTTTTTATCATTTTGATGGGTTGCATTTAGGAACGCGCAAACCATTAAGCAAGGTAGTCCAAATCAGGCCCATCTGTCAGAGGTTATCATGCCAACATTGGAAGACCCATGGTAATTAATTCCAGCGTGTATAGCACGTTGGGGAGACACTTATGTTGCAGTGCTTGTAGTACTATAACCTAACGTCAATAATTGGTTTCAATTTTCAAACCGAAAAGCTTTAAACTGAGGAATTCAATTATAATATTTAAAATTTAAAATTATAATATATTAATATTTTTTTTTTTACGTATAATGTAAATATATAATAGATAATAAATATATATTAAAAGTTTTTTATTATATAATATATATAATGAGAAAATTTTTAGATAAAAAATGATAAGAAAGTTTAAAACATGAATTTTCAAACTTTAATATCATATTAATTATCATCAGATTTAAACTGATAGAAAAAAATTTAATTATAATATTAAAGATATGAGATTATGATACCATACTATGCACGAAAAAATAGAAGAAAGATCAAAGAAGTTTATTTATATCTTGCAGGGAGATAAAGTACAACATGATAGCATTTAATCGTACGTGAAAACCATAAACAAGGAACAAATAAGCACACTTGATCGAACAAGACACCTTAATTATTTATTCTAATAAGCACACCTATATATATATATATATATCTAATTACGTTCTCAAGCAGCTCAAGCCTTCACTTCCTCGATTTCAATCACTTTCTTCTCAGGTTTCTTGACTTCCTGTTTGGGAATGGTCACCACAAGCACTCCATTCTCCATGGAAGCCTTGACTTGATCAGTCTTGGCATTTTCAGGTAGCCTAAACCTCCTCAAGAACTTGCCACGACAACGTTCCACTCTGTGCCACTTATCTTTCTCACCATCCTTCTCCACATTCCTCTCTCCGCTTATTTGGAGAACTCTTCCTTCTTCAACTTCAACTTTCACTTCCTCCTTCTCCAGCCCCGGAAGATCCGCTGTGAACACGTGGGCCTCCGGGGTCTCCTTCCAGTCTGTTGGGGTGTTTAGAACTGGACATTTGTTCACCATTGAAAGGAATGGATCATATATTTCATCATCACCTAACATTTTTGAAATGAGTGACATGTTGTATGACTGACACTACAAAATTTTGTGATATGTGAGCTAGCTAGCCAGTGAATTTGTCAGGATGATTGATGTTTATGTGGATAAGATGTAATGAAATGGTATATATATATATATACATACAAATAAAGAGCGAAGGTGATTCTTGAAATTTCTTGTGTCTTCTTTGTTTTTATTTTTTTTCCAATCATGATTTGACGTGAGGAGTGTACAATGTTCTAAGACCTTCTCGTAGGTGAAATGATGATGCTTTATAAAGAAAAATGTGCGGTCTACATAACTTTTCTTTTTTTTTTTTTTATATATATTATCCTGTGCAAGTTCCAGAATGGTATCGAGTGATACAATTTGTTTCTCTTTCGGGTCAACCATCATAATCTTGTTGAATTTACAGAAAAAATACTAAAATAGTCTTCAATAATTAGTAGTAATTGTTTGGACAGACTCCAGGCCCCATGCTCAATGGGCTTTGCTCGTTCAAGTCAAAAATGTCGGGCTTGTCATTCATTCGATAGATGACAAGCGATTGGGCAAGTACTTTTTGAATCTGGACCCCTGCTGCTCACAAATTTGCCTTCCATGTTTAGTAAACAGCATCCACTACATATCTGTTTCATATGGTTCACACGAGAATTTACAAAATTCTATCCTAGTTATTCGAAACTTACTGTTTTCAGTCACAAATAATATTTTGGTTTTTGTTAATTGAAGTGAAATTATAGCTGTTTAAGTGAGCTCAAGGATAACAGTTTTGATATCTTAAGTCAAAAAATTTTAGTTCAGTTATAATTTTGTTAATTCTTTCTTATTATTATTAACAAACAGATCGAGCATGTTAATATAAACATTTTTTAACCTTTCTCAGTGTAAGATATGGTTTATTATAAAATATATACATATATATAACCTTTCATGAAGATTATTTTTTTTCCTAATTAGAAAATGACAAGTTAAAAAATAAAAAAGTTTAGTTTCATGTATAATAAATATGTGGTTGATATAGGGAGAGTGATTCTCATTGAATCAGTCACATATTTCAAAGGACAATAAATTTTCCCAGCTAGGCCGGGAAACCTCACTAGTCACTTCCCAATTGCCTCACTGATCTCCAAACAACTTCCTTGATCAAGTAGAAGCCTTCAATTGCATAAAAGCCCCTGTTTGTATGATTCGAGTATGAGTGTCCATGTCCATAAATCTAAACATTGAAGATAAAATCTACTTCTTCTGTCATGTCGTATTCAGTGGATCATTGCTATAAATTGTTGGTGTTGAAGAATGAAGATGCGTAAATTAGTTGACAAAGATAGAGAGCACAACTCATGAACACATATTAACGAAGGCTTGAATATGAACAGTGTTGGACTTTCTTTTCTTATGCCAATACAGCTACAACAACTATGATTTTCTACGTATAGGATGATATGCATCATCATAACTAACAATTTCATCAACTTAAAATAATTAAAAATGGTAAGTCTTGTGTTTTTTGGTGAATAATTAGACCACAATCCACTTCATTAATAATGCATATGGTTTCAAAAGTCTTGTGTCTTTGATCACCATGTCACCTCCCTCATAAGCATGAGACAATACAGATGAAGAACCATATTGTTCTTCTTCAACTGAACTTGGCTCGTCACTTATTTGCGAGTGACAAGTAATTGTTTTGTTTTCATGCATCTGCTCCTCAAAAGGTGTAGCCAATCGAATGGTTGCATATCATCACGCAATCATCCAATGAATTTCGCAAATGCATCTTCATATTCTAGCACAAAGACCGATCACCATGACAACAATTTAGATACTTTTGATATAAAACGTATCTATAATGAATAGGAAGAAACCGCTCTATATTGAGTTGCTTCATGTGTTGCCATGACTGAATTTTGCACTTGTTTTTATAATCAATGGTGACGTGTGGCGGCGTCCGTTTAAGAGTTTGGGCACATGTAGAATTTTCAACTAAACCCTACTAAAAGTTTAATTTATTGTAATAATATAGAAGTAGAAGAAGTAAATGCTAATATAATTTCTTTCCAAAAAAAAAAATAATAAGCTAATAATTAAATTTGTTTTTAGACAATTTCCAAAATTAGCGTTTGCACCTAATTTTCAAAATTAAATAGTAATATATTGTGCTATAGATAATGTTTAATTACGAATTAAAAAAAAAATGATAAAGTTTAACTGAAACATAGTAACTAGAATTTTATTTTATTTTTATTCATGGTTTCTAAACGTGATATTACTATTTACAACTCTGGATATTATCAAAATTTAACAATTTGTTTTTTTTTTTTAATAATTGCAAAATTCTTCAAATCTATTTAATTTATTTGAGTTTACAACAGAAATGATGCCGAACCCTATTTTTAGGAAGCCTCAAAACTTTTAACAGAAAGCTCTATTTCAGTTTAATCATATTTTTCACTCAGTAAATGGTATTTTTAAAAAGTTAACCGGGAGACCAAGTGTTCTTTTTGGTATACGCAAAAAAGTTAATCCAAAACTTGTTATTAAGTGTTTTAAATCAAAAATAAATATATAAATAAACAAACATAAATATACATACAAGAGAAAATCTCAATTTTTCAACTTCTATCAAAATGCTTCGCACCTGCGGATTTTCTTTTTTTCTTTTTAGTCAATCTCTTCCCAATATACAGTCGGCTCCCAAGCTTAACTAGATGTATAAAAGGAATAAGGATTCCTTAACGTGATTTTGTTACTACCCTATATAGATGTAGTGACGTATAATTCATGATTCGAATTCTTTCCTTTTTATATTAATTATATCATCAAGAATATGGAACTTAAATTTTTTAGGTGAAAGGGAAGAATCAAGTTTTCTCTGCAAGAAAAATTAATTCCTTGTTTCAAAATAAGATCCACGTAATTTGATTCATAATAAATTTAGTAAATAATAGAATCATAAATTAAAGATTAAATTTTCTTATCCCTCTTCAAGATTTATGATGAGTAAATGTGCCATATGATATTTAGTCCTTACTTTATAGGCAACCGAGTGATTTCCACCAGCCACTTTCCTGTTCAAAAAAATGAAAAATAAAAACTAGTATGTCATGCCAACTTAACAAAACAATATGCTTTCATCTATAAATTCAAAGTTGGCATTTCATAGCACTTCATCAATGCCTCTACAACCGTTCTCTCTTTCCTCAAATTTTTTCTTTTCTTTTCTTTTCTTTTTTTTTTTTGTAATTTTTTTGGTTTTATTTTTGGTTGGGGGTGGGGAAGGAGGCTGGATGCTTCTGCTATACATAAAGAGAATACAACAAACGAAAGAAAGGGAAACATTCAAAAGGAGAGAAGTACTAACACTCCAAACGACCACTCTCTTTCTAAACGAGCAAACTATGTCCATTCACCTATACTTCTGAACTTCTTTTCACAAATCGACCCTGCAACATGGGAATTAAATAATGTATCATCATCACTTAAAAAAATACAACGCTTCTGATAGAAATCAAACGCTGTAACTCGTAGAAATCAAATGTGATTACACAAGCTTACTAACAAAATAGCATTTAATTAACATCATGATCAATGGACTTCTTCTAACTTTTCAAATCGTCTTGATTTCCTAATACCTTTTTGGCTTTTTCCTAGAAAGGTTTTTACTAGGGAAAGGGGAAGAAACGACAGTTTAATCAACAAAGAATATGTCAGAATCTAGTATTATTTGAAGAATAGTTAATAACTTAATATTATATCTGGACTCTAAACTGTCCAAGTTTAATAATTATTATTTATTTTTTTGACTTTTTCACACTAGATTGGACAAGTGTCAAAATCAACTGAAATAAGACTCTAAAGCACGGTCTGGATCTCTGCTCTCAGAAGGTGGAGGAGGATTACCCACACAAAGGTGGAAAAATAGGGCTCTAAAGTATGGTCCTGATCTCTGCTCTCAGAAGGTGGAGGAGGATTACCCACACAAAGGTGGAAAAATAGGACTCTAAAGTACAGTCCTGATCTTTGCTCCCAGAAGACGGGAAAAATCTATCAACACAAAGGTGGAAAAATTATCCACACAATCATGAGAAGAGTGAGTCGAACTCGTTGCTTGGACTTGTGTTACAGGTTGCATGGCCTTATCATCACTGGAACGGGCCACCTTCCTCAATTTTTAAGTTTTGATTTGACATTCGAAAGTTTATATTTGGTTCAATTTAGTCTGACATGTCCTAACGTCTCACTCCCTCTTTTTACATTGGACAGGAAAAATGAATGTTTTCACCTGAGGGACAATTCTGCAAATAATAATCAATAGTCTAAAATTATAATTTCAATTAATCCACAGTTGCGTACATATGCATGCATGAACCTTAATATCATAAAGATCAAAGACGACCTTAGGTTTAGTTGGTCCAAATTCAAGCCAAAAAAATGTACCTACAAAACTTAGAATGGGACAATTAATAATCATGCAAAACTAGGCTTATACTAGAATGTTGGAACGATCAATGAGAGAATGGAACAAATCAAGAGTACTCAGGCAAGGGTACATACCTTCATCCTTGGTCGCTTCTCAGCGTTGAGCTTTCGAACTTCATACCGGATTCGCTTAGCGAAAAGCCTATTTTGCCTTTTCTCTTTGTATCTCAACACACTTGCCTCTCTGTGTTCTCTCCTCCAACCTTCTTTACCTCCCAATTCTTCATTAACTTTGATGTCACCAGCATCGCTAGTCATCTCAGGTACCCTCCACAAACTCCCAACACCGCCCCAAGCATCCATGGCAACCTGCCCCATCACACAAATACACTCACTAAACTATTTCTAATGCAAAATCACACATACACACTAATTAATCAAAAACAATTAATCACATGCCACGTCTAGCTATAATACGAACATATTTGGTGAAAAAATATATCAATTAACACATTTGATCAAAACATTAATTGAAACCCAAATTTAAAGTTAACTAATTAACGTCTCTTGTCTCTTCGCTACTAACAAAGGTCCAAATCTTAGCATTTAAAGACATGGGTTTTGACACATTCACAATAATAAAGTAACTGGGCCATAAGCACAACTGGCTGAAAAGTGCTTGTGGGTCCCTAGAAAAGGGCTCTGATTGTCTGACCCTAGCTAAAAGTCCACACACAAAAGATTCCATCAAGCTACCGTCCAATCAACCCTACGCAGTATATTACACAGTCCCTATGATCACAAGTTCACAACACAACCCACTTTCAAAAAAAAAAAAAGGTTCACAACACAACCCATCTTTTACAGTTTTACTTGATTCTCATGTTTTCACCAACCACAAGCCATCATAAATTACCATAAAAACAGATGCATATATGGTAACATATATTTAATATAAATAAATAAATACATGAATAGACAGTATATACATGGAATAACTGATCATGATCAAGTAGATAGATCTTACGTTGTCGTCATGCAAGTCAGGGACAGTTTGTGGGGACTCTCCGTCGACGTAAAGTGGACCTTTATCAGACCAAGCATTTAAGATCTCCTGATAATCAAGCTTCAAAGCCAACCTCCATTTCTTACTCTGCACCTGCTTCACGCACCATGCACCCGCACCCACAGCATCATCACCATCATTATCATCATCATCATCATCAATACAGCTATTCACTTCCTCCTCTTTAATTTTCTTCTCCACAACCTCGCTGTAACTCACCCATCTCTCCTCGCTCCCGTCTCTCTCTTTGCACCTCATGGCAGTCCGTACAAGCCCGTCGTTGCTGTCACCCTCCTGGCTGTTATCCTGCCCCCTGTAAGCGTACGTTAACGACGGGCTCTCCTCGGAGGTGGTGGTGGTGGTAGTAGTACTCAGGAGTCCATTGAGAGTGGTGGTGCTGTCGGTGGCTGCGTCGAAGAAAAAGCTGGCAACAACGTTAACGTTGTTGTCCTCGTGCATGTCTCTGATGTCATCCACCATGTTCTCCGGATGAAGAGGGAAGAGATTCAACTGTTTCTGCTTCTTGGTTGCCGTTTTAGTCTTCCTCTTGGAGCTCTGTGGATTCTTCTGGGGACCGAGCTTCGAGTTGAGACTCAGATACTTTGGTTTCCTCCTCTTGGTCCTGGTTTTTCGAGCTGGTTTCAAAGAAACTGTAGTGGTTCTCCGTTTTGATGCCTTTTTGGTCTGGAGCTCGTGAGGAGGATGACACATTTTCTCTCTCTCTCTCTCTCTAAAAACATACGATGAAATGAGTGCGTTGATGAGAGAGTGCAAGGGACTTGACTTGACTGGGAAGAGAGAGATGGGGGGTTTACGTGGCACTGAGTCAGTGTAGTACAGGGAAGGCGATGGTGATGGGGTGGCTTTATCGACACGTGGAAGAAAGAGATTGGATGAAGTTGTGGATTGTGTTGTTATCTGGATTTCGTTTCGCTGTGGATCGGATGGGAATTCTGTAAATTTGCTCATCAAATAACTTTGTTGGTGAGCAGTTTGTGCTAACATGCGCTTTCGTGGTTTACTTTATCACGCGCCTCTTTTTTTAATGTCAATCACGTGATTTTTACCTTCGCTAAGTCTCACTCACGTGTAAATCTCTAGTGATCATATTGTAAATTAATGAATTTATGATCATCACTTTTCAAAATTAAATATTTTTATCAAATTATATATTTTAAAGATTATTTAAAATATCCCAAAGATGAAAATTCGTTTTGGACGAAAGGAAAAGTTAATCATTTGAACTCCAAATAAAATTTTTAATATTTTTAACTTGTTATCATTTATCAAAAATTTCAATAAGAACCTAAACAAATGGATAAAAAATAACTACATGAAATGTTGAATATAAAATTTCATCTGCGCAAAAATGTTAATCCTTTTCTACTCGAAATTGACCTAGCTCATGATGGCACATCTAGCATCTGTTTTTACAAATTCCTCTAAAATATAAACTAGAATCCTCAAAGATATTTTATATAGATGAAATTTCAACAATATTTTACCTATTTGAAATTTTGTGTGAATTAAATCGAGTTAAAAATAATTGAATTTTTGTTTTAAATTAAAAATGAATATATATATATATATTACTAGAATGACTTTGTCTTTTTTGTTTTTTGACAAAAAAATAACAATAATAATAATCCCTTATAAGGCTATGTTGTTGCGTAAATTTTAAAGTTATATTTCTTGTCCCTTTTTCATTAGTTGATATGGTTGAATTCTATTATTCCCTTTCTATAAAATAATTTAAAAAAATGCTCAAGCTTTCCTATCTATGAATGCATGAACCCTATAAATATTGAGTTTGACTTGATTGCAGAATTTATTATTTATTAGTTTACGATGAATTGTCGAATGTGACTATAGTAACCTCAACCACCATCAATACTATATGTAACCTTTACACAAAACAACATACGTGGTAGGTGCTTCTCCTTTATTTATACGTATATATTAAACTTCTATTTGGATGTTAAATAGGTTTGGATTACAAATCTCTTACAATTTTATGAAGGATTTCGCCGTCTCAAGCGAACCAAATAATAATAAAGAGGAAAATATCCTTTAAACTCCTTCTATATAAAAATCATGTACCTTATAATTATATGATCTGCTAATATTTACTTGTTTGACTTTTTTTTTTTTTCATCTTCAATTTTTACGCCGGGGGGGTTGGGGTGAATTAGTCATTTACGAGGCAGCAAATTCGGCCAAATTTTGACATTCAAAATAGCATCGTCTGTTGCAGCCATGTAAGCAATAGACTAATTCAAAATAGCATCAGCAAATTCAGCCAAATGAAATGGGTGCCGGGCAGAACAGAAAATTGAAAAGTTAGAAACTTGCACGAGACGAGAAAAGTGCATGGTAGGACAGGCCAGGACCCCATCTTTAAAACACTTTTGCCTACACTTTTTGCTGTACACCTGTACAACAAAGAACCAATATATATCTATAAAAAATTAAATATCCAATATAGTCATGGGGCATGGCTGCTTCTGCTCCTGCTTCAACTAATCAGCTCATCCCACTGATTTTCTGCTGACGTCATGCTTAAAACATAGGTTCTGGTTTGGTATTTACCATGTACGTTTTTATTATCCGTCAAACAGTTTGCTGGGTGGCCCATCAGAGGCCGATAGTACCCGTAAACATTGTTAATTACTTAATTATAGACACATACCAAGATTGTACGATAACAGTCGTAGTTACGCATGCAACCTACTTTTATCGGTTAATTAGTTAGTATGTTTTTCATCTTTTTTTTTTTTTTTTTTTAACAGAAGTCTGAATTTTGTTATAGAAGTTCGAATCTCAATATATATGTTGAACTATAATTTATATAAAAAATATCATCTCCAATTTTAAAATAACAAATTGAATTATATATCTTCCATTCAATTATAACTATATATCTAAATGTATATTATAATTAGTATTACCATAAGGTGTAGACATGGTGATTTGCTAAGCGATTCATCTTAGTTATATGGAATTTATATTTATAGGAGTCATATCTAAATATTTAGATTAGTCTTTAAAAATAGGAAAATAAAAATAAATAAATAAATGAATTGTTTAGTTTTTTAAACACTTTATAACTAGTAAAATGTTTAAATTAAAGGACATGTATGGTGTCGGTGGAGATCCAATTTGTGCCTTTTATGGTGTAGATGAAATGTACGAACATACATCATCATGTAAAGAGTAAAGGCATATGCATTTTTTAGTGGAACCACATACTGTACAAATTTTGCATATTTCCACTTCTATCTTTCAAAGGGTCCAAAATGGTATTAACCTCCTTCCATAAGTACAACCCATTATATTTTGTTTTTTAAATATAAAAATACTGTACTTGATATTATAAATACTCGATCCTTATATATGTTAATTATAAAAGCCCTTCTTTTTTATACAAAAAATAAATCCTATTAATTTATTTATTTATAACTTCAAAAAAATTGATAAATTAATTAATTAAAAACACATTTGATATTCATAGACTACATAATCCAGGTTTGTTTATGTTTTGGATAGCTTCTATTCCTTCAAGGATGTTTTTACTACCAGGAATGGAAATGAAAATAACCAAATTTTATTAAAAATTGAAATTTTAAAAAGTAACTTGGATTCTAGGAATATAATTAAGTTCCCTATCTAGCAGTTTTGGTACCACTGTAAAATAGCAAAATCCAAAACCAATAATTAATAAATTCCATTTTTCGTAAAATATTCCTAATGAGTAAAGTCACTTCAAATTTGTAGAATTTCCTCGATCCTCTTGTATGTGTGTGTGGTGTTTTTTTTTTGTTCTAAATACCGCTTATGAGAAAATGTCTCAACCTGAATTATACAAAGCTAAATAAATGTTATTTTACTATCATATCATATTGATCTACTGTCTCGATCTTATTCTTATATTGGTTGTAATTAAAATATTCTTAATCCAAGTATTTGGAGATTTAGGGCAAACAAGATTTCATTGTTTTGAGTTAGTTCCATTCCTAGATCAATCCATTAGTATATCGACTTGCATAGACTTTTCGATATGCATGTTTTCTCGTGTTTATCTTTTATCATTCCAACTTTGAAAGTGACGGTAGATATTTATGGCATGACTAATCATTGAGTCATTACAAACTCATAGATAAAAGTTCATTACTTCTAGAGTAATTCTAAATGTACATCTATTTATAATTCAAATGGTTAATGTACATCTCATTTATATTTATGTTTAAGATAAAAGTTCTATTGTACGCATTTATTAGTATATATAAAAAGTTCCCTTATTAAGCATGTAAATTTTTATCGTTATGAGAATAGATTTCAAACTATATTACCAGCATGTGCGGGGAGCACCCTTATTATAAGAGTGAATTTCTCTTGTTATAGAAGTAGATTTTCATATTGAACAAAATATTTAATTCCGACAAGTCTTAATATATCTAGACCATTAGTATCAATAAAATTTAATTTACATTATAATTATATTAATAAAAGAGATTCTAGATATGAATGAAACCATTGGTTGACGTTCTTCTTTCAATTTTAAATGAAAGGTCCTACCGCCATCAATTTTTGGATGGTTGCTGGGTTGAAAATAATCCAAAAGTTCACAAAAAAGGGAGGTTTACAATTTCAAAAAAATAAAAATAAAGAGATAATTCATCCCTCTCACAATCACTCTCATAACTCTACAAACTTTGCATAGTAACCAAACCTTCAAATTAAATGATAATTAGGGTAGATGAATGTAAATAAAGCCCCTGTTCAAGTTAATAAGTTGATTAAATAAATAAATAATTTATTGTTCGATAATGTTCAGGGTATGCGCTTTTTAGTCAACCGGTAAATGTGGCTCTGCTTGTCTTATTGAAGCAGCACACAATAGTAGTGTAATGATAAATTAGGGGAACCCTTCTCCATTGAAATATTTGAAGAGTGATCACATCACTTTTTAACACATATTGTCGTATTTGTATACTCTTCCATTCTTAAAAAAAATTAAACGTTCAATTCCCACATAGCCTATATTATAGCTTTTGTATGAATAATTTTCTTCATTTATTATAGGAGTAATTATCTTTCATTTATAAAAATAGATATCTGGACTACATAATTAGTATTTGCACTTGATAGATCTCGATAAAGTTTGCAACTATGTCAAGAAAAAATATATTTGAAAAGTAATTGAAAATGTAGGTGTTTTTCAAAATAGCTACGATGCAAGTTAGAAGAAATACGAGCACAAAATCATGGGCTTAAAAGGAGTTCAAGTATGCATCTGGTCAGACATGGCACTATCTGGCCCACGTCTCTTGTGAGAAAAGCCCCGGGCTATTTTATTTACTTTTCCTCTTTTATATATGTATTTATTCGGGTTCGTAACTCGTTACTCGAACTTTAAACAGATACGAAAAAAAACTTAATAAAATTGTTAACAGATTTGTTGTGTTAATATATTGATTTTTTTAGTGTATAACTATCTTCATTGATGTAGAAATCCCGTTCAATGTTCCATTACTAAAATCATACCAACTCTTCTTTCAAGATATGAAAATGATAGTGAGTTTAAGGGTCAGTTTGATATTACTGTAGCATTTAAAATAATTATCGTTAGTTGTTTTACGTTGAAGCAATAATCTATTATACAGTTAATTAGTCTAGCGTTTGATTAATTTGTTATTAAAAATTTAATAAACCTCAAAAGTAGTATGTACAGGTTTTATAAATTCTATTTTTATTTTTGTTAATTTATAAAAATATTTAAAATAGATATAAAAATAAAATATTTTAATTTATATTTGGTAGAAATATAATTTTATATTATTAATATTAGGATATAAGTATCTTTTTATTAAAATTATTGGGATATAATTGCTTCTTAAAACAATTGCTAAATCTACTCAAATTATTAAATAATTACTTTTGAAATTTACCAAACATCATTTTTATAGCAAAAACATTAAAAAATCATATTATAACTTCTTAAAGTAACACCGAATGGACCCTAAATAGAAGTCAATTGTTAGATACCCCTCACAAAGATAGTATTTTCTCCTCATACTTTTGTTCATGTCCCATTCTCTAGACAAACTAGTTATAAAGTATATTCAATTTAGACTTTCAATTAAAGGGTTTTTATAGAATTAAAAAGTTTGATTACATTTAATATAGACTTTTAAATTTTATAAAAGTCATGAAATATTTAATATAAATTTTTATTGATTTTTAAAAACTCTTTAAAAGTCATTATAAGATAATCAATTTTTAATAATTTTTAAAAAATCTATGAATTAAAGTTATGAGATATTCAATCTAAAACTTTTAAAGGTCCATAGAAGTTAAGGAGTGTCCAATATATCAATAACTCTTATGAAATTTAAAGTGTAAATGAATTTTGTAGACATTTGTGTGAAAAATACAAAATAAAATCTTAAAATTTCTCTCGCATTTTTTTTTATTGACTTTTAAGTTGGCAAGTATAAATATCAAGGGAAAATTACACTAACCCTCCTAAGGTTTGGGTTAACCCATATAAAAACATTTGATTAATCTAAACCCCGACTCACTATGTTTGGCCATTAAAAAGTCTACAATACCCTTATAAGAAAAGGGAAATAAATAGAAAACGTAGAAATATATATAAAAAATGAAAAAATAAAATAAAAATTAATTTTAAAAATATAATGGAGGGGCAGTTTGCTTCCACGAACCATAGCCATCAACAAGGTGGGCTCTTCAAGCACACTGCTGAAGAAACAGGCTAATGATAGAGGATGAAACTTTACTATAAAAAAATCTGCTTTCTATCTAATTTTATCCTAAACACACGTAAATATGAATATTAGATCCATAACAATTCTATAACTCGTACTTCTAATTTAAATCTAAAACTTCACATAAATACAAAACCTCCACAATAACCCACAATTTTTTTTTTTAATTTTTATTTCATAATTTTATAGAGTTTATGAAAGTTATAAAGGTTCATGAATTTGATGAAAAGAAATTCACTTAATAAAAGTATATTAAATTTTTATCTCAAAAAAAAAAAGTATATTAAATTTTTAAAAATCTAGATTAAATAGATCTTTATCAATTTCGTCGTATACAATTCAAAGCCGATTCCGAAGCTGTGCAATCCACGAGTGAAATTGTAGAGTTTCAATGGTGTGCAGACAAAATTCCTTCTTCTATGACCCTAAGAGGCGCAACAGAATTTAAGTCCGATTCAGCAACAGAACACTTAGACAATGAACACAACTCATCGACAATCACTCCACAGTAATTGAGAAAAGAAAAATTATCGTTTATGAGTTATGTAAAATTTTCTCAGTAGACTAGTTAGTAGTTATGTTGTTATAAAAGTTGTATTTAAGCATCAAAATGTAACAGATAAAAAGATGTGGGAGTTATGAGTTATTATTCTTTCAATGCATATTTTTTCCTTTTGAAAATATGTTTATAATGTTTTTGTTCCCCTATTGTCATAATTCATATATTAACTTATTAACACAGTTTAAATATCCAGAGACTCTCTTTTACTGATTTATGACTCAAAGCATGCATTCAGCATGCTGGTATTTGTGAGTTATTGTTATTATTTTCTGAAACGTCTCTCAGTTAATCTTTAAAAACACTTACGTTTTTTTTCCTTATCTAAAAACACGCTGAAAATTCAACAAAAATAAAAGTTTACCCGTACATTTAGGAGTCTGTATAGCTTAGTTTGGGGCTGCTTATGATCCACAACCACGTGTGCTGACTTCTCGTATGAATGGATTATACGTATTGATGTCTGCTTGATATAACAACTTCTTCAACAAGTCAACAAGAGACATCTGAATTCTTCCTTACCTTTTAGAAAAAA
This sequence comes from Nephelium lappaceum, assembly GCA_021234005.1. Classification (NCBI taxonomy): domain Eukaryota; kingdom Viridiplantae; phylum Streptophyta; class Magnoliopsida; order Sapindales; family Sapindaceae; genus Nephelium; species Nephelium lappaceum. The sequence continues at coordinate 6,622,667 of CM038004.1, forward strand.
CAAAATGTCAACAAAGGTCATCGTTTTTCAAGTGGTGGATGGAATAAAATTTTCCATTTCCTGGGAATCTGCCAAAATCCACGTTAATTAAGTGTTTTTTTTTTAATTCCAATTAATTTTCTACAATAGGAGATTAACACTTTCTGTATTTTGAAATTAATAATCTCTTTTGCAGGCCAAGGACATTGTAATTAATAATCTCTTTCCTAGATTTGAGGTTTAATTAATTCTCTGAAACATTATATATATATATATATAAAATTCAAGTGTGAAACACGAAAATAAGGGTAAAATTTTGATAACTATGTACGTATAATTTTATTATTAATATTTTTTAATTTGAAAAAATTAAAATAAATTAATTAAATTCATCTGTTGTATTTAAATTAAATGAAAAAAAGAATATAATTAATAAATTTAATTGATTCATTCTCATTTTTTAAAGATATGAGATATTATATATATATATGATACAGTTACGTTGCCATGATCGAGCAAGCATAAAATGATCTTTACACTTTACAGAGAAGATAAAACAAAGAGTCAAAATGTTTGACTTGAGGAGGTTGAATTTCTAACGATTTAAACCACCATGTGATAAAGTATTGAGGTCTTGGTTTTCACTAAACCTGAAATTACGATAAGGTGGATCCCATATGTTGTAATTAAATAATCACGCCATTAATTACTCTCGGCCCCCTTTTTTTTTTTGTTTAAATACACCCTCGGCTTTTAAATCTTCTATATAACCTCACACTTAGCTACCACACGTATATACTAGTATTTGATCTCCATCCAAAGAGAGAAAAGAAAACAAAAATGTCAAATCTCTCAATCTTTGTTGTTTCTTTCCTCTCTCTTCTTGTTCCAAATTTGGTTGTGTCTTCATCAATCCAAGACCCTGAACTAGTGGTACAAGATGTACATAGGTAATTACTATTGTATTTATTTTGAATTTGATAACTGGCAATAATACTTCTAGTGTGATTTTATGCTAAAGTGTCATGTTTGAATTGGCAGGAGTATCAATGCATCTAGGAGGAACTTGGGCTATTTGTCTTGTGGAAGTGGTAACCCCGTTGATGATTGCTGGAGGTGTGACACAAATTGGGAGAGCAACCGGCAACGTTTAGCTGATTGTGCAATTGGGTTTGGTAGGGATGCTATTGGAGGGAAAAATGGGCGGATTTACGTGGTTTCAGACTCAGGCAATGATGATCCAGTGAACCCTAAGCCAGGAACTCTTAGGCATGCTGTGATTCAAGATGAGCCATTGTGGATAATCTTCAAAAGAGACATGGTGATCAAGCTGAATAAAGAGTTGGTGATGAATTCTTTTAAGACTATTGATGGTAGAGGTGCAAGTGTTCACATTGCTGATGGACCATGCATTAAAATACATTATGCCACTAACATCATCATCCATGGCATCCACATACATGATTGTAAGCCAAGCGGGGGTGGCATTATAAGAGACTCTCCAGGGCATGCTGGCCATTGGTTGCCATCGGAAGGTGATGGGGTGAGCATACTTGCAGGCAAGCATATATGGGTTGACCATTGCTCGCTTTCAAACTGCAATGACGGACTCATTGATGCCATCCACGGATCCACAGCCATCACCGTTTCTAACAACTACATGACCCATCATGATAAGGTCATGCTGTTGGGCCATAGTGATTCTTACACTCAAGACAAGGACATGCAAGTCACTGTTGCCTTTAATCATTTTGGAGAAGGCCTCGTTCAAAGAATGCCAAGGTAACATCTAACACTAAAATATACCTCTTAGCTTGCAATGGCATTATACTTCACGTTTATGTATTTGCATTGCACCAATATGAACACATTGACATGAGACTGTTGATAGAAATAAAGAGTTCGACTATAAAATGTAACTGATTTTGACTGTATTTAACTTACAATAATAAAATTATATATATTTTTTGAACTCTAGTCCCCAGGCACCCGTGAAAATCATGTATAACATGTATTAACATCAACATGAACCATATTTTTTTTTCTACGATCAACGTTGATTTGTATGTTCCTGACAAATGCAGGTGCCGACATGGGTATTTTCATGTGGTGAACAATGACTACACCCAATGGGAAATGTACGCCATTGGTGGAAGTGCTGCCCCCACTATTAACAGCCAAGGCAACAGATTTTATGCACCCAATGACAGATCTAGGAAAGAGGTAATTAAAGATGCATTTATAAGATTAGTAGTGACACAATAATCCTGATTTCTATAGAGGTTTTGAGACCAAGCAACACTTAATTTGTGTAGGTGACTAAACATGAGGATGCACCAGAGAGTGAATATAGGACCTGGAATTGGAGGTCAGAAGGTGACTTGATGTTAAACGGTGCATACTTCCGACAAACAGGTGCGGGTGCATCTTCAAGCTATGCTAGGGCTTCTAGTCTCAGTGCAAGACCATGCTCACTAGTGGGTCCAATGACAGTGACTGCCGGTGCCCTAACCTGCAGGAGAGGCTCTCGTTGTTAATTGACTAGGACCAAAATATATTGAGTTAGAAGCCGAGAGCCAAGCCTTTACTCTTAGGGCTGTTCAATTAGCAATATTTCGAACTTCAAGTTTCAGGTTATTATGTCTGCTTAATTTATATATGTATCTCATGCGTGGACAACAACTGCTTAATATCAAAGAAAGCAAGCGCAGAAGTGTTGCTTTTATTTGAAGCTTTCCTTTTCTAAGTATGTGTATGCATGCGCTGTTTTTCGCTAGCTAAATTAAAGGAACATTTTATGGCTCTAATTTAGTGAAAATCTTGCTACTGTTGATATATATATATATTGTATTTATTTGCTCAAGGTCTTCCTCGTCGACTTTATCATAGTGTTCTTTTGGAAGTTTAAGCCAATTAAAATGACAATTGCTTAATGTTTTAAGTCCATGTTAAAAAATTATATACAACTATGTCTGCTAATTTATATATGTATCTCATGCGTGGACAACCACTGCTCAATATCAAAGAAAGCAAGCGTAGAAGTGTTGCTTTTATTTGAAGCTTTTCTTTTCTAAGTATCTGTATGCATACGCTGTTTTTTGCTAGCTAAATTAAAGGAATGTTTTATGGCTCTAATTTAGTAAAAATCTTACTCCTATTGATATATATATTTTGTATTTATTTGCTCAAGGTCTTCCTCGTCGACTTGATCATAGTGTCCTTTTCGAAGTTTAAGCCAATTAAAATGACAATTGCTTAATGTTTTAAGTCCATGTTAGAAAATTATATCCCTAATGATTTTGTTTTAAAATTTTACAATCCAAAGAAACTAATACGATATATTAAACTGTCAGTAGCCTTCTAACATATTATAATGTGGGATTTTGGTAGCTTCCGCTATTCCAACAAATCTTCCAAAAACCAAACCTCCAAAGAATTCTTAATGTCGAAGAAGCTTTTAATTTGATTATAATTACTCGACAATTTCCTGAAAAGACAAGACAAGAAGTAAAAGAAGTCCGAAGGCACGTTTAACTTTGTCCGTCAATCGTGCAAAAACATAAGCCGGTGGTGGGCCTAAGTAATTTTAATATTAGTGCTTAGTAAAATACAACGCCTTGGAAAGAGTACACATTTATCTGTATAGCCATGTAGCTGAATTCACACTAAGGGAATCAGAACTATTATCGAGACTTAATTGTCAAGATTTTTGGTCAATTTATTATCCAAGTGTCTACTTCTCAGTCACCCCTTAAGTCCAAAAAATTGGTTTTGAAATAATTAGTAATCGTTTCTCAAGCAAAAAGTAGCCTGTATTTTTTTTTTTGAAAGAAAAAATTACTTGCATTTGGAGCTTGTGTAAGCATTAATTAATCTAGAGCCAGATTTAATTATAAGAGTACTGCTACATATCCTACATTCAATATCCCAATTTATAGCAATTCACTATGAGTCACGTTATATTGAATTATTGGTAATGAATCCATTCATCATTTGACATATCATGAGTTATGAGTTGTAACATAAAATGTGAGATGTATAACATTATTCTAATTGTAAATGTTGGGAAAGGATTATAGGTTTCATAATCAAGTATATTGATTAATGATGGATTATCGATATATAGATGGATAAATAATCAATAGTTAATTATGTTGAACAGGTTGCATACTCCTACTGTACGTGCTCTCTTCCATATTATTAATTGTTCCTGATTATTATGCACATTGTCATTAAAGAAGATGAGATAATAATAATAATTAATATTCATGTGCATATTCATGCAACATTAATGTAAACGAAGAAATTTCTTCTGCTCATCTCAATATTTTAAGTTTAACTGAGAGAAGGAGGGAGAGACTAATTTCATACTAATTAAAACCATGTTACATAAAACTATATATACATACATATATATATGTATATATAATTTTGTTGTTTCTTAATTAGTTGTCAGTACAAAATGGAGAAGAGGGATCGATGGTTGTATTATTCACTGCTCCATGCATGCCCTAATTAAGGTCGGACATATCTTTTGTAATTTGATATATATGCTTTTTCTTAGGATCAATATGTATTATTTATTCTGATTTTTCTTTTTCTTTGAAAAAGTCGAGTAATATGAAATTATATATGTAGAATATGGTTGTATGCATGAGTTAAAATTCAGCTCAAAATGGAGATTTAGTCATTTAGATAACCAGATATCAATGAAGAACAAAGAGTTGAAGTCACGGACTTTTATATTTCTTAATGGCTCCCTCTTACATTTTGTTGAACGTATATATCAATCCGTATCACTAACAATACAAATTGTTAAATTTGGAAAAAGAAGAAGCCGGCAATAATAGCAACAGCGGAAACCTTGAGGGTGGCAGCACCGGAATCGGAATCAGTTGCAGCTGGGGCGAGATTGCTGCCACCATCAGCAGGGGTAGAAGGTGATGGTGGTGATGTAGCATCAGCAGAGGATTGATGAGGCGAAGGAGCAGGAGAGTCAGAGGCATCTGCGTTGGGGGCCTTCGCGTTCGTCGGAGTGGTGGTACCAGTGGGGGCGGGGGAGGATGTCTTGGGAGATCGAGCGGTGGGTGTGGGGGGCGCAGGTGGAGTTGTATTTTCTACAGCAGGTGGGGTAGTTGCTCCCACCTTGGGAGAAACCGTCGGCGTTGGCGCTGACGCACCTGTATTAGGTGTTTCGGCCGAGACTGATCCCAATATGGCGACGCATAGGAGAGCAAGCGTAACAAATTGACGTGCCATTCTCTCTCTCTCTTTTTTTTTGGAAGGATTTTAACAGAGAGTTAATTAGTTCTCTGTAAAACACTTTGAAATCAAAGAATGAGATAAAACGGAATAAAGTGGCAAAGAATTTAGAGGGTTGAATGGAAGGTAAGTATGAGAATATAAGAAAAAAATATGTGTGGTTGGCTTGTTTGTTATTTTTTAAACTGCGGTTTGTTTGTTTTTTTAAAGAAGGTGAGTTTATTTGTGGTTATCAGTATTGCCAGCTTGAAAGAATTCAGATTGAGAAATTTGCTAGGACACTCAGTAATCTGTTTGTCGAAAATAGAAGTTACTTTAAAGACAGACTTGATTGTGCTATTTGTTGAATTTTCTTTTTTCAACTTTTGTAGAACTCTAAATTAGGTTAATTGAAACATTAGTTTTGTTATAACAAACCATTGTGTGATAGTGACAGAGAGCGCTAATTCAGTTTGAGTGTGTCTCAAGGTCGATGATCAAGTCCGGACAGCACTGGTGGTGTTCTAAAACCAGTGTACTAGACATCGAAAAAATCGATCGTTTAAGTGCTGATTTTTCATTAGGTGACCGACTGTCACACCAAAAACCCCGAAATCAAGATTCTAGGCAGCGGGCCTCCTAGGGTGCCTAGGCAGCCATCTAGGTATTTTTATTGTTTAATTTTTTGTTCGAAATGGCATGATTTTGCATTTTGGCTTTTCAAATTTTTTAAATAGAAAAACCAAGATGCCGTCATTTTAAAGAACCTAAAACGATGTTGTTTTGGTGCTCTATATAAATACAATTGAATCCCAAACCCATAAACCCTAACTGCAACCCCTTGTTCATCTCAGCATCAAAGTCTTCATCTACCACTCGCTGCCACTAGTTTATCTCTCTCCCACTCACTGTTGTCGCCTCGTCTCTCTCTCACTTGTCGATTGCCACTACCTCATCTCTATCTCACATTGCACACCAATCTTCTACATCTTCGTCGTCTTCGACAACATCTCTGACATCTCATTCAACTAGGTTGTCGATGCCACCACCCCCTTACTCATTGTTATTGATAACTTCTCTCTCTTAGATCTTCTCCAGTTCATCACTCTCTCTTAGAGCTTCTCTAACTCATCTCTCTCTCTCTCTCTCTCTCTCTCTCTCTCAGAGCTGCTGTGGATTGTTTGTAATTCTTTTTGGATTGTTTTGTTGGATTGTATAATTTTGTTGGATTGATTGTAAGTTTTTTCGTTTTTTTTTTTTTTTTTTCAAATGTTTGATCAAGAAAACTCTTAGGCACCCTAGACTCTAGGCCTTAGGCTGCTGACCATCTGGCGTCTAGAGGTATCTAATACGTTGCAAGAAAGCAAAATTAAAAAAAAAAAGTATTTTTTTCTTACTTTTGTCTTCTATGCTCATCTCTTTGCTAATTTGTGTACGTTTGGTAGAATTTGTCTATAGGTCAAAAAAGTTTTTTCAATTTTTTT